>CM016616.1:31759345-32959345 GCA_005393395.2 Gossypium australe | reverse complement strand
CTCACAGACAACTTGCACTGATTCAATCTTAGATTCAGACATTTTTGTATCCAAAAATTTTTGGCATTCTATTCAATTGTGTTTTGGTAGAGGACTCGATGACAAAACTCATGTGTTGTTATTTTTCTGCTTCTACTGGCTGTTGCTTTGCTTTATGCATATAAAATTTTTGTTATTTATGTCACAGCTGGTTCCAGTGCGTCTGAGCGATATTCTTTTTCTGGATTTTTCTTTGGGGTATAATCAATTTATTTAGAAATCAATATGTTCTTATTATGCTGTATGGTCCTCAATAGAAATATCTTAGATGTGGACGGGTGTGTCTGGAAGGCACATAAATTTGCATATTCTGACAAAATAGAAATGGGTTATATTCTCGGGAGTTTAGTAGGGCTTTACATCTTGGACTTCTTTATCTTGGCTTTCTTATCATTCTTATTATCTACTTTATCATATATAGTCCATCTACAAAGGATACATATTGGCTTGGGGTTATTACAATTGATACGGTTATAATTGTTGTTTGGATCATGGGAGCATGTTGATACAGATCTTAGCTTTTTAGAGGTCATGTTGGTGTACTTGTTGTTATTGGAACTATATTGAGTTTCCTTTTCTCATTTGTTTCGGAATGCATTATTGGAACTTGAGGAATTGTTTTAGTTATACAATTGTAAAGTCTATCTTATTAGAGCACCGTGGTTAGTTTGAGGGAAGGTTTTCATAGGAAGGAGCAAAATAATTCTTCTAATTCATCTGACGGTTGTGGATCTAGTAAGGTTCAATGCTTTGATGTTAATAATTGGTATAGTTTCATAATGTATCTAACTTTTATCTTTCAAGAGGGGCTAAATAGTGGTAAAAGTGTAGACAATGGAAGATTAAATTTAGCATCATACATTAGTTCTCATTACTTCGATGGTATCAAATTATGTCAACAAGTCAAAACTGGATGTCATATTTCGTATGAACTAATATAGTTTGTTATGACGGTTGATAAAATCGACTCATTTGTTTTAGTCAGAACAAATTATTCACTTGAAGAGTTAGTTGAGTTGTATGTATTTGAGTTTATCTTTATATTCGAGAATAAATTCCTCGAAGTCATGGGCAAACAAACAGACAGTTAGAATGAGAAATTCAAATTTTAGAAGATATGATACAGGGATATATCAACCAAATCAAAGATAGTTAGTAAAATGTTATTATGGGTTAAATTCATTTTAATAATAGCAACTATCATACTTTTATTTAAATGATACTATTTGAAGCTTTTCATGAATGGAATGTAGAACCCTGGTATGCTAGCCAAATGGAGCGACAACAAGTTAGTTGGGTCAGAGTAACCAGAATTATTAGCAGTTGAAAGCTACAAATGTAGATGTATCAGAAACATCATTTAAAATATGTTATGAAAATTACAGATTTTAGCTAAACTCTATAAATTAACTAATGTATTTGAAACCTTATGATCTGGGTTTTTCGGTTATGTTTCAACAGACGATTTATTAGGAATTTCTCGGTAGTTGTACTACTAATGGTGAAGCTATTATAGGAAAGCATCAAATTTGTTTAGTCAAGTCAGATATCTATTTCAGTCTCAACCAGAGAAGTATATATATTGTTTATAGTAATGTTTCACTTAAACAATCTTGAATTATGATGGTCCGAGTATTATGAAGTCAAGGGTGAAATTGTTAATTCTTTAAAGAATTTTTGAAATGCAAAGAAAAATATTTGAATTGATGCATTGAACAATTCTAAGATTTCATAGGATATCTTATATGAGGTTCTTGGCATTGTCTATTTGATTTACATCAGACATCGAAGAAAATGTATAATGGCTTAAGACAAGATATTGGTCTCAAGATTTGAATGTGAAATTTTGGAGTTATTCTAAGATATCTATTATGTCTATAACTCCAGATAGAGTATCAAGTACTGATATAATATTTTGATCTGGAATGAATTCTGATTGGGGTTGAGTTTGATGAATTTCATATATAGACTACCTCTAAGGTTTAGAAAGAAAAATTTGATCTGAATAGATATTATCAGGTGAGAAGTTTCGAGGACGAAATTTTCGTAAAGGGGAATAGTTGTAACAACTTGTTTTTCAGTGGTGTCAAAAATAGTAGTTTTGGGGCCACAAATCTGACGAGTAAGTTCGTAGATGTTATTATTTAATATTTACGAGTCAAATATAGTATTAAAATAAATTTTGAATTGGAAATTTATGCTATTTGGACGAGTAATTAGGTTTAAGTGGTATGACCCTAAAGTTAAATGGTTTTAGAAAATGAGGTATTAGGACCTCGTTTCTATAAAACGAGTCGTAAATATTTTATTAAATATTTACGGAGTGTTATTAAGGTCGTATTAAAATTTGGTTAAGAAATTTTAATGTTTAGATAGTTAATTAATTAAAAAGGATTAAATTGTAAGAGTTGCAAAATTAAGTTTCTATTAATTAAAGGTGTCAAAGAGATAAGGAAAGGTAATTAAGTGGACTAAAATGGCAAATATACCATACCATAAATTAGAGGATGTTGGTAGCTAATTTTTGTTAGTTTATATGATATATTTTAATGATAATAAAGTAAATAATAGGTAATAAATAAAAAGAAAAGCAAAAACATATTTTCTCTTATTTTCTTCTTCTTCAACGGTGAGAAACTCCATTTTTGGAGCAAGGGAGGTTCGGCCAAACTCTCTTCAATGCATGTGGGAGATTTTGAGGTCTGTTTTTAATGATTTTTATATTTTTGAAATCGTTTTAGCTTAATTTAGCTAACCTGGGGTCAATTTGAAAATCTGTTAAAAGTTTAAGGACTTACCATAAATGAGTTAAGTATGTTTGTGAATTTGGTTGATAGTTTCATGAGCTTGTTAGATAAAATATAAATATTTTTCATGAGCTTGTTAGATAAAATATAAGTATTTTGTTAGGTAATTTTTGATGATTTTTAAGTTTAGAGACTGATTTATAAAAATGGTAAAATTCAAAGAAAATAATGTAAATTGTGGATAAATATGGGCTGTTATAAGATTGGATAAAAAATTTCTAGCATAATTTATGGTTAAAAATGGTGAAATTGAAAGTTTTGGGTTTAGGGACTAAATTGCACAAATGTTAAAATATTAGGGGTAAATTTGTAAATTCACCTTAAAATGGATTATAGGCTTGAATTAATTATATTAAGTTATTTGAATGGTTTAATTGAATAAAAATTATTGTTTAGATTGACAAAGGAGCCAAACGGATCAAAATCTAGGAAAAGCTAAGTGTTGGATTAGTCGCTGGCTTCGTTTTACAATTGTATTTATCGAGGTAAGTTCGTATGCACTGTAATCATTTTAATGTTACTTAAACGAAATGTTTACTATGTTGTTTTTAATGTTAAGGAATCAATATATATAAACGTATCATTGCTATGATGAATTGATGGATATTGAGTCCCGATTGAACTTTAAGAATTCTTTAGATACAAATGACATGTCATTAGGAATTTCATATTTCGAGTGCTGGTCTTGAATGTCCTACCAATGGTTGAGGTCCTACATTTTTTGCAGATTCTTCATAGCTCGTGGGAGCAGTATCGTGTAGCTCACATTCTGATAAACCGTAAAAGTAACATATCTTAATCCCACATTTAGTATGCTTTTGGATGATTTAAGCCTCGATTGATATAAAAAGGTGCTCTTAATCCTTCCTTTTCATGTCTTATACCCAGGAAAGCACCCGAGGATGAAAAGAACATAAAACGGGCCCAAATGGAGTAAATGGGCCATATCACAAAATCCACACGGTCGTGCCACATTGATCATCTAGAACACGGCCTTACCCCCGATTCACACGGCCATGCCTCACTAAATAAATCCGAACACGGCTTGAAGACTAGTCACACGGGCGTGTGACATGGCCGTGTCCCTATCGTGGTAAAGAGCAATTTCATTCAGATTTGGATACTTTGGGGTGAAAAAACACATTCCAAGAGCCTATATAAACCCCATAAGTGTTACCTGAAAGAGGGCGGTTAGCTAGGCCAATGAGCCAAGCCGAAAAGGTCTGAGTTGTGGGAATCACTAGCGGATAGCCAGCTGATCCATCTCTAGAAGCCAGAATTCTACTCAAGACGGTGGATCTCTCCTTTAATTCTTTCAGGGAGTTTTAGGGATTTCTTATGTTTTGTTTTATCTTTTCTTCTGAGATGTTTTCTTTATTTGTTATGAACTAAACCCTTCAGATACCTGAAGGGGATGAAACCTAGATGAATCTTGTTATTATTTTCTGAACTATAAGATAAATACTTGATTTGTTCTTAATTATCTGCACTTAATTCTTGTGTTAATGTTTCCGGGAAATTGACTCAAGTCAGATGTTCTTAGGTGGAGGAGCAAAAGTCCCTGCTTAAGAATAGATCTAGCATAATTAAAGCGGAGTCGTTCGCACGCCTAGAGATAGGGTGACGAGATTTTGTCGGATTAGGGTGAAACCTAATATGGGAATCCATAGATCGATTTACTGCTATTCTAGGGGGTTATTAAGTGAGAAAGAGATTTCCGTTAATTAACCTAGGGTTAGATGTTATTCACCTCGAGAGAGGGTTTAATATAAATTAGGGAATCTTACGGATCAAGTCAAGTGAATAAATCGTATGGTTCAGGGTTAAATAACAAGGTAAGTTTAGGTGGATTCTTCCTGAGGGTATCGTCTAAAATCAACTGAGTCTTCCTTCAAGTTATTTCCCAATTCATTCTTTTTGTCTTTGTGTCTTTAGCTTAGTAGTAGTTAGATCTAAACAACTTCACTTATTTTAGGCTAGATAATAAAAAGAAGGTTAGTATTAGTACTTTTAGTTCCTTTGGGTTAGACAATCCGGTCTTGCCTAAGCTAAACTACTGTTCGAAAGGTACACTTGCCTTTAATCGTTGTCAAAGTTAGTTTGCAGGTTCGATCATTCTCTTTATAAATTTTAAGACTCTGATTCCAGTGATCAAGTTTTTGGCGCCGTTGCCGGGGAGCTAAAATATTAAGAAAGCTCTATTTTTATTACTTTAGCCATTATTTTTATTTTTTTATTTTTCGCAATTTACTTTTATTTTAGGTTAAAATTTGATTTTTGCTAAATTCTCTTTCTTTCTTTTGCAGCAGGTACCTCTAGTTTATGACTAGAAGGAACCCGAGAGGACCTTTAGTAAACGACAGTGATATTGAAGCTACCGCTCGAAGAAATCGCAGAGAAATCAGGCGAGCCCTGAATTACACAAAGGAAAATCAAGAAGGCAGATCCAATCCTACTGAAAGGGATGGACGAGAATAATCCACAACCACATGATGTGGGAGAAAACAATGCTCCACGTACTATGTTTGATTATGCTAAACCACATTTAACAGGAGCAGAATCGAGTATTGTTAGGCCTGCTATAACTGCTAATAATTTTGAATTAAAGCCTAACACAATACAAATGATTCAACAATTTGTTCAATTTGATGGTTTCCAGAACAAAGACCCAAACACTCATATAACTAATTTTTTAGAGTTCTGTGATACCTTCAAAATAAATGGCGTTTCTGATGATGCCATATGTCTTCGGTTATTTCCCTTTTCATTAAGAAATAAAGCCAAATAGTGGTTAAACTCGTTACCACGAGGGTCAATCATTACATGGGAACAAATGACCGAAAAATTTCTATTAAAATATTTCCCACCGACCAAAACGGCCAAATTACGGAATGATATCTCTTCTTTTGTGCAGATGGATTTAGAGACATTATACGACGCATGGGAGAGATACAAGGATCTCTTGAGAAGGTGTCCGCACCATGGTTTACCCTTATGGCTACAAGTCCAAACCTTCTATAACGGTGTAAACCCCTCAATGAGGCAATTAATTGATTCAGCCACCGATGGAACCCTGAACAACAGAACTCCTGAAGCGGTCTACGAATTCATTGAAGAGATGTCACTGAATAACTATCAGTGGCATGTTACAATGACTAAACCAACAAAATCAGCTGGAGTTTACAACCTCTACGCAGTGACCACACTATCAACATAGATAGATATGATAAATAAAAAGCTTGATAGTTTATGTTCTTCGCAGGTACATCCAGTCATGCAGTGCGACACAAGTGGAACTGTGGCGAATCCTGAGTACCCACCCTACCAACCGGGCACAGAGAGCGAACAGATAAACTATATAGGTAATAACTTCAGATCCAATAATAATCGTTATAGTAATACTTACAATCTAGGTTGGAGGAACCACCCAAATTTTTCATGGGGAGGTCAAGGACATCAAGGAAATCAAAGACAACAACCTCTTCAAAATTTCCAAAATCAGCCATATCCACAAGAGAAGAAGCCAAACCTTGAAGAGATGCTGGCAAAATTCATGGCAGCCACAGAAAATCGTCTCCGAGATACTGAGAAAACACTTAAAGATCAACAAACATCTGTTGAAGAGACCAAGAACCGAGTCGGGGAACTTACTAAGTCAGTAGGGGAAGTCACTAAAGCAGTCGGACAACTTGCAAAGTTAATGTCCGAACGACCGCAAGGACGACTACCAAGTAACACGAAGATTAACCCAAAGGAGAAAATCCAAGCCATCACAGCTCATGATAGTAAAGGGTTAGATGAACCCAACTCAGTACAAGAAAACAAGGTAGAAAAAGGTAAAACAGAGGTAACACGGGAAAAGCCAAAACCGATAATCAAAGAGTACCAACCTCGCATACCTTATCCTGAAGCAATCAAAAGAGGTGATATAGAAGAACAGTTCGGTAAGTTTCTTAAACTTTTAAAGAAATTACATATCAACTTACCTCTTCTTGAAGCTCTTTTTTAGATGCCAGACTCGAGAAAATTTTTAAAGCAGCTTTTGACGAACAAGCGCAAATTAAACGAGGAACCACATGTGGAATTAAACGCAGTATGCTCAGCAATATTAGGGAATAGACTACCGCGAAAGCAAAAAGATCCAGGGAGTTTTATAATTCCATGTTTAATTGGTAGTTTAACTGTTGATAATGCGTTAGCTGATTTAGGGGCAAGCATAAATGTCATGCCTTACAAAATGTTTAAACAACTAGGTATAGGGAAACCCAAACAGACTAGGATGATCATTCAATTAGCTGATAAAACTGTTAGAATTCCTAGGGGTATTATCAAAGATGTTCTTGTAAAAATTGATAAATTCGTTTTCCTAGTAAATTTTGTTGTCTTAGACATGGATGAGGATAATTCAATCCCCTTAATTTTAGGAAGACCCTTTCTAGCAACTGCCAAGACTAAAATTGATGTTGCCATAGGAGAACTCATACTTTGTGTAGGTGACGAATCAATCAGTCTTCAAGCTCTTGACTCGGCCAGAACAACAATCGATGAAGGTAAGAAAGTCAATTCAGTTGATAATCAATTTGTGCAACCTTCATTGTAGAAAACACCACAATGATACAAACCGAAGCCAAGTCATCGACCCCAAACCAACAAAGAAGAAATACATAAGGAACAAAGCCTGAGGGTCGACAAACTAAAAGAGCAGAAAACACAAATCAAAGTGGAACAAGAACCGCACGAAGTAAAACCTAAGGAGCCCCTAGAAGAGCTCATAGGAACATCAAACCACGTCAAAATAGGAGACCAGGTACTGTTAGACAAAGCCGACCCTCACATCACCACATCAGGCCTGAAAGTAAACGACAAAATTCCTCTTAAGGTACACAATATCTTCCCACATGAAACAGTCGAGGTAAGCAATCCAAGATTCGGCACTTTTAAGGTAAACGCTTCTCGACTTAAACTTTATCAAGAAAATAAAACGGTAAGCATGAGGGAATATATTCAAACCTTTAAACCTCCCTGATTTTTTTTCAAATACAAGGAAAGTCTAGCTTAAGACTATAAGCGAGTGCTTCTAGGGAGGAAACCCGAGCACTAACCCTATTTACTTTCGCATTTATTTTTCAGTTTCTTTTCTTCTCTTACTTCTGAAAATTTAGTTTTTAAACTAACACAAAAGTACAGATTTCCAAGCCACACGGCCTTGCACACGATTGTGGCTGTGGCTGTGTGGACCACCAAAATCTCCGTACTGACATAGTAGAGGCGGTACGAATTAGCCCCAACCAACTTTTGAATTCATGGACTCAACCACTCCCCCACGGGCACCGATAAAGTGGCACGGCCGTGCCCGACGACCGTGTGAAGCTGCTGACTTGCAAACCACGAGCAGAACACACCCGTGCCTTCAAATCGTGCCAACATACTGACTTGTTACAAACGGGCATGGCTGGATGAAAAACGGGCATGGAGAAACAATACACCTTGACACACGGCCGTGCGAAGTGGCCGTGTGCATCGACACGCCCTCAGCCCACGGGCGTGGGCAAGTACCAGAATTAAGCCTCTATTTAAACACCAACCCCTCCCCATTCTTCTCATCCACTTTCCACTACTTTTCTAATTCTCTTCTCTTCCTTTCTCTCCCTTCTCCATAACAAAGTCTCCAGACTCTTGAGCCACAAATATCAATGTCGAAGAAGCGGAAGAAGGAAAGTGTAGTCTCCTTAGGGAGACCGACATTCATAAGCTCATGCCGACCGCTTCATCCAAACAACAAGCCAAGGGTCTTTGAGACCATTTAGTTTTTATTTCTCTTTTCTCTTTTGTTTCAATTTCTTCTCTTTGACAATATTATGCTTAATTTAGTTTAATACATTTTAATTTCTTAGTGTTAGGTTCTAAAGGCTGCTTGGGAATCACGCCACTTTCACCACCGCCAACACCTCCGTCACCTTAGAAGTCACACCCGCCTCACGAACCATCTACCAATAAGGATACCCAAGCCTTTTTATCTTCCAGTCTTAGTTTATTTTCCTTCTTAGTCTCCTTTCCTTTTTCTTTCTTGTTTTTAGTTGTGTATTTCGTTTGTTTTAAATGTGTCTTAATAAATCCTGGCTAACTATCTACGAGCTCCCCAATTTCTTCATCTAGCTCAGGGTCGTCATCCAGACCGACTCCTCCAACTCCGGGATCTCATCCGTAATTCAGAAAGTTTCACCTCTCCCTCTCTTTTAAATTTTATATACATCTTTGGGCAATGTACATATTAAGTGTAGGGGGAGGGGGTAAATATTTATTTGAAGAAAGGGCCTAACTTTCTGCATTATTCTCAAACCCGGCCTAACTTTCTTCATTATTCTCAAATCCCAGAATGTAGTCTTGTTTTTAAGTAATTTCCTCATATTACTAATTAGGATGAAATTTCTGATGGTTTATGATTTTTATTGATATGTTTTAGATTAAGTCATAGTTAATTGTGCATTGATGATTAAATTAGAAGAATATTAGAGAATCAAGCATGATAAGTCTATTTTGCAGAATTAAAATCTTTGCTAGGTTGTTGAGCTGAATCTGAATATTATCTTGAAGTTTGAAATTTACAAGGTTGATGTAAAAACACCCATAATTTTTGAGAGATTTTGAGCCTATTAGAGCATATATTCTTTTCCATGCTCACTTTATTGATTATGAGTGTGTCAACTATGAACTGTTATTCTAGATCTTGCCTCGATTATACATGTTGAGACCACACCTATGATTTGATATACCGAGATGATAAAGGCACCTAGGATTTAATCCACTCACTCCACTAAAAAGCCTACCTCCATAATTAACCCCTAGTGAACCCCGTTGATCCCAACAACCCTTTTTATTGACTCACCAGCTAATATTAACCCAAAACCCCTTTGTATTTTTTATGACCATTCCTTTTGACTACCCTCATATCGAGATTTGATTTGATATGTTGCCTAGCTGTTATCTTTATTTTAAGTAATAGATACTTTCCTTAGTATGTAAACTTGATTTGTTCTTAAAAAAACAACGAAGTATATTCAGTATTAGTTCTACTAAATGAGCTTACATGTTGAAATTCCACATCTTGAGGAAGAAGCTCGTATTATTAGTTTTCAATTGATGTAATTATTTAGGATTAATTCATATTTTTTTAGTTAGGCAATTTGTCAGGTCAGTCTCGATTCTAACCTTCTAATTTCAGCCTTTATCCACACCTTTAATGTAACATCCTGAAATTGGGCCTAGTAGGATTGAGCCCAATGGGCCTTAGGAGTAGTAGCGTTTAAAATTTTAGAGAACGGTATTAATGCAAGTTAGACTTATTAGGTAAGTGATTTTGGAAGATTGGAGGGCTTCTATGAAGTCCCGGGATCAAATATTGGCTTTAGGGAAATTTTGGTTTTAGGTGAAAAAAACCCTGGAAGTTGGCAGGTAGGCCTTAAGAATAAAATATGGAGAAAATGACACAAGTGGAGTGTGTGGTGTAGTGGCAAAGTGACGCCACATAAGAGACAAGGGGGTGACGCCACAAGGAAAGAAGGAGGTCCAAGGTTCAAGTCTTGGCTTTTGCATTTTGGTTTCTTTTTACTTGGATCTTAGAATTTGGGTCATAGTTTATATTTAGTTGCGCATGGTTTAAGACACAAGAGGAGCTTGTGGCCAAGTGGTTAGCAGCGTGGATTATGTTGCAAGAGAGTCTGGGTTCGAATCTCATGAGAAGCAAGGGAGTATTTATTTTGCGGATTGGACGGCAAGAGTTTCAGTTGAATTTAAACTCTACTGACGAAGGGATCCCACATCGGAAAGACACAAAGAAGAAGGGTGAAGAGCTAGCTATATAAAGAGCATTCCAGGAGGAGAGTTAACATACCTTGGTGGGCGTTTGGGCACAGCAGTGGGCGCAGCGCGGTTTAACACCAGAGTCCTATCAGGTGTGTAACTCTCTCTACTCTAGTTGTAGAGCGGCAAATGCCGAAGTGCCGGTCACGGCAATAGTAGCCACATGAGCGTGCGAGCGTACGTGTGGGGCTTCGACGCGATAGTTGAGGCAATTAGTAGTATTCTTGTGGGTTGGGCTGCTTGGGCCACGATGGGCCGAAGTGGGCCCAATGGGCCCGTGGGCCCAAATGAGTAAATTGTATGATTGTTTAGTATATGTTGAACTAGACTAGGTGGAACTTATATACGTGGCTAGATTTGTGCTAGGTGGGCCACACGAGCGTGTGGGCCCGAATGGGTCGAAATCGAGTTTTAGGCCCAATAGTCCGGTAAGGACCGGAAATGGTAGCTGAGTCACTCGGGGCAACATTAGGCCTTCAGAAAGGCCATTGCAGGTGCGAATTTACGAAAATACCCTTGGTAGGTAAATTACGAAAATACCCTTGGTAGGTAAAATTACTGTTATACCCTTAGAGGTTGATTGGCTTGATTATGTCATTTTTGTTATTTTGATTATGATGGTAATTTGTTTCATACGGTATCTGTGATATATGATTTGCATACATGTCATACTGCATACGAATTATTATGTCATATTGCATGGGTATGATGAGAGGAGGGGGAAGATTGATATCCGTGACTTTGGGTCACCAGTGGTTTGGCACCACCAGTGGTTTGGTACCACGGTTAATTTCGTGACTTTGGGTCACCAGAGGTTTAGCACCTCATAGCGACTCGTCCCAGTGGTTTAACACCATAGTGGGTTGGCCCCACAGTTGATATATCGGGATTGTTGCCAGTGATTTGGTATCACAATGTGGGTTGGCCCCACACTTGGATTATTGATATTCGTGACTTTGGGTCACCAGAGGTTTGGCACCTCATAGCGACTCGTCCCAGTGGCTTAGCACCATAGTGGGTTGGCCCCACATTTGACATAACGGGATTGTCGCCAGTGATTTGGTATCACAACGTGGGTTGGCCCCACAGATGGATTATTCGTGACTTTGGGTCACCAGTGGTTTGGCACCACATTATTATTGGATATCAGTGACTTTGGGTCACCAGTGGTTTGGCACCACCAGTGGTTTGGTACCACACGGGGTAGAAACGGAGTTATGGATGGCTAGGTTTGGGTGCATGATATATTTGCTTGGTTATGATTTGTGTAAGCATGTTGCATTAACCGGGAGGGGGATTATGCACTGAGTCTTGGTGACTCACCTTCTCCCTTATCTTTTCAGGTGACTCGTAGATCGCGGATGAGGAGCCAGATGGACTCGAGGTAGCCATGCATTAGATACATTCAGTTTTACATGGACTTTTGGTCTGGGTATTTATTTTAAATTTCGGTTTTTTATTTGGGTTTGTAATAAGGCCTTTGGTATTTTATTTGGTTTTAGCTTTCAATTTGGTTACTGTTCATTATTAAATGTTCAATATGGGATTTTCCTAAAATGATAATAAACTGTTTTTATTCAAAATTACTTAAGCTCGGTTGTCACAACAAATACAATTTTATTCAAATTAATAACAACTTTGTAAAATGGGCATTGAAATGAATCGGCTTTTATAAACAAACCACAAAACGCGGAGTTTCAAAAAGAATACGAACTTTTTAACGAACGCACAGTTTTTTTTTTAAACATTCCTTTCATGTGACATGCTAGATCCGGTCGTAACGTCTAGGCCGGGTTTGGGGTGTTACATTTAACCCTAGTCCCGTTACAACCCTGTTAAAGACATTTTGATTTGTGTATCATCTCAATTTACAGTGGTGGAGATTTGATTTTCAGGCAAGCCTATGGGATTAACTTTTCAGGTTCGACTTTTGAGAGCTTAATTTTGAACCTTAAACACCTCGAGTGATTTGAGTGAATCTTTAGTAAGGATGTCAATCCTTGTCGATTTTGAATCAAAGGTAATTATTTAGATAAGGGGAGACACCTACGTTTTTATGCTACAAATATATGACTTTCATTGTTTGAATCTTTAGGACTCTTTGAGTTAGATCATCCATGTATAAATTATCTATGAATTATGATGAGACATTGTTGATAGGAATTATGAATCATGGAAAGTTTGTTTTAATTGTAAGTTGAGAATTTTGCTTCATGACAAGCAAAAACTTAAGTGTGGGGGTATTTGATAAACCGTAAAAGTAACATATTTTAATCCCACATTTAGTATGCTTTTGGATAATTTAAGCCTCGATTGATATAAAAAGGTGCTCTCAATCCTTCCTTTTCATGTCTTATACCCAGGAAAGCACCCGAGGATGAAAAGAACATAAAACGGGCCCAAAACGGAGTAAATAGGCCATATCACAAAATCCACACGGCCTGGACTTAAGCCCACACGGCTGTGCCACACTGATCATCTAGAACACAACCTTAACTCCGATTCACATGGCCGTGCCTCATTAAAGAAATCCATTCACGGCTTGAAGACTAGTCACACGGGTGTGTGACATGGCCGTGTCCTTATCGTGGCAAAGAGCAATTTCATTTGGATTTGGATACTTTGGGGTGAAGAAACACATTCCAAGAGCCTATATAAACCCCCTAAGTGTTACCTGAAAGAGGGCGTTTAGCTAGGCCAAGGAGCCAAGCCGAAAAGGTCAGAGTTGTGGGAATCGCTCGAGGATAGCCAGTTGATCCATCTCTAGAAGCTGAAATTCTACTCAAGGCGGCGGATCTCTCCTTCAATTCCTTCAGAGAGTTTTAGGGATTTCTTATGTTTTGTTTTATATTTTCTTCTGAGATGTTTTCTTTATTTGTTATGAACTAAACCCTTCAGATACCTGAAAGGATGAAACCTAGATGAATCTTGTTACTATTTTCTGAACTATAAGATAAATACTTGATTTGTTCTTAATTATGTGCGCTTAATTCTTGTGTTAATGTTTCCGGGATATTGACTCAAGTCAGATGTTCTTAGGTGGAGGAGCAAAAGTCCCTGCTTAAGAATAGATCTAGCATAATTAAAGCGGAGTCGTTCGCGCGCCTAGAGATAGGGTGATGAGATTTTACCGGATTAGGGTGAAACCTAATATGGGAATCCATAGATCGATTTACTGCTATTCTAGGGGGTTATTAAGTGAGAAAGAGATTTTCGTTAATTAACCTAGGGTTAGACGTTATTCGCCTCGAGAGAGGGTTTAATATAAATTAGGGAATCTTACTGATCAAGTCAAGTGAATAAATCGTATGGTTCAGGGTTAAATAACAAGTGAAGTCTAGGTGGATTCTTCCTGAGGGTATCGTCTTAAATCAATCGAGTCTTCTTTCAAGTTATTTCCCAATTCATTCTTTTTGTCTTTGTGTCTTTAGCTTAGTAGTAGTTAGATCTAAACAATTCACTTATTTTAGGCTAGATAATAAAAAGAAGGTTAGTATTAGTATTTTTAGTTCGTTTGGGTTCGACAATCCGGTCTTGCCTAAGCTATACTACTGTTCGATAGGTACACTTGCCTTTAATCGTTGTCATAGTTAGTTTGTAGGTTCGATCATTTTCTTTATAAATTTTAAGACTCTGATTCCAGCGGTCACATTCCGATCCACAGTTCGTGTGAGCAGACCTATTTCACAGCTTGTGTGAGCATTGAGGTAAAGGAAAGGTTACGGTTATATGTAAAGACACACTTTGTGTGAGCTTTCCCGAGTTTCCGATATAATTCTAGATGGTTCAATGAGTAAGAAAGGAATGGAACAGTAAATGACTTAATGGAAATGTTCATGTCTTTATGCAAGGGTTGATGCGTATGTAATGTATCTTATGAAATCTACTTACGATATAAACGAGTTTATATGTGTTGTTGATGAACCTACTAACATGTGAGCTTGATGATGCTTGAATAGGCTTATACTAAACTCAAGGCATAGGTAAAGGTTTATGTTTAATCTATGAATTGTATTATTGGAAATTGTAAGTTATGATTAAAGTTTATGCGAGCTTACGAAGCATTCATTGCTTACATAGTTATTTTTCTTTGTTTTATAGATTTTTGGAAGCTCGATCGATTGGAAGCTTGTCAGAGACCTATCACACTATCCCGCAATCAATTGGGTAGTTTTTTGAGTATTTTGGCCAAGGTTAATAATGGCATGTATAAGTCTTTTGTATTTATAGCTCATGGATGTATTAAATGGTTGATTTAGTATGCTTGTGCCTTTAAATTTTATGTTTATATGATGGACTTGTAATGCTTGTTAAGTAAGGTCATGCTGACCACTTTTAGTTATTGAAAAGTATGGCCTTCTGGTATGCTTGCGATGGTTTGAGAATGGTCTTTTGCGACTTGTTTGGTACATATTTGATCTAGGTCATTATGCTAGGAAATATGCAATATTGGTTTGTTTTGGTAGGTGATGTATTTGGATACAATTGTGGTGCCTTTGAATGGCATATTGGTTATGTGACTTAGGTTGATTGAATTTAGAAAATTATGTGTATTTGAATGATGCTTAAGTTCCTTGAAAGTATGTGAGCTATTGTAAACTGAAAAATATATAGGATTTTTCCTTTGTAATTTATCACCTTTTTACTAAAATTCGTTGTTAAAACTAAGTAATGTTTAATAAATTAATGAAATATGTGAAAATATGAAATTAGGACATAAAAATTATTAAAATGTGATTTTATGCTTTATTATATAGTTTTCATGCATAAAATGGCTTATTTTATATTTATTTGAGCATATTATATTTTTAATACATAAAATGGGCCATGCATGATTAAATTAAATAATAAAATATAAAATTATATTTAATAATTTATTTTAAAATATTTCATTAATAACTTGGGTTTTAATTAATTATTCTTTGGTCTTTTAATTTATTGATTTATTTTGGAGAGGTCTGATAGCTTTGTTGGATTACAAAAACCGTCCAGATTGAAGACCAAGTCAACCCAATTTCGGCTGCACATGGCTGTTCACATAAACCACTTTTTGATTTAATTACACAAGGTCCTTGCAATGTTGAAGTAATTGGAGATTTGCCCGAAGATTTACATTTGACCGAGTCTCAGTCCTTAGTTATTATGGCATTTAAATTGCTTAAAAATCAAGCAAAATTGTAACATCCGGGATTTTAGGGGTCCGCATTAATCTCATGTTTGTGTGTATTTTATGCTTAGTATGATTGTATGTGTGTGTTTGGGAGTTCCGGGAGGGGCTAAGTTAAGCTAGAAGCCTTGGTAAAAATTTGTGTTTTGAAGCTTTGGAAGGGGGATAGTCGATTGGGGTAGGTTACATAAATAACTCTGGCAATTGGAAGCATAACAAGCACAGTGGTAAGGTGGCAAGGAGACGCCACCAAGTATGCAGGGAGGTGGCATCATTATGGGAGTGTAGGGCTAGGGTTCGAATCACGCTGACGGCAAGGAGGTGGAGCTTTATTTTGCATTTTTACGACAAGAGGAGAGGAGGTATTGGACGGCATTGGGACTCTGAATGGATGAGAGGTGAACCTGGTCAAATTTTCAAATGTGTGGTGGAGAGTTACTCAAGTGATTTGAATAGTTCAAATCAGTTCAAATGAGTGGAAAAGAGGAATTTTAGGAGGAAATCTAGGAGGAAGCAAGTGGTTGGGTGTTAGCCAAATTCTTGAGTGGACTAAGGGGGGTGGATACATTCGGCTTTGGTAGGGGAGTATGAGCCGAAATTTTGAGGTGTTCTTTGGATGAGGGAGTGTTAGTGTCATTTTCGGTTTTGTGAGTGAGAGCTCTTGAGCATTTTCCCTAGTGTGCCGAAATCTTCAAGTTGTCATTCGGTATTCTCTTTTTCAAAGCTAGCCGAACCAAGCTCCTCATCATTCTTTACTCTTCTTTGTATTTCCCGAATATCTCATTCTCTCAAGTATTCAACCACAACCGATTCTTCCAAGCAACCTTCTCTTCTCTTATTTCATTTGCATGTGTGCCGCAAGTGGAAACATCTATTACTTCTTTTCTTTTCTTTTCAGTCCATATTCCTTATAGCTGATTTGTCCATTAGCATCAAAAGCCGAATCCCATATTCGTTCTTGTGAGAATCATTAAGCCGATCACTTCTTTTGAAACTTCTCTGTGTCGGCCGAATGTTTTCTTTACTGTCGACTTGTTGGTAGCCGATTGTTCACTTCAACCTTAGTCATTTCATTCGAAGGGCGTACCTAAATTGAAGGGATCTAGTTTCTATAAAGGAAATTGGTAAGTGTTATGGCCGAATAGATCAAGGGAGGTTTCGGTTTTTGTTGGTATAAGGAAAGACTATCTTTTGCATTTAGTTTTGGGAAAAAGATTTCTCATATGGGATTATGTAGGTACACAATCGACTTCTTAAGCAAAAGCCGAAACTTCAGTACCCTGCCGGTCTAGGTAAGGCTCTGTTCATTCGAATAAATATTCTTAGATCCATGTATTCAATTGGGTTTTTCTGATTAAGTTAATCTGATGGAGCCAAGTCCTAGCCAAACAAAGGAGGGGGTTGGAAGCGCAGTTCCTACCCCTAGATTCAAGAAGCGGGTGGTGTCAGCCGTACGCGACTGGCCACTGGGTTGCGGGCTAGCTTCGGAAAGGGATAAGCAAATCGTAGTGATCCCTGCAAGTGAGGGTGTCAGTGAGATCGAGAGTGTCGTTCTCCGTGTTTACAGGTGTGTAACCCCCACACTTTTCCCTGTAAATCAATATGACTATGTATGTGTTAATATAACTATGAATAGCGAAGACTAATGGTACCCTTCAAGGGTACAGTTCGTTGCTTCAGGTATGTACTTTACATTAAAAACCTTGTCGATAGTGGTTACATTCACTTGCATGAAAGCATGAGTATCTTTGATATGGCATGAAATAAACATATAGCATGTTACATACATAACTTTGTATATTGCATGGGCACAAGGGTTATAATGAAAAGGGGCAGTGTTTCGGTGGTTTTACCACAATATTTCGGTGACTCATGTCACAATATGATTCTTTCGGTGACGTTGTCACATTATCCGGTGGTTATGCCACGTATTAAGGACAATGAGCAGTTGACTGCAGCGACTGCCTTCGATGGTGTGTAGCGGATGGAGGGTCGATTTAGTAATCCCCACTGGTGTGATTGGCAGGTACGGGTGGTGTGTAGAGGTTGGATATCTAGGTGGGTTCGGGTTGCATCATCGTTATATGTGTGATCTATTGTGCTTTGATTATGGGCTAAAGGCCAGAGTATAATTTCGGATGGGCTTTGCCCAAAATGCTTGTGATAAAGGCTAAAATCGGTTGAGAATTTTGTGTTGGTAATTGCACACTGAGTCTGTTGACTCACCCTTTGTGGACTAACATTTTGCAGGTGACGCATAGTGCAGTGGACCGGGTCGGTAGGGACTGTGTGGTGCCCATGCTCAGTCATTCGGGATTTCACGGTTGAACTTTTCGTTATTTAAGTACTTTCTTCAGATTTATTTTCGGGTTTTCATGATGTAATAAGGCCATTATTTAACTTGTTTTGATTTTTTGCGTTTTTGCGTTTTATTTTCATGCAACGTTAATCAGGTGAACGTTTAAGAATTTTTCCTGAAAAATAACTGAAGTTTTATTATGTAATCAAATTAATGGTTTTCAACTTAATGAGCTTTAAAATTCGGCAAATCTTTATAACACGTGAAGTATGATGGTAACGATTAAACGAGACACAAATTTCTAAAAGCCAACACGGTTCCAAACTTCATAAGCTACATACTTGTTTCAAACTGGTCCATTTTACAAAAAGGAAATCGAAATTTGAGTTAAACTCTTCACAAGAAACATGCCAGATCCGGTCGGGGCTCGTGGGCCGGGTTTGGGGTGTTTCAATTTGGTATCAGAGCCAGGTTTAAAAACTCGGCCTTGGGTTTTGAGGCCCACGATGTTTTCAAAATTTGTATTAAAAGTTGGTTTGGGAAATTTTTCATGAAGTGGTCTTATGGAAGCATGGCACCCGAGTTCTCGGCCCAAGTCCGCCAGATAAGTTCTCTGGATGTTAAATAATTTGTATATTGTGAATTGATGTGTGTTACTATAGATGGACTAGGAAACCATACTATAGAGACAGGAACCCTTAGGTATATGAGTGCTCTTGCGGAAAACAACTACTGAATTTCCCTTTGCATAAAATTACTCTTTAATCAGCAAGTAAAGAGAAAGCTAATGCATAAAACTTGTAAAAACAGATAAAACGCGACAGTAGATATGAGTACTAGGGGACGGGGTCGCAATACGCGTGGACGTGGCAGAGGCAGAATCACTGTGTCCGAACCAGCAGGGTCTGGACACGGGTCAGGGAATAAGGTGTTGTTACCGCCAGTTGGAGAAGCTGAATTCCAGGACCAAACCGGAGGGGATGACGCGGTATCCCAGGCGATGTTGCGAGTGTTGGAGAGAGTTGCCGAGGCAGGTTTAGGTGGAGGGGCTCGAAAGTCGGTACCAGAGGTGTTGCGGGCAAACGGAGCTGAGGTGTTCAGGGGCGTCTCTGGGGTGGCCCCAAATGTTGCTGAATATTGGTTGGAAGCAGTCGAAAGGATTATGGACGATCTGGATTGCACGGCTGAGGAGAAACTGAAAGGGGTGGTGTCACTACTTCGGGATGAAGCGTACCAGTGGTGGCTCACTATTAGAGAGGGTACTCAGGTGGACCGGATTGATTGGGATTACTTCAAGACGATGTTCCAAGGGAAGTACATAGGGGCGAGTTATGTGGATGCTCAGAGGAAGGCATTCTTGAACTTGGTACAAGGGGGTAAATCTGTAGCCGAGTATGAAGTGAAATTCTTTCGGTTGAGCTGATATGCCCGGGGAATCGTGGTGACTGACTATGAGCACTGCGTACGGTTCGAAGATGAGCTTCGAGATGAGTTGAGGGTGTTACTAGCTCCGCAGCGGGAGAGGGATTTCGCAGTGTTGGTGGAGAAAGCGAAAATAGCTGAGGAGGTGAAGCGGACCGAGAGACAGAACAGGGACAGAGGTCAAGGTAAAAACAAGAGGAGTTATGGATCATCGGGGACATCCGGGAGTTTCCAGAAAAGACCTAGAATTGATGGGCCGCGAGATCAGCAGGTTGCCGTGGGAGGTCAGTATCGTACTTGTGCTCAGTGTGGGAAGATGCACCCGGGGGAGTATTGGAAGAAAACAGAGGGATGTTTTAAGTGTGGGTCCAAAGATCATATGATTAGGAACTGTCCACTAGAAACTGACAGGAGCCGACCAACAAGTCAGGGTTTTAATCAGACTGGAAGTGGTGGACAGCAGCCGCCGAGGGGTCGTGGTCCGGTTGGCACAGGTAATGGTTTTGGTCAAGGTCGCGGGACGCCGGGTAGAGGAATTGGTAATGCAGATGCGAAGCAGCCTGGTCTGGTGTATGCAGTTCGTTGGAGGGAGGATGGTGACGCACCGGACGTTATAACCGGTACGTTCCTTATAGCTGATAAGCCTTTCTTTGCTTTGATTGATGTTGCCTCGACCCACTCATATGTTGCATGTAGAATAGCTGAATCATTAGGTGTAGCATCTGAACTAGCTGCTAGGGAAATGACTGTAGTAAGCCCGTTAGGACAGATAGTAATGGTGAATAAATTATTCCGGAGTGTACCTCTAGAAATTCAGGGAGTAGTGTTTCCGACCAATTTGATGGAACTACGTTTCGGGGAATTTGATCTCATTTTGGGCATGGACTGGCTAGTAGAACATCATGCTAAATTGGATTGCGTAGCTAAACGAATGGAGTTGAGGACCCTAGAGGATGAGGAGATAGTCGTAATAGGAGAAAGAAGAAACTATTTGTCTATCGTAGTCTCCGCATTGAAAGCCGACAGGATGGTTCGAAAAGGGTGTAAGGCATATCTAGCCTTCATTAGTGCTCTGGATGCAAATGAAGAGGGAGTCAGTGGAGTTCGAACAGTAAGGGAATTCGTGGACATCTTTCCTGAGGAGCTGCCAGGGCTACCCCCGGACAGGGAGGTGGAGTTTGGAATTGATTTACTGCCGGGTACAGCTCCGGTATCAATTGCTCCGTATAGGATGGCGCCAAAAGAGTTGGTAGAGCTTAAAGCTCAGATTCAAGAGCTGTTAGACCATGGGTTTATTCGACCGAGTGTATCTCCGTGGGGGGCACCGGTGTTATTCGTGAAGAAAAAAGATAGGACCATGCGCATGTGCATAGATTATCGTCAGCTGAACAAGCTGACGATTAAAAACAAGTACCCGTTACCAAGGATCGACGATCTATTCGACCAATTAAAGGGAGCTGCGGTCTTCTCCAAGATAGACTTGAGGTCAGGATACTAGCAGCTGAAGGTTAAGGAAGGGGATATGCATAAAACGGCGTTTCAGACTCGCTACGGCCACTACGAGTTCTTAGTGATGCCATTCGGCCTGACAAATGCACCAGCGGCGTTCATGGATATGATGAACCGGGTCTTCCAACCCTATTTAGACCAGTTCGTTGTGGTGTTTATTGATGACATTTTGGTGTACTCCAAGACGGAGAAGGAGCATGATTTGCACTTACGAATGGTTTTGTAGACTTTAAGAGAGAAGAAGTTATACGCCAAATTTAGCAAGTGTGAGTTTTGGTTGAAGGATGTCACGTTTCTGGGTCACGTGGTATCTGCAGAAGGAATTCAGGTAGATCCCCGAAAAATTGAAGCTGTGTTAAATTGGAAACCTCCTAAATCTGTGGCAGAGGTTAGAAGTTTCTTGGGGTTGGCAGGTTACTACAGAAGATTTGTGGAAGGGTTCTCCTTAATTGCAGCACCCTTAACAAAGTTGTTGCGGAAAGGCGTGTCATTTGTTTGGACGAATAAGCAACAGGAAAGCTTTGAGAAGCTGAAGAAGATTTTAACAGAGGCACCCGTGTTAATTCATCCGGAGGCTGGTAAGGAGTTCGCGGTGTACTGTGACGCATCTCACACGGGATTAGGGTGTGTGTTAATGCAGGAAGGAAAGGTTGTTGCGTATGCTTCTCGTCAATTAAGACCTCATGAAAGTAATTATCCCACGCATGACTTGGAATTGGCGGCAGTGGTGTTCGCTCTAAAAATCTGGAGACACTATCTATATGGAGAGAAGTCTATCATCTACACCGACCATAAAAGTCTGAAATATCTCATTACCCAGAAGGAGTTGAATCTGAGGCAGTGTAGATGGGTTGAATTGTTGAAGGATTACGACTGCACAAT
The DNA here is from genome assembly GCA_005393395.2 of Gossypium australe. Classification (NCBI taxonomy): domain Eukaryota; kingdom Viridiplantae; phylum Streptophyta; class Magnoliopsida; order Malvales; family Malvaceae; genus Gossypium; species Gossypium australe. The sequence goes on along the minus strand of CM016616.1, from coordinate 32,937,360 downwards.
TGAATATCACCCAAGAAAGGCTAACGTGGTGGCAGATGCGTTAAGTCGAAAGGCAATATCAGACCTTAGGGCGATGTTTGCCCATTTAAGCTTATTTGATGATGGAAGCTTGTTAGCCGAGCTCCAAGTAAAACCAACATGGGTGGATCAGATCAAGGAAAAACAGTTAACAGATGATGGTTTGAGTGCTCAAGTTCTGCGGATATAGGATGGTGGGTTAGAGGATTACAGTGTGAATAGTATTGGAGTTCTATGTTTTCGCGGAAAAATGTGCATGCCAAAGGACAAGGAATTGAGACAAATGATACTTCGGGAAGCACATAATAGCCCTTACGCTATGCATCCTGGAGGAAGTAAGATGTATCGGGATTTATGTGAGCAGTTTTGGTGGCCTGGTTTGAAGCAGGAAGTCACAGAGTATGTGGGAAAGTGTCTGACGTGTCAGCAGGTTAAAGCCGAACATCAGTTGCCTTCAGGATTGTTGCAGCCGATAAAGATACCGCAATGGAAATGGGAGAGAATCACTATGGACTTCGTTAGTGGGTTACCCCTTACACCTACTAAGAAGGATTCGGTATGGGTGATCGTGGATCGACTGACAAAATCTGCCCATTTCATACCAGTTAGAGTTGATTATTCTCTTCAAAGGTTGGCTAAGTTGTATGTGGCTGAAATAGTGAGGTTACATGGGGTACCGGTATCAATCATATCAGATAGGGATCCGAGGTTTACGTCACGTTTTTGGAGGGCACTACATCAGGCGTTGGGGATGAGAATGGATTTCAGCACAGCCTTTCATCCTCAGACTGATGGGCAAACTGAGAGGGTAATCCAGATATTGGAAGATATGTTGAGGGGATGTATCCTTGATTTCAGAGGTAGCTGGGAAGAGTTTTTGCTGTTGGCTGAATTTGCATACAACAACAGTTACCAGTCTAGTATTCGGATGGCGCCCTACGAAGCAGTATACGGATGGAAGTGTCGAACTCCTACCTGTTGGACAGAATTAGGGGAACGCAAAATTTTGGGTCCAGAGTTGGTTGCAGAGACAGAAGAACAGGTTAAATTGACTAGGGCTCATTTGAAGGAGGCATTCGATAGGCAGAAGTCATATACCGATTTAAAAGGAAGGAGATAGAATTTGCTATTGGCGATCAAGTTTTCTTGAAAGTGTCACCTTGGAAGAAGGTAATGAGGTTCAGACAGAAGGGTAAGCTGAGTCCCAGGTTTATCGGGCCATATCGGGTTTTGAAGCGTGTGAGTCCAGTGGCATATCAACTAGAGTTACCTTCGGAGCTGAAGCAGATGCATGATGTGTTCCATGTGTCAATGCTTCGATGCTACAGATCGGATCCGTCTCATATTGTACCAGCGGAGGAAATTGAGTTAAGGCCAGATCTATCATATGAGGAAGAACCGATTCAAATTCTGGAACGAGATGTCAAGGTGCTGAGGAGGAAGTCGGTTCCATTGGTGAAAGTCTTATGGCAGAACCATGGAGCGGAAGAGGCAACATAGGAGTCGAAGGAAGTGATGCAGCAGCAGTATCCCCATCTCTTTATACCAGGTAATTTCACGGCCGAAATTTCTTTAAGGGGGTAGAACTGTAACATCCGGGATTTTAGGGGTCTGCATTAATCTCATGTTTGTGTGTATTTTATGCTTAGCATGATTGTATGTGTGTGTTTGGGAGTCCCGGGAGGGGCTAAGTTAAGCTAGAAGCCTTGGTAAAAATTTGTGTTTTGAAGCATTGGAAGGGGGATAGCCGATTGGGGTAGGTTATATAAATAACTCTGGCAATTGGAAGCATAATAAGCACAGTGGTAAGGTGGCAAGGAGACGCCACCAAGTATGCAGGGAGGTGGCGTCATTATGGGATTGTAGGGCAAGGGTTCGAATCACGCTGACGGCAAGGAGGTGGAGCTTTGTTTTGCATTTTTGCGGCAAGGGGAGAGGAGGTATTGGACAGCATTGGGACTCTGAATGGATGAGAGGTGGACCTGGTCAAATTTTCAAATGTGTGGTGGAGAGTTACTCAAGTAATTTGAATAGTTCAAATCAGTTCAAATGAGTGGAAAAGAGGAATTTTAGGAGGAAATCTAGGAGGAAGCAAGTGGTTGGGTGTTAGCCGAATTCTTGAGTGGACTAAGGGGGGTGGATACATTCGGCTTTGGTAGGGGAGCATGAGCCGAAATTTTGAGGTGTTCTTTGGATGAGGGAGTGTTAGTGTCATTTTCGGTTTTGTGAGTGAGAGCTCTTGAGCATTTTCCCTAGTGTGCCGAAATCTTCAAGTTGTCATTCGGCATTCTCTTTTTCAAAGCTAGCCGAACCAAGCTCCTCATCATTCTTTACTCTTCTTTGTATTTCCCGAATATCTCATTCTCTCAAGTATTCAACCACAACCGATTCTTCCAAGCAACCTTCTCTTCTCTCATTTCATTTGCATGTGTGCCGCAAGTGGAAACATCTATTACTTCTTTTCTTTTCTTTTCAGTCCATATTCCCTATAGCCGATTTGTCCATTAGCATCAAAAGCCGAATCCCATATTCGTTATTGTGAGAATCATTAAGCCGATCACTTCTTTTGAAACTTCTTCTCTGCGTTGGCCGAATGTGTTCATTACTGTCGACTTCTTGGTAGCCGATTTTTCACTTCAACCTTAGTCATTTCATTCAAAGGGCGTACCTAAATTGAAGGGATCTAGTTTGCATAAAGGAAATTGGTAAATGTTATGGCCGAATAGATCAAGGGAGGTTTCGGTTTTTGTTGGTATAAGGAAAGACTATCTTTTGCATTTAGTTTTGGGAAAACGATTTCTCATATGGGATTATGTAGGTACACAATCGACTTCTTAAGCAAAAGCCGAAACTTCAGTACCCTGCCAATCTAGGTAAGCCTCTGTTCATTCGAATAAATATTCTTAGATCCATGTACTCAATTGGGTTTTTCTGATTAAGTTAATCTGATGGAGCCAAGTCCTAGCCAAAAAAAGGAGGGGGTTGGAAGCATAGTTCCTACCCCTAGATTCAAGAAGCGGGCGGTGTCAGCCGTACGCGACTGGCCACCGGGTTGCAGGCCAGCTTCGGAAAGGGATAAGCAAATCGTAGTGATCCCTGCAAGTGAGGGTGTCAGTGAGATCGAGAGTGTCGTTCTCCGTGTTTACAGGTGTGTAACCCCCACACTTTTCCCTGTAAATCAATATGACTATGTATGTGTTAATATAACTATGAATAGCGAAGACTAATAGTACCCTTCAAGGGTACAGTTCGTTGCTTCAGGTATGTACGTTACATTAAAAACCTTGTCGATAGTGGTTACATTCACTTGCATGAAAGCATGAGTATCTTTGATATGGCATGAAATAAACATATAGCATGTTACATACATAACTTTGTATATTGCATGGGCACAAGGGTTATAATGAAAAGGGGCAGTGTTTCGGTGGTTTTACCATAATATTTCGATGACTCATGTCACAATATGATTCTTTCAGTGACGTTGTCACATTATCCGGTGGTTATGCCACGTATTAAGGGCGATGAGCAGTTGACTGCAGCGACTGCCTTCGATGGTGTGTAGCGGATGGAGGGTCGATTTAGTAATCCCCACTGGTGTGATTGGCAGGTACGGGTGGTGTGTAGAGGTTGGATATCTAGGTGGGTTCGGGTTGCATCATCGTTATATGTGTGATCTATTGTGCTTTGATTATGGGCTAAAGGCCAGAGTATGATTTCGGATGGGCTTTGCCCAAAATGCTTGTGATAAAGGCTAAAATCAGTTGAGAATTTTGTGTTGGTAATTGCACACTGAGTCTGTTGACTCACCCTTCGTGGACTAACATTTTGCAGGTGACGCATAGTGCAGTGGACCGGGTCGGTAGGGACTGTGTGGTGGCCATGCTCAGTCATTCAGGATTTCACGGTTGAACTTTTCGTTATTTAAGTACTTTCTTCAGATTTATTTTCGGGTTTTCATGATGTAATAAGGCCATTATTTAACTTGTTTTGATTTTTTGAATTTTTAAGTTTTATTTTCATGCAACGTTAATCAGGTGAACATTTAAGAATTTTTCCTAAAGAATAACTGAAGTTTTATTACGTAATCAAATTAATGGTTTTCAACTTAATAAGCTTTAAAATTTGGTAAATCTTTATAACACGTGAAGTATGATGGTAACGATTAAACGAGACACAAATTTCTAAAAGCCAACACGGTTCCAAACTTGATAAGCTACATACTTGTTTTAAACTGGTCCATTTTACAAAAAGGAAATCAAAATTTGAGTTAAACTCTTCACAAGAAACATGCCAGATCCGGTCGGGGCTCGTGGGCCGGGTTTGGGGTGTTTCAAAAATTCAACTCAAAATCCACTTATCATGGCCGACCACTCATTGAAGAAGCTTGAAGAGACTTAAACTTTTCTATTTTTAGCAAACTACTCTCCTCTCTTCATCTATAAATAAGACTTCATTTCACCATCATCCCTCATTGTAACACCCCTTACTCGTATCCTATGCCAAAACCGGGTATGATGCATTACCGCACTTAACTCACTTGGTCATACAACTTTAGTCCATGGAATTTCATTCCATCTTAAAATATTTCTTTCACTATCAAATCATTCTCATTAAGGACCTACAAGGCCATAAACATGCATATGGAGGTTTTTGGAACCCAACCGAAAACTTTTGTGCATTTAAAAATTTTCACCTAAACAGGGGCCACACGCCCGTGTGAACTGGGACACGCCCGTGTGGGCACACACGCCCATGTCCCTAACCCGTGTGGGATTTATTTTCATTTTGAACCTACAGGGGTTTTCACACGGCCAGACACATGCCCGTGTCCTCCACACGGCCTAGCCATGCCCGTGCCCTCACCCGTGTAAAATCTTAGGTATTCTGTTTGTGACGTCAGCAACCTCAAAAGGGTCACATGGTCTAGGCACACGCCCGTGTGTCTAGCCCGTGGTCGACACTGACTTGCAACACTAACAGGCAGGGGACACATGGCCCAGTCACACACTCATAGGACTGACATGTGTCACACACGGCCTAGACACACGCCCGTGTGTCTACCCGTGTGGACCAATTCAAGGCTATTTTCCAAGCCATTTAGCCACCCTCACTTGCACACATTCACATATCATTACAAAACATTCTCAATTCATCAGTTATAACGCTTGAATAATCACATTTGAATCATGAAAATCAGACTATCTTCCCATATACGAGGGAGAGCAATTAATAGCACTATTACAATCGACATGAGCCATCATCCATGGCTATAACAACCAACCCATAACTCTTTTAGGCCAACACATTTGGCTACATTAACAATGACTTAATTAAACCAAAATAAGGTCCCTATACATGCCATATCTCAAAAAGATTTGAAACCTCATACCCGAATGACTACTCGATAGTGTGAAAACATATCCGGCAGTCTCCAACCCGAGATAGTTAAGTTAACCTATAAGAGATAGGAAAGGAAGAGGAGTAAACAATAATGCTTAGTAAGTTCATATGCAAATAATAATCAACTATTATTATTCATTGATTTTACTCAACCACAAGGTATTATAATGAGTTGTACTCTTAAACTCATGGTTACCCATTCAATCATTCATAATGCTTACTCATTCCGTCTCTTACCACATTCTAACCATATAACAAGCTTAATGCTCACATTTATTAGCATACATTCCCTGCACTTATCACCACAAAATCGCCTGAAACAACACTTAAACAATTTCTCAATGAACCATTGAAATAAAACCTAACACTCGGTGGTATCGCACATAGCCCACCATTAAGAATATTTACGGTGGTTTCGCACATAGCCCACCAAATGATAGTATAAACGATGGTAACGCACACAACCCATTGTAATTGAGTAACAAGGTGGTATTGCACATAGCCCACCAAATGATAATGTAAATGATGGTATCGCACACAGCCCATCGTATATGAACAATAATGTGGTATCGCACATAGCCCACCATTTATCTATAATTAGAACCATACGGGGATTATCCAATATCTATTGAATTTAATTCATCTCATCCATGAATAATCTCAATCATACAATACACCATTAATTAACAACATGTATACTCGTAATGAATCGTTTACACATAAACTTATCATTGTTTCATCATATACCAAATTCAGCTCAATTGAGTTCTAACACATACCTGTACCTCTCGTGGTACAACCACATACTTTCTCATTGTCAACATACCTGTTGAATCACTCAAAATGCTAAATAACACTTTTGAGTCTCTTACACATAATATCATATCAACGTCATACCCCCGATAGGGTCTGACAGGAAATATCCTATCGATGCCATGTCCCTGACATGGTTTTATATGAAATCTCACACCGAGGCCATATTCCAAATATGGTCTTACACGGGACCTTAATTATCACAGTGTCATCACATTTGCTTTCCATCTATTCTTAGATTCAATTTAAGACTTTATTTCTTGACATCCCGTCAAACGTATTTAATACATACATGGAGGCAACATACAATTTATACAACATCGAAATATTAATATTTCACTTAGAGTTGCATTATTTAGCACACGAACTTACCTCGATGCAAAATGCGCTAATTGGCGATCTAGTCCTTAACCTTGCCTTTTTCCTCGATCAAGGTTGTTTCCGCGCTCTTCTTGATCTATAATAGTGAAAGTCACTCATTTAATAACTTTATAAAATAATACATCATAATCTACACTTAGGCAAAAATGACTATTTTGCCCTTACACTCTGGCAAAATTACGATTTTGCCCCTAGGCTCGTAAAAAACTTTTCATCACATTTTCTTATTAAATAAGCCTAGCTGAACATTTAATCCTCTTACAACTACCCACAAATCCAACTATTTCATGCATTTATTACCAAATTACAACACTTACAACTTAGTCCATTTAAGTGTTTTTCATGACAACACCTTTCACAAAAGTTGTTTCTCATCTCCCTAACATTTATTTTCTTCCATAAAAACTCAGAAAACAACATAAACTCTTTCATGGCAAGTCCCTATACTTTCAACCATAATGCAAATTAGTCTCCTCATTAGCTAGCTTAAGCTTTGGGGGCTCCAAAAGTACAAAAATCATCAAATAAAACCACCAAAATCACTTACTTGTAAGGGATTTGTTTTGCTAAAAATTTGAACTCCAAGAACCCTTATTTCCTTTCAATTTTTAGTGGAAGAGAAGAGATGGATAGTGAAAGATGATAGCTTCTTTTATTCATCTTATTTTATTCATCTTTATCACCTAATTTCACCAAATGTTGACCAAAATAAATGCTCTTGTCTCCCTTGTCCACATGGCCGGCCAACACATTTAAAACAAGGCCTAATTGCACATTATGCTATTTAGTCCTTTTTCACGATTAAGCTTGAAATCGCTAAAACTAAAGCACCAAAATTCTCAAGCATCTTTATAAACATATTATAACACATAAAATAATATCAAAATAATCTTCTTCAACCTCGAATTAGTGGTCTCGAGACCACTGTTCCAACTAGCCCTTAATTCGGTTTGTTACACTCATCCCTCACTATTCTCTCTTTTCTCTCAATTCTCTTTAGCATTTTCCTTTCCCCACGCCCAGCATCATCTCTTCATAGAGATTTTAGCAATTAAGCCTCTTAAAGAGCCCTTGGTCGGCCACCTTGGAGAGCCATCAGCAAAGGAACAAAGTGAAGGAGCCTTGTCGATCAAATCTTGGGTGACAACCACTTTGATTTGGGCTTAATCTTTCTTTTCTTTTATTTAATCTGAAAATGTTTGTTATGTGTTCTTTGTTCTTGTTACAAAAATGTTAGTTTAATTTTATTTAAGCTAGGATGATTACTTTGATTAAATAATATTTATTTGATTCATGCTTATAATGTTTGTGCCTCAATCGATCATGTTTTCAATTGAAATCAAGTCTGTATTTCGTTCATACGTGATTGAAATGCACCTAAATTAGCTCAGCGATCCTAACTAGACGGTGGCTAGTGGACACATAATTGAAATGTGCATGCTCAATTTAGATCCTAACCCGATTAAATTGCAAGTTGCATAACAACTCTAACCAAGCTATGTTACCTGCATAGTTTTTAGATTTGTGTGATTAAACTATTTCAAACCTAACACGTCTCTGTTACCTGACACAAATGCTAAGAAACCCTTAGTAAATAAGGATCACTAAAATGCATATTTACTAAGTAAAGGATTCCGAAAGGACCTAATGTGGTTTCCAAACTCATGAAAGATCGAGTTGCCATGGAATGTTTTTCCGAATGTTATTAAGCATGTTGATAATAAATTGAGTTTAATTAAAGTAATTGTCCTAGTTTATTTATGTTATAATTGTTGCAAATTGTGTTTAATTTTGCTAAAATCTATTTCATCCATATAGTTTGCATATTCAGGATAATTTGCATTGGGGGATCATTGCATTTAGTTTAATATATTTAATTTTAATCATCACTTCTCAATCATATTGTGTTTTTATTGATCAGGTTGTTAATATAATTTTACAATTAAGTGATTTAACACAAATACATTCCCTGTGGAGATGATAACTTGATAATTACTTATTACTTGATAACGACTGTGTACTTGCACAAACCTATGTGTTACAAGTTTTTGGCGCAGTTGCCGAGGATTGTTAACTGTTGCCATAATCATTTTTTTGTGAAATTATTTACTTCCAATTTGGTTTATTTCTAACATTACTAACTTATTCTTTTTAATTTTGTGATTTTCTTTTCAGGTGTTTATGAGCATAGATCGAATTATCAATTTACTCCCTGTAGACCTAGAATTGAGCTAACTTTCAGACAAAGAAGACGTGAACGAACAGCTCAAAGACAAGTCGAGATGGACCTTGGAAATCAAAATCAAGACCAAGGTAATGAAGCCGATCGTGTACAAAATCCCATCCTTATTACCGATGATAGGGATCGATGCCTCAGGCAATATGCTGTGCCACTTTTCAGTAAGTTTAGAAGGCCATATATTGAGGCAACCCAATTTGAATTGAAACCAGTGATGTTTCAAATGCTCCAAACGGTGGGCCAATTCAGTGGTATGCCCACGAAAGATCCACATCTCCACCTTCGATTATTTATGGAGGTGAGTGATTCATTCAAGATAGCCGGTGTGACTAAAGACGTACTGAGGTTGAAGTTGTTTCCATACTCGTTGTGAGATCGAGCACGTGCATGCCTCAATTCATTGCTATTAAGTTTCATATCTACATGGAAAGAATTAGCAGAGAGATTTTTGGTTAAGTATTTCCTGCCTAGCAAAATCTTTAAGTTGAGGAACGAGATTACAACTTTCCAACAATTGGATGACGAGTCTTTGTATGAGGCTTGGGAGCGATTCAAGGAGTTACTTCGTAAGTGTCATCATCATGGGATTCTTCATTGTATCCAGTTGGAGACCTTCTATAATGGTCTCAATGCACATACAATATTGATGGAAGATGTTTCTACAAATGGTGTAATTTTGTCTAAGTCTTATAATGAGGCTTATGAGATCATCGAGAGGATCGCGAGTAAAAACTATCAATGGCCAACAAATCAAACAACTTTAGGAAGACGTGTAGCCGAAGTTCATGAAGTTGATGCCCTCACTTTGTTATCAGCTCAAGTATCGTTTATTTCCTCTATGTTAAAACAATTTACCACTAATAGTGCTAATAATTTTGCAGCTCAGACACCAAGTCCGTTTGAAGTAGTTTCCTATGTGTACTGTGGGAAAGGTCATTCTTTTGAGAATTGTCCATCAAATCCCGAGTTAGTGAACTATGTGGGGAACCAACATCAAAATAGGAGTGAACAAGGACCCCAGTCCAACTTCTACAATCCTTCATGGCGTAATCATCCTAATTTTTCTTGGAGCAACCAAAGAAATGGGCAGAACAACAACTTATTGCAGCATAGACCCAACCAATCTCAAGGGTTTAATCAGCAAGCTCCAACCACCTCAAGATGAGGCATCAAACAGTTTGGAGAACTTGTTGAAAACGTACATGGAAAAGAATGATGCTTTGATCCAAAGCCAAACAGCAACATTGAAAAATTTGGAAAACCAAATGGGTCAGTTAACTATGGAGCTTAGTAATAGACCGCAAAGAACCTTACCGAACAATACTGAGAATCCAAGAAATTTGGGTAAAGAGCATATCAAGGTAGTGGCATTGCGAAGTGGTAAAATACTAGAACCCCGATTGATTGATGTCAAAGATAAGCCCGTTGAGAAGAATCAACCAGCTGTTGAAATTCCTACACCAAAAGAGTCGGAATCTTCAAAGACTGACAAGGTAAATCCTAACTTAGTGAATTCAGATAATTTAACATCTTCTTTGGATGTAGATTTACCTACTTAGAAGAGTTATCAAATTCAACCGAAAGTTCCATCACCTTCATATCCGTAAAGATTGCAGCAACACAAGCAAAAACATGAGGTGCACTTCAAGAAGTTCTTGGATGTTCTAAAGCAGTTACATATCAACATTCCGTTGGTGGAGGCTTTAGAACATATGCCAAATTATGTGAAGTTTATGAACGATATTTTGTCTAAGAAGAAACGACTGAGTGAGTATGAGACTGTTGCCTTGACAAAAGAGTGCAGTGCGTTCTTGCAGAACAAATTGCCATCGAAATTGAAGGACCTAGGAAGCTTTACTATACCCTATAACATTGGTGAATCTTACTGTGGTAAAGCTTTGTGTGATTTAGGAGTAAGTATCAACTTGATGCCTAAGTCTATTTTCAAGATGCTAGGGATAGGTGAAGTAAGACCTACAACTGTGACGCTTCAGTTGGCGGATCGATCTTTAGCATATCCCAAGGGAAAGAACGAGGATGTTTTGGTAAGAATCGATAAATTTATTTTTCCTTCTGATTTCATTTTCTTAGATTTTGAAGCAGATAAGGAAGTGCCGGTCATCCTTGGGGGACCTTTCTTATCCACGAGAAGAACGTTAATTGATGTGTAGAAAGGTGAACTCACCATGTGAGTTCAAGATGATCAGGTAACCTTGAACATTCTTAAAGTGATGAAATTTCCAGATCTGACAGAAGAGTGTTTAGTTATGGAAGAGATAGAAACCTTGGTTTCTATGGAAAGTAAATTTGAAGAAGATCCATTGCAGAAAGCCTTAGATCTTGATCCTTTAGAGGATGAAGAAGGTGAAGAAAACATGGCTTTGATGGAAGCCAATCCAAGAAATTTTATTCAATCCACACGGTTTGAACCGTTGGAGTTAGAAGTCGAAGAATTTATGCAACGTAAGTTGTTAATTGAAGAACCACCTAAACTCGAACTAAAGGTACTTCCTTCCCATTTGAAATACATTTATTTAGGTGACTATTCCACTTTGCCTGTGATTATTTCAGCAGAACTGACGAAAGATCAAGAGGAGAAACTAATTTCTGTTCTAAAGAAATTTAAGAAAGCAATTGGTTGGACCATAGCTGATATTCAAGGTATAAGTCCTTCTTTTTGCATGCATAAAATTATTTTAGAAGAAGGTGAAAGCGCTTGAATTGATAGGCAAAAGAGGCTCAATCCTATTATGAAAGAAGTTATGAGAAAGGAAGTGATCAAATGGTTAGATGCAGGAATCATCTATCCTATTTCAGATAGTTTACGGGTAAGTCCAGTGCAGTGTGTGCTGAAGAAAGGTGGAATCACGATTGTTGAAAATGAGTGTAACGAGTTGATTCTAACGAGAACTGTTACTGGTTGGAGAATTTGTATTGATTACAGGAAGTTGAATAAAGCCACTCAGAAGGACCATTTTTCGTTGCCTTTTATGGATCAGATGTTAGATCGACTGGAAGGTAATGAATTCTATTATTTTTCAGATGGCTATTTGTAACACCCCTTACCCGTTATTCGATGCTAGAACATGGTACGAGGCATTACCGGACTTACAAGCAAGCAATCATACAAACCGATACATAACTTTCCACCCAAATTTAAAACTTTCTATAAACATTCATATCACTCCCTAAACGAGCCTACGAGGCCCAAAACATACATAAGGAGTAGTTCGGAACTGGACCGAAAACTTACGAACACTTAGAAAAGTTTTGCTCAAAACAGGGCCACACGCCCGTGTGGAAAGGAACACGCCCGTGTGGGCAGGCCGTGGTATTACGCACGCCCATGTCCTTTATCCGTGTAGATTTATTTCTCAATTTGAACCTACAGGGGTTTTCACATGGCCTGGCACACGCCCGTGTCTACAGCCCGTGTCCCTTACACGGCTATGACACGCCCGTGTCTTGGCCTGTGTATGAAAACCTTGACATTCTGTTTCGGACGTCATCACCTCCATAAGGTCACACGACCAAGGCACATGCCCGTGTCCTTAGGCAGTGTGGCGATTTAAATTCCTAAAATCAGGTGCAGACTTCGCACGGCCTGAATACATACTCATGTCCTATAGCCGTGTCATCCACACGGTTGAGACACACAGCCGTGCCTCAGCCCGTTTGGTTACTACCGGGCATTCTGTTTTGCCAACTTCGGGTGTAGGGGAACACACGGCCAGTTTACATGCCCATGGGGCAAGCCGTTTGTTACACACGGCATAGACACACGTCCGTGTGTCTACCCATGTGGACAAAATAAGGCTATCTACCAAGCCTTTTTGCCACCCATGCTTACACCAACTTACACAACATCAAAACCACCCAATCCATATATATATATATATTCAAGTCACTTAAAATAGTATAGCTAAGTGCTTCATAATCATCAAACATTCATATATTAATAACAAGTATTAGCCATCACCCGTGGCCTTATACAAAATGAATTCATCTTCAAGTCAAGCCAACACATTTGGCCAAAACAATATGAAACTTGACAAAGACTAAGTCCCTATACATGCCATACTCAAAAAGAATGATCTAACTATACCAATTGGGTAGACAGTGTGGGTGATTCTCTGACGGTCTCAGTATCCTGAGCTGGCTTGTCGATACTATAAAACAAGGGAAAAGAGAAAGGAGTAAGCTTTAAGCTTAGTAAGTCTATATGTAAACAATGAACATCATACACATACTTATCCATTAAGAACAATTTATACAAATCAAGAACAATTCAGCACATTGTAGTTATACTCACTCTTTTCAAATCCTACCACATCCCAAATACGTATCATAAACATTGCTCTCATTTACATGTACTTATATCCTACACTTATCATCACGTAATCACACATAATTTCACATAGTCAAAGTTTCTCAATAAGCACTTTGGAATAATACCGAATACAGGGTGGTTTCCCACACAGTCCACCGGTAATAAATGACATGGTGGTATCGTACACAACACACCACTAATAAATAACACGGTGGTATCGCACACAACCCACCAATAATCACATTTTCACGGTGGTATTGCACACAGCCCACCAATAATGATAAATACGGTGGTATCGCACATAGCCCACCTACACTCACTTATTTACGGTGTTCATCCGCAATTTCCTCACTTTCTATTATTTCAATATATATCAACAATATTCATTCACATTGCACATAATACCTCAATATGTAAAAAACATAAGTAAAAGGGATGTATTATTTACATAAAAACTTACCTCGATACAAAATGTGTCAATTTGCAATTTAGTCCGAAACCTTGCCTTTTCCTCGGTCAAGGTTGATTTCACGTTCTTCTTGATCTACGATGACATACTTAGCTTATTAAATAACCACATTATTCAAATCACTCCAAAATTCCTATTTTCGCAAAATTACCGTTTTGTCCTTAGACTTTCACAAAATTACTATTTTACCCCTAGGCTCGTAAAATGAAATGTGTTCATTTTTCACACACCCAAGCCTAGCCGATTCATATTCCCTCTGATAGCAACTCAAGATTTCAATTATTTCACACATTTACCACCTATTTTACAACCTTTATAAAAAGGTCCTTTTAGGTGTTTTCATGGAAGCCCCTTTCACAAAAGTTGTTTATTTAACAACCAAGATTCATTTTTTTCCATAAAATTTTAGAAATCAACATGAATATTCAGATGGAGGAACCCTATACTCTCTACCATTTTGCAAAATAATCCCTTCATTAGCTAGATTATGCTACAAGGGTCCCAAAAGTACAAAAATTATCAAGAAAAACCATCAAAATCACTTACTTGCAAGGAGGATAAGTTGCTAAAAATTTCAAGCCAAAACCCTATTCTTGTTGACACTTTCGGTGGAGGAAGAAGGTGATAGGAAAAAGATTATAGCTTTTTATGATTTATTTTATTTTATTCCATTATGTCACCTAATCCACCAAATCTTGACCAAATTAAAATTTTTTGTCCCTATGACAGGCTATCAACCATCGAAAGGTCTAATTGCACCTTAAGGACCTCCAATTTAAAGTTCTATAGCTATTGGACACCTCTAGCTAGTAAAATAAAACTTTCGCACTTTATGCAATTTAGTCCTTTTTCGTAATCAAGCATACAATCACCAAAATTAATTCACCAAAATTTTCATGCACTAATATAATCATGATATAACACATAAAATAATATTAGAAATATATTAAAAATAATTTCTTCGGCTCGGATTGGTGGTTTCGAAACCACTGTTTCGACTAGCCCTAAAGTCAGGCTATTACACTATTCGGGATATAACCAAATAGTTGTAGCTCCATAGGACCAACATAAAACAACCTTTACTTGTCCATATGGTATGTTTGCTTTTAGGCAAATGCCTTTTGGTTTATGCAATGCACCTGCAACATTTCAACGATGCATGATGGCAATATTCACTTATATGGTTGAAAATTTTTTAAGGTTTTCATGGATGATTTTTCTATTTTTGGTAACACTTATGATATTTGTTTAAGTAATTTGGCTAAGTTACTGAAGAGATGTGAAGAGACGAATCTTGTCCTTAACTGGGAAAAATATCATTTTATGGTTAAGGAAGGGATTGTCTTAGGGCATAAAATCTCAAAGTAAGGAATTGAAGTCGATAAAGAATATGTGGACGTAATTGAAAGATTACCGGCCCCAATTAATGTGAAAGGAGTCAAAAGTTGCTTAGGCCATGCTAGTTTTTACCGAAGGTTAATTAAAGATTTCTCAAAAATTTCTAAACCGTTGTGTTTGTTGTTAGAGAAAGATACGGTGTTTGATTTCAACAACGCATGTTTGGAAGCTTTTGAAGATCTAAAAAATAGTTAATCCCAACCCCAATAATCATTACACCTGATTGGAGCTCACCTTTTAAATTGATGTGCGATGTAAGTGATTATGCTGTTGGAGCTGTGATGGGTCAAAAGAGAAACAAAGTGTTTCACCCTATTTACTATGCAAGTAGAACTTTGATGGGAGCTCAGCTCAATTATACTGTAACTAAAAATGAACTCTTTGCTATAGTATTTGCTTTTGACAAATTTCGCTCATATCTTACAGTATTTACTGACCATGCGACCATTAAATTCTTTCTCATGAAGAATGATGCGAAACCGAGGATAATTTGTTGGATACTTTTACTCCAAGAATTTGACCTTGAGATCCAAGATAGAAAAGGTGTCGAAAATCAAATAGCTGATCATTTGTCGAGGTTGGAGCAAGATGAGGTAACTCGATCATGTGTGCCTATCAACGAGAATTTCCTAGATGAACACTTATTTGAGGTAAGTCGAATTCATGAAACACCTTGGTTTGCTGATTTTGCCAATTATCTTGCATGTGGAATAATTCCTCAAGAAATGACATACCAGCAAAGGAAAAAATTCTTTCATGATAGTCGTTATTATTTTTGGGAGGATCCGTTTTTTTAAATAGTGTGCAGATAATATAATCTGAAAGTGTGTAGTTGAAAGTGAGATTGCTGAGATCTTGTATCATTGCCATTCATCTCCAAGTGGGGGGACACTTTGGTGGTTCACGTACTGCAACAAAGATTTGGCAAGCAGGTTTCTTTTGGCCTACATTAATTAAAGATGCTTATGCTGTGAAGAACTGCGATAAATGCCAAAGGATCGAAAATATATCAACGAGGAATAAGATGCCATTGACAAACATTTTGGAGATTGAATTATTCGACATATGGGACATTGACTTCTTAGGCCCGCTTCCTTCTTCGTATGGGAACAAGTACATCTTAGTTGCTATGGACTATGTATTAAAGTGGGTTGAAGCTGAAGCATACCCTACAAATGATGCTAAGGTAGTCATGCGATTTCTACATAAGCATGTGTTTACATGATTTGGGACACCAAGAGCTATTATTAGTGATGAAGGTTCTCACTTTGTGAACAAATGGCTTAAGTGGTTGCTTGACAAATATGACGTGAAGCATAAGATTGCTACTTCCTATCACCCTCAGTCCAATGGGCAAGTTGAAAGAGTGAAATGTGAAATCAAAGGTATCCTTGAAAATGTAGTAGGCCCTAGCAGAAAAGATTGGTCTCGTAGGCTCGATGATGCATTATGGGCCTATCGAACATCATTTAAGACTCCGTTAGGAATGAATCCTTATCGGTTAGTCTTTGGAAAGGCATGTCATTTTCCATTAGAGTGGGAGAATAGAGCTCACTGGGCTTTGAAGCAGTTGAACTTTGATCTTAAGCCAGCTGGTGAGAGAAGGATGTTACAACTTGATGATTTGGAAGAGTTGAGGTTGTTTTCCTATGAGAATGCCAAAATGTGTAAAGAAAGATCAAAGAGATGGCATGATAGTCATATACAACCTCTCGAGTTTAAAGAAGGTCAGAAGGTTTTGTTGTTTAATTCAAGGTTGAAGTTATTTCTTGGAAAGCTTAAATCCTGATGGAAATGACCCTATACCATCTATTGAGTTTATCCTTATGGAGCTATTGAATTATACAACAATTACAGAGGTATGTTTAAAGTTAATGGTCAGCGCCTCAAACACTACTGGGATGGTGAAGTTGAGCGAGTTGAATCCTCGTTCAAATTAACAGACCCTTGATTTTTCATGAACTTGTTTTGTAAATAAATAAATAAGTAAAACTTATTTTATTAACTTATTACATCTAATTAATTCTGTCTAAGGAGATTGGAACTTAAGCGGGACCGCTGTGACCCCTCCAACCTTTCCTGGGAATTAATTTAATGTAATTTGTTAAGAAGAAATTTTCTAATTAAGATTTAAAATTTTTAAGTTTCATTTGTTTTGTTTAAATTTTAAATTTTTATGTTAATAAAGGGGGTCAAATTTGGCCCAAGTACTAATCAGTTTTTTTTTTCTTGAGTAAGTTTGTAAATACAGTCTGAGTTTGAGACCTAAAACAGCAAAAAGGAGGGAAAAATCCATACTTTGCCGCCACTCCCATTACTTGCTGCCCAAGTAACCCTAATGTAGCTAAATTTTCACTACATGTTGCCTTAATTTTTCCCTTTATGAACTCCTCTTCATTCTACTATTTTTGATATCCCTCAAAGCAAATTGCTTAACCCTAAAAATCCCTAAATCTTCCTCTTGTGCGGCTAGCCTCAAATCCCGAAAGAAACCCTAGTTTCTCTTCCCTTTTTGTTGAAATCACCTATTTCTGCCGCAAGAAAATTACAGAAGCACCAACGTTGTTGCCGCACATTACTGTTTTCGCTGCCGCACAGCACCGTTGCTATCTCACGCTGTCTATGCTACTGCACCATCCTTGCCGTCGTAAGATTTTCGTCGTAGCAAGTCCTTACCCACCTTGATGATTTCTCTTTTCCTCCTTGTGTAGAAACTTTGCCAAATTCTCAAGAAAAGATACCATGTCTCGCAAAAGAACTAGATCTTCAAAAACTACTCCTAAAAACCCGATTTTGATCGATGAAGAAGTGAAAGAGAGATTTGATTCAATCTTCAAGCATCAACCTATGATGCCGGAAAAAGGTTTTAACTTGAAGAGTCATGATTTGATGGTTGTTCCTATATTGATTAGAAGGAAAATCAATGCTCTTAAGTGGGAATGATTTTGTGATGCTCGCTCACTTCCCAATGATGAACTAGTTCGATAATTCTATGCTAGTTTGACTATACAAGATGCTACTGAGGTCATCATTCGAAAGAAAAAGGTACCTCTTACCTCTAAGTCCATCAATGATTTTTTTAACTTACCTGATGTTGAAGAAAATGAGTACTACCCTATGATGAACAATATCAATTGGGATTTACTTCAACAAGTGCTTGATGTTGTGACAAATCCGGGATACCAATTGATTATAAGAAAGTATGAGAGCTATTCCCGAAGGGAACACCTAAAACTAGTAGCAAAGGTATGGTTTTATTTCGTTCGCTATAGTTTTATGCCTATCTCACATAGTTCCACCATCTCGATGGAACGGATGCTCTTGTTATATACAATTTTGACAGAAAAGTCCATTAATGTTGGGAAAATTATTCTCAAGGAGATTCATGACTGTGCTAAAAAGAAGACAGGAAGTACTTATGTCCCATCATTAATCACTTCACTTTGCTTAAGGGCCCATGTTAAAACACAAGCAAATTTGAAGGGGCAATATGTTCAAGGATGCATTACAAATCATGATCTTGAAAGGTTAGTAGAGAAGGTGCATGACCTGAATCAAGGCGAGCAAGAAGAGCCAACTGAGTTAGATACCGAGGAGTCAAGAAATGAAACTGAAACTGAAGCTAATTCAGTTACAGACACTGAAGAAGAAGAATTTGATAAGGAACCGAACAGTCCTAAATTAGTTGAAGGATTTGCAACCCCTGAACCAAAGGTTGAGCCAGAAGAAGAAACAGTCAAGCTAAGTGTTGAACCTGAATCTAAAACTCCTATGCCGACTTCTGCAAGTCTTTCAAAGAAATTGGAGTTGTCAGTTATGATGGATATGTGCAATTTCATGCACAATCAACAACAAACTTACTGGAAATATGAAAAAATTAGAGATGACTCAATTCGAAATACTTTTAAGAATATCTCTAAATACTTTTGTTCTTGAGTTCCCAGATGCTATCTTTGATACATGGATGAAAGTTACTGACTATGCAAGCGGAGATGGAGCTGAAGATGACAAGGGGTATGAGTCAGAAAAATAAAAGGGGGGATTCTCGTCTTGTTATTTATTTCATTATTTTTAGGTCTTTAGGAATTTATTTCTTTCGTAATTAGGATTTAATTTCTATAGAATAAAACATAACAAGCATGAATAAACTTAAGACTTCTTTAGAAAGAAAAATACTAAGTGATGTGGTAATGGGAATGAACATGTCCAGGATTGGGTTATTAGGAAAGACTTGGTATTTAAGCAGTCTTAATGAATCACCTCTCTTTCTTTAAAACCCTACCTGGTGTTCAGTTTTCATTCATTACTTTGTTCTTGCAATGAGGACATTGTTTCTTTTTAAAAGAGGGGTAAGGCATATAAGTTGCTCAAATTTTTAAAATTTTCAAGTATGTTTCAATCATTTCTTTCATAAGTATGTTTTAATAAATGAATGTCTAGAGACATTTTTTTTTGTTAATGAGATAGTTTTTATGCAAGTATGAATTATGATTATATTTGAGTGAAAGTTGTTATCATGAAGAATGGAATGCTTGTAAGATCTTAGTCTTAGTAATGTTTGCCATGAAAACTTAGTTTCTCTTGAGATTAGACTTGTTATATCTTTAGAGTTGACTTAGTAACTTTCTTGAGGCAAAATCCTAGGAGACATAAAAATCTAAAATGATATAGGCACTATTTCTTTGGATCGTTTGAGCCTTTTCGAGCCAACCTTATGATATTAGACCCTTGAAAGTGTAATTTTGAGCTTAAAGGCCTGTTTATTGCAATGAACCTACGTTATAAGACACATTACCATCTTTTTAAGTTATCCTAATTTTGTGCACCCATCTTAACTAAAGTTTTCTTGGTTATTAACATTGGAGGAAATTTTCAAAAAGATGTACGTGCTCATGCTAAAAAAAAAAAGAGACGAAGAAAGAGCGAAGAAAAGTTTGCTCAGTCTCCAAAAAGAAATGTATGAGCATGAGTTCAAAATAAGTTTGGGGGTGTTCCAAAGGTTCACTTAAAGAAAAAGGTTGTATTTCAAGAATTCCAAGACAAAGCTAAAGGTTAAGATTTTGAAACCGAAATGTCTCATCTCTTTAAATCCCTACCTTTAACCGAGCCCCATTACAACCTTATATAAGACCTATTGATTTGATGATTATGTCACCTCATTAGTGGAGAGGAAGTACTAAGTTAAACATATGAAGATCATAAATAAGCCTTATGATTGTTTGCTTGATTGATAAGAAATTATGTTGAATGAAGAATGTTACCTGTGGCTGTGGCATACACACAAACTATGATTCATGTTGGCATATTTTGAAACTTAGTATAAAATTCTAAAGATGTTTGCATATGAATTACTTGTTAATAAAGGAGATCTATGAACATGAAGTTATTAATGCATGATTATGGGACAAAGATTGATGCTTCTTACACAGTTAGCAATTTTTCCTTAGCAAGACCTTTTGCTGTGCATAAACATTACTTGGGACAAGCAATGATTTAAGTTTGGGGGTGTGTAAACTAAAAAATATATAGGATTTTTCCTATGTAATTTATCACATTTTTCTTAAATTCGTTGTTAAAGCTAAGTAATTGTTTAATAAATTAATGAAATATGTGAAAAATATGAAATTAGGACATAGAAATTATTAAAATGTGATTTTATGCTTTATTATATAGTTTTCATGCATAAAATGGCTTATTTTATATTTATTTGAGCATATTATATTTTTAAGACATAAAATGGGCCATGCATGGTTAAATTAAATAATAAAATATAAAATTATATTTAATAATTCATTTTAAAATATTTCATTAATAATTTAGGTTTTAATTAATTATTCTTTGGTCCTTTAGTTTATTGATTTATTTTGGACAGGTCTGATAGCTTTGTTGGATTACAAAAACCGTCCAAATTGAAGACCAAGTCAACCCAATTTCAGCTGCACATGGCTGTCCACACAAACCACTTTTTGATTTAATTACAAAAGGTCTTTGCATTGTTGAAGAAATTGGAGATTTGCCCGAAGATTTACATTTGACCGAGTCTCAGTCCTGAGTTGTTATGGCATTTAAATTGCTTAAAAATCAAGCAAAATTCAACTCAAAATCCACTAATCATGGCCAGCCACTCATTGAAGAAGCTTGAAGAGACTTAAACCTCTCTATTTTTAGCAAACTACTCTCCTCTCTTCACCTATGAATAAGACTTCATTTCACCATCATCCCTCATCATTCTCTCTCTTGTCTCAATTCTCTTGAGCATTTTCCTTTCCCACGCCTAGCATCCTCTCTTCATAGAGATTTTAGCAATTAAGCCTCTTAAAGAGCCTTTAGTCGGCCGCCTTGGAGAGCCATCAGCAAAGGAGCAAAGCAAAGGAGCCTCGTCGATCAGAGTCTTGGGTGACAGCCACTTTGATTTGGGTTTAATCTATCTTTTCTTTGATTTAATCTAAAAATGTTTGCTATGTGTTCTTTGTTCTTGTTACAACAATGTTAGCTTAATTTTATTTAAGCTAGGACGATTGCTTTGATTAAATAATATTTATTTGATTCATGTTTATAATGTTTGTGCCTCAATTGATCATGTTTTCAATTAAAATCAAGTATGTATTTCGTTCATACGTGATTAAAATGCACCTAAATTAGCTGAGCGATCCTAACCATACGACGACTAGTGGACACATAATTGAAATGTGCATGCTCAATTTAGATCCTAATCCGATTAAATTGCAAGTTGCATAACAACTCTAACCATGCTTTGTTATCTGCATAGTTTTTAGATTTGTGTGATTAAACTGTTTCAAACCTAACATGTCCCTGTTACCTCACACGAATGCTAAGAAACCCTTAGTAAATAAGGATCACTAAAATGCATATTTACTAAGTAAAGGATTCCAAAAGGACCTAATGTGGTTTCCAAACTCATGAATGATCGAGTTGCCATGGAATGTTTTTCTAAATGTTATTAAGCATGTTGATAATAAATTGAGTTTAATTAAAGTAATTGTCCTAGCTTATTTATGTTATAATTGTCGCAAATTGTGTTTAATTTTGCTAAAATCTATATCATTCATATAGTTTGCATATTTAGGATAATTTGCATTGGGGATCATTGCATTTAGTTTAATATTTAATTTTAATCATCACTTCTCAATCATATTGTGTTTTTATTTACCAAGTTGTTAATATAATTTTACAATTAAGTAATTTAACACAAATACAATCCTGCAGAGACGATAACTCGATACTTACTTATTACTTGATAACGACTGTGTACACTTGCACAAACCTACGCGTTACAGCCATGCATGAAATGGTTATGAAATGGCTTGTTTTTAGGTAAATTTTAGATTCATACGGCCTGGGACACAGGCTATTCCATGGTCGTGTGTCACACGGCCTGGCGACATGGTTTTGTGTTATTTGTGTTTTTCTTAGTGTTCAAGTTAGTGAGTTACATGACCTAGCACACTGCCTGGCACACGGGGCGTGTGGGGCACCTCATTGAGTTACCCTAGTGAGGAAATAGGCTTGGAGACGATCCTGTGTCCCTTGTTCAAAAGTTACACGGGTTGGTGTGATGTCACACGGCCTGGCCACACGGACGTGTGACCCTTGTTTCCAATTTTTGCAACTTTTTCCTAAACTTTCTGTTTTGTTTTAAATTTGTCCTGAATTGCCTCAAAGCTATTTTAGGGCCTTGAAGGCTTGATTTAGGGACAAAATGCATGTTATTGAATGGATTACGATATGTTTAATCTACTTAAATAGTATGACGTTAAATGTTTCTGATTGTACGGTAATGCTCTGTAACCTTAATCCGACAACGAAGACAGGTTAGAGGTGTTATAAACTGGTCATATGACTTCATGGCAAAGCTGTATGATCTGTTGAGGTTTGATAATTCTATTTTATAAAAATGGACTCCCATGTTTACTAATTCTGTTATTGAAAGATAGCATGACATACATGCTCATTACTCTGATAATGCATATGCATGCCATTACACATTGCATGAGACATGGGTTGATGTGGAAGGAGGAAGTTTCTGGTAGTTTAATGATTTGCATTATCTGGTGGTTTATTTACAATTCTGTTCCGGCAACTTGGCTGTAGTATAGTGGCTTGACCACATGTATCGAATCTGGCAGTTTTAACTGAAAAATTCTGGTGGCACCGTCCACAGTTATCTATTGGTGTGATTTGGCTAGAGGAGTTCTGAAGGACCTCTATTCTAGTGTGTTATGGAGTTTGGGTAGGATTTCCTCTGATAAATCTACATTCTGATCTTTTGGAAAAATATAGCATCTGTATAACGCATATCTTGTACTCTGTTTGCTTTGCTCTACTCTGTTTGGTTCTATTCTGCTTGATTTGTTATGTTCTGCTTCATTCTTTTTTGTTCGGTTTTATTGTACTACCGTTGTGGAAATCTTCATGATAGTCTAGATCTATTCTGAATTGGTTATAAAATCGTTATTAAGTTTTTTGTGTTACTTTATTTATATAATAGGATCTGTTTATTTGTATTTGAGTTTGGTTATACATGATGCTTTGTAGCTCACCCTTTGTCTTTCCTTAATCTGTTTAGATGGATATCTGACTTAGGACTGGACGGCGTATAGGAGCTTGGATTGTTTTGCATTGATATAACTATGATTTGGTCTTTTGGGTTTGTACTTTGCTTTTGGATTTGCCTTGCTGTTCTTTTGATAATATCGTTAGTATCTGTCAATTTCTAACACGAAACTACAAAACAACCTAAATTTACTAAAATGAATTTTTGGTTTTCAAAGTTAAAACTCCGAAAAGAAATCAATTTTCAATATGTTGGTGTAATTCATCGAAATTCAGCTTAAACTTCTAGGCCGAGTTTAGGGTTTTACACACAAGGCCCCTAGAGACCCCCAGCAAGAGAACATAAGAAGATAGAGCCCTAGGAAGGTTTGAGGCTTACACTACCCTGAATGCTATGCGCACTTACATCCATAGCCAGGTGAAGGGCCTCGACAACTTTCCCAAGCCACCCCCAATGAGGAGCATGGGGAGAAGGGTGAAATAGAGAGATCAATGTGCTTTCCACGATGATATGGGGCACAAGATCGATGATTGCTTCATGTTAAAAGATGCCATAGAGGAAGCAGTCCAAAACGGTGATCTCATAGAATATGTGAATCATAGTGATTTTTAGTAGGGCCAAAGCTCGCGTAGTGACCCCAAAGGCAAGCAAAACGTTTGAGGCATCATCCATGTGATCGTAGGGACAAATGACAAATTGGCAGGTTCCAGCACAAAAAGAAGGGCACACATGAGAAGTGTGATGTTAGTTAGTGCTCCTAAGTAGCCGCGTCAGCAAGAAAAATGGAGTGTCAAATTCGGTAGCTACGAAAAAGAGCTAGTTTACAATGAAGAGATAGTTTACGATGACGAAGGAAATGACCCGATGATAGCCTTAGCAATAGTTGCTGGTTTTAGGGTCAACAGGATCTTGGTTGACAACGGAAGTGTAATAGAGGTGTTATCCTGGGAAGCGTACTTGAAGATTGGATTAGGAACAAGCGTTGTCCGTTGTTAGGCCATTGTATAGTTTTGTGAACCATCCAGTCGAGGTGAAATGTTCAATTACCCTACCAGTCATCTTAGGGGATGGAGAACACATTACCTTAGAATATGTTCAGTTCTACGCAGTAGACCACCTAATAGCATACAACGCCATCTTCAAAAGACCAATAATGAGGATGGCGAGGATGGTGATCGTGATGTTTTTTATGAAAATCAAATTTCCAATAAAGGATGGTGTTGGTTTATTATGATCTGATTAGCGCACTGCAAGGTAGTGTCACATGTTATCTATTAAGCAAGTAAGAGAACCTGTAGCAGAAGGGCATAATTCGCGAAAGGTTGAGTTAGCAAGTCAGATTCTGGATTTGGATAATCTAGATGTAAGGAATGAGCATAGGAGTAAAAAACCCATGGCCATGGAACATACTGAGACCCTGTAACTATTCCATGAAAACAAAGAGAGAACTATCAAAATCTCTTTAGCATTGACAGTGGAAGAGAAAAATAGGCTGGTTAGATGTTTGCAGAAAAATGCGAATGTTTTCGCCTTGTCCACAGCGGACATGCCAGGCGTAGACCCCCAAGTGATAGTGTAGAAGTTTAATGTGCTCTCAGAGGTGTAGCTAATAAAGCAGAAGAGAAGTATGTTCACATTACAGGTGGTAAAGGTAGTGAGACAGGAGGTCGCTAAGTTGATCTTAATGGGGTTCATTAGAGAGGTGGAATATCATGATTGGGTTTCGAATGTTGTAATGGTGAAAAAGGCAAATGGTAAAGGGAGGATGTTTATTGACTTCACTAATCTCAACAAAGCATTCCCAAAGGACAATTTTCCCCTACCCTTGATCGACTGACTGGTGGATGCCTCTATTGGCCACAAGTTCATGAGCTTCATGGACGCCTTCTTAGGATACAATCAGATTCTGTTTGACCAGAACAACCAAGAGAAGACATCCTTCATCACCAATGAAGGGCTCTTTTGCTATCAAGTCATGCCTTTCGGCCTCAAGAATGTAGGAGTTACCTATCAAACGCTAGTAAACAAGATCTTCAGGAATCAAATAGGCCGCGGTCTCAAGGTTTACGTTAATGTTATGCTAGTAAAGAGCGAGTCCATAAAGGAGCATGCACGAATCCAATCAGAGACGTTTGCGGTCTTAAGAGCCTACAACATGAAACTAAATCTAGAGAAGTGTGCTTTTGGGGTGTGAGTGGGTAGGTTCTTAGGCTTTATGCTCTTGAAGAGGGGAATATAGGTAAATCCAAAAAATCCAAGAAATCATGGAAATGTCTCATCCGTGAACCATAACAGACATACAACGTCTCACGGGAAGAGTGGTAGCATTGAACAGATTCATCTCGAGGATGACAGACAAGTGCCTCCCATTCTTTAAAGCTTTTAGAGCATCATTCTCATGGACAGAAGAGTGTCAAGCAGCCTTCAAAGAACTGAAGTTATACCTCACCTCCCCTCCATTGTTGAAATCGCCTCAGGTAGGAGAAACACTTTATCTCTACTTGGCTGCCTCGGAAGATACAGTCGCAGTGGTGCTTGTTAAGTTAGAGGGTGTCCACCAATTCAAGGTATATTTCGTCATCAAAGTTTTCCAAAATGGTGAACGAGGGTACTTTAAAATAGAAAAATGAATCTATGCTTTGATTATTGCAGGTCGCAAGCTGCGACCTTATTTTCAAGCTCATTCGGTTGTTGTGGTCACCAATCAGCCTATGAAGGAAGTTCTATCCAAGGTTGACACTTCGGGAAGGGTAACAAAATGGAGCATCGAGCTTGTTGAATACGGGATAGACTTCACCCTGCGAATTGCAATAAAGGTACATGCGCCGACTGATTTCATAGTGGAATTCTCCTTTGAAAGAACTGTCGACGTCGCAGGTAATGTGGACTACAATTCGTAATGCAGGATATGGTATGTCTTGTAAAACTTGTACACTATATGAAGTTTCATGAATGTTAACAACTTGATCTGTTACATTTTGTGACAAAAGATTACATGCTAACGATTCAATGAGTTATATTTTATGTTGAGGCACTATGTGTCCCACATTTTGTGCTAAAATTGCTCTTTCATTTGTTGAACACTGCTTAATAGCTAACCCTTCCCCAGAAAGTGCACATGCAACTGACAATTAGAAAACTTGGCTAGTTTACATTAATGGCTTCACAACCAAAACAAGATCAGGGGTAGGTGCACTCATAATCGATCTTAGTGGGAATGAGTGGTAGTACGGATTTTCATTTGGGTTCCAAACATTGAATAACATCACTGAGTATGAAGCCTTGGTATCAGGATGACAGTTAGCGCGCCAACTAGGAGTAAAAGATCTAATTGTCCATATAGATTCGTAGTTAGTGGCAAAACAGATGAGCAGTTTGTATGATGTAAAGGAAGCAATACGAAAAAAATACCATACAATGGTGACTCAATTGCTTGTAGGATTTGATGAAGCTCATCTTAAACAACTCTCAAAAAATAACAACCTCGCACTGATGCTTTGTCGAAGCTAGCCTCCTTGGTCATCATCCAACAAAGGGGAAAAATCCTATTCGAGCATAGGGAAACCTTGAGCTATGATACATCCCAAGTACTATATATGAAACAGGAGGAGACCTGGATGACACTAATAATTCGCACACTCTAAGGTGAACAAGACAGCCAAGACAGGAAAGAGCTCGCAATGCTACAACGCAAGGCTGCGAGGTATGTCATTACCACCAATTACAAATATTTTCTAAACTCCCCATATATGAATTAAATATTTGAATATTGTGAACTCATTACATGAAAAATTAAGACAACGTATTTTAGCCCATGTTTAATAGATACATGTTGGAGGGTGTACTATATAGAAAGGGGTTTTTGCATCCTCTATTGCGGTGCCTATCGCCATCGGAAGCTGAATACGTTATGAGAGAGATCCATGAGGGAATTTGTTGCGATCACCTAGGAAGTAGATTTCTCACGCAAAAAACTTCAAACAAGGGTACTACTGGCCTACAATCCAAGAAGACACACACTAGCTGGTTCGCACATGTGATTCCTACCAGAGAAATTCCAAAGTCCAACGGCAACCAGCAGAACCCCTTCAAGTCATGTTAGGCCTTTGGCCATTCGCCACATAGGGGTCAATATCCTTGGCCCATTTCCTATAGCCACAGCCTAAAAGAAATTCATATTGGTAGCTATGCACTACTTCACCAAGTGGATCGAAGCTGAAGCTCTGGCAACCATTACAGAAAAGTAAATGGACTCTTTCCTATGGAAATCAATTGTCTGCAGACTCGGGATACCTCGCACAATTATTACAGATAATGGTACGCAATTTCAGGGAAAATTCAAGTGGTTCTATGCTAACTTCCAAATAGCTCTAACTCAAAGCTTAGTAAAAACACCACAGACCAATGGGTAGGTGGAGGAAACGAATAAGAAAATCCTAAAAGCCCTCAAGAAAAATGTGGGCAAGGCTAAGAGAGCTTGGTTAGAAGAGCTATCGAGAATTTGATGGGCGCTGCGAACTACACCCCACACTGCGATAGGAGAAAGAAATTTCTCTCTGGTCTACGGTGTTAAAGCTATAATCCCTACAGAAGTTGGTTTAAGGTCGTATAGAACACAACACTTAGATGAGAAAGCTAATCAAAAGGCTCTCAGACTCAACCTCAACTTGATTAACGGGCTCAGAGAAGCAACTAAAGTTAGAAACACAACGTGTGCCTAACAGGTAGCTCGCTACTATAATTCTAAGGTCAGAAATAAACAATTCCAAGTGGGCAACCTTGTCTTAAGAAATACTGAGGCTTGTCTATCAGCTTTCCGACGAGGAAAAACGACTCCAAATTGGGAAGGGCCATATAAAGTGATAGAAAAAATAAGTTACACATTGTATAAGCTAGCAAGAATGGAAGGCATAGTTGTACCACGAACTTGGAACGCCCAACATCTAAAAAAATACTATGTATAACTCATTGTCCTATGAAGGAAAAATTTTCCCTAACAATGTTCTTGTCATATTAAGGTTTGTAGGTGAAGTGCCGCAACCTCCAAAACAGTTAGGGAGAGCAAAGCTCCCAGCTATAATATTAAGGTTCGTAGGCAAAGAGCTACAACCTCCAAAATAATTAGTGAGAGAAAAGCTCCCAATTGCCATATTAAGGTTTACAGGCAAAGAGCCACAATCTCCAAAACAGTTAGCAAGGGTAAAGCTCCCAGCTTTCATATTAAGGTTCATAGGCGAAGAGCTGCAACCTCTAAAATAATTAGCAAAAGCAAAGCTCCCAACTGTCATATTAAGATTAACAGACGGAGAGCCACAACCTCCAAAATAGTGAGCGAGAGCAAAGCTCTCATTTGTTATGTTAAGGTTAGCAAGTGAAGAGTCGCAACCTCCAAAATAGTTAGCTAGAGCAAAGCTCTCAATTGTAATATTAAGGTTTGTAAACGAAGAGCCACAACTCCAAGACAATTAATGAGAGAAAAAAACTCTCAGTTTGTTATTTTTCAAAATTTTGAAATAGTTTGTGGATTAACATTCTCAGTATGTTATCTTTCAAAATTTTCCTAAGTATGAAAGAGCTCATGGATTAACACCCCTACCTGTGTTACGTTTCAAAAATTTCATTAAAGATCGCAGCTAGGGATCTTCGAAAATTCTTCATAAATATTCACATAGTTGTGTGATAAAAATGATTAAATTCGCAAAGGCACAAAAACAATGACTACAAAATAAAACATATTCTCATGGGAAAATAAACAATAAAGCAATGAATTCAAAACTAAGGCATGTTATCCTTATCTACGCTTTGGTCCACATCATAAGAAAGAGCAACATCGTTGTTCACAGCAAAGGGGGCCACATCCTCATTCGCAGCTAGATCTTCCTCTATATAAAAATCTGGAGAGCTTCTTCAGGTAAACACAAAGGAGTGCCATGTAGCACCTAAGGAACAGAACACATCGAAGCCTAGCAAGCTCATATCCACCCCTTTGAGAGCATTAAGATCCATTTTATGAACACCAAAGGGACCATCAGTAACCTGGTTGTGGAGCAGAATGTTCATCTTCAGCTTCAAAATATTGCTTAAGACGTTCTCAACTGTCTTTTTCTTAAAATCTTCAAAGACCCAAAGCCTTTCCCTGATTGTGCCAGCTATTTGATCTTGACACTCCCAGATAATTCTATCCATTTCGACTGCATGCTCTTTTGTAAGCCCATCCAACTCTGCTTGCAAAGCCTCTTTACTTTCCCTTTCAACGACCACATCACACTCTAACCCTTCTGCTTTAGTCTCCACAATGGTCAAACACTCCATGATGAACTCGTTTTCCTCCATCATCTTATGTTACTGTTCGTTAATTCTCACCAACTCCGTCTTAGTATTCACGAGCTCCCTCATACGGGCCTCCTCATACCTTAATCCAATCATATTGGCCTCGGAAAGTAAAAATTGCAGAGAGGAGTATATGCTTAATGCTAGGGGCAGTTGCGCGCTGCTTGGTCTAACAGCTCCTGGCACTGAAGCCTGCCATTCAAGGCCGTGAAATTAGGGTTATAAGGGTACTCCTGCGTGCTCAAGTCCCCACACAATAGAAATAAACCTCCATTACCCTCAACCAGTGTTTCTCTAATGACCGGCACTGAAGGAGAAACATGAGTATCCGGTGGAGGGGTATCCTTAGCAACGACGATTAGTGAACTAGCAGGTATCATAAGCTCGCTTGTGAAGAAGTGGAAGGACTCAAAGCTCCAACAACAACCCCAATAGGATCTGTTCTTCTTTTATTGCGACATTCCAACTGTACATTGTTCCTCTCTTCTTCACTTGCAGAGGTAATATGCATAGACCCCGCGCTGGTCTTGCACTTCTTGCAAGCACCATTGACCAAGGAATCGATATCCATTTCCTCTTTGAGTTCACGAGAAAGGCTATCAGTCCCACTTGAAGTATCCTTAGTGTAACAGCCTGTTTTTGGTCAAATCAGAATAGTGGTTTTGGGACCACAAATCTGATGTAAAAATATTTATTTTATTATTATTTGAAGGTTTACAGTATGATTGAATGATTGTGTGAAAGTTTCGTTCAATAATTTTATCGTTTAAATGGTCAATTTGAGAAAAAGGACTAAATCGCGTAAAGCGTAAAATTTGAGTTCTAATAGCTAAAGGTATTAAATATGTAACACCCCTTACCCGTATTCCACTCCAGGACGGGGTATGAGGCATTATCGGACTTAATTTGCTTGTACATACAACTTTGGGCTCTAAAAACCCATCCCCAACTTAAAACTTCTCATTCAAAAGCATAACATCCTTAACATGGGCCTATGAGGCCTTAAACATACATTCGGAAATAGGGGCCACACGCCCGTGTGAAATGGGACACACCCGTGTGGGCAGGCCGTGCGGTCACACACGCCCATGTCCTTAGCCCGTGTGGAATTTAATTTCTAACTCAAACCTATAGGGGTTTTCATGCGTCTGGACACACGCCCGTGTCCCTCACACGGCCTCGACACGCCCGTGTCTTAGCTCGTGTGCCAAAACCATGGCATTCTGTTTATGATGTCATCACTTCACTATGGTCACATGGCCAAGGCACACGCCTGTGTCCTTAGGCCGCGTGTCAAATTAAATTCCAAATTTTAAGTGCAGACTTCACACAGCCTGGGCACACGCCCATGTCCATGGCTGTGCCTCCCACACGGCTGAGACACACGGCCGTGTCTCTGCCATTGTGTTTACTACTGAACATTCTGACTTTGTAAACCTAGCATGCAGGGAACACACGACTGATCAACACTCCCATGGGGCTGACCATGTGTCTCATACGGCCTAGACACATGCCCGTGTGTCTACCTGTGTGGACATTAAAAAGGCTATATTCCAAGCCAAATGCCACTTACTTAGAAATTATACTTATACCAAATCAATTCATCATAACTCACGACCCTAAGGCACTTCTAAGAACTCAAATCAAAGCATCCACACAGGCATAAACTTCGTAATTTCATCATCATTGAATATAAATAAGTTTTTCATGTATTGGCCCAATTCCAATGACCATTTACGAAATGACTTTGATAACATAAATAGCCAACACCTTGGCTATCAATATGACATAACAAAATACCCAAGTCCTATACATGCCATACTCAAAATAAGTCTAACTTTGTTGTACCAAAGAGATGTCGATAGTGTGATTTTGAAACTCCGACGTCCCACGAATCCTCGAATTATCTTGGCAATACTATAAGGAAAAGGGAAATAGGAGGGGTAAGCATAAAGCTTAGTAACTTTGCATGAAAATAAATAGCAACAATAAGCTCATAATGACGTCAACCCATGGCATTAGATAACCACACAAAGTTATAAGCACTTTATCATAACTTACTCGTACTTGTTCTTATCTAGAACATACCATGCCACATATCGTAAATATTCCTTGTGAATTTCTCACGGGTACCTGTACTCACTCGATCACATGACGTTAGTACTAATCTCATTTCTATTTCCAAACATATCTATTTATCCCACTAATCACTAGGGGTACTCAAAACGCATATTCATCATCATTAACATAAACACGTAGCCAATGCCACATCCCAGATGTGGTCTTACATGGGGTCAACTCTGAGTGCCGATGCCATATCCCAAATATGGTCTTATACGATTCTCATATTCGGTACCGAAGCCATATCCCAGATATGTTCTTATACAGAATTCACATCAGTGCCGAGGCCATGTCCCAGACAGGTTCTTACACGGGACCTTATCCATCTCATGTCTCGGTGATAATAATTTCATATTTATTATAGCCCCATTGGGACTTTAACATCTCACCTTTTATCATCTTTCTCATTCAACACCAATACTCAATTTCATAGAATATCTTGCATCATTATAATATCAAACATTCTCAAATATGCTAGCGTAAATGTTGAATTTATCACATACAAACTTACCTCGATTTCAAAACAAGCTAGATCGTTGATCTAGTCCGATACTTTGTTCTTTCCCCGATCGAGGTTAATTCTTGGTTCTTCTTAATCTATAATAGAAAATTAGCTCATTTAATTATTCACATTAATAAATGCATTTCAATAATCATGCTTTGGCAAAAATTACTATTTTTCCCTTAGACTTTTGCAAAATGACCATTTTACCACTGGGCTCGAAAATCAATTCTAATCAAATTTCTCTCTTTAACGAGCCTAGGTGAACATTTATTTCTCTTATGGCTACCATGAAAACTCAACATTTCACACATTTACTACATATTTTACAACCTTTACAAAAAGGTCTTTTTAGGTGTTTTCTTGGTAACACCTATCACAAAAGTTGTTCATTTAACAATTAAGACCCATTTTCTTCCATAAAAATTGCAGCAAACAACTTAAAATCTTTCATTGCAAAACACTAAACTCTTCACCATTTAACAAAATAGTCCTCTCTTTAGAAAGCTTAAGCTTTAGGGGTTCCAAAAGTACAACTTTTATCAAGAAATGATCACTAGAACACTTACTTGTAAATAGAAGAGTGTGCTGAAATTTTTTTGAAGTTTTCCAACCCCTATTTGCTGCTAATTTTCAGTGGAGGGATGAAGGAGAGAAGATGATATCTTTTCTTTCTTAATTTTAATATAAAATCTCAATTTAGTTCACCTAACACACCTACTTGACCAAATTTTGACCTCTATTGTCCCCTATGGCCGGCCAACCATGAGTTAAGGTGATAATTGCCCTTTTAAGACCTCCAATTAAAATTCTATGGCTTTTAGACACCTTTAGCTTGAAATTTTGAACTTTCACACTTTATGCGATTTAGTCCTTTTTCGCGATTAAGCATGAAATTGCTAAAATTAAAGCACCAAAATTTTCATGTACTTATATAATCATACTATAACTCATAAAATATCATGAAAATAATTTTCTCTAACCTCGGATTAGTGGTTCCGAACCACTGTTTCGATTAGCCCCTAAATCAGGCTGTTACAAAATAGCTATAGAACCCTAAAGTAAAGGTCCTTATGCTGTTATTAGACCATCCTTAGAGGAATTGGACTTTTATGGACATAAAACAAGTGAACATTAATGTTTTAAAACAAGGTTAATTTGGTAAATTATGTATTAAATGATAATTAAAATTAGTAAAAACCATTCATCTTCTTCATTTCATGAAACCACCACTGAAAATACATGTTCTTCTAAGCTAGGGTTCGACCATCTTAAATCTTTACAATTCGGTATGTATTTTGTCACGATTTTAATGATCTCTATGTTTTTGTGATCGTTGCATCTAGTACTAGCTAGCCCAAGGACTATTTTGCAAAATTGTTAAAGATTCTGAATGATGCCATTGATGAATATATATGAGTTTTGAAGTTTGATGATATATTTTGAATAGTTGTTGATAGTTAAGTAAGTTTTGTTAAGTGATTTTTAGTGAAAATGCAAAATAGGGATTAAATTGAGAAATGTGTAAAGTTAGTGGTTAAAATGTGAAATAAATGAGAAATATGGGCTAATATGAGTACTATAGAAATTTGGCTAGCATGGGTGGTGACTAAATTGCATGAATTTGTGATTTTATGAAATAAGGACTAAATTGTGAAAAATGTGAAAGTTTGGGGCAAAAGTGTAAATAAGCCTTAAAGAGTGTTTTGGACTAAATTGAATGAATAAATGATTAAATAAGTTAATTTTGAATATATTTAGATCAAGAAAAGCAAAATATAAACTTGGATCGGGGAAAAGATAAAGTTATCGACTCGATTCGCTGTTTTAACATCCGAGGTAAGTTCGTATGTTATAAATTCATTTCAAATGTATTTTAGCATGAATTGTGATTATGTGATTACGGACAAGTTCAGAAATGATTCGATGAAGATTCGACAGTTGAAATCCCGATTGAACCTTAGGAATAGTTTAGGATGCTAGTGACATGTCATTAGGTATATTTGAGTTGGATTTGGGCCATGATTTAGCATTATGTGTGCGAGATAAACCGATTTGGCTTCGGGCCATGATATCAAAATTTCGGATAAGTTACCTTGATTTGGCTACAGGCCATTGTATAGGTATTTATCAAGTGAGACCTTAAGTATCTGACTTCTATTTTGAATGGTTGAACGGGTAAATGAAGGATGTGGTTGAGTATGAGATTGGTACGATATGGTAAAAGTACATACAAAAATGAATTGAGTATTGAAAACTAAGAAATTGATGAGTTCCTTGGTAAGTTATATGAATGATCATATGATGACTTGAGATTTAGTAGGTTTGTTGCACATTGTTTTCTATTATATGAATGATTAATGAATGATGATAGTTGCTCATTGTTAA
Organism: Gossypium australe; assembly: GCA_005393395.2. Lineage (NCBI taxonomy): Eukaryota > Viridiplantae > Streptophyta > Magnoliopsida > Malvales > Malvaceae > Gossypium > Gossypium australe. Next base: position 32,902,396 of record CM016616.1, on the reverse strand, counting down.
CATACGAGCTTACTAAGCTATATAGCTTACTTTGTTGTTTTTCCATGTTTTATAGTGATTTCAAAGCTAGTTTAGATTCGGAGATCGTCAGAGACTTCATCGCACTATCCACTGACTCTTTGGTACTTTTGAAACTATGTTTTAAGTATATGACATGTATAGGTATTTGCGTCTTGTTGATTATGTTTTGGGTAATGATGTTGGCCAAATGAATTGGTATTGTAAATGTATATGTTTTGGTTTGTAATTATAGCCATGAGATTTGGCTTAATTTGGAGAATTTGGTTATGTGCTTATATATACATATATGTTGATATTTGAGTTCTTGGATGGAGATGTGAATGACCATATTATGAAGTTTGTGGAATTGGTACCTTGCTTGTGAATCGGTACAAAAATGAGGTAAGTTAGGTAATGGTTAAACTAGTTGATTGGTGTATGTATTTGAGTAGGTTTTGGTTGAGTTAAACTTGGGATATAAGCAAGTTGGTTATTAATATTTGAAATGGTATGAAATTGTATTGAATGTGGTTAGATTAAATGTTCTATTGTGCTATGAACTGGTGCCTTTTAGGTTGTTGTTTAATTGTTTCATAAGTTCGATAATGCTCCGTAACCCTATTTCGGCGTTGAATACGGGTGAGGGGTGTTACACTTAGAGCCTTGATCGAGTCCTGCACTAGTATTAACCCTGTGATCAATGGGAGTAGTTAACAAATTAATCTTTGACCCAAAAACCCTCTTGTGCGAACTCAACAAGAGCAAACAGATGAAGCTTCATTTAGAAGAAGTGATAGAAGAAGTTAAAGGGATCCACCATACGGCCCAGTAGTATCTGACCCAACTGATCAAAAGAGTCGTGAGGCCAGGTAGCCCTCTGAGGCAACACACCAACTGATTGAGCGACTTCTTGATTGTCACTAGGCCTCCATCAATTAGGGCTAAAACCCTCCAAACAATATCTGAAGACATCCCTTGCGGTGATGAGAGTCTTTAAAGTCAGCAGGTGACCAATGCGAAGCCTCCGAAACTGGGCAACAACTTCATTTGTTGTGAGGCTTCATTGAAATGCGCACATGTCTTTACTGGATGAAGACCATTTTATGGGGAATCCAAAGTCCTCGCCAAGCATATTGTCACCTCGGACGTACTTCCCCCGTTTAGATGAAGGTTGGAACAATGGTTTCGAATGATTGTTTGCACTCTCTTGCAAGGAAAGAAGTATTAGAAGCCTAATGAGTCCTCCAAAATAGGACCTTTCAACTGATACATATGCTGGAAAACAACGAGCATAAGTATTTCGCAACGTTGAATATAGTCAAGGAAATATGCCATAGTGAGCCACCAGAAAAATCCCAAGATTTGGTTGGGAGCAATGTTGTAGTCATTTAGAAGGCTACAGAAGAAATGGTGAAGTGTTAAATGAAACCTAGCCTTCATCACGTACAACGGAAGCAAGAAGCTATCCTCCATGGTCTCACACAACCAATGTGACCTGTAACGCCCCAAATTTGGGCATAGTAGATTTGGGCCTATTGGGTTGTAACGCCCCAAAAATCTTGAAACTTTAAATTTCTGTGCACTGAGGTTGGTATGTATGAGTAGCACTTAGAATTTTAATTTTAAGGTATTAACGGGATTATTTGAAGTCTTAGAGATAGGGATGACCATAGGGAAAAATTTATTTTTCTTGCTTTAGTGGACCCTAGTCTCAGGCATTAGGCCTCTTAAGCAGATTAAAGGAAAAATATGACACAGATAGGCTTGTGGTCCAGTGGCAAGGTGGCATCACTAGGGGAGCTACAAGGTGGCATGAAGAGGTCCAAGGTTCGAGTAGTGGTAAGGTGTTTTTAGAGTGTTTATTTTGCTTAATGGACGGCCAGAGTTGTGTGGAATTTGGACTCGTTTGTTGAAGTGTTTGAATTGGTCTTGTGAGCTGATAAAGGAGGGAATTTCGGATGAGATAAGGGAGATATCATGGAGAAAAATTAAGAGATGATAGGTAGGAAGAGTTGGTGCCGAATTGGACTGTGGGGGGAGGTAGGATTCGGCTATTGGCTATAAAAGGAGGTGTTGAATTCCTTGGAGAGGTTCCTTGGTTCCATTACATTTCTTTTTCTCCCCCTTAGCCGAATTCTTCCATTTGCAGAAAAAAAACCCATCATTCCTTTGACGAAATTTTGGTTTTCTCTCTAGCCGAATTCCCCATACCTTCTCTTCTTAAATTCCTTCTCTTGTTCACCTTTAGTTCTAGCCGATCACTTCTCCTCTTCTTCTCCCTATTGGTGCCGAATTGTCTCTGTCACCATACTAATCTCAAAAGTCGAATTTAGGCCGCAGGATCGAAAGTGGATTTGGTAAGTATTCGATTAACCTCTTTTGTACATTTTGCTAAAAGCCGAAAGGCTATCTAACTGTCCTGTCATTAACTCTGTGATAACAAGGGTAAGGTTCAAAGATCGCAAGCGTGGAGGATCATTAGCAAGTGTAAGTGTACTCAACTCGGTGGTGGATCAAGTGAATGGTCGAATGTGTGTGTGATCTATAGGGGTGACTTGTATGGATTATGAGTCACTCAAATTTTTAATGATATATGTTTGGGTGCAGATCTAAGGATATTCGCAAATAGTAGCTAAGGAAAGGCTACTAGGACGTGTGGCACACGGTAAGGTTACGGTGAGGTTTCGATTTCTGATAAAGTGTACATTAAGTTATGATTAATCGATAGGTGTTGATTAAGGGGTTTGCAGCACGCGTGATTACCAGGTGTGTACAAACACTACACACACATACCGGCAACGCTGGAAAATCGAAAGGCCAAAAGTGGCTAAATGGGCCTGGTGGGCTCTAAGGCTAAGTTTGATGAAATGGATTAATTTGATTATATGAATTGGGTTAGGCATGCATGTTACATGATCTGAATTTGTTTTGGGCCTAATAGGTCATGTGACTGAGATTTGGGCCTAGTGGGCCATAACAATGTGATGTGGCCATTATGGGTTATATGAACGTGAAATGGATTGATGGGCTTTATGGGGACGTAGACTAGTATGCTAGGGTTTTATGGACTTTAGGCTTAGTACTGAACAACTCTTAAACCGCATAAGACTTTCTAATAATTAAATATGTCCGTGGACAATTCGCTAGGTTAGAGTGTGGTAACGGGCATATGCATGTCTAGGATTGGATCTAGGGAGAGCTTGGTACTTAAGCAGCCCTAGCGGCCCACCTCCTCTTCTCTAGAATCCTACCTGGTGCATAGTGTCTGTTCACTTTAGCCGCAAGGACTTGTTAATGGGCCAAAGTTCATAACTAAAACCCGAGAGGGACCAAATACCCCTAGATTTGTAAAATTACTAAAATACCCCTGATTTGAAAATAACCAAAATACCCTTAGTTTGAAAATTACCAAAACATCCTTAGATTTGCAAAATCACTAAAATAGACCCAAATTGTGAAATTACCAGAATACCCTTAGTTTGCAGAATTACCCAAAACATCCCTGGTTTACAAAATTTCCAAAGTACCTCTGTTTTGCAAAATTATCTAAATACCCCTGTAGAGTAGATTTACGGAAATACCCTTGGGTTGTGAAATGACAAAAATACCCTTATGTGATGAGTATGAGTTTTGGGGATGTTACTCATGTGCATGTTGTATTCATATGATATTCTGATTAGGATGCATATGGGTGGGAATTATGGTACAGAGGAAGAATTGAGGATCGCATAGTCGCTTGACGACCATGGATCCACCGGATGCTTTAAGCCCATTATATGATTAGCAGCTTTGCTGCAACGTTGAGTAGTACTGCTGTGAGTGCTACCTTTGGTGTGTAGAGGATGGGTGGGTTGATTTAGAAATCCCCACATGTGTGTAGGGTTGGAAGGGAAATGGTGGGTAGCGGATGGATTTTTGGGGAGGGTTTTGCATTACCTTGATTTTCATATGATGTGATATGATATGATATGATATGAGGTCATTGTGGGCTAAGGCCCAAGACCACTGATTTTGATAGGGCTTAGGCCCAATGTATGTTTGTATGTTGATCTGATTGCCAAGGGTCGTACACACTGAGTTTCGAAACTCACACCCTTTATTTAATGTTTCAGGTTATCCTGAGTGAATGGCTCGACGCGGGAGAGGACTCGGAGATGGCCACACTACAAGATGATTAAAATTTTATTTATTTGTTTTGAGAGACATAGTTTTAATTGCTTATTTTCGTTGGATGTAATAAGGCCTCGTACTCCGATTTGACTTTAGATTTTGGGTTTTGTTGTTTCAACTGTTTACTTAATTCTTAAACCTAAGTAAATTTCCTACGTTTAATCTTGGTTTCCGAAATACTTAAAATTATAAAATGGGTTTTTTCTTTATTACTTAACGAGACTCAAGGATTTTGGGCCTAAAATTTTTAATTAGCAAAATCGTTTGAATTATGCCTTTGATGTGACATGCCGAATTCGGGCCTAATTTCTAGGCCGGGTTTGGGGTGTGACACTTAAAATGTTTTTTTTTTTAATTTTTGTGAGCAAAAATTACTAGTTATATGTTGGCTTCAAGAACACCTTTACTTGTTTAAGACATAGATTTATTTGTTTTAAATGTTTAACAAAAATGAAACAAAAATATATATTTTTTAAAAATATACTAATGAAATAGTGAAATAATAACAATAAAAAATATTATACATAAATTTATATGAATTTTATAAACATTTTAATTTTTAAAAAATCACCCACAATCCAGATTTCTTTCTTAGAATTACTATGCAATTCCCAACAAGGATTATTAACCAATTCCAAATTCTGGCAAGATATAGCCCAACTCCTTTCCTTTCCAACTGGAATAGGGACATTCAACCCATAATGATTGGGGAAATCAAAGAACCAATAAAAATATTTTCAACTTCAAAATTGACCCAATAAGCTACAATTTAAGGGTCAGTTTGGATGGACAATGCGTTTATCTATAATTAGTGTAAAAAAACGATGGTGATGAGATCAAATATTGTAGTGATACTGTAGTGTAAGATAATAAGTTCACCAAATGCACCACACCGCACTGGCCGTTCAAACTCACACTAAGTTAAAAGTAATGGAAGGTGCTAGCCGATTTCATTTCTACCTCACAACTTAACTTTGTCAGAGTCCATTCATTAAATTAACATAAATTGTTAATCTTTCCAACTGATACCTTCAATAAGAACCAACCAAAATTTTTTTATCACTAAAGTAAAGATGATTGAAACCATATCTACTACAAAAGCCCTCAGATTTCATTCAAGAAAAAAAGGGGTCAATAGATTGAAAATTTAAAAAGGAGGTTGGGAATTGTGCACCATATTATTTAAAAAATGGAAAATCCAAACACATGTTCAAGAGTTTGTTTGGGACTTGAAGAAAAAACTGTTTACTAAACTAAATTTGGAATAATCAAAGCCAATGCTTCTGTGATACCCGTAAAAGCCAAAACACAAATTTCTTGCCAAAAACAAAGAAAATTTAAATTTAAATAAGAAAAAAAACTGTAAACGTCACCTTAAGAACGCTTGTATACATTGATGAAAATTCATTGACGAACATGGCTGTATCATGAAAAGGAAAAAATATAAATTAAATGTCAACTACTTGTGTTATAGAGCGTGCCATTATCCGACTGGAGACCTATGTCCGGTTTGACCCTTTTCACTTTATACCTATCCTCTTTTGGGATTGTTTAACTCATCAAGCCTAGATTAGCTCGCCACGTCTAGCTCATCATCCAGCTTATTTCACCACGTTTTTCTTGGCAAACCAGCCGAAAAAAAAATCAAACTTCTACAGAAGATCATCGGTCTCTTCTCTTGTGTTTTCGTGTGAAGATGGTTGGGTCAGGAATCTCTCATTCGGGTGAGCCATATCGTCTTTTTGTTTACTTTGATGGACGAAAATGTCTCTACGGTCACCGCACCAATTGTTGAGTATCTCATTCTCTCTCTCTCTCTTCTTTTGGAGTCTATTCTTCGTATTTATAAGGTGTGGGTCCCTGATATGGCGTACTAGGGACAACTAAGTGTCACGCACAGACACATATCAAGAAGGAATGAGATGCCCTTAACATACATCTTAGAGGTAGAGTCATTTGACGTTTGGGGCATTGGTTTTCTAGGATCAGTTCCTTCTTCTTATGGTAACAGGTACATCTTAATAGCTGTTGATTATGTATCCAAGTGGGTGGAAGCCAAGGCAAACCCAAAGAATGATGCTAAAGTAGTCATGTGATTCCTACATAAGCATGAATTTACACGGTATGGGACTCCGAGAGTTATAATTAGTGATAAGGATCTCACTTTATAAATATATTGCTTAAGTGGTTGATCTGTCGTAATTCAGTGTAGCAAATTAAACTAGTTTTTTCACTTTAGGAGCTTGAAAACAATCATTTTAGTTAAGTTTTAATTACGTTTTTGTAAGTTTAGTTAAATTCAATAAAGTGTGTAATTTGAGTCTTTTATTGACCTTAAGGGATGAATAAGGCCTAAACGTGAGCATGCATGAGACTATTAGAAGGCGTGTTAACCTAATATTGTTCGCTGTGTTGCAACACGAAGAGCTGGATGTCGTAACATGGGGAGCAGAATAGAAAAGTTTCAAGATTGTCTTCAGTGTTGCAATTCAGCCTAAGGGTATCGCGACACACCCCTGAAGACATCCTGAAGGTAGAGCATACTACCCTCGATGTCACGGTACAGGACCTGGTGTGTCATAACATCACCTCTGTATGGGAAATAATTACGAGTCAGGGGCATTTTGGTTTGCACTATCAAACATTAAGCACGAGGACGTCAGATGGCCTAGTGTTAAGGATGACGACCACTCTAAAGTCTATAAATAAGCTCATTTATCACATGTTATGGACAACTTTCGTATTATATAGTTTTCTTCTTAGAGTTAGTCTTTAGTTTTTCTCTTTTCTTAGGCTTTAGGTTTATTTCAATTTTTTGTTATTTGCTTTTGTTGAAGAAATCAAATTTGTGAAACATAATCGAACTCTGTGAGGATTCTGCATTCAATTTTAATACAAATCAGGCTTCTTCTGAACTCTATACTCTTAAATTATTATTCATGTTTACACTTTCTATCAAGTTTATATTGTTTATGAGATCCATGAGGAACTAATCCTCCTATGGGGGATTAGCGAGTGGAGGTATGATTAATTAACTATTTTGTAGGGTTCTATTAGTGGATCAATTGTTAAGGAAAGGAAGAAACTAAACCCTAGGCTTGGCAACCCTAGGAAGTCATTAAGATGAGAATTAACTCAAATTTGGTATGATTTCTCTTAATCTATTTTATGGTTAATCGTAATATAGGAAATAATCCCTACTACTTAGACTTGTTATTGTAAAAGTATTTTCATTATTTATTCCATCCTCCCTTGGGTATGATCCTTGGAATCTTTTTGGTATTTTGTTTTACAACTATATTACAATTTGACTCGTGCACTTGTGGACACCGCCGTTCTTAATTTTTATATTTTTGGTGCTATATTTATTCTATGAACGATAGGCGATCAGTTTCTCTCCACTAGCTTCCATTACCTTTTTTTTATTACTTATGTTTTATTATTTTTATTATTTTACATTATTAATCTATCACATTTATTCAAATAAAATGGTCAGTTACTGTCCACTATACTTCCAATGTGGTATAAGTATCGCATTGGTCCCTAATCTTTGTTTCTAGCTTAAAAATCCATAATGCAAATTTTAGTGCTATTATAATTTAGTCCTTGAACCTCAATTATTCACTAATTCAATAAAATTTCTTATCCAAAATTCAATTCACCTATAATATAACTTCTGTAAATATTTAATAAAATATTTATGAGTCCAATTTACGAAGACGAGGTCCCAAAACCTTATTTCCCGATATCACTGGCTTTTGGATCGTTACATTGAAAGTAGATATGTGATATAATAAATAGAATTTGGAATGTTGCTTATATGCCAAGTTAATGAAAGAGATGTTTGAATCTAGAATGAATGTGAGTATGTATATGATCATGTGTTTTAAGATGTTTATAATTATTGAAGATAAAGTTTGGCATTAGAATTAATGCCTAAAATGGGATGTTTTTATATTTGAGGCCATCTAGGCCATTTGGTTTTGAAGTTGGCAGGTTGAATTGAATGTTTACAAAAATTTATGGGAAACTTCCCTTAAGGAGATGTCGCAACATCAAGCTTCTATTTCCATAGTCGTGATTCCCCATGTTGAGGTTACGCCATAGAATCCCCATGTTTTCAAGGTCACGACATTCCCCTATTAGAGTTGCAACGTCAATTTCTTGTCTCTAAGGTCGTGACTCACATTGTTTGAAGTCGTGAAGTCATGCTTCTGCCTTCAATATCGCGACAAATCTCCCTCATGGTCACAACATCAGCCTTGCATTTTGAAACTTTTACATTTTAGTCCTTTGATTAACATTGGTGTTTCATAAGAGCTTTTGTAAGCTTGTTTATAACATGTATTTGATTAAATAATGCATTTATTCAGTTTTGAAACCTAATAACTTGTATAACTTGTTTAACTGATATGCAAATGAAATTGTAGTAGGCATAGCAGTGAATGTGACATCTCTCATCTTAGATCCAGCGATTGGGTCGAGTGTGGGGTGTTACAGGTGTTTGATGAAATTGAGCTTGATTTTGCTTGTAATTTGAAGTATGAGTTTTGAGCATGGTAGGACTAAGTGGAAAAGTAGAAAAAAAATGTTGAAATTGATTAGAAATTGAATTAAGCTATGTAGTTTATGTATAACATTAGTGACTAAATTGAATAAATTAAAAGGTGTTAATAGATTATGCTAAAGGTTAGAGGTACAAGGTCCCTAATGAAAGAATAAGAAATTTGATTTTTAATCGACATTAAATATAAAAGAAATGTACATTTTGAATATAAGGACTAAAATGAATAAACTGAAAATTATGTTAGATTATGTGTTTTCATGTGATTGAATGTAAACTAATACCATTTCTATAATTGAATTATCATACTAATCTAAAGATGATGTTAGGCCATCTAAAGAAAAAGGAAATGTAAAGAACATATATGATTAGTTATTCTGGTTTGTGCGTTCATGATTTAAATTCAAAATTTCACATATAGATTGTAGCGACTAGCTTGATTAAGGTATGAACTTACTTGTCTCATAAATAGGGAAGTATGAAATGGTTGATAACTTGTGAAGTTTGTGATGTTTTACATATGATGATGTGAAAATGTTTTGTATTGAATTGAGGTTGATATAAGTTGGTTGTGTATGAAACTATGATATGTGAATCATATATATATGTTTCAAATAATGGCTACCCTATTAATGGTCTCGGGCAGAGTCAGGTATAGTTGGCATGTTACACTTCAGACATACTAATGAGGCACTAATCTGCCACAATTCGTTATGGCAAATTAGATACTTTATGGCACTTAAGGAGCTTATTTTTAAGCCAATTGATGTTAATTTATTTAGTTTTCTATTTCAGTAGTTTAGATTCAATTATTAACAAAATAAGCATTTTATGCATAATTTAGCATTAGATGATCTATTGGGAAAATACGGGCCTGAGGTAGTAATAACGAGCTTAATTGAGTGCGCAGGACTCTAATTTTCAAGCTTAGAGACATCAGAAATGGTAACCATATTGCAACATAAGCTTCCCAGGGCCCAACACTATAGTACCAACTCTAGAATTTAGGTTCGAAGTTGCATGTCGCGACACCCACATCCTGTGTCACGACACCATTGTGATGAGGGCCAGAAATAAGCCAAAGGTGTTTTTGTCCACACAATCATTATTTTTCAACTTTAAGGCCTATATTTGACCTAATTAGGGAAGCTAAAATTGCCTATAAATAACAAGGCTTAGGTTGAGCTAGAGGAAGTCGTCTTTAGAGTAGATTTTAGAATTTTAATTTTAGCTTTCAATCTTGTTTCAATCTAGTTTAAGTTTCAATTTCAGTTTTCTTTAGTTTTCAGACTTGGATTTGATTTGATTCCAAGCTTTTGTTTCTTCATCAATTTACAATTCTCTTTGGTTTTCAATTGCAATGTTATCTTGATGACTGTTAAAGGAGTTTTGGCTTCTGAGTGTGTCTACTATCAAAATCGAATCGATTTCTATTTTCCCTTATTTTTAGTTTAATTCTTGTTCTTGTATGTTTAAATTAAATTTAGGGAAAATTGTATCAAGATTCATGAGTGGCAAATTTCCTTAAAAGGATTAACAATCAAATGTGGGAGTAATTAACAGAAGAATTAGGGTCTGCCTTAGAATTAATTGGCTTAAATTATGTATTGTTGAACCTTAGGATTGACAACCCTAGGAAGTAATTAAGGTAAATAAGGTTGAGAGAATAGTTCACCGAGCACTTCTTAATTTATTTTGGTTTAAACTGTGAGGTCGAGAGATAAGTGGTTTTTGTCGATTAATTAATTAGTTAGAGGTAGAGAGGTAATAATTGGTTAGTTATTAATTAATTCATTAAAACCTGAGTTCTGAGTTAATTATGACCACTAATGTAAGTTAATCTTCTGCTTGTTATTTGAGTAATTTTGATTATCAAATTATATTCTTGAGTGTTATTCAATTTATGTTATTTTTGTTGATTAATTGAGACTTGTTCTTGTCGTACTCTAATTTTAGATTATTATTGTTTAGCCCTATTAGTGTAGAAAGTAGCTTTTTAGTTTACTTTAACCTCCCTTGAGTACGATCTCAGAATACTTCCAGAAGTGTATTGTTGCAAAACTTACTATATTAAAATTTGATATGTATACTTACGGACACCATTGCTTTGTTATATATCTTTTTGTTGTAGTATTTCTAGCACAGATGTTCGCACATTTGGTGGTGATCAAGCATTGGGTCTGGATATATTAGCGTGGTTTTTGGATGATCTGTGTACCCATCTTGAGTCCTTTTCCGGTTAATAGGGATTATAAAAGCATGTATCTTGCCTATTAACATTGGTTATTGAATTGGATAAATGTATCTTGATTTTTAAGCAATAAATGATGGCATTTGAAATAACACATGATTTGGTTATTACGAGCCCTGAGGGCCAATCCAGTTATGTAACACTCTATACCCGACCCAATCACCGGGTACCATACATCATAAATAACTCGAATGAATTAACAAAATTTATAACTTGATTTACTTACAGACTTAAACATTGCCAACTCATACATTCATTGCTACTAATCAGTCTTATTCAATTTCAGGATCAACTTTAGGTTCCAAAATTTAAACTTCTATTATATTTCTTATCATAGAAGCACTAAGTTCTTACAGACATTCTACCTTGTTAAGCATAATATTTATGTACAAATATAACTTAAGACTTTACTACAGATACACTAAATTAATCCCTAAGTCGTGGCCTCTAAGGGTGTCCCTCTATATGCATGATACAGTTATGACGCTACTTACACGAGCTTGGCGGTGTCTGGCTTAGCCTCTCCACATGAACCTTGAGTCAATCCTTGACCATGCATTCATGGTAAAAAATCATATTAGTTCTAGTGAACTCAGTCAGATCCTATACAGTAGTACTCATAAAAGGCTCTAAATATTATTGGGAATAAAAATAAAAGCACAAAATATAAAACTCCCTGAGTATCATAGGAGGTTCTATTGATTTTCTAGTGTAGCCAATATATTGCATTCTTTGAGCTAACTGATGGCGGACATATCCCCTGATTTAGACGTAGGCATGCTCTTCCAATAACAATTTCTTCTTGGACTTGACCTTGTCCCGCTGCAGCTCAAATTCCCAATTTACCTTTCCTGGTTTGACTTATTGAAGATGACCATATACGCGATTCTATGGATTGGTGACTACTATTGGCATATTAGCATATATCTCGCCACAATTGCAGATTCTTAGCTTAACCTCTTTATTCTATACTAACTTAATATGGACTTACCGCATTACCCCAACAATTACCTTCTTAGTACTTAGCCTATTGCATAGAACTCTTCTTTTAAGGAAATCCATTTAATCATACCGTCATTCGCAACCCTGAATTTGAGATTTTACTAATGATTAAGCACCCCCTCATTTGCGGACTTAGACTTATAAGACAGACCCATAGGACTTTTCCCACTTCGAACAAATTGATTAAGCACCCCTTTCGAGGTGTCGCCCAGTAGGACCTATATAACATTTACATGGTGTTGCCCTAAAGGACCTATATACCATTTACACGGTGTTGCCCCAAAGGACCATTAGATAACCATTGTCACGGTGTTTCCTTAAAGAACCAGTAGATATACGTTCCACGATGTCGACAAACTCCCTTGATTCTATAACAATCTGTCCATTCCTCCATTACGCCAATTTTTCCTAGCTTTATCTACCCCGTCTAAGAAACTCCCTTTGAAATCCACATTTTGCGAACATACAATTCACATAAGTCATTGTACTTATTACTATAGCATACAATATGCCATTTAACTATACATCAATACACAACCACATTTGGCATCTAAAGGACATACTTACAAACATCCATATATTTTCACAACTTTATTCATACATAGAATACTCATTCACTGTGATCATGCACAACCATGGGATTCAGATTGAACTCATGATAAACAGACAAGCAAAATATTCTAACACATCATCAACAATAACCCAAGTGGAGTGCAAAAACTCACTTTGAATCCTTCGTCCTCGCCAACTTAGCTTGTCCAAATGCCAGAGCCTCATTCGTCCTAGAAGCTAAGCATAAAAACCATGTATATCGGTTAAATAAAAGGTTTTCAAACTTTAAAAACCCAAAATTCATTATTATACAGAAACTTTTCAGGAATCCTTACTTCTTTCTTCTTGCAATTTATGACTACAAAGAGACTTAAGAGCTTACCAGCTTACTAGATTCTCTTCTTTCCAGCCTCGAGTTTCACATTCACCTCCCCATGTAGGGCTCTTCTTTGGAGAAACTAAAGATGATGATGTAGATGAGAAGATAATTATAAATATAATTGAGAAGAATTCCTTTGTAAAAATATCCCTTCTCACACACACACATATACTCTTATTTTGCATGATCCCCATGGTCCAAAATAGTCATCCATCGCTAATTATTCTATCTCCCACTAATTTCTAGTCAGCCCAAAAATTTCCAAGTTTCTCAATAGAGCCCGCAGAATTACTATTTTATTCAGTTAACTCCCAATTTTCCTTTAACTTTTGGACTTTACTAAAAATCAGAGTGTGACAACTCCCTCACCTTTAAAGAAAATTTGTGTCTCAAAATTTCTTCTTGTGACTAGACCCAGAAATGGACTCCGAGCGATTACTTTTTTCTTTGATAACTTCTATCTTAACTTAGAGGTAGACACCTCTACTCTTCCCTGATTCTTTACCGTTGCCACTTATTCACAGATTCACAAATTCTTTACCATCTATAATCCATATGAAGCAGATAGCTGCATTAAGGATAACCTCACTATTATCCTAGAGGAATCCTTGGTGTACACTGTAATGCCCCAAAAATATAGGGTGTTTAATTTTGCATGTTTTGACATAAATACCTGTTTGCTTCTGTGGTTGAGTGATTGGGGTGTGTTTGGGAGTGTTTGAGAAGCCTAGGTTCAAGTCTTGGCTTTTGCAAATTTTTTAGTTTTCCTCTTAAATGAATCTGGACACTGGTATATAGGCCTTATAGAAATTAATGCATGTTTTATGACACAAGAAGAGCATGTGGTCTAGTGGCAAGCTGGTGTGTTATGTAACTGAGAGGTCTGAGGTTCAAGTCTTGGGTTGCGCAACGGGGTATTTATTTTGCTGCCTAAGCTGTGTAGGTAGTAGAGTTGGGCTAAAACACAGCTAAGGGGAGTTTGAATAGGATTTGAATGGTGTTTGAACTGGTCATGGAGAGATTCAAGGAGGGATAAGGGGAGAGAATCAAGGAGTTTGAGTGGGAGAAGAATTGTCCCAAAATTGGACTCTGGCATTCAAGAAATTCGGCTAGGGGAGGTATACTGCTCGTTTGGGTTGTTTTCTCTCTTTGGACGAATGTGCTAGGCTCTTTTGGCACTTTTCTCTACACACTTTTGCACTTTTCTTTTTCTCTGCTATTGAAACCCTTTTTCCTCCTTTCTATTCCTCGACTTTTGGTTCATAGCCGAACCTTCTTGTTCTTCTTCTCAACATTTCTTTTTCCTCTTTGACTGAGTGGCTGAGTTCCTTTTTCTTTCTCTGCCGTGCCAGTTGGTTTGGTAGTGGGCGACGGCCTCTTCTTCTGTTTATAACACTGTGGTAAGCCGAATCCTACATCTTCTCTTTTCCCCTCTCTTTTGTTCCTCTGCTTTTCCAATATAGACTGAATAACATAAGTCTTGTCTTGCTATTTCAAAACCATTTGAATGATAGTCTCTGAAAATCGGTGGAGCGTCGACTGCCTTGCTTTTCTGCATATCTCTTCCTTCTTTCTTCGAATACCTCTTTGGCTGAATACTGTGGGGGTAAGTAGGCTTGTTTTGTAGTGTTCATCGAACACCCAATCTGCCTTAACTCTAATTCTTTGGACTATGGGTATCAATTCAAGCCTTGTATTAAACGATTATTGCTAATGAAATCCGTCTTATGCACAGTAAATCGAGAAGAAAGGGGTGATCATTTTCAACCAGCGATCTAAGAGGAATAATTACATAAATTTTGGTCAAGGTAAGTGGTGATACCGCTTTGGGGCTTTAGTATTAATGATCTAATAGATGAAAGATTGATTGTGTTGGGATGATTGTAGGTTGATCGCGCGTGGGATAATCTGTTCGATGCGCAAACAGGTGGGTAATTACACCCCTATCTACTGTGAATCGGCGAAAGCCAAAAAGCTGAAACTTTGTCATTTGTGGCCCCACGAGCGTGCGATCGCTCGTGTAGTAAACCGAGCCCACGAATCGTGGGCGATAGACTTTAGAGGCCACCACGAACGTTCTCGTGCTCTTGGGCCGGTATGGGCATTGTTTGGCTAAAATGGGTCATGTGGGCCCAATGGGCTCGTGCACCCCACACGGAATAAATCCATGATAAGTGGCAAGTACTGGACTGGGCTATGTATTTCGCATAGCCATGACTAAATTTGGGTTAAATGGGCCACACGAGCGTGTGGGCCTACTTGGGCCGAATAATGGGCCTTGGGCCCATTTACACCGTTATGACCATTTAAATTATCTGTGTCGCTCGAAGTAATTGTAGACCTTCGGAGAGGTCATTATTTGCACCAAGACCCAAAAAAAAGTAAAGTGACCGAAATACCCATAAAAGGTAAAATTACTATTATACCCCTACTTGATGGAAGTGACCATTTTACCCTTAGAGGTAGGTTGACTGATGAGTGTATGATTATTTGTATGACTGTACTGAGTAGGACACTTTGTATACACGAACTATTTATGACATGACATACTGCATGGGGTTGGGATTCCGATATGGAGGAAGTACTGTATTGGTGGCTTTACCACATTCACTGTTACTGGTGGCGTTGCCACATATACTATTACTGGAAACTCTGCTGCGTTATTATTACTGCAAGCTATGCTGCGATATTGGTGTGCTGGCTGGGTGGGTCGATTTTATCCCAACATGGTGTGTTGGTTGGTACGGGTGGTGTGTTGTCTGGATTAGGGTGGGTTGCATTTTTGCACTGTACTGATACTGTATTGGGCTTAGGCCCACACTGTTACTGTAATGGGCTAAGGCCCACACTGCACTGTTACTGAATAGGGCTCAGGCCCAGACTGTTACTGCATATATTGTTAGTGATTGACTGCTAGGGGATTACACACTGAGTTTTCGTAAACTCACCGTTTCTTTTTAACTGTACAGGTAATCCCCAACCTTAGACAATTTGGAGCCACGAGGGACTCGGAGGTGGCCACATGATTGCTGATGTTCTACTTTAGACTTAGTTATTTAATTCTAAATTTTCATATTGGGCTGTTTATTATGTAATAAGGCCACTGGTGGATTTAATTTTTAATTGGGTTTGATTTCTTGTTTTAAACTGCCAAACGGGCACAAAAGAGTTTTCAAAATCACAATTGTTTTCAAGAAAAACATGCATTTTAAACTTCAAGGTTTTTAGGTAAGGAAGCTTCCGCGATTTTATTCAGTTTTAGAAATCAATGGTAATAAATATGGCAATCATTTTGATAAGCTGGTTTTAGATTGTAATAACTTAAATTGCTGAATGTTCCCAAGCGATAAAAACTAAATGGGTTTTAACTTAAATACGAATTTTTATCAACAAGTCCTAATTTTAGAAATCACTTCGATGTGACACGTCAGATTCGGTCGTAACATCTAGGTCGTGTTTGGGGTGTTTCATTTAGTGGTATCAGAGTCAAGTTGAAAACTCGACTATGGAATGGGTTTTTGAAAAGTTTTTCTGAAAACGGATTTTAAAGATTTGAAACATTTTGAAAGATTCACAAGTGTGGCACACCGAGTCTCCGGCGCCAAATCTATAAGTCCTCTAATACTTTTTACTGTTATAGATTGAGACGTTTTACTGAGAAATTACTATGGATAGTAGGACTATACTGTAAAACTCTAGAAAGAAAGAACTGAGACAGTAGAAGACTGAAAACTGTAGGGAGACTTTGATCTACGATAATATACCCCTAATGACTGTCTTTCATAACACTTTTGTTATTAATTACTGAAATTATAATTTGATGCATAAGACTTTTAAAACAGATAAAGCGTACATTAAAATGAGCACAAGAGGTACCCGCGGAAGGGGAACGTGGGGCCGCGGTAGAGGGCGAGGAAGTGCTCGGGCTGGGTCTTTGGCATAGGGCAACATACCTGCTAGGGAAGCGCCAGCTTCACCGGTGACCGAGACGGGGTCTTATGATCGAGCGGCTAGGGATGATGCCCTATCCCAAGCTATGCTTCGTATTTTAGAAAGGGTTGCTGGGTCTAATATTGGTGCAGTGGGCCGAGGGTCAATTTCAGAGCGACTCTAGTCTAATGGAGCGGAAATTTTAGGGGTATTTTTGGAGTAGTCCCAAATTGGCAGAATACTGGCTAGAGGCCACTGAAAGAGTAATGGACGACCTCGACTGTACGGCGGAACAAAAGTTAAAAGGAGCATTGTCCTTACTGCGAGACGAGGCCTACCAGTGGTGGCTCACCATGAGAGAGGGTAAGCAAGCCGACCGATTGACACGGGATTTCTTTAAGGCGGCCTTTCAAGGGAAGTATGTAGGCGCAATTTATATGGATGCCCTAAGAAGGGAATTTCTGAGCCTGACCCAAGGGAATAAGACAGTGGCAGAATATGAGGCAGAGTTCTTGCGGTTGAGTTGATATGCTCGTGGGATAGTAGCAACTGAGTATGGACGATGTGTGCAATTTGAGGACAGCCTCCGAGATGAGTTACGAGTCTTGATAGCTCCATAGAGGGAGCGAGACTTTGCTGCCCTTGTAGAAAAGGCAAAAATTGCTGAGGAGGTGAAGTGCTTTTAGTGCCAGAACCAAGAGAAAGATAGGGGCAGAAATAAGAGGGATTCTGGGCCCTCAGTTTCTTTTGGAAGGCCTATAAAGAAGACCAGGTTTGATGGGCCCGTTCGAGCCGGAATTCCTATTGCTGTTGCTAGATCGCAGCCTTACGCTGATTGTGGGAGATCTCACCAGGGTGAGTGCTGGAAGAGGATTGGGGCGTGCTTCAGATGTGGGTCCATGGATCATCAGGTTAAGAATTGTCCTTAGAGGCCTGTTCAGTTGCAAGCTGTAGGACAGGGTCATGTTCAGCCAGTGAGAGGTGGTCAGCAACCACCGAGAGGTCGTGGGCAGGCCAGAGGTGGAAACAGTATGGGACGAGGTCATGGAGCACC
This sequence comes from Gossypium australe, assembly GCA_005393395.2. Lineage (NCBI taxonomy): Eukaryota > Viridiplantae > Streptophyta > Magnoliopsida > Malvales > Malvaceae > Gossypium > Gossypium australe. The sequence continues at coordinate 32,884,494 of CM016616.1, read as the reverse complement.
AGGCAGAGGTACTGGTAACATGGAGGCGAGGTAGCCAGCACTGGTTTATACTGCTCGTCGCCGTGAGGATGGTGACGCTCTAGATGTTATAACCGGTACGTTTCTAATACATAATGTACCTTATACTGCTCTGATTGATATAGGGTCTACGCATTCATACATTGCATGCACTGTGACTGGCACCTTGGGTATCATGTGTGAGAGTACTGCTAATGAGATGACTGTGTTAAGTCCACTAGGACAATCAATAAGAGTAGACAAGTTGTTCAGAGATGTGCCCCTAGAGGTTCAATGAGTTATATTTCCAACGGGGTTGATGGAGCTACCGTTTGCTGAGTTCGGCCTGATCTTGGGGATGGATTGGTTGGTAAAACACCGTGCAAGGTTAGAATTGTGCTACTAAACGCATGGTGTTGAAGTCTTCGGAGGATGAGGAGGTGGCTGTGATTGGGGAGCGAAGAGACTTTTTTTTTCTAATGTGATCTCTGCATTAAGGGTCGAAAAGCTGGTTTGCAAGGGTTGTGAGGCGTTTCTAGCTTGTATTGGTGTATTTAATTCTGAGGGTCTTTCTATTGGAGATATCAGAACAATTAAGGATTTTTCTGATGCATTTCCTGATGAGCTCCCTGGGTTGCCTCCGAACCGCGAAGTGGAATTTGGTATTGAGCTCCTGCCTAGAACAGTTCCAGTGTCCATCGCCCCTTATAGGATGGCACCAAAGGAACTAGTTGAGCTAAAAGCTCAAATTTAAGAACTGCTTGACCGAGGATTCATTGGACCAAGTGTGTCTCCATAGGGAGCACCTGTGTTGTTTGTGAAGAAGAAGGATGGATCCATGCGCATGTGCATCGATTATTGGCAGTTGAATAAATTGACTATAAAAAATAAGTATCCCTTACCAAGGATTTACGATTTGTTTGATTAGCTACAAGGAGCATTGGTTTTCTCTAAAATAAATCCCCTTTCTGGGTACCATCAGCTGAGAGTTAAAGAGGCTGATGTGTATAAGACTACGTTTAGGACTCGTTATGGCCATTACGAGTTCCTAGTGATGCCGTTTGGGCTGACGAATGAACCAGCTGCTTTCATGGACTTGGTGAACCGAGTATTCTAGCCCTACCTGAATCGGTTCGTGTTGGTATTTATAGACGATATCTTAGCATATTCGAGAACCGATGATGAACATGATGCACATCTTTGAATTGTTTTGTAGATTTTGAGGGAGAAACAACTGTACACTAAGTTCAGCAAGTGTGAGTTCTGGCTGCGAGAAGTGACATTTCTGGGTCACGTGGTATCTGCCGAAGGGATTAGGGTTGATCCTCGAAAAATTGAAGCCGTATTGGATTGGAAACCACCTAAGACCGTATCTAAGATTCGAAGCTTTTTGGGTCTGGCAGGGTATTACAGACATTTTGTAGAGGGGTTTTCTGTGATTGCTGCACCTATGACTAAGTTGCTGTGTAAAGGGGTACCGTTCAATTGGACTAATAAGCAGCAAGAGAGTTTTGAGAAAATGAAGAAAGTTCTAACTGAGGCCCCTATTTTAATACAGCCAGACTCTGGGAAGGAATTCATGGTCTATAGTGATGCATCACACGTTGGTTTGAGTTGTGTGTTGATGTAGGAGGGTAAGGTGGTTGCTTATGCGTCTCGTTAGCTTAATCCTCACGAGGCAAATTACCCTACACATGACTTGGAGTTAGCCGCAGTGGTATTCGCACTGAAAATTTGGAGGCACTATTTATACGGTGAGAAGTGTATTATCCGCACAGATCACAAGAGCCTCAAGTACCTCCTTACTCAGAAGGAGTTGAATGTTAGGCAGCGAAGATGGATGGACCTGCTTAAGGATTATGTCTGCTCAATTGAGTATCACCCTAGTAAGGCTAACGTAGTAGCTGACGCACTAAGCCGTAGGGCTGTATCTGATTTTAGAGCAATGTTTGCTCGTCTAAGCTTGTATGATGATGGTAGCTTGTTAGCTGAACTCCAAGTGAGACCGACATGGATTGAGCAAATTAAGGGGAAACAGTTGTTGGATGAGTCACTGGTTCCTCCTTTCTGACAAGTTGAGAATGGAGAGATTGCAGATTTTGGGTTGAATGGTGAGGGAGTACTGTGTTTCTGTGGGAGAGTCTTTGTACTGAGGGATTCTGAGCTGAGGCAGTCTATACTGCAAGAGGCACGTAGTAGTCCATATGCTATACATCCTGGCGAAAACAAGTTATACAGAGATCTTCGTAAGCTATATTGGGGACCAGGACTAAAACACGAAGTTACTGAATTTGTGAGTAAGTGCTTGATGTGCCAGCAAGTTAAGGCTGAGCATCAGTTGCCTTCTGGGTTACTGCAACTAGTTAAGATTCTACTTTGGAAGTGGGAGAGGGTAACTATGGATTTTGTGAGTGGGCTGTCCTTAACGCCTACTAAGAAGGATTCGGTATGGGTTATTATAGATTGATTGGCTAAATCTGCCCATTTTATACCAGTCCGCACTGATTACTCGTTGTAGAAGCTGGCAAAGTTGTATGTGGCTGAGATTGTGAGACTGCATGGGGTATCGGTTTCTATCATATCTGACTGAGATCCTAGATTCACATCTCGGTTCTGGAAGAAGTTACATGAGGCTTTGGGTACCAGGTTGGACTTCAGTATTACGTTTCATCCTCAGACAGATGGTCAGTCAAAGAGGGTGATTCAGATACTGGAGGACATGTTAAGAAGTTGTGTAATGAATTTTCGAGGTAGCTGGGAAGACTACTTGCTGCTAGCAGAGTTCACATATAATAATAGCTATCAGTCTAGTATTCAAATGGCATCGTACGAGGCGTTGTATGGTTGTAGGTGTTGTACTTCTACCTGTTGGACGGAGCTGGGCAAGCGACGAGTTTTGGGGCTAGAGTTAGCTTCTGATACTGAAGAAAAGGTAAAACTAATTCGAGACCGGTTGAAGGAAGCGTCTGATAGGCAGAAGTCTTACACAGATCTTAAACGCCGAGAGATTGAGTACTCTATGGGGGATTATATCTTCCTTAAGGTCTGACCGTGGAAGAAAATTCTGAGATTTGGCTGGAAAGGTAAGTTTAGCCTAAGGTTTATTGTGCCTTACCGTGTACTGAAACGTGTGGGACCGGTCGCCTATCAACTTGAGTTGCTTCCAGAATTAGACCAGATTCATGATGTGTTCCATGTTTCCATGCTGAGGCATTATTGCTCTGATCCCACACATATAGTACTAGATGAGATCGAGGTAATGCCAGATCTGACCTTCGAGGAGGAGCCAGTGCAGATATTGGACCGTGAGGTTAAAGTGCTGAGGAGGAAATCTATCCCACTAGTCAAAGTGCTTTGGCGTAATCACAGTTCAAAAGAAGTCAAGTGGGAACTAGAGGAGGCGATATGTCGGCAATACCCTCACCTATTCTGACCAGGTAAATTTTGAGGCCGAAATTTCTTTTAGGGGGTAAAGTTGTAACGCCCCAAAAATTCAGGGTCTTTAATTTTGCATGTTCTGACACAAATACCTGTTTGCTTCTGTGGTTGAGTGATTTGGGTGTGTTTGGGAGTGTTTGAGAACCCTGGGTTCAAGTCTTGGCTTTTGCAAAATTTTTAGTTTTCTTCTAAAATGAATATGGACATTGGCATATAGACCTTATAGAAATTAATGCATGTTTTATGACACAAGAAGAGCTTGTGGTCTAGTGGAAAGGTGGTGTGTTGTATAACTAAGAGGTCTGAGGTTCAAGTCCTGGGTTGTGTAATGGGGTATTTATTTTGCTGCTTGAGCTGTGTAGGTAGTAGAGCTGGACTGAAACACAGCTAATGGGAGTTTGAATAGGATTTGAATGGTGTTTGAACTGGTCATGGAGAGATTCAAGGAGGGATAAGGGGAGAGAATCAAGGTGTTTGAGTGGAAGGAGAATTGTGCTGAAATTGGACTCTGGCACTTAAGAAATTCGGCTAGGGGAGGTATACTGCTTGTTTGGGTTGTTTTCTCTCTTTGGCCGAATGTGCTAGGCTCTTTTGGCACTTTTTTTTTGCACACTTTTGCACTTTTCTTTTTCTCTGCTGCCAAATCCCCTTTTCCTCCTTTCTATTCCATGGCTTTTGGTTCATAGCCGGACCTTCTTGTTCTTCTTCTCAACATTTCTTTTTCCTCTTTGACTGAGTGGCCGACTCCCTTTTTCTTTCTTTGCCGTGCCAGTTGGTTTGGTAGTGGGCGACGATCTCTTCTTCTGTTCATAACACTGTGGTAAGCCGAATCCTACATACCCTCTTTTCCCCTCTCTTTTGTTTACTCTGCTTTTCCAATATAGACTAAATAACATAAGTCTTGTCTTGCTATTTCGAAACCATTTGGATGATAGTCTCTGGAAATTGGTGGAGCATCGACTGCCTTGCTTCTCTGCACATCTCTGCCTTCTTTCTCCGAATACCTCTTTGGCTGAATACTGTGGGGTAAGTAGGCTTGTATTATAGTGTTGACCGAATACCCAATCTGCCCTAACTCTAATTCTTTGGACTATGGGTATCCATTCAAGCCTTGTATTAAACAATTATTGCTAATGAAATTCGTCTTATGCACAGTAAATCGAGAATAAGGGGGTGATCATTTTCAACCAGCGATTTAAGAGGAATAATTACATAAATTTTGGTCAAGGTAAGTGGTGATACCAATTTGGGGCTTTAGTATTAATGATCTAATGGATGAAAGATTGATTGTGTTGGGATGATTGTTGGTTGATCGCGCGTGGGATAAACTGTTCGATGCGCAAACAGGTGTGCAAAAGCTGAAACTTCGTCATTTGTGGCCCCATGAGCATGCGATCGCTCGTGTGGTAAACCGAGCTAACAAATCATGGGCGATAGACTTTAGAGGCCACCACGAGCGTTCTCGTGCTCTTGGGCCGGTATGGACCTTGTTTGGCTAAAATGGGTCATGTGGGCCCAATGGGCTCGTGCGCCCCACACGGAATAAATCCATGATAAGTGGCAAGTACTGGACTGGGCTATGTATTTTGCATAGCCGTGACTGAATTTGGGTTAAATGGGCCACACGAGCGTGTGGGCCTACTTGGGCCGAATAATGGGCCTTGGGCCCATTTACACCGTTATGACCATTTAAATTATCTGTGTCGCTCGAAGTAATTGTAGACCTTCGGAGAGGTCATTATTTGCACCGAGACCCAAAAAAAAGTAAAGTGACTGAAATACCCATAAAAGGTAAAATTACTATTATACCCCTACTTGATGGAAGTGACCATTTTACCCTTAGAGGTAGGTTGACTGATGAGTGTATGATTATTTGTATGACTGTACTGAGTAGGACACTTTGCATACATGAACTATTTATGACATGACATACTGCATGGGGTTTGGATTCCGATATGAAGGAAGTACTGTATTGGTGGCTCAGCCACATTCACTGTTATTGGTGGCGTTGCCACATATACTGTCACTAGTAGCTTTGCTACGTTATTATTACTGGCAGCTATGCTGCGATATTAGTGTGCTGGCTAGCTGGGTTGATTTTATCCCCACATGGTGTGTTGGTTGGTACGAGTGGTGTGTTGGCTGGATAGGGGTGGGTTGCATTTTTGCACTGTACTGATACTGTATTGGGCTTAGGCCCACACTGATACTGTATTGGGCTTAGGCCCACACTGATACTGTATTGGGCTTAGGCCCATACTGTTACTGTAATGGGCTAAGGCCCACATTGCACTGTTACTAAATAGGGCTCAGGCCCAGATGGTTACTACATATATTGTTACTGATTGACTACTAGGGGATTACACACTGAGTTTTCGTAAACTCGCCCTTTCTTTTTAAATGTACAAGTAATCCCCCAGCCTTAGACGATTTGGAGCCGCGAGGGACTCCGAGGTGGCCACATGATCGTTGATGTTCTACTTTAGACTTAGTTATTTAATTCTAAATTTTCATATTAGGCTATTGATTATGTAATAAGGCCATTGGTGGATTTAATTTTAATTGGGTTTGATTTTTTGTTTTAAACTGCCAAACGGACACAAAAGAGTTTCCAAAATCACAACTGTTTTCAAGAAAAACATGCATTTTAAACTTCAAGGTTTTTAGTTAGAGAAGCTTCCGTGGTTTTATTCAGTTTTAGAAATCAATGGTAATAAATATGGCAATCGTTTTGATAAGTTGGTTTCAGATTGTAATAACTTAAATTGTCGAATGTTCTCAAGCAATAAAAACTAAATGGGTTTTAACTTAAATACGAATTTTTATCAACAAGTCCAAACTTCAAAAATCACTTCGTTGTGACACGTCTGATTCGGTCGTAACGTCTAGGCCGAGTTTGAGGTGTCACATACACTCGAACTGGTTAGTTGCTCAACATAATGTTGATTAGTGGATTCTGTATTGACGCATACCGTTCGGCGGGTACTTGCTAGGCATCTGGCTCTGGTGGATATTCCCACTTTTTTTGGTTATCAAGGGTTTAAGAAAAACCCTCCATGTAGCCAATAGGTGTCAGCCACGGATTTCAGGACTTGAACAATTTATTTGAACTTTGAACCCAAACTTCCCTTGGATGTTTGGCTATTTAAATTGAGATGCAAAGAAAGGAAACCCTTTCATATAAAATCATCTTCCTCAATTTCTTGCAAACGAAGTTTTGTTTTGAATCCTTAAGTTTCATTTCTTTTCCTTAGTTGATTTTGTTTTCTAAGCATTGCTTCCCTTTCTTTTTCGGATAGCTTCTCAGTTGTTCCTTTCTAGGTTATCTTTTAGTTTTCCCCCTTTCTTTCATCTCACGAAAATGGTTTGGATTAAAAACAACACCACGAGGATAGAAGAAACAGTGGTGGTCACAGTCGAAGGGGTCACGAGTGTGGTGTTAGAGAAGGTGATAGGGCTTGGGCCCAGTAATTGTGAAGTAAGTACCACCAGTGGAGACCCCATTTTTCCAATGTTTAGCGACCTAGGAGGAAATTGTCAGGCATCTGTGTGCTAAGGGAAATACAAATGCTAAAATTCGCCTATGAATTCAATATTGTTCACGATGAATACCAATAAAGTGACAGTTCCGATGGAATCATACTTCCTATCTACCTGTTCTACTGTTCAACGACCTAGGAGGAAATGGTCAGGTATCTGTGTGCTAAGGGAATACAAGTGCTAAACATTTCATATGAATTCAACATTGCTACAATGAATGCTGATTATGTGATAATTCTGACAGAATCATCCTTCCGATCTACCTGTTCAAGGCTGGTTTTCACCTCTTATTGTATCCTTTTATCTATACCATACTGAACGAGCATGGCATTGCTCTTGGACAACAGGTTGGTTCATCCTTGTGGACTCCAATTGAAAACTTCATCGATTGCAGTCAGAGGAACAAGCCACCTATTCTTGGTGTGTTTTGGCGGATTTACTAGTTGAAAGTTACCGCTTGAGGTGCCACTACTTGAGTGGCACACTTCATCACTCACCAACGATGCGAGCCAATTGTTAAAAACTGGGTTTCAAACCTCTACCTTAATCGAAATAAATTCATCTGAGTGAGGAATAGACAGATGGGTGGGTTTCGTTTCCCAATGTAGTGGTTCATTCCTCTGAATTTTTGTCTGTTCCCACAAGCAACCACTAGATAATGATGCTACTGCGGAACAATTTAATGGTCTAAAATTTGGTCGTGTACTGGAACTAGAGGAGCTCATTACCACAAGAAACATATTTCACTTCTATCTAGAAATTTAGAGTCCTAATGGCTATAGGCCCACAGATATTGCAGTCAGGGATGATCCTAAAGTTGTACACTCCGCCAAAATAGCATGGCTGTACAGTGCCTCTAATGACCTGGCTATCGTGTTGGTAGGGAGGAAAGATGAAACCCCACACTTTTTCCTATATTGTATGCAAGATGTGCGCACAAAACTGGTTTACCTTACGAGCAATGGTCATAGGTGAGTCTTTTAGTAAGGGTTTAGCTCTTTGTATGGTTGACCCTAATCTTACTATTGCAGGTTCTGCTTAATTTTCCACCCTATCACAAACTGTAAACAGTATGGACATGGAGGCCTTAATGGAGGGGGAATAAGAGGCCATTGCAGCAGTAGATGCAAAGGTGCAACCAGGTAGTAGTAGCCACAAGAGGCTAAAGGCCGAATGGGGCTCTCAAAGCACTAAGGGGAGCAGTGGTAGCAGACTAGTCCACTACAAGCGAGGCAAGGGACCAGTAAATCATGGAAGAGAAGTTACTCTGCCAGCCCTCCCTACTCACAATCAAAGTCTGGAACACCGGTGGACTTAACTTTAGTTTCTCAACCACTTCCTAAAGAGCCTACAAGAACGATGGAAATTCGCAAGTGTACACAATCACAAGAAGTAATAAAGTGACAAGTAAATGTCGAGTTATCGTACCTACAGGGACTGTGCAAGAAAATTATTTATGAATGCAATTAAAAACACTTTGGTGAATAAAAATATTTTGATTTTGAGGAAGTGATTAAAAACTAAAATTTAGCTAAGTACAATTAAATTAAAAAAAAGTTCCAATGCACGATTTCAAAAGATGATTTTAATTAAGATGACATAATTGTGTTAGATTAATTACATTTCTTAACTTAGAATTACTAAACTCATGTTCATGTTGTCACGAATAAATTCACAGCAACTTGGTAATTTGCTAACTACTGCTCATACGTACCTATTAAATTAACTAATCTCTTGAACATTTTCCAATGCCAATTCAAACAACTAATCAATATTCATAAGCAGATAAAAGATTAAGTGAGATAACAATGTATTCCTAACTTGAAATAGTTTAATCACAATAATCTTGAAAGTTATGCAAGGCTAATGTATCGTTTAATACTGTCGCTAATTTAACCCTCAGCTACATTACAATTTGTAACACCCCTAACCCATATCCGTTGCCGGATTAGGGTTAAGAGGCATTACCGGACAAACGGAATCTTTTACAGGCATTTCATGATATAATTCATCAAATGCAATCAAAGAGTCCCCTTTAATAGGTCAATGTGACCTTAATCATGCTTTAGAATAGGGTTGGGACTAAACCAAACACATACAGAAATTCTCAAAAATTTAAATTTTTTTATAAGTTATAGAGGTCACACGCCCGTGTGGGCAGGTCGTGTGCCTCCCACGGCCTCAGACACGCTCGTGTGTCTTAGCCGTGTCAAAACAGGGCATACATACTGACTTGTCCACACGGCTGTGGACACGCCCGTGTGCCGCACCCATGGTCGATCTTGGCATGCATCACACGGCCAGTCACACGCCCGTGTGTCCAGCCCGTGGTCGATCCTAACTTGTTTTGAATTACAACCACGAGGGACATGGTCGAGCCACACGCCCGTGTGCTCAACCGTATGGGCAAATATAGGCCATTTTCAAGGCCAAAATGCCACCCACACTTGGGTCATCCTTACAAACTCATACAAGAATTATTTCATACACAATTGGCAACCAAAATCATGTCAAAAGATCAACATATCATCCCATTCAATCTCATCTCTAATCATGCCAACTTGTATACCAATTTGCATAAATAAAATAGATATACAACTAAACATGATACATCCACATCTTATCATCAATAATATACTAAATTTGCATCATAAAGCTCACCATTCATAAGGCCATTTCATTACCATAAACCCATGCCAAAACATGCATCATATACCATAATCACTCATGCATATTACCAACATTTATCTAGCCACATCACATGGCTATTTACACATCACAAACATGTTCTAAAATGACTAGCCGATACATGCCATACTTAATATATACATGTCCAAAAGGTACCAAAATAAGCTTAAGTAGTGTGATGATGATCCTCGACGGCCCCGAGCCTTCAGTAGCTTTGATGATCTATAAAACAGAACAAACACACATAAAGTAAGCTTTCCAAAAGCTTAGTAAACCATATACAAATAACTTAACATATATTCAATTATAAACATGGAAATTCAAGTTCATGAGTATATCATCATTCCATACACATAAGCTTCTCTTGGTTCAATTGGTTTGCCATGGCTTAACAACACATCTTTATCTCAAGCATCTCTTTTGCTCAAGTATCAAACATACACATAACACTTTGTTCATAGCATTAATGTACATGTTAACATACCTCTTATGCTTATTCAAAGCGTATACTTTGGACATACCTGAAACAGATGGATTTCACATATAATCATTCATTTCTTGGACTCGCCCGTTGAACTGTCCAGAATCTAATAGGTTACTCAGAATGCTCGGAATAGTCCTATAATGCCATTGTCCCAGACAGGGTCTTACACGAATCAATACGATGCCAATGTCCTAGCCATGGTCTTACACGTAAATCTCGTATCGAAGCCAACGTCCCAGACGTTGTCTTACACGAAATCTCGAATCAATGCCAACATCCCAGACGTGGTCTTACATGATATCACATATCGGACACCTATGTCATGACATATGCAATCCTATCTATTCCTAGGTTCATACAGGACTTCTCGGACTTTAACAACTTGTCGACTTATTCGTAAACTCGGATCTCACATACATTCCATCTCAATGGATATTCATAGCAATTCAAATTTCATATATACACAAATAGTTCAATTCAAATACATTTATTTGTATATCGACTTACCTCGAGTTTAGTTTAATGGAAACGGATACGGCTACTCGATTACTTTCGATTTCTCGCGATCTAAGTCCGTTTTCTTTAGTTCTTGATCTATACATATTCAGATTTAACCCTTTTATTCAATAATTCATCCAATTCAGTCCAAAAACACATTTTTAGGGAAATTTACAAATTAGCCCTCACATTTTTACATTTTGACATTTTAGTCCCTATTTCACAAATCACAAAATTACACGAAATTTGCTTATACCCATGCTTGGCCGAATATACACTATGATCATATCAATCCATACACTTCATTTATTTCACAATTTAATCCCTCAAAAAATCATTTTCTCAATTACATCCGAAATACTCAAATTCGTTAAAAACTCAAAGACAAACTATGTTAATCAAACATATATCTTTCATAATTGATCCTCAAATATCATAAAACTCATGATTTCATCAATGGCTCATTTCAAAAACATCATTAATTCTCAAAATTAAGACATGGGTTTTGTAGTTCTCGAAGCAACGATTGCTAAAACGTAGGAACTATCGAAAACCGATTAAAAACATACCTTGAATTTGAATCAAAAGCTAGCTAAAACCTAGCTTCTTTTTCTTTCCTTCTTATTTGGTATTTTCGGCCAAAATAAGATGATAATATTCATCTTTTAATTTGTTTGTTTTATTATAAACATTTTAATATCCATTTTACTAAAATGACCTTAGTAGAAATAATTAGAAAACCATATGTTTTATGTCCAAAACCAACCATTAGCCATCCACTATCTTGAAAATGGTTTAATTGCCTCATAAGGTCTCCCCATTTAAAAGCCATCTCAAATAGGTGTCTTTTCATAAAGCATGCAAGTTTTGCATTCAATGCAATTTAATCATTTCCTGAAATTAAGTATACAAACGGACAAATTAACTCACAAAAATTTCACACATACTAATTCACATATCAGAAGCACGGAAAATAATATAAAAAAATATTATTCTAACTCAGATTTGTGGTTCTGAAACCACTGTTCTGACTAGGGTCTAAACCAGACTGTTACACAAGTTCAACATGATTAAATAATTAATTCATTAGTTACCTTACAATTATAATGCAAGAATAACTTAACCATGATTTTACTTAGTCAAACAACTTACCAAGGCTTATAACAACACAAACATAATTTTAATAACTTAAGTGGACGAAATGCAATCAACCTAACATGAATTAAATTTAAGCCATATTAATTAAATTAAACATATCAACATAACAAGTATTCATAGACATGTTCATAACAACAATAAAAAAAATAAAGGAGAGGGAACTAGAATCAAATCCAATGTTTCTCCGTAGCTTGACTAGTTTACTTCGCTCCTCCTTCTTCGCTTGTTCTTGTTGAACCGCGGCTTCTACGAGCACTTGAATGCTGCTACCAATGATGGTTGAAGGTCTCATTTCCAATAGGGGAAACCGGCAAGGGAATGGAATGGAAAATAAAGAATAAAGGAAGGGTTTTGAAGAGAGCAAGTGAGAGAAAAGTGAAGAATGAAAGGATGAGAGGTATATTTGAAATGAGTAGCCATGGGGGTACTTATAGGTTGGATAGGCTGCTAAAAATAGAAAAAATTAGTAGCCATAGACTCCCCCATGGCCTGCCACACATGTGGCAAGTTTGAAGCTTTCAAACTTGCTAAATTTAGCTAGGGGCAAATCTACAAAGGCTTGATAAATGAAAGGGTTTGAATGCAATTTCAAGGAAGCTTCAAGGGCTATTTTTCAAGCCAAATAATCAGCTAAATAAGCTGATTAGGTCAGCATGTTGGATGGTTTTGGGCAGCCCAGTTGCTCAATTGGATCACTGTCTTGGTTTAGCACAATTGAGTCTCTTTTCATAATGTAAATAATAATAATTATTTAACCCAAAATAAATTGGATTAAAATTAAAATTAATTACATTATGAATTAATATTCATAATTTGGACCATCTTAGGCTAAAAAATTAATTTGCCTCGATGCTTCAAAATCACTTCTCGGTTTTGTGCTTCTAGCAGTGTCTACCGAGCCATTTTTCGCCCTTTGTGCGAATCTATCAAAAATAAATCAAAATTTATTATAAAATTAATTAAAATTCAACATGGTAATAATTTAAGTACAATTTAATTATTTTATAATTATTATATATTTTTCGACAAGAAGTACTACGAAATTGCATGAATTTGAGTTAAAAAAGGCATGAAAAAGTGTGTATATTTTTGTGTTTCCACCTACTCACAACACCGTTCATTATGTACCGCTATCTTATCCCCCTGGACCAGTGTCAATTCCTTCTTCCTCTGGTGGGGTATCTAGCTTATTCCTATGGAGAAACCACGACAACATAAGTCAGTCCCCTTTCTCTCTCTTGAAGTCAACCAAATATGGGAGAGGAGTCTACCTCAAGCCCTGAAGAACTACACCTTCCTTTCTTCTACTAGAGCCCGCCAACCAACTTTACCAGAATTGGTGGATACTTACCAAGTTATGATAGAAGAATGTGGAATCCTTGGTTGGGCCCTCCGCTAACACTGTTGTGGAAGTGAAGCTAGACGGGCTGAACTAGAAAAGACCTTGGCTTCCAAAAATCAAGAGCTAGCCTAGCTTTGCCAAACTCATGAACCATAGATCACCAGAACAATGAGCTTGACCGCTTCCAGATGCACCAACGTTAGAAGTGAGAATACTACAACTAAATATATGAATTAAGGTGGTGTCCACAAATATACAGTTCTTGTTGTAATATAGTTTTTAAAACGAAGTATGGAAGTACTTTGCGGATCGTACCCAATGGAGGAAAGAGTAAAATAAGATTAACTTCTATACTAATGAGTCTAGCTACTAATTTAATTAAATTATATTACAATTAATCCTAAAGTGATGCGAAAAGTTATTTTATAAAAATAATAAAAAGCATTATCGAGATAGATTGCAGATTTTATCAAATTCAATGATAGAAGACTAACTCACTTTATTGTTCATAATTAACTCCTATTTCGGGTTCTATCCAATCAAATAGTCATTAACCTTGCAGGGTCTCCCGGCGTTCCACTAGCCTAATGAGTAGCAAGAACTACTTATCTCTTTATGTCACAGTCCATACCATATTGGGGTAACATTTTCACAGATAGGCAATATCAGCTTCAGGTTCATTCTCACCTATATTGTAACAGCCGATTTAGACCCTAGTCGGAACAGTGGTTTCGAGACCACAAATCTGAGGTCAAAAAAATATTTTAATATTATTTTTCGTGTTTACAGTATGTGATTGAGCATGTGTAAAAATTCTGTGTGAAAATATTATCGTTTGTGTCCTTAATTTGCAAAAAAGGACTTAATCGCATAAAATGTAAAAGCTGTGTGCTAGTTGTTAACGTGTTTATTTGGCATAGTTTATTAAATGAGGAGTCCTTATGTGGAAACTAGACCTTTGATAGTGGAAGATGACATATATGGCCATTAAATGGATGAATTTATAAATTTTAAATTAAGGGTAAAATGGTAAAAGACATATTATTGTTTCATAAACAAAACAAAATAATTCTTAATGGCCATTTCTCATCTTCTTCACCGATTATTGAATAATAGAAAACCATTTGAAGCATATAAGGTTTCGGCACATTGAGTTCTTGATTAAGGTATGTTTTTGCTTCGATTTTTGATGGTTTCTACATTTTTGTGATCGCTGCTTAGTGTATTATCAAGTCCATGCCCATGCTTTAATTTTAGAATTTGATGAAGATTTTGAGATGTTCCATTGATGAATGTTTGAGCTTTGTGATAGTTGATGATGAAATATGAAAGATATGTGATAGATTAACATATTTTGTCATTGAATTTTTGATGGAATTGAGTAATTTGGGCAAAATTGTGAAAATGAGAAATTAGAAGACTAAAATGTGAAATAAATGAAATATATGGGCTTGTATGTGCATAAGGCTAGACATATGTGAAGTGAAATTATGTGAATTTGATGATTTTATGAAATAGGGACTAAAGTGTCGAAATGTGAAAATGTGAGGGCTATTTTGCAAAATGCCCTAAATATGCGTGTTTGGACTAAATTGAGTGATTTGGTGATTGAATGAGTTAAATTTGAATATGTATAGATCAAGAAAAGAGGGATTTGGATCGAGATCGAGGCAAAGATAATGTGCTCGATTAATCGACTCATTTTGTTATTTCGACGTCCGAGGTAAGTTCGAGTATAATACGAATTGTTAAATTCATATCTATGTGTTGTGAAATGAATGAATATGTGGTTATTGAATTAGAAATGCTATATGTGTGAAATTGAGAAATGTGGAAATTGATACAGTAGAAAATGGTACTGTGTGTGCGAAACTGAGAAAGTATCGACTACTTTGTTTGGCACTGTGTGTGCGATACCGAGCTAAGTTTGGTTTAAAGTAAAGGCACTAAGTGTGCGATGGTATTTAAGCTTAGGCTATGAAATTGGCACTAAGTGTGTTATTGAATCGAAGGAATAACGAAGATTGATAGAAATGTAGTATCGAGCATTGAGTAGAAAAATTGGTCGTTTACTAAGTGTTGGCAAATGTATGTATTTAACCTATGTGGTTGATGAATTTGGAAATAGATGAATGGATGGTTATGTGAGTATTGGATATAGATGAGATTGTGTATTTCTGTGAATTAATCTATGTGATGTTTTATTTTGTATATTGATTTTGAATTATTGAGTTAAATGTATTATATTACGAACTTACTAAGCTTTAAAGCTTACTGTGTGAAGTATTCTCTATTTTACAGTGTCTTTAAAGCTAGCTCAGATCCAGGGATCGTCAACAACTCAATCACACTGTCGGCTATCTATTTGGGTATTTTTTGAAAGATGTATATATTTGAATATGAAATGTATAGGCTAGTGGTTATGGCATGTTTTGAAGTGTATAAGCTTAGCCATGTGAGTTGGCTTGGTAGTTTGATGGTTGGTATATGTTTTGATCATATGAAAGAACGATTTATATGTGTATGAGTATGTTCTATGTGAGTGATCATTATGGTATAAATTAGCATAATGGAAATGGTATGTTTCATGATAGATTTGGTTGGATTAAATGATTAGTAGATTATATGGTTTGGAATGAGAAATTGATATTTTAGATGGACATGTTTGAGTTGAAATTGAGTAAGGAAATAAATGGTGTAATGGATGATTAATTGATGCATATATTGGTATGTTTGGATAGCCATTTGAGGTATAAATGCATATGAATTGATGCTTGTAGGTGATTTCAAAGTGTGGATGGCAAATTGGCCTTGCAAATGGCCTATAATTGCCCACACAGTTGAGCACACGGGCGTGTGGCTCGACCGTGTCTTTTGAGTTTGCAAAATTGAAACAAGTCAGGCTTGGACACGGGCGTGTGACTGGCCGTGTGGTACAAGTCAGTGTCGACCACGAGTGAGGCACACGAGCGTGTCTCAGGCCGTGTGGATAAGTCAGTATGTATGTCTTGTTTTGCCACGGCTTGGACACACAGGCGTGTCCAAGGCCGTGTGAGGCACACGGCCTACCCACACTGGCGTGTGACCTCTGTAGCTTTGAAAAATGTTTAATTTTTTGAAATTTTTGTATGTGTTCAGATTAGTCCCGCCCCCTTTCTAACATGAGTTTAAGGTCTTGTAGACCTCATTAAGGGACTATATGCTTATACTTTGATATGTTTGAAAGGTTATTGACTTTGTGTTGTAAAATGATTGTAAATGTTTTAGATTGATTGGTAATGCTTCTTAACCCTAGATCGGCGATGGTTATAGGTTCGGGGTGTTACATATATGACCTTCTAGGGTCGTCAAAAGTTCTTCCTATCCCAACCAGCTGATTTGCTAAGAAACCCTACATAGAGGTTAATTGTTCCCACATCCACTTGTTAATCTCCCTTAGCTTATTAGTTCCCTATGAATTTAACATATGCAAAGTAATTGATAGAGAAGATAAACATTATGAATAAATCAAGAACAAAGATGAGAGAAATATTGATATAATAACAAAGCGCAAATGGTAATCTGTTGAGATTTGAGTGACCTACAATTTGATCCTCGCAAAGAACAAAATAGAAAACTTAAAGAAAAACTAAATACAATTGAAAGGGAAATTAAAACTAAGTAAAAATTGTCCAGAACAATTCTATTTAGAGGCCTAAGGTTGGCTGCTGACCCTTGACCTAATTCGGCTGATGTTTTTGTGTTAAAGTTCATTGTGTGGTCGAAAACACCCTTGGCTTATTAATTCACAACGTCATGTCGGTGTTGTGACACCCTTTGGTTTGTGTCGTGACATTGATGGAAGTTTACTCCTTCGGGTGTGATTTCAGGGTTGTGTTATGACATCGAAGGTTGATTGCTCCTTTTGGGTACTATATTCACTATGTTATGATATCCAAGCTCCGTGTTGCAACATCGCGGGCAATCTCCTATTCTTACGCCTCTGAATTGTGTCCTACACACTCACCGGACATATTAGTCTACCTTTAGACCTACTTTGGCCCCCAAGGTAATATAATTTACTAAAATTTCTCTTTTTATTATCTACATCTTGAAAGTGAAAACTTTACGAAAACATAACTAATTTCCTTTCCTACGAGCTCATTAAGTACAGAATTTAGTTTAATATACTACAACGAATTGCGGAAGATCAAACTCTCCCACACTTAAGTCATTGCTTGTCCTTAAGTAAGAAAACATGAAAATAAAAACAATAAGTAAATGTCAACCCCTGAGCAAGTATGATACAAAGATTAGTTTTGGAGTGAAGTAAATAGGAGTAACCGTAGGTACACATAATTCTGGCATGATATGTAAATGACTTACCACTATGAACTTCAAACACCTCAGTTCAGTCATATTACAAAGTATATAAATAGAAAGATCATCAAATATATTGGTCCATTAAGAAATTACATAGGGCTTTTGATTATACTAGTAAAATTGAAACAACTATTATTATGATCACCTAATACAATGTCCACTCACAAATAGATTTACCTAGGTCACATAGGCCTTTTTGGCTTGTAATGCTCCGAGGCTTAAGTTTGGTTTGTAATTGAAGAACAGGGAGCATCAAAGCTAGTTCAAGCACGAAATTAGTTCGACATATCATATTGTTCCCTATTCACCCCCTTTCGTGTCCCTTTCTCGGTGATCGCATTAACTCTCCCTCTCTCACCTTCCTTGTTTCTCCATATGGGAAGCCATAGTGTAATAATAGCAATTATGGTCAACTTATGAGTTTTTGTGCACTAATGATCGAGTGATTCTATTTTTGTGACATTTTTTTTGGATCACTTTGACTTTTTCAACATTTTCTCACTCATAATGCTTTTCTATTGATTTTGTACTTTTCCACTTGTTTTGACTTTTTCTGAAATTTTCTTTATTCGCGTATTTTTAGCTTAACATATAATTAATAGATCACACTGCTTCTTCTTATTTTACTCTGTTTTTTTACAAAACCACTGTTATGTCTCTGCCTATCCCTCAATACATATGACCTGACGTCTAAATTTTTGCAGTTCATGGACCAAAGAAAAAGGGTAAGTACAATTCACTTTTTGGCTTTGGGTTTTGTATGAAGGTTTCTCAAGAAGTGATTTTTGGCTCAAATATGATACTAAAGGTCAATGAATAATGTTAGCTTTTTGGTTGTAGGTTTATACCAAATAATGCCTTGGGTCATCCCTAGGTATCTCAATATTCATGAATTAGTCGACTAAGTAATCACAACTCTAGTCGTTTATTTTTCATACTAACATGCTTGTTTCCCTATATTTTTTTCTATCATTTGGTATAATGAATTAATTAATGTCTATTTACAGTGTAACATATAGAACTAATTAGTCTAATAATTGATAATTTAAAATCACTCACTATGATGCCAAATTTATAGTAAAGAAAATCATCCTATATACATGCTCCTAACTAATCACTTGTATTTCTACAAGCTCAAGCACACTTTAGACAAGAAAGATAAAAAAATTATGAAAATAAAAACATAAACTTCCTATGTTACCCCCCACACACTTTAGATAACACATTGTCCCTAATGTGAAACCCTCAAATATATAGGAAGGAAGTTACCTGATTGACCATGACGTTACTATAGCCTTATGGCGGGTTTCTTCTTCCTTGTTCATTTAAAGCTCGTAAATGTAATGATGTCCTTGTGTAGGGTTCTTGAATACGTAAATGATTGATGCTTGGTAGGCAATATCAATTTCGGGTTAATTCCTACCTAAATGACTTCCTAGGGTCGTCAATCCTAGGGTTTAATTGCTCTCAATCAGATCTAACCAATCCAAACTAAACTCTACCTGTCAATTAATTAATTAGATTAGTACAATTGAAACATGAAAAATATGGATAACATATAAATTGATTCTAATCTTTACACAAACATTCAATTAATAATGTTAAAGAAAGAAATATAAAGAATAACTGTCAAGAGTGCTCTCTCGTTAGTCTCTCAAAGAAATAGGTCTGCTATGGCTGGGTAGTGAGTAGGGCGGTGACAAAGATAGCTATGTCGAGAGACGATATCTCTCTTCTAGAAAAAGAATTGGTACATTTGATAGTCAAAAGTTCACTGGTAGCCCCTAATGGAAAGTCGACTATCTTAGGGATGGCATGGACGATGAAAACCTACAATACGAATAGCTTTAGAGCCCAATTGAAGAGTATCTGGAAAACAAAAAAATTGAGATTAAGATTGTTGGTCAAAACTCGTTCAGGATTGAATTTGAAGATGAGGGAGATTTGGAATTAATAATGTCAAGGAGACCATGGTCTGTTAGATGAAATTTGGTGATTTTTAAAAAATTGGAAAAACCGATAGATAGAAGCAATATTTGTTTTGTTCAGTCCCCCTTTTGGCTTAAAATAGGTTATTGTCCATCTGAATGTGACAAAAAGGACCTTACATATGCAGTTGGATTCAATTTTGGAGGAATCATTAGCTCGGAATTAATGGGGGAATTTTGTCGTATAAAAGTGGAGTTAGATGTTCAAAAGCCATTACGTAGGGGGAGCTTCATTCTGGTAGGCACACAAGAAATGTCCTAGATTCCTTTTAAATATGAAAATTTGCCTAGTTTTTGCTTTGGATGAGGGCGTATGGGACATGGGATAAAGGATTGCTGACATTCCAAATGAATCTAAGGAATTATCGGAAGATGATTTACCTTTCTCGTTAGCCATGAAAGCTGAATCAAATTTGATAGGGAAAGTCAGTATGCAGTTAGGAGTCACCATGAAGAAATCAATGCCACAACGCTACTACTTAGGGAGATATGATGAAGGAAAAGAGGGCAACCTGAATTTCGATACTATTTAGGGGAAAAGGAGGATGCCAGTGAAGGACAGTTCAGGAATAAGAGAGGTTGAGACCAACTTGAACTTAAATTGGTTATGACCGGATATTATGGAAAAAGATAAGGATAAAGTTTGGTGTGAGGGTAAGGAGGAACGTAATGAAGAAATCTCAGTTTCTCAAAGTCCTATTAATGATACAAGGGAACATAATGGGCATTCAACTTGGGCCAAATCACTTCCAGCTTTGGAAATGGGCCAAACTGTTTTCTCTCAAAATATTATTGATGGACCAAATGGGCCACGGAAAGGATGGAGAATAATAGGAAACAATGCACCAATGGGTCAAAGTGAGGGGAGACCCATCTATCAAAAAATAAAAGGGGACTGGGATGATCTCAAGAATACAAAACCAATCTTCCCAAATAAGGCTGAAGGAATCAAAAACTAAAGAAAACATGCTTGGAAAAGGTGATAAGATAGAGGAAGCAAAAATTTCATCTCAAATAGGATCGACGGCAGCCAGTCGGCTTGCCTACCGGGCACAATGAAAATATTATGCTGGAATGTTCGTGTAACACCCCAAACACGGCCTAGAGGTTACGATCGGATCTAGAGTGCCACATCAGGTGATGTTTAAAAACTATGCATATGTTGGAAAACTCATCTACGAAGCAAAACTTCTTACCGATTCAAAATTTCGATTTGTGTTGCTGAATAACAAAAACTAGTTTTACTTGAAATCATTTCCTTTTTGTAAAACCTTATTATGCATTTATCATTTTACTTTTAAAAACTTGTCTGTTACGGAAGATTGATTAAACCGTTGTGGAAATGTGATATTTAATAACAGATGTTATTATTTTAAAACTCGTTTTTAACAAATTTGAAATGATATAAGGAATACCAAATAAAAGTTTAAAAAGAAAATCCCAAAGGCCTTATTACATAAAATATTAACCCAAAAATAATATAAAATAAACTAAATCCAAAATTAGTATGTTTCATTAAGAAGCAAATCCAACGTATGGCCACCTCCGAGTCCTCCACAGCTCTAAATCCTCAAACGCTAGGGATCACCTACACGGTTAAAAGGAAGGGGTGAGTTACAAGAACTCAGTGTGTAATCCCCTGTCACAGTCATAGTCTAGGCCCAAGCCCATGCAATATCAGTTCGGGCCTTAGCCCCAAAATCATGGCAACACAAACAAAAATGCAGCCCAACCCAATCCAACCATCACACCACCCGTACCAACCCTACTCAACATGTGGGGACCAAGTCAACCCACCCAGCCCTACACACCAAAAGCACAGACGAGCTGCTAATGTCAACGCAGCAAAGCTACCAGTAATAGTATACGTGGCTGAGCCGCTAAAATCAGTATATTGTGGCAGAGCCACTGAATCAGTATAACGTGGCATAGCCACCAGTACAGTACTTCCTCCATAAGCATAACCCAACCTAATGCAACATGCAGTGACATATTAAAATGATGTATGGCATAAATTACCATCATAAGCAATTAAACAGGGTACACATACAATACTAGATCTACCACTAGGGGTATAATGGTCATTTGGTTGGTAGGGGTAAAACAGTAATTTACCCCTCAAGGGTATTCCAGTAATTTCACCCAACGAAGGCATTTCAGTAATTTCACCCTTTAAGGGTATTTTGGTAACTTTACTCGCCGAGGTGATAAACCGTAAAAGTAACATATTTTAGGCCCACATTTAGCATGCTTTTGGATGATTTATCCCTTGATTTATGTAAAAAGGTGCTCTTAATCCTTTCTTTTCATGTTTTATATTCAGGAAAGCACCCGAGGATGAAAAGAACGAGAAACGGGCTTAAAACGGACCAAATTGAGCCAAATTAGAAATCGAGACGGCCTGGGCCCAAGACCACACGGCCATGCCTTATTAAAAGTCCGAACACGGCTTAGCCACGACTCACACGGGCGTCTACCATGGCCGTGTCCCTGTAGTGGAAAAGAGCAATTTCACTCGGAAAAGGATACTTAGGGGCAATGAAACCTATTTCAAAAGCCTATATAAGCACCCTAAGTATAACCTAGAAAGGGGCGGTTAGCTAGGCCAAGGAGCCGAGCCAGAGAGGTCAGATTTGTGGAGAATCACTTGAAGATAGCCAGTTGATCCATCTCAAGAAGTCGGAATTATACTCAAGACGGAGGATCTCTCCTTCAATTCCTTTAGGGGCTTTTAGGGATTTCTTATGTTTTGTTTTATCTTTTCTTTTGAGATGTGTTCTTTTATTATTATGAACTAAACCCTCAGATACCTGAGGGGATGAAACCTAAGATGAATCTTGTTATTGTTTTCTGAACTATATGATAAATATTTGACTTGTTCTTAATTATGTGTTTTTAATTCTTGTGTTGATATTTCTGGGATATTAATTCAAGTATGATGTGCTTAGGTGGAGGAGCAAAAGTCCCTGCCTAAGAGTAGATCTAGCATAATTAAGCGGAGTTGATTGCGCGCCTAGGGATAGGGTGACGAAATTTTGCCGGATTAGGGTGAAACCTAATATGGGAGTCCATAGATCGAGTTAATGCAATTCTAGGTGTTTTAATTAGAAAGAGATTTCAATTAATCAACCTAGGATTAGACGTTAGTTGCCTCGAGAGAGGGATTAATATAACTTAGGGAATCTTACGGATCAAGTCAAGTGAATAAATTGTCTGGTTCAGAGTTAGATAACAAGTGAAGTCTAGGTAGATTCTTCCTTGGGTGTCGTCTTAATCAATTGGTTTTTCTTCCAAGTTATTTTCCCAAACTCTTTCTCTTCGTCTTTGCATCTTTAGTTTAGTATTTAATTAATTTAGATTAGATAAATAAATCCCTTTATTCTTAGGCTAGATAATAAAAAGAGAGTTAGTATTAATACTTTTGGTTCCTTTGGGTTCGACATTCCGGTCTTGCCTAAACTATACTACTGTTCGATAGGTGTGCTTGCCTCAAAATCGTTGTCATAGTTGGTTTCTAGGTTCGATCATTCTCATTTATAAATTTTAAGACTTTGACATTGCGAAAACAACGATCAAGTTTTTGGCACCGTTGCCGGGGAACTAAAATATTAAGAAAGCTTAATTTTTATTACTTTAGCCATTTTTATTTTTTGTAATTTACTTTTTTTTAATCTATTTTTATTTTTGCTAATTTCTTTCTTTCACTCCTTTCAGGTACCTCTAGTTTGTGACTAGAAGGAACCCGATAGGACTCCTACTTTACGATAGTGATATTGAAGGTACCATTCGTAGAAATCGCAGAGAGATAAGGCGAAGCTTAAACTACACAGAAGAAGAGCAAGAAGCCGAAATTAATACTACAGAAGAGATGGCAGAGAATAATCTGCCACCTCCAGAGATGGCCGAACATCATGCTCCACGCACTATGTATGATTATGCTAAACCTAGTTTAACAGGAACTGAGTGTAGTATTGTTAGGCCTACTATTGTTGCAAATAATTTTGAACTGAAATTTAACACTATACAGATGATACAACAGTTTGTTCAGTTTGATGGTTTGCAGGATGAAGATCCTAACACAAACTTAGCGAGTTTTCTAGAATTCTGCGACACCTTCAAGATAAATGGCGTTTCTGATGATGGCATCTGTCTTCGGTTATTTCCCTTTTCTTTGAGGAATAAAGCCAAACAGTGGTTACATTCTCTTCCACGAGGATCAATCACTACATGGGACCAAATGACCGAAAAATTTTTATTGAAATATTTTCCACCGGCCAAAATGGCCAAATTAAGGAATGACATCTCTTCTTTTGTGCAGATAGATTCGGAGACACTTTACAACTCATGGGAGGGAGACAAGGATTTGTTAAGAAGGTGTCCACACCATGGATTACCATTGTGGCTACAGGTCTAAACTTTTTACAATGGTGTGAACCCTTCAACACGACAATTAATCGATTCAGCTACCGGCAGAACCTTGAACAACAAAACTTCTGAAGTAGCCTATAAATTTATATAGGAGATGTCACTGAATAACTATCAGTGGCAAGTTACAAGGACAAGGCCAGCCAAAGAAGCCGGAGTTTTCAACATTGATGCAGTAACTGCGCTATCAAATCAGGTAGAATTGCTACATAAAAAAATTGATAGTTTCTATGGTTCTTCCCAGGCACATCCAGTAATGCAGTGCGACGTAAGTGAAGGAGTGGCGAATCTTGAGTACCCACCTTACAGACAGGGCATGGAGAGCGAGCAAATGAACTATATGGGTAATAATTTTCGATCTAACAATAACCCTTATAGCAATACTTATAATCCAGGTTGGAAGAATCACCCTAATTTCTCATGGGGCGGTCAAAGAAATCAAAGGCAACAACCTTCCCAAAACTTCCAACAACAGCCTTACCCATAGGAAAATAAGCCGAACCTTGAAGAGGTGCTAACAAACTTCATAACAGCCTCAGAAATACGTTTCCAAAAGGTAGAAACAAAACTTGAGGCATTGTCACAAGAATTCAAGGATCAATTAGGGCAACTTGCTAAACAGATTTCTGAGAGACCACAGGGGAGACTACCGAGCAACACCGAGACTAACCCAAGGGAGTAAGTTCAAGCCATAACAGCTCAAGATAGTGAAGGGTTAGACGCACCTAATTCAGAACAAAAGAAGGTGGTAGAGGAAGATATGGTTGAGGTCAATAACAAGACGAAACCGATAATCAAAGAGTACAAACCTCGCATACCATATCCCCAAGCAATAACGAAAGACGACACAGAGGAATAGTTCGATAAGTTTCTTAAAATTTTAAAGAAATTACATATTAACTTACCCTTTCTTGAAGCTCTTTCACAGATGCCAGATTCCAGGAAATTTTAAAGAAGCTATTGACGAATAAGCGAAAGATAGACGAGGAATCACATATGGAACTGAACGTAGTGTGCTCAGCAATGTTGCAAAATAAACTACCACGGAAATTGAAAGATCCAGGGAGTTTAACAATTCCATGCTTAATTGGTAGTTTAACTATTGATAATGCGTTAGCTGATTTAGGGGCAAGCATAAATGTAATGCCTTATAAATTGTTTAAACAACTAGGTCTAGGGAAACCCAAACAAACTAGGATGAGCATTCAATTAGCTGATAAAACTATTAGAGTTCCTAAGGGTATAATTGAAGATGTACTTGTGAAAATTGATAACTTCGTATTCCCAGTAGACTTCGTCATTTTAGACATGGATGAGGATGATAAATCGTAAAAGCAACATATTTTAATCCCACATTTAGTATGTTTTTGGATGATTTAAGCCTTGATTGATATAAAAAGGTGCTCTTAATCCATTCTTTTCATGTCTTATACTCAGGAAAGCACCCGAGGATGAAAAGAATGAGAAACGGGCTTAAAACGGGCCAAATGGGCCAATTCACGAAATCGACACGGCCTGGACTTCAAGCCACACGACCGTGCCTCATGGATCAGCTAGAACACGGCCTAACCACGTTTCACACAGTCGTGCCTCCATAAACAGACCCGAACACGGCCTGAAGTTGATCCACACCGGCGTGTGCCATGGCCGTGTCCCTGTCGCTGGAAAGAGAAATTTCATTCGGGAAAGGATACTTGGAGGCAAAGAAACCCATTCCAAAGCCTATTCAAACACCCTAGTAGGAATTCTACTTAAATTAGGATATTTAGGGGCCAAGCAAGGCATCACAAAGTCTATATAAACACCCAAGGGGGCAACTTGAAACGGGAGTTCGGTAGAAGCCGAAAGGGCGTCGAGCTAGGCCAAGGAGCCAAGCCGGAAAGGTCAGAATTGAGGGAATCGATCGAAGTTAGCCAGTTGATCCATCCCAAGAAGCCGGAATTCTACTCAAGACGGCGAATTTCTTCTTTAGTTCTTTCAGGGAGTTTTAGAGATTTCTTATGTTTTGTTTTATCTTTTCTCTTGAGATGTTTTCTTTATTTGTTATGAACTAAACCCCTCAGATACCTGAAGGGGATGAAACCTAGATGAATCTTGTTATTGTTTCCTGAATTATATGATAAATACTTAGTTTGTTCTTAATTATGCATGCTTAATCCAAATCTGATGTGCTTAGGTGGAGGAGGAATAGACCCTGCTTAAGAGTAGATCTAGCATAATTAAGCGGAGTTGATCGAACGCCTAGAGATAGGGTTACGAGATTTTGCTAGATTAGGGTCAAACCTAATATGGGAATCCATAGATCGATTTACTGCTATTCTAGGGGGTTATTATAAGAGAACGAGAGTTCTACTAATTAACCTAGGGTTAGACGTTATTCGCCTCGAGAGAGGGTTTAATATACGTTAGGGAGTCCTACGGATCAAACTAAGTGAATAAATCGTATGGTTCAGGGTTAAATAACAAGTGAAGTCTAGGTGGATTCTTTCTGAGGGTATCGTCGTGATCAACTGAGTTTTTCGTCAAGTTATTTCCCAATTCGTTCTTTTTGTCTTTGTGTCTTTAGCTTAGTAGTCGTTAATTTAGATTAAAGCAACTTCACTTTATTTTAGGCTAAATAGTAAAAAGAAAGTTAGTATTAGTACTTTTAGTTCCTTTGGGTTCGACAATCTGGCCTTGCCTAAGCTATACTACTATTCGATAGGTACACTTGCCTTTAATCATTGTCAGAGTTAGTTTCCGGGTTTGATCATTTGTTTTATAAATTTTAAAGCTCTGATTTCAGCGATCAAGTTTTTGGCGCCGTTGCCCGGGAACTAAAATATTAAGAAAGCTCTATTTTTATTATTTTAGCAATTTTTTTATTATTTCAATTTATTTTCATTATTATTTATTTTTCATTTTTATTTTTTTTACTTTGCTAATTTTTTTTATTTTTGGCAGATAATTTTAGAGATGGCACTGAATAATTATCAGTGGCAATTCATGATGACAGAGCCAACAAAAGTAGCCGATATCTACAACCTCGACCCAGTACATCCAGCTATGCAGTACGGACCAAATGGAGGCGTGGCGAATCCTGAGTACCCACCCTACGGATATGGCATGGAGAACAAGCAAGTCCACTATATGGGTAACTATCCTAGACTTCAAAATAATTTTTATGGTAACACTTATAATGAGGTTGGAGGTACCATCCCAATTTCTCGTGGGATGATCAATCAACAACCACCTTACCAACAGGAAGAGGAGTCGAACCTCGAAGAGATGCTGACAAAATTTATGGCAAACACGGAAAACCGTTTCCAAGAAACTGAGAGAACACTTAAAGATCGACAAGCGTCGATGGAAAAACTTACTAAGTCTGTTGGGGAAGTCACTAATGCAGTCAGTCAACTTGCAAAGTTAATGGCAGAATGATCGCAAGGACGTCTACCAAGTAACACCGAGATTAACCCAAAGGAGAAAATTCAAGCCATCACAGCTCATGATAGGAAAAGGTTAGACGAACCAAACAAAGAGGTAGACGAAGGTAAAATAGAGGTAGCACAAGAAAAGCCAAAACCAGTAATCAAAGAGTACCAACCCCTCATACCTTATCCCGAAGCGATGAAGAGAGACGATACAGAGGAACAGTCCGGTAAGTTTCTTAAACTTTTAAAGAAATTACATATTAACTTACCATTTCTTGAAGCTCTTTCACAGATACCCGATTATAAAAATTTTTTAAAAGAGCTGTTGACAAACAAATGAAAACTAGACGAGGCATCGCATGTGGAGCTAAACGCAATTTGCTCAGCAATTCTACAAAATAAATTGCCACGGAAATTAAAAGATCCAGAGAGTTTTACAATTCCATGTTTAATTGGTAGTTTATCTATTGATAATGCTTTAGCTGATTTAGGGGCAAGCATCAATGTTATGCCTTATAAAATGTTTAAACAACTAGGTCTAGGGAAACCTAGACAAACTAGGATGAGCATTTAGTTAACTGATAAAACTATCAGAATTCCTAGGGGTATAATAGAAAATGTTCTAATCAAAATTGATAAATTCATATTCCCAGTAGATTTTGTTGTCTTAGACATGAATGAGGACAATTTGACTCCTTTAATTTTAGGAAGGCCCTTTCTAGCAACTGTCAGGACTAAAATTGATGTTGGTACAGGAGAACTCATTCTTCGTGTAGGTAACGAATTAATTAGTCTACAAGCTCTTGTCTCGGCCAGGACATCAAGTGATGAAGGTGAGAAAGTAAATTCAGTTGATAATCAAATTGTTCAACTTTCACCGCAGAAAACACCATAAGGCTACAAACCTGAGCCGAATCATGGGCTCCAAGCCGTACAAGCTCATAACAGTGAATTGTTAGTAGAATCTGACCCAAGGGAAGAACCTGTGGTAAGTGAAGGTAAGGTTGAGGTGTGCCATGATATACCAAAATCGGCAATTACAGAATACCAACCTCGTGTGCCATATCCTGATACAATAAAGAAAGACCACACAGAGGAAGAATTCGGTGCACTCACACTTCGTGTAGACGACGAAACAATCACTCTTCAAGCTCTTGACTCAGCTAGGACATCGAGTAATAAAGGTACGAACGTTTAATTCGATTGATAACCATCTGGTTCAACCTTCTTTACAGGAAGCATCACGAAATAACTTAGCTGAGCTAGATCTTAGAACTCGTGCCAACAAAGAAGAATTATATGAGGAACGAAGCCTTAGGGTCGACAAACTAGAAGAGTGGAAAACACAATTTAAAGAAGAACCGAAACTACACGAAGTGAAACCGAAGGAAACCCAGACGAGCTGATAGGAACAACAAATCACTTCAAAATAGGGGATCAGGTATTGTTTAATAAGGAAGACCCTCGAATCACCAATTCATACCTCAAGACAAATGAAGAAATCACTTTTGAGGTACTTAATGTCTTCCTATATGGGCCAGTCGAGGTAAGCAATCCTAAATTAAGCACTTTTGAGGTAAACACTACTCGATTTAAACTTTATCAAAAACCGAGTTGATCGCATACAAAAGGATATTCACCTCCTCAAACCACCATGACCATACGAATGAGAGGTAAAGTCTAGCTTAAGACTATAAACGAGCGCTTCTCGGGAGGCAACCCGAGCACTAACCCCATTTTTACATTTTTTTATTTTTTACTTTTATTTTTCCTTTTAGCACCTAACCATAAACTAACCAAAGTGCAGATTTCCATACCACACGGCCTTGCACATGGCCGTGGCTGTGGCCGTGTGGCCACCACAAGAAGGTACAAGGGCGGGGGCAACCACCAGATCCATAATTTCTATTTAACCCCCTTCTTCCTTCCTCTTTTCCAGTTGTTTTTCTTCTTTCATTTTCCATTATTTACTTTTATTCTTAATTTTATTTTTATTTTCTTTATTATTTTCTTCTTATTCTTCGTACCATTTATTTAGCCTAGGACATAATAAAATTCGACTGGCTACTTCGAGGATTCAATTTCAAACAGTTCGAGACGCTTCCCCGCGTTCACCTCCAATCCTATCCGGTTTCTTTTCAATGACTTCATCCAAAATTCAGGAAGTTTTACTTCTCTCCCCATCTTTTGATTTTATGATTATATTGCTATTATTTATCTTTGTACATTGAGGACAATGTACATCTTAAGTGTGGGGGGTTAATTATAGTATTATCTGAAAATCCCTGAATTATGCCTTGATCTTAAAGTAAGTTTCTCATATTATGATTAGAATGAAAATTCCTTTGATTCATGATTTTTATTGATATGTTTTGGATTAAGTCATTGATAATTATGCATTGATGATTAAATTTGAAGGATACTAGGGAATCAAGTATGATAATTCTATTTTTCAGAATTAAAATTTTTTAGGTTTTCTACCTGAATCTGAATGATATCTTGAAGTTTGAAATTTACGAGGTTGACATCAAAAACCCATAATTTCTGTGAGCTTTTGAGCCTTTTAGAGCATATATTCTTTTTCGTGCTCATTTTTTTATGAGTGTGTCAACATTGAACTGTTATTCTAGAACTTGCCTTGGTTATACATGTCAAGACCACATCTATGATTTGATATACAGAGATGATAAAGGCACTTAGGATTTAACCCACTTACACCACTAAAAGGCCTACCTTTATAAATTAACCCCTAGTGAACCCTGTTTAATCCTAACAACCATTTCTATTGACTCACCCACTAATTTTAACCCAAAACCCTTTGTATTTGTTATCACCATTCCTTTTTAACTACCCTTTTTGTTGAGATTTGATTTTGAACAATTTCCTAACTATGTTTTATATTTCAGTTGTAAAAGTTCTTCTATTTTTATAATTATTTGTTCTTAAAAAAACGAAGTATATTCATTATTAGTTAGGTGAGCTTATACATGTAAATTTCAAGTCTTGAAGAAAAAGCTCGTATTAGAGTGTTAGTATTACAAATTTTCATTTGATGCAATTACTTATCATTAGTTCGTATTTCTAGTTAGATAATTTGTCAGGTCAATCTCGATTCTAACCTTCTAATTCAACCTTTATCCATACCCATAACCTAAGCCCCGTTACAACCCTGTTAAAGACATTTTGATTTGTGTATCATCTCATTTTACAGTGGTGGAGAATTGATTTTCATGCAAGCCTATGGGATTAACTTTTCATGTTCGACTTATTGAGTGCTTAATTTTGAACCTTAAACACTTTGAGTGATTTGAGTGAATCTTTAGTGAGGATGTCAACTCTTGTCAATTATGAATCAGATGTAATTATTCAGGTAAGGGGAAACACCTATGTTTTCATACTATAAAAACTATGACTCAGATTGTTTAAATCTTTAAGACTCTTTGAGTTGAATTATCCATGTATGAATTATCTTTGAATTATGATGAAACAGTATTGATGAATGTTATGAATCAAGGAAAGTTTGTCTTAATTGTAAGTTGAGAATTTTACTTGAGGACAAGCAAAAGCTTAACTGTGGGGGTATTTGATAAATCGTAAAAGAAACATATTTTAATCCCACATTTAGTATGCTTTTGGATGATTTAAGCCTCGATTGATATAAAAGGTGCTCTTAATCCTTTCTTTTCATGTCTTATACTCAGGAAAGCACCCGAGGATGAAAAGAATGAGAAACAGGCTTAAAACGAGCCAAATGGGCCAATTCACGAAATTGACACGGCCTGGACTTCAAGCCACACGACTGTGCCTCATGGATCAGCTAGAACACGGCCTAACCATGATTCACAAGGTCGTGCCTCCATAAACAGACCCGAACATGACCTGAAGTCGATCCACACGAGCGTGTGCCATGGCCGTGTCCCTGTCGCTGAAAGAGCAATTTCATTCGGGAAAGGATACTTGGAGGCAAAGAAACCCATTCCAAAGCCTATTCAAACACCCTAGTAGGAATTCTACCTAAATTAGGATATTTAGGGGCCAAGCAAGGCATCACAAAGTCCATATAAACACCCAAGGGGGCAACTTGAAAGGGGAGTTCGGCAGAAGCCGAAAGGGTATCGAGTTAGGCCAAGGAGCCAAGCCGGAAAGGTCAGAATTGAGGGAATCGCTCGAAGTTAGCCAGCTGATCCATCCCAAGAAGCTGGGATTCTACTCAAGACGGTAGATTTCTCCTTTAGTTCCTTCAGGGAGTTTTAGGGATTTCTTATGTTTAGTTTTATCTTTTCTCTTGAGATGTTTTCTTTATTTGTTATAAACTAAAGCCCTTAGATACCTAAAGAGGATGAAACCTAGATGAATCTTCTTATTTTTTCCTGAATTATATGATAAATACTTAGTTTGTTCTTAATTATGCATGCTTAATCCAAATCGGATGTGCTTAGGTAGAGGAGGAATAGACCCTCCTTAAGAGTAGATCTAGCATAATTAAGCGGAGTTGATCGAACGCCTAGAGATAGGGTTACGAGATTTTGCCAGATTAGGGTCAAACCTAATATGGAAATCCATAGATCGATTTACTGCTATTCTAGGTGGTTATTATAAGAGAATGAGAGTTTCACTAATTAACTTAGGGTTAGACGTTATACGCCTCGAGAGAGGGTTTAATATACGTTAGGGAGTCCTACGGATCAAACTAAGTGAATAAATCGTATGGTTCAGTGTTAAATAACAAGTGAAGTCTAGGTGGATTCTTCCTAAGGGTATCGTCGTGATCAACTGAGTTTTTTGTCAAGTTATTTCCCAATTCGTTCTTTTTGTCTTTGTGTCTTTAGCTTAGTAGTCGTTAATTTAGATTAAAGCAACTTCACTTCATTTTAGGCTAAATAATGAAAAGAAAGTTAGTATTAGTACTTTTAGTTCCTTTGGGTTCGACAATCCCGTCTTGCCTAAGTTATACTACTGTTCGATAGGTACACTTGCCTTTAATCGTTGTCAGAGTTAGTTTCCAGGTTTGATAATTCGTTTTATAAATTTTAAAGCTCTGATTTCAGCGATCAGAAGACAACACAATCCCCCTAATTTTAGGAAGACCATTCTTAGCAACTGCCAGAACTAAAATCGATGTTGATGTAGGAAAACTTATACTCTGTGCAGGTGACGAGACAGTCACTCTTCAAGCCTTTGATTTAGCTAGAACATCAAATAGCCAAGGTGAGAATGTCAATTCTATTGGTAACCATTCGGTTAACCCTTCTATTTAGGAAACACCACAGCATGATCCCGATGCTGAACCCTGTGCCAACAAAGAAATAACTCATGACGAACAAAGGATTCAGATCAATGAACTAGAAGAGGGGAAGACGCACCTTAAAAAAGAACTAGGGATACCCAAAACAGAACCAAAGCCACCCTACGAGACACACAAGTTCAAAATTGGAGATCAGGTACTATTAGACAAAGCAAACCCACGAATATCTCCACCTGATCCTAACACAGGCAAAGAGATCCCTTTTAAGGTAATTGATGTTTTTCCATATGGAACAGTTGAGGTAAGTAACCTGATTTTTGGCACTTTGAAAATAAATGTTACTCGTCTTAAACCTTATCATGATAATGGAACAGCCAGCACAAGGAAAGACTTTCAACTCCTCAAACCGCCATGAATATACAAATGAGAGGAGAGTCTAGCTTAAGACTATAAACGAGCGCTTCTTGGGAGGCAACCCGAGTACTAACCCCATTAAATTTTACATTTTTATTTTTATTTATTCTGTTTTATTCTTTCTTTTATCTTCCTTTTTAGCACCTAACTATAAACTAACTAAGTGCAGATTTCCAAGCCACACGGCCTTGCACACGGTTGTGGCCGTGTGGACCTCAAGAATCTCCGTATTGACATGGCAGAAGTGGTACATGTCATAGCAAATAAAATCTTCGAAGTCACGGACTCCAACCACCACACCAAGGGCACCGACAAAACCCCACAGCCGTGCGACGCGGCCGTGGTCGACACTTTCTGATAACACACGGGCGTTGTAACACCCCAAACCCGGCCTACACGTTACGACCGGATCTGGCATGTCACAAGAAAGGAATGTCTAAAAAAAACTGTGCGTTTGTTAAAAGTTCGTATTCTTTTTGAAACTCCGCATTTTGTGGTTTGTTTATAAAAGCCGATTCATTTCAATGCCCATTTTACAAAGTTGTTATTAATTTGAATAAAATTTATTTGTTGTGAAAATCGAGCTTAAGTAATTTTGAATAAAAAACGGTTTATTATCATTTTAGGAAAATCCCATATTGAACATTTAATAATAAACAGTAACCAAATTGAAAGCTAAAACTAAATAAAATACCAAAGGCCTTATTACATAACAAAATCCCAAAATTAAAAGTAGGTTTAAATAAAAGAACCGAGTTTACGAGAAAACATTGCAGGGCCACCACAAGTCTGCCTTGACTCCCAAATCCGCGATCTACTGATTACTTGAAACATTTAAAAAGAGGGGGTGAGTTTATGAAAACTCAGTGTGTAATTCCCCTCACGAGTGATAACTGGGCCTAAGCCCACAAAAGCAGATTGGGCCTTAGCCCTCACAATAACATACTTGGCCGAAGCCCACATAAATCGAATCAGCCCGTAGCCCTAACATCACAGTATAGCAGATAATCAGATAATCAATGCGATATGATGCATATACAGATGATAATGCAGAACCCAATCCCAGCCTAAATTTCCATCCGCTACACATCACCCGTACCTGCCAATCACACCGTGGGGATTACTAAATTGACCCTCCATCCGCTACACACCATCGAAGGCAGTCGCTGCAGTCAACTGCTCATCGCCCTTATAATCGTGGCATAGCCACCAGATAATGTGACAAAGTCACCAGATAACAATATGTGACATTAGTCACCAGATTCTTAATATGTGACATGAGTCACCAGATAATGTGGTAAAAACCACCAGAACACTTCCCCTTTATCAATATCACCCATATGCCCATGCAACATACATATTATTCAGATATTATGCAATGTGTCATGTATGCAAAACATATATCAAATATAAGAATAACATGAGTTACCATCATAATCAGATAGACATAAAACAATAAAATCAAGCTAATCAACCTCTAAGGGTATAATCGTAATTTTACCTACCAAGGGTATTTTCTAATTTACCCACCAAGGGTATTTTCGGAAATTCTCACCTGCAATGGCCTTTTCGAAGGCCTAATGTCGCTACTAGCGACCCAGCTACCATTTCTGGTCCTTACCGGACTATTGGGCCTAAAACCTGATTTCGGCCCATTCGGGCCCACACGCTCGTGTGGTCCACCTAGCACAAATCTAGCCACGTATATAAGTTCCACCTAGTCTAGTTCAACATATACTAAACAATCATACAATTTACTCATTTGGGCCCACGGGCCCATTGGGCCCATCGTGGCCCAAGCAGCCCAACCCACAAGAATACTACTGATGGCCTCAACTATCGCGTCGAAGCCCCACACGTGCGCTCGCACGCTCGTGTGGCTACTATTGCTGTGACCGGCACTTCGACATTTGCCGCTCTACAACTAGAGTAGAGAGAGTTACACACACCTAATAGGACTCTGGTGCTAAACCGCGCTGCGACCACTCCTGTGCCCACACGCCCTCCAAGATGTGTTTACTCTCCTCCTAGGATGCTCTTTATATAGCTAGCTCTTCACCTTCATTCTTTGTATCTTTCCGATTTGGGATCCCTTCACCAGTAGAGTTTAAATTCAACTGAAACTCTTGCCGTCCAATCCACAAAATAAATACTCCTTTGCTTCTCACGAGATTCGAACCCAGGCTCCCTTGCAACATAATCCACGCCGGTAACCACTTGGCCACAACCTTCTCTTGTGTCTTAAACCATGCACAACTAAATATAAACTATGGCCCAAATTCTAAGATCCAAGTAAAAAGAAACCAAAATGCAAAAGCCAAGACTTGAACCTTGGACCTCCTTCCTTCCTTATGGCGTCACCCCCTTGTCTCTTATGTGGCGTCACTTTGCCATTACACCACACACTACACTTGTGTCATTTTCTCCATATTTTATTCTTAAGGCCTACCTGCCAACTTCCAGGGTTTTTTCCGCCTAAAACCAAAATTTCCCTAAATTCAAAGTTTGATCCCGAGACCCCATAGAAGCCCTCTAACCTTCCAAAATCACTTATCTAAAAGGTCCAACTTGCATTTAAGCTAATCTCTTGTTCTCCGAAAATTTAAACGCTACTACGCTCAAGGCCCATTGGGCCCAATCCTACTAGGCCCAATTTCAGGATGTTACAAATCTACCCTCCTTAAAAAAATTTCGTCCTCGAAATTTCCAACTAACTAACAGTCGTACATCCTACCTTACAACACTATGCCCACGCTGCGCACTCTGATTCTAATAACACTAATACCCTTTCTAACTAAATCTTGGAACCCTTCACATAACCAACTATCTAACACCGGAGCAAACAGATATTTTCTACACATACATACAATTCCTATATTCAAGCATCACATCCACACATCGCAGAATAAATACAATCATTCAGCATATAATAGAATATAGTAAAAAGGAAACTTACGGATTTGGTGTCGGAGACTCGGGTGCTATACTTCCAGAAAAGAGATATATATTTTTCTAAACCATTTTCCAAACCATCCTTTGAAAACATTTTTGAACCCAAACCCACAGCCGAGTTTTTGAACCTAGGCTCTGATACCATAATTGTAACACACCAAACCCGGCCTAGACGTTACGACCGGATCTGGCATGTCACATGAAAGGAATGTCTAAAAAAAACTGTGCGTTCGTTAAAAGTTCGTATTCTTTTTGAAACTCCGCATTTTGTGGTTTGTTTATAAAAGCCGATTCATTTCAATGCCCATTTTACAAAGTTGTTATTAATTTGAATAAAATTGTATTTGTTGTGAAAATCGAGCTTAAGTAATTTTGAATAAAAAACAGTTTATTATCATTTTAGGAAAATCCCATATTGAACATTTAATAATAAACAGTAACCAAATTGAAAGCTAAAACCAAATAAAATACCAAAGGCCTTATTACATAACAAAATTCCAAAATTAAAAGTAGGTTTAAATAAAAGAACCGAGTTTACGAGAAAACATTGCAGGGCCACCACAAGTCTGCCTCGACTCCCAAATCCGCGATCTACTGATTACTTGAAACATTTAAAAAGAGGGGGTGAGTTTACGAAAAATCAGTGTGTAATTCCCCTCACGAGTGATAACTGGGCCTAAGCCCACAAAAGCAGATTAGGCCTTAGCCCTCACAATAACATACTTGGCCGAAGCCCACATAAATCGAATCAGCCCGTAGCCCTAACATCACAGTATAGCAGATAATCAGATAATCAATGCGATATGATGCATATACAGATGATAATGCAGAACCCAATCCCAACCTAAATTTCCATCCGCTACACATCACTCTTACCTGCCAATCACACCGTGGGGATTACTAAATTGACCCTCCATCCGCTACACACCATCGAAGGCAGTCGCTGCAGTCAACTGCTCATCGCCCTTATAATCGTGGCATAGCCACCAGATAATGTGACAAAATCACCAGATAACAATATGTGACATTAGTCACAAGATTCTTAATATGTGACATGAGTCACCAAATAATGTGGTAAAAACCACCAGAACACTTCCCCTTTATCAATATCACCCATATGCCCATGCAACATACATATTATTCAGATATTATGCAATGTGTCATGTATGCAAAACATATATCAAATATAAGAATAACATGAGTTACCATCATAATCAGATAGACATAAAACAATAAAATCAAGCTAATCAACCTCTAAGGGTATAATCGTAATTTTACCTACCAAGGGTATTTTCGTAATTTACCCACCAAGGGTATTTTCGTAAATTCGCACCTACAATGGCCTTTTCAAAGGCCTAATGTCGCTACTAGCGACCCAGCTACCATTTCTGGTCCTTACCGGACTATTGGGCCTAAAACCTGATTTCGGCCCATTCGGGCCCACACGCTCGTGTGGTCCACCTAGCACAAATCTAGCCACGTATATAAGTTCCACCTAGTCTAGTTCAACATATACTAAACAATCATACAATTTACTCATTTGGGCCCACGGGCCCATTGGGCCCACTTCGGCCCATCGTGGCCCAAGCAGCCCAACCCACAAGAATACTACTGATGGCCTCAACTATCGCGTCGAAGCCCCACACGTGCGCTCGCACGCTCGTGTGGCTACTATTGCCGTGACCGGCACTTCGACATTTGCCGCTCTACAACTAGAGTAGAGAGAGTTACACACACCTGATAGGACTCTGGTGCTAAACCGCGCTGCGACCACTCCTGTGCCCACATGCCCTCCAAGATGTGTTTACTCTCCTCCTAGGATGCTCTTTATATAGCTAGCTCTTCACCTTCATTCTTTGTATCTTTCCGATTTGGGATCCCTTCGCCAGTAGAGTTTAAATTCAACTGAAACTCTTGCCGTCCAATCCGCAAAATAAATACTCCTTTGCTTCTCACGAGATTCGAACTCAGGCTCCCTTGCAACATAATCCACGCCGCTAACCACTTGGCCACAACCTTCTCTTGTGTCTTAAACCATGCGCAACTAAATATAAACTATGGCCCAAATTCTAAGATCCAAGTAAGAAGAAACCAAAATGCAAAAGCGAAGACTTGAACCTTGGACCTCCTTCCTTCCTTATGGCGTCACCCCCTTGTCTCTTATGTGGCGTCACTTTGCCACTACACCACACACTACACTTGTGTCATTTTCTCCATATTTTATTCTTAAGGCCTACCTACCAACTTCCAGGGTTTTTTCCGCCTAAAACCAAAATTTCCCTAAATTCAAAGTTTGATCCCGGGACTCCATAGAAGCCCTCTAACCTTCCAAAATCACTTATCTAAAAGGTCCAACTTGCATTTAAGCTAATCTCTTGTTCTCCGAAAATTTAAACGCTACTACGCTCAAGGCCCATTGGTCCCAATCCTACTAGGCCCAATTTCAGGATGTTACAGGCGTGGCAAACAGAGCACGGGCGTAGGAGAAACGAACGAAGCCCACCACAACCATACGATATGGCCGTGTGAGAAACCTCGCCCACAAGACATGGGCGTGTGAATGTACCTGAATTGAAATTCTATTTAAACCACCCACCTCCCCTCTCTTTTCACCCATTCAACCCATTTAGTTTCTCTTTTCTTTCTCAACCCTCTCCCTACTCTTCATCCCTAATCTCTTGACACAACTACCGAGCTACACCACTCAAATGTTGAAGAAACGGTGGAATCCCAGCACAATCTCCCTCATGGAGACCGATTTACATAAGTTCATGCCGGCCGCTTCATCCACTCGACAAGCCAAGGGTCTTTGAGACCATTTATCTTTTGTTTTACTTTTATCTTCTCCTTTATTTTTCTTCTCTTTGACTATCTTATGCTCAATTTAGTTTATTTTAATTTAGTTTCTTAGTGTCAGGTTCTTCAGGCTGCTAGGGAATCATGCCTTGGGAATCACGGCCATCACCTCTGCAGCCTTAGAGGTCACACCCACCTCGCGAACCATCTAACTGTAAGGACTCTTCAGTACATTCATCTTTCATTTTAATTTTATTTACATTACTATTTTCTTTCTTTTTATCTTTCTTGTCTTTAATTATATATTTACTTTATGTTAAATGTGTCTTAAGAATTCCTAGCTAATTCTCTATGAGCTCCCCAATTTCTTCATCTAGCGCAGAGCTTGGTAGCAGCCACCACCCCTATCGACTTCCAACTCTAGGAAACCATCCAAATTCAGAAAGTCTCACCTCCCTCTATCTCTTAAAAAACATATTTATCTTTGTACATTGAGGGCAATATACAACTTAAGTGTGGGGGTGAATAGTTATTTCAAGAAAGTGCCTAACTTTCTTCATTATTCTCAAATCCCTGAATTATACCTTGTTCTAAAGTAAGTTTCTCATATTATGATTAGAATGAAATTTCCCTGATATATGATTTTTATTGATATGTTTTAGATTAAGTCATTGATAATTGTGCATTGATGATTAAATTTGAAAGATACTAGAGAATCAAGCATGATAAGTCTATTTTTCAGAATAATTTTTTTTAGGTTGTCTACCTGAATCTGAATGTTACCTTGAAGTTTGAATTTTACAAGGTTTATATCAAACACCCGTAATTTTTATGAGACTTTGAGCCTATTAGAGCATATATTTTTTTTCGTGCTCATTTTTTGATTATGAGTGTGTCAACATTGATTTGTTATTCTAGAACTTGCATCAGTTATACTTGTCGAGACCACACCTATGATTTGATATACCGAGATGATAAAGGCACCTAGGTTCTAACCCACTTACTCCATTAAAAAGCCTACCTTCATAATTAACCCTTAGTGAACCCCGTTGATCCTAACAAACCCTTTTTATTGACTCACCTAATAATATTAACCCAAAACCCTTTGTATTTGTTATCACCATTACTTTTTGACTACCCTTATGTCGAGATTTGATTCGACCGGTTGCCTAATTATTTTAGTAGCTAAATCCATCCTTTATTATTTGACTTGTTCTAAAAAAACGAGGTATATTCAGTTTGTGTTATAAGTGAGCTTATACGTTAAATTCTAAATATTGAAGAAGAAGCTCGTATTAGAGTATTAGTAGTACAAATTTTCATGTAATTACTTACTATTAGTTCGTGTTTCTAGTTAGGTAATTTGGCAGGCCAATCTCGATTCTAACCTTCTAATTCAGCCTTTATCCACACCTTAACCCAAGCCCCATTACAACCCTGTTAAAGACCTTTTGATTTGTATATCATCTCATTTTAAAGTGGTGGAGATTTGATTTTCATGCAAGCCTATGGGATTAACTCTTCATGTTTGACTTTTGAGTGCTTAATTTTGAACCTTAAACACTTCGAGTGATTTGAGTGAATCTTTAGTAAGGATGTCAATTCTTGTCAATTTTTAATCAGAGGTAATTATTCAGGTAAAGGGAAACACCTAACGTTTTCAGGGCTATAAAGGTATGACTTTGATTGTTTGAATCTTTAGGACCCTTTGAATTGACTCGTCCATGTATGAATTATCCTTGAATTATGATAAAGCATTAGATGAATATTATGAATCAGGGAAGTTTGTTTTAATTGTGAGTTGAGAATTTTGCTTGAGGATAAGCAAAAGCTTAAGTGTGGGGGTATTTCATAAACCGTAAAAGTAACATATTTTAGGCCCACATTTAGCATGCTTTTGGATGATTTATCCCTTGATTTATGTAAAACGGTGCTCTTAATCCTTTCTTTTCATGTTTTATACTCAGGAAAGCCCCCGAGGATGAAAAGAACGAGAAACAGGCTTAAAATAGACCAAATTGGGCCAAATTAGAAATCGACACGGCCTGGGCCCAAGACCACATGACCGTGCCTCATTAAAAGTCCAAACACGGCCTGGCCACGACTCACACGGGCGTGTGCCATGGCCGTGTCCCTGTCGTGGAGAAGAGCAATTTCACTCGGAAAAGGATACTTAGGGGCAAAGAAACCTATTTCAAAAGCCTATATAAGCACCCTAAGTATAACCTAGAAAGGGGCGGTTAGCTAGGCCAAGGAGCCGAGCCAGAGAGGTCAGATTTGTGGAGAATCACTCGAAGATAGCCAGTTGATCCATCTCAAGAAGCCGGAATTATACTCAAGACGGAGGATCTCTCCTTCAATTCCTTCATGGGGTTTTAGGGATTTCTTATGTTTTGTTTTATCTTTTCTTTTGAGATGTTTTCTTTTATTATTATGTTTTGAGATGAA
Organism: Gossypium australe; assembly: GCA_005393395.2. Classification (NCBI taxonomy): domain Eukaryota; kingdom Viridiplantae; phylum Streptophyta; class Magnoliopsida; order Malvales; family Malvaceae; genus Gossypium; species Gossypium australe. The sequence goes on along the minus strand of CM016616.1, from coordinate 32,843,306 downwards.
TCTTGTTATTGTTTTCTGAACTATATGATAAATATTTGACTTGTTCTTAATTATGTGTTCTTAATTCTTGTGTTGATATTTCCAGGATATTAATTCAAGTACGATGTGCTTAGGTGGAGGAGCAAAAGCCCCTGCCTAAGAGTAGATCTAGCATAATTAAGCGGAGTTGATCGCGCGCCTAGAGATAGGGTGATGAGATTTTGCCGGATTAGGGTGAAACCTAATATGGGAGTCCATAGATCGAGTTAATGCAATTCTAGGGGTTTGAATTAGAAAGAGATTTCAGTTAATCAACCTAGGATTAGACGTTAGTTACCTTGAGAGAGGGATTAATATAACTTAGGGAATCTTACAGAGCAAGTCAAGGGAATAAATCGTCTGGTTCAGAGTTAGATAACAAGTGAAGTCTAGGTGGATTCTTCCTTGGGTGTCGTCTTAATAAATTGGTTTTTCTTCCAAGTTATTTTCCCTAACTCTTTCTCTTCGTCTTTGCATCTTTAGTTTAGTATTTAATTAATTTAGATTAGATAAATAAATCCCTTTATTCTTAGGCTAGATAATAAAAAGAGAGTTAGTATTAGTACTTTTGGTTCCTTTGGGTTCGATATTCCGGTCTTGCCCAAACTATACTACTGTAAGATAGGTCCGCTTGCCTCAAAATCGTGGCCATAGTTGGTTTCTAGGTTCGATCATTCTCATTTATAAATTTTAAGACTTTGACATCGCGAAAGCAACGATCACGAGGGTATTTCAGTAATTTACCCACTAAGGGTATTTTGGTAATTTTACCCCTACAACAGCATTTTCGAAGGCCTAATGTCGCCTCGAGCGACTCGATTTCCATTTCCAATCAATGCAGTGCTATTGGGCCTCAAACCCGATTTGGGCCCATTCGGGCCCACACGCTCGTGTGGCCCATTCTGTTTGTTTTCAGTCTCGATTCTACGGACTTCGCAGTCGCATCGATCAACTTACATTTTTCATCGTTTTTGCTTATATGGGCCCATTAACCCATTGGGCCCATTTAGCCTGCCTCGGCTCAACAAGTCCCATTACGACCTCAGATTCACGAGAGCGTTTGTGACACTCTCTCAACAGTCTGTCGCCCTCATTAGTGACTCGGTTTATCACTACGAGCGCTCGCAGCTCGAGTGATCTCATTTGCCATTATTCCAGCTTTTCGATATTTCGGTTATTAGCCGATTCATAGAACAACATTCACAGAATAAGCGGTGGTGTGAGATTACACACCTGCTTTGGATTGCCGAAAGAACCACTCCTCGATGCCCCTAAAATAACAATGACTATGAGTTATTCCCAATGTTCTCGAAAATCCATAGTACCGAAATATACTACTCCACCAACCTCACTTACCACAAGACGTGACCTCCCACAACAGAGTGACAGTATTAGGCCTCGCTCCTTGGCTAAAGCAAACAGGTTCCTAAAATAATTGATGCAAAAAGGAGGTTAGCATTCACCAACATTCGACAATAGGGAGAAATCCAGAAAATGATTAGTACTACTTACCCTCAGATTCGGCAAAGATAGATTCTTTGAGCAAAAAGGAGTTGAACACGCATGGCCCTCAAAGATGATAATCAACTAGAAAGAAAAGGGAGAGGTTGGTTTCGGCTTAACCAATTAGAGAACAAGAGATGAAGTGTTAGGGGAGGATAGATTCGGCTAAGAAAGAAGAGATTAGAAACGCACAAAGAACAACAGAAATAGATTCGGCCTACCCCAAATCAGCTAGCTTTGTATCGTGAAGAGAGGAGCATCAAGAAAAAAAGAAACTAGTTGAAGATAGATTCGCCTAGAGAGAAACAAGGGATGAGTAAGGTCTAAAGAGAAAGGAGAAGAAGAATGGTGATTCGACCAACACCAAAGTTTCGGCCACCAAAAGAAAGAAGAAATACCCAATAATGTACGAGAGGTAAGTAACGAGAAGGAATAGTAAACAAATGTTTCCAAGAAGAAACCCGAAATGCTTCTAAAATACTCTCAACCGAAATGCCTAAATGAAACAAACTTGGAAACAAAAGCAAAAAGTGAAATAGTCCTAACAAGTTTCGGTTTCAACCTCAAAACCAAAGCTGCCAAAAAACTAATCAAGACCCCTCTCCAGCCGAAACTCCCCTATCACACACTCCCACTCACGGCCAACACTTCCACACACCTCACTTCCTTGATTCTCTCTACTTTTTCCTCCTCAATTTGCTCCCCTTCATCCGTTTGAATAGTTTGACCCAGTCTCCAACTCCCTTGAAGAGTTTGATCCAAACTCTGCCTCTTGCTCTCCCAAGTCACAAAATAAAATCCCTCATTTGTAATCTGTGGCATTCGAACCCCTTCCCTCTATGCTCTCCACTTGACACCACACCACTCCACCATGTGCTCCACTTGTGTTAGAAAAGCACACTCAATTATACTGAAGTCCAACCTCAACCAGCCCTCTCCACTAAAGCGCCAAAAACCAAAATTTTTCCAGGGCTCAGACTTGAACCTAGGCTTCCCTAAAACCCCTAAATACACTCAAATAACCCGCTGAGCAAGCACAACATGCAATTATGCAAAAATTATAACCCCTAACATTTAGAATTTTACAATTCTACCCCCTTAAAGAAATTTCGGCCTCGAAATTTTACCTGATCAAAAGAGATGAGGGTACTGCCGACGCATCGCCTCCTTAGGCGCCCACGTGGCTTCCTCTGAACCGTGGTTACGCCACAGCACCTTGACTAACGGAACAGATTTCCTTCTCAGCACATTAACATCTCGATCCAAAATTCGCACTGGTTCTTCTTCAAATGTTAGATCAGGTCTTACCTCGATCTCATCTACCGGCACTATATGAGAAGGATCAGAACGGTAGTGCCTTAGCATAGAAACATGGAATACGTTATGTATACGACTTAACTCAGAAGGCAGCTCTAGCTGATAGGCAACCGGTCCTACACGCTTTATTACCCGGTAAGGTCCGATGAATCTGGGGCTCAACTTGCCCTTCCGTCCAAATCTCAGGATTTTTTTCCAAGGTGAGACCTTCAAGAAGACATAATCCCCCACAGCGAACTCTATCTCTTTACGCTTTAAATCGGCATACGACTTCTGCCTATCAGATGCTTCTTTTAACTGACCCCGTATCAACTTCACTTTCTCCTCAGTTTCCGAAATTAGCTCTGGGCCCAACAATCGTCGCTCACCCAATTCTGTCCAACAAGTAGGGGTACGACACTTACGACCATATAATGCCTCGTATGGTGCCATTTTAATACTGGACTGGTAGCTGTTGCTACAAGCGAATTCCGCTAAAGGTAGATAGGCTTCCCAACTGCCTTTAAAATCAATCACACAGCCTCTTAACATGTCTTCCGAAATTCAGATTACCCTCTCTGACTGACCATTAGTCTGTGGATGAAAAGCTGTGCTGAAATCCAACCTTGTACCCAGGGCCTCATGTAACACTCTCTAGAACCGTGATGTAAATCTAGGGTCACTGTCTGAAATGATAGACACTGGCACCCCATGTAAACTCACAATTTCTGCCACGTATAACTTGGCCAACTTCTAAAACGAGTAAGCTGTGTTGAAATCCAACCCTGTACCCAGGGCCTCATGTAACACTCTCCAGAATCGTGATGTAAATCTAAGGTCCCTGTCCGGAATGATAGACACTGGCACCCCATGTAAACTCATAATTTTCGCCACATATAACTTGGCCAACTTCTGCAACGAGTAATCGGTGCGAACCAGTATGAAGTGGGCAAATTTAGTTAGCCGATCAACAATTACCCACACCAAATCTTTCTTAGTAGGTGTCAAGGGTAGCCCACTAATAAAGTCCATGGTTACCCTCTCCCACTTCCAGAGTGGAATTTTTACAGGTTGCAGTAGTCCTGAAGGCAGTTGATGCTCAGCCTTCACTTGCTAGCATGTCAAACACTTACTTACAAAGTTAGTCACCTCACGCTTAAGTCCTGGCCACCAATACAGTTCACGTAGATCTCGGTATAACTTGTTTCCACCGGAATGCATAGCGTATGGGCTACTATACGCCTCCTGTAGAATCGACTGTCTTAACTCAGAGTCCTCCGGTACACAAACTCTTCCATGGAAACATAATACTCCTTCACTATTCAGCTCAAAATCCACAATCTCTCCCTTCTTCACCTGTTGGAACCGAGGAAACGACGACTCGTCCAACATCTGTTTCTCTTTAATCTGACTAATCCAAGTCGATTTTACTTGCAGTTCCACCAACAAACTACCACCCTCAAATAGACTGAGATGAGCAAACATTGCTCTCAGATCAGACACAACCTTACGGCTTAGTGCATCCCCACCATGTTAGCTTTTTCTAGATGATACTCAATCGAGCAATCATAATCCTTAAGCAATTCTATCCACCTTCGTTGCCTAAGATTCAACTCCTTTTGGGTAAGGAGGTACTTAAGACTCTTGGGGTCGGTGTAAATGATCGACTTTTCCCTATACAAATAATGTCTCCATATCTTTAGTGCGAACACCACCACAGCTAATTCCAAGTCATGAGTGGGGTAGTTCACCTCGTACGGCCTAAGCTGACGGGACGCATAAGCCACCACTCTACCCTCTTGCATTTGCACACATCCTAGACCTGTGTGCGACGCATCACAATAGACAACGAACTCTTTTTTAGCCTCTGACTATATTAATACCGGAGCTTTAGTTAGAATCTTCTTCAACTTCTCAAAACTCTCCTGCTGTTTATCAGTCCAAACAAACGGTACTCCCTCACTAGTAGCTTAGTTAGGGGTGCAGCAATCAGTGAAAACCCCTCAACAAACTGTCTGTAGTACCCGGCCAGACCCAGAAAACTTCGAATCTCCGATACCGACTTCGGTGGCTTCCAATCTAATACGGCATCAACTTTCTAAGGATCAACCCTAATTCCCTCGGCAGACACGACATGCCCCAGAAATGTCACCTTTCGCAGCCAAAACTCGCACTTGCCAAATTTGGCATAAAGTTATTTTTCCCTTAATATCTGTAGAACAACTCGGAGATGTGAATCATGCTCCTCTTCAGTTCCTGAATACACCAGAATATCATCTATGAACACCACCACGAACCGGTTTAGGTAGGGTTGGAAGACCCGGTTCATCATATCCATGAAAGTGGCTGGTGTATTCGTTAACGCCAATGGCATGACCAGGAACACGTAATGTCTATAACAAGTTCTGAACGCTGTCTTGAACACATCTGCCTCCTTAACCCTTAACTGATGGTACCCCAAACTTAGATCTATCTTAGAGAAAACCAAAGCTCCTAGTAGCTGATCAAACAGACCATCTATCCTTGGTAGCGGATGCTTGTTCTTAATCGTTAACTTGTTCAACTGACGGTAGTCAATACACATGCGCATTGTCCCATCCTTCATCTTTACGAACAGTACCGGTGCTCCCCACAGAGACACACTCGGTCGGATGAATCCTCGATCCAGAAGCTCTTGGATCTGAGCCTTCAATTCTACCAGCTCCTTCGGTGCCATTCTATAAGGGGCGATGGACACCGGAGCCTTTCCTGGTAAAAGCTCAATGCCGAATTTGACCTCACGGTTTGGTGGCAACTTAGGAAGCTCTTCAGGGAATACGTCCGAAAATTCCTTTACGGTCCTGACATTCTCAACAGACGGTCCATTAACAACAAAAGTACTGACAAAAGCAAGGAACGCCTCGCAACCTTTGCGAACCACCTTCTCAGCCCTTAGTGCTGAGATTACATTGGTTAGGTAATCCCTTCGCTCTCCTATCACAACCACTTCCTCATCCTCTGAAAACTTCAATACCATACGCTTAACAGTGCAATCCAAATTCGCACGGTGTTTCACTAACCAGTCTATGCCTAGAATGAGATCAAACTCGCCAAACGGTAGTTCCATCAAGTCCACCGGAAATACAACCCCTTGAACCTCTAAAGGCACATCTCTAAACAGCTTACTCACTATCACCGACTGTCCTAAAGGACTAATCACCAGCATTTCTCTATCAGCTAGTTCAAACTGTATATCCAATGTTTCCGACACAGTATAAGAAACATACGAGTGTGTAGACCCAATATCAATTAAAGCTGTAAATGGCACATCATGAATGAGAAACATATCAGTTATGATGTCAGGTGCGTCGCCATCCTCTCGACGCCGAGCAACATAAACCAACCCTGGCTGTCTCGCCTCTGTATTACCAGCACCTTTGCCCAGTGCTCCACGGCCACGTCCAAACCCATTTCCCCCTCTGGCTGGACCATGACCTCTCGGTGGCTGCTGACCACGTCTCCCTGGCTGAACATATCCCTGACTCGCAGCTTCCACCTGACCCGACCTCTGCGTACAGTCTCTAACCCTGTGATCTCTCGACCTACATCTGAAGCACGTCCAAGTTCTCTTCTAACATTCACCCTGATGAGATAACCTACACACAGCGCCAGGCTGCAGTCTGTCAGCAAGCATCGGAACTCCAATTTAGACCGGCCCATCAAATCTAGGCCTCTTATGAAATCCATCTAAAGAACATGAAGGCCTAAAATCTCTCTTATTCCTGCCTCTTTCCTTCTCATTGTTTTGACGCTCTGAGCGTTTCATATCCTCGGCAATCTTAGCCTTCTCAACCAGGGCAGCGAAGTCTCTTTCCCTCTGCGGGTCTATCAGTACCTGCAACTCATCCCGAAGACCATCCTCAAACCGCACGCAGCGCTCATATTCTGTTGCAACTATACCCTGAGCGTACCGGCTCAAGCACAGGAACTCTGCCTCATACTCTGCTACGAATTTATTCCCCTGAACCAGATTGAAGGATTCTTTTCTCCGAGCATCACCATAACTTGCCCCGACATACTTCCCCTAGAAGGCCGTCTTAAAGAAATCCCATGTTAATCGGTCCGTCTGTGTGCCTTCCCTCACGGTAAGCCACCAATGATATGCCTCATCTCACAGTAAAGACACTGCTCCTTTCAGTTTCTGTTCCAATGTGCAGTTCAGATCACCCATGATCCACTCAACTCCCTCCAACCAGTATTCTGCTACATTCGGGGCTACACCAGAGATGCCCTTGAAGATTTCAGCCTTGTTAGACCGGAGTCGCTCAGAAATTGACCTTCAGGCCACTGACCCAGTACTCGCTCCAGCCACCCTTTCTAGAACCCATAGCATTGCTTGGGAAAAAGCATCATCCCCTTCGGCTCGGTCATCAGACCCCATTTCAGTCACTGGTGATGTCAGTGCTTCCCTTTCAGGCATATGTCCCAATGCTGAAGACCCAGCCCTAGCACCACGGCCACGTGTACCCCTTCTGCGACCTCTTGTACTCATCTCGATGTAACGTATTAATCTGTTTAAAAGTTTTATGAATCAGCTTAAAGTTCTTATGATTATTAACAAGTGTTTTATGAAAAGCAGTAACAAGAGTTGTTTTTGTAGATCGAGTTTACTACCGTTTCAGTCTCTATAGTCTTAGTTTCTATAGCTAAAAGTTTTAGTGTACTAACACTATCTCTAGTAGTTTCTCAATACAGTCATTTCATCATATACTCAAGTATAGAGTAAATAAACTTACGGATTTGGTGTCAGAGACTCGGTGTGCCATACTTCTAGTAACACTATCACTTTTTCTAAACCAAAGTTTAAACAGATTTGGAAAAATTTTCAAACCTATTCCACAGCCGAGTTTTGCAACCTGACTCTGATACCACTAAATGTAACACCCAAACCCAGCCTAGACGTTACGACCGGATCTAGCGTGCCACATCAGGTGATGTTTGGAAACTATGCATATGTTGGAAAACGTATCTACGAATCAAAACTTCTTACCGATTCAAAATTTCAATTTGTGTTGCTTATTAACAAAAACTAGTTTTACTCGAAATTATTTCTTTTTTGTAAAACCTTATTATGCATTTATCATTTTGCTTTTAAAAACTTGTCTGTTACGGAAGCTTGATTAAATCGTTGTGGAAACGTGATATTTAAAAACAGATGTTATTGTTTTAAAACCTGTTTTTAACAAATTTGAAATGATATAAGGAATACCAAATAAAAGTTTAAAAAGAAAATCCCAAAGGCCTTATTACATAAAATATTAACCCAAAAATAATATAAAATAAACTAAATCCAAAATTATTATATTTCGCTAAGAAGCAAATCCAACGTATGGCCACCTCAAAGTCCTCCACAGCTCCAAATCCTCTAACACTAGGGATTACCTACACGGTTAAAAAGAAGGGATGAGTTACAAGAACTCAGTGTGTAATCCCCTGTCACAGTCACAGTCTGGGCCGAAGCCCATGTAGTATCCGGGACTTAGCCCCAAAATCATGGCAATACAAACAAAAATGCAGGCCAACCCAATCCAACCATCACACCACCCATACCAACCCTAACACTATGTGGGGACCAAGTCAACCCACCTAGCCCTACACACCAAAAGCGCAGACGAGCTGCTAATATCAACGCAGCAAAGCTGCCAGTAACAGTATACGTGGCTAAGCCACTAAAATCAGTATAATGTGGCATAGCCACCAGTACAGTACTTCCTCCATAAGCATAACCCAACCTAATGCAACATGCAGTGGCATATTAAAATGATGTATGGCATAAATTACCATCATAAGCAATTAAACGGGGTACACATACAATACTAGATCTACCACTAGGGGTATAATGGTCATTTAGTCGGTAGGGGTAAAACGGTAATTTACCCCTCAGGGGTATTCCAGTAATTTCACCCAATAAGGGCATTTTAGTAATTTCACCCTTTAAGGGTATTTTGATAACTTCACCCGCCGAGGGTATTTTAGTAATTTACCCACTAAGGGTATTTCGATAATTTTACCCTTACAATGACCTTTCCGAAGGCCTAATGTTGCCTCGAGCGACTCGATTTCCATTTCCGGTCAATATAGTGCTATTGGGCCTAAAACTTGATTTTGGCCTATTCGGGCCCACACGCTCTTGTGGCCCATTCTGTTCGTTTTCAGTCTCAGTTCTGCGGACTTCGCAGTCTCATCAATCAACTTACATTTTTCATCGTTTTCGCTCATATGGGCCCATTACCCGTTGGGCCCATTTAGCCTGCCTCGGCTCAATAAGGCCCATTACGGCCTCAGTTTCACGAGAGCGTTCGTGACACTCTCTCAATAGTCTGTTGCCCTCACTAGTGTCTCGGTTTATCACTACGAGCGCTCGCAGCTCGAGTGATCTCAGTTGCCGGTATTTTGACTTTTCAGTATTTCGGCTCTTAGCCGATTCACAAAACAACATTCACAGAATAAGCGGTGGTGTGAGATTACACACCTGCTTTGGATTGCCGAAAGAACCACTCCTCGATGCCCCTAAAATAACAATGACTATAAGTTATTCCCAATGTTCTCGAAAATCCATAGTACCGAAATATACTACTCAACCAACCTCACTTACCACAAGACGTGACCTCCCACAACAGAGTGACAGTATTCGGCCTCGCTCCTTGGCTAAAGCAAACAGATTCCTAAAATAATTGATGCAAAAAAGAGGTTAGCATCCACCAACATTCGATAATAGGGAGAAATCCAGAAAACGATTAGTACTACTTACCCTCAGATTCGGCAAAGATAGATTCTTTGAGCAAAAAGGAGTTGAACACGCACGACCCTCAGAGATGATAATCAACTAGAAAGAAAAGGGAGAGGTTAGTTTCGGCTTAACCAATTAGAGAACAAGAGATGAAGTGTTAGGGGAGGATAGATTCAGCTAAGAAAGAAGAGATTAGAAACGCACAAAGAACAACAGAAATAGATTCGGCCTACCCCAAATCAGCTAGCTTTGTATCGTGAAGAGAGGAGCATCAAGAAAAAAAGAAACTAGTTGAAGATAGATTCACCTAGAGAGAAACAAGGGATGAGTAAGGTGTGAAGAGAAAGGAGAAGAAGAATGGTGATTCGACCAACACCAAAGTTTCGGCTACCAAAAGAAAGAAGAAATACCCAATAATGCACGAGAGGTAAGTAACGAGAAGGAATAGTAAACAAATGTTTCCAAGAAGAAACCCGAAATGCTTCTAAAATACTCTCAACTGAAATGCCTAAATGAAACAAACTTGGAAACAAAAGCAAAAAGTGACAATAGTCCCAAGAAGTTTCGGTTTCAACCTCAAAACCAAAGCTGCCAAAAAACTAATCAAGACCCCTCTCCAGCCGAAACTCCCCTATCACACCCTCCCAATCACGACCAACACTTCCACACACCTCACTTCCTTGATTCTCTCCCCTTTTTCCTCCTCAATTTGCTCCTATTCATCCATTTGAATAGTTTGACCCATTCTCCAACTCCTCTTAAGAGTTTGATCCAAAATCTGCCTCTTGCTCTCCCAAGTCATAAAATAAAATCCCTCATTTGCAATCTGTGGGATTCGAACCCCTTCCCTCTATGCTCTCCACTTGACGCCACACCACTCCACCATGTGCTCCACTTGTGTTAGCAAAACACACTCAATTATACTTAAGTCCAAGCTTAACCAGCCCTCTCCACTAAAGGGTCAAAAACAAAATTTTTCTAGGGCTCAGACTCGAACCCAGGCCTCCCTAAAACCTCTAAATACACTCAAATAACCTACTGAGCAAGCACAACATGTAATTATGCAAAAATTATAAACCCTAACTTTTGGAATGTTACAGTTCGTGGTTTGGGGAACTCACTGGCAATATGTGGACTTTGAAATGTACTAAAGTTATATAAACCCCAACTTGTCTTCTATATGAAGATGAAAATTGATAAGAGTAAGATGGAATCAACCATAAGGAGATATGATTTCATTAACGGGATTGAGGTGGGAGCGGATGGGAGTAAGGGTGGTTTGTGTTTAGCATGTAAAGAATAGGAGGATATTACATTACGAAGTTTTTCAAGCAACTATATAGATGTGATGATCAAATCAGAAGAGAAACAATTAGAATAGCGCTTCACGGGATTTTACTGTTCTCCATATGCAAATGGGAGAAATGACGCATGGAATGAATTAATAAGACTGAGTATGAATATTAATCTTTCACGATTAGTTTGTGGGGACTTCAATGAGATTCTACACGCATCTGAGAAAAAGGGCGGCCAGCTAAGAGAAGTAAGACAAATGGATCAGTTTCGTGAAACACTACCAGAATGTGGCCTTTATGTTGTCGGTTTCTTAGGCCCATGGTTTACATGGGAAAGTGGGAATTCGTTGGAAGCCAATATAAGGGAGCGACTAAATAGGGGAGTGGCAAATACAAGTTGGCTATTACAATTTATACATGTTTCAATTAGCCATCTATGACACTCCTTCTCTAACCATTGCCTTATCCTAATTCAATTAGGACATGAAGGTACAGTGAGGAACAAAAAGGACTTTTATTTTGAATCCTTTTTTATGATAGAGGAGACGTTTGAGGAGGAAGTTCAAAGAATTTGGAGCATGAAAAGTAGGAATTTATTACAAAAATTGGAAGGCCTAGGCAGAAGTTTGATGAGATGGAGCCGAGATATCAAATGGAAAACAAATGAACTTAAAGCGCGATTGTACAACAAACTGGAGGATTTACAGAAAATAGATCGACAAACTGAAATTTTAAATTATTTAATTGATGCAAAACTACAATTAAAGTGGGAAATTGACAAGGAGGAATTGTTTTGGGAACAAAGAGCGAGGATTAATTGGCTTAAGGCGCGCGATAAAAACACAAAATTCATTAATTCCTTTGCCTCACAACGCAAGAAAAAGAATACAATCAATTGTCTTGAAACTAAAGATGGTAAGGTCATGAGGGATCATAGCAAGATGGCGCATATTGCAAAAAATTTCTTTGAAGGCCTTTTTACATCAAATAAAGGGGCGTCTAATATGCAAAATATTTTATCAATGGTGGAAACTTGTATATCTGATGATATGAATAATGAGCTTATGAAGCCCTATTTAGATGAGGAAGTTTTTATAGCGGTAAAAGATATGGGACCTACTAAGGTAGCAGGTATTGACGGTTTTCCGACCATTTTCTTTCAACTTTGCTGGCATATTGTCAGAAATGAGGTTAGTCTATTTTGCTTAAATGTCCTTAATGAAAGAAAGAGCATGGATAATTTAAATGTTACTAATATAGTTTTAATCCCGAAGACCCAAAACCTTATCAATATGACTATTTTTCGGCCTATTAGCTTGTGTAAGGTCATTTATAAGGTGGTAAGTAAAATGGTGGCAAACCGCTTACAAAGGTCCTAGATTTATGTATTGACAATTCTCAAAGTGCTTTCGTCTCGGACAGGCTGATATCAGACATCTTACTGGCATATGAAATGTAACACCCCAAACCCGGCCCAAACACTACAACCGGATCTGGTATGTCACTTAAGAGATTTTGCGAAACATGTCGCATTTTGGAAAAGAATACTAGGTTTACACCATTATTCCGAAAACTTAAGAATTCATTAAAGTATAAAATATTAAATTATAAATTATCTCGGTGGATTTTAAATGAAAACTGGAATTTCATACATGTCTTAACCTAATTGAAAACATAAAATTTAAATAAAAGCCCAGTAATAAAATCCCAAAACATAAATGGTAGTCTAGTGGCCCATGGCCTTATTACAAGGAAATTTAAACCCATTAATTAATGAAAATCAAATATTAAACTAAGTCTTTTCGCTAAATCCACAAAGCTCTGTCGCATGGCCACTTTGCTCTCCTCTCCAGCCCGATCCGATGCCCTAAGTGTCACCTGAGATGGTTAAAATAAAAGGGTGAGTCGCGAGACTCAGTGTGCAACCCTCATGCACCATTAGATTTGGGCTTTAGCCCCATAAAACATATTAATCAAAATATAAATAACAAAAATAACATGCAAAGCCCAACCCAAATCCTAGGTTTCTATCCGCTATACGCCCTCGTACCAGCCATTCACACCATTGGGGATTTCTACAATCAACCCACACCGCTACACGCCTTGATGGCAGTCGTGCTGCTCATCATCAGATCATGGCCGTAGCCACTACAACAGATCACGGTCAAAGTCGCTACAATAGATCACGGTAAGGAACCGCTACAACAGATCACGGTATAAACTGCTACAACATATAACTTCCTCCTTTCATCAAACCCAACCCATACAATCACATAAAATCAATATACTTATATCATTTAATTAGAACATTCACTAACCTGGTGATTTGCTTATACCCTCTTTGGGTTTCTGTCATTATGCCGGGTTTTCGGCATTTATCAAAACATGCAAGACTTATAATCATATATTAATCAAACAGATCTAGATGGTGTGGAGAATTACACACCTGATTAATGTAGATACCCTTGTTAAACCGATCTACACTTTGCTTCAAAAAGCCGGAAAGATATGAAAAATAGGCCTTCTCCTATAATCGGCCATGGTTAGTGTTCTATCCGTTTTTACATACTAAAATCAATAGAATTTCTTACCTTGAAATCCCAGAAATACCTTGATTCGAGTATTACTGAACTTATGACTTAGAGATCTACACGATTGACTCCTCTTCAGATCCCAGAATGCCGAAAATAAGAGTGAAATAAGAGATTAGTTCCTAATAGCCATTTGGCTAAGGACTTTGAAAAGCCAAAAGAACATTGAAATCCCGAAATCAACACTTACCTATTGTTTTCTTCAGATTTCGGCACAAGTAGACTCCATTAAAGAAGATTCGACAACTTCAGGAGGTGAGATCTTAGTGATTTCGGCTTTTTATGAAAATCCCAGAGGGATGAACTGATATGGTTTCGGCTAGAAAGAAAAGAGAAAAGAGAGCAAGGAGAGGCTTGAAGATTCGGCTAACTGAAGAAGAAGAGAAGAGAGAAAGAATAGGAGAGAAATTTTGGCAAAGAAAAATTTGAGAGCTTTAGCAGAGATTTCGGCACAAAAGAGAAGAATGAATAGCAAAATTCGGCACATACACCTTAAGCCAAAATCGAATGCCCCTTTCTTTTCAAATTCCTCAAAGTTTCGGCTAACATTAAACACTTAAAGATGGCTCCTATCTTTGATCTATTATCTCCTAAAAAATAGCTTTTATCTGCTTATTATCCACACACATAAAATCCCTAAAATTTAGCCTTGTGCCGCCCCCTTGCTCATGTAATTGCCGAATTTTAGCCCTAAATCTTGGGCTTTAAGCTGCCAAAATTTGGGCCTTCCTCATGCATAGGTGACGCCACTATAGCTCCCTTTTATTGTGCCCTTAGTTGCTGGGCCACAAGCCTAATATGTCACTTAAATTACTAAACTTTAATTTAAGCCCCTAGAGTGTCTAAATAAAATAGTTAAAACAAGGCCTCAACCCAATTTGAGCCCCATTTGTATCTCAAACTCCCAATTTAATATTTTAAGCATTCAAACACATAAAATGCACAAACCCAATTATTCAGGATGTTACATGAAATATTGTGTACATTTGGTCAAAAAAGAGGAGGAAGTAAAGGGTTAATGGCCTTAAAATTGTACATGAGTAAAGCTTACGATAGAGTGGAATAGGTTTTTTTGAAAGAAATTATGACTAAAATGGGTTTCGCGAAGGCCTAGGTGGATATGGTGATTGAGTGCATTTCAACTGTTTCATATTTAGTAAGCATAAATTGGCTGAGAGGAAAGAACTTTCGACCAACAAAGGGGCTAAGGCAAAGGGACCCACTAAGCCCTCTTTTCTTTTTGATTTGTAGTGAGGGTTTATCTATCCTTATGCATCTAGCTGGAAGAAAGGGGAAATTAAAGGGGGTTAGGGCAAGTCGAAGTGGGTCTTCAATTTCACACATACTTTTTGTTGATGACTGCATACTCTTTGGAGAAGCTACAACTAGAGGAGCAATCGCCTTGAAAAATATATTGAAAGAGTATGAAGACTACTTGGGACAATGTGTGAATTTCAACAAACCTACGGTTTTCTTTAGTGCAAATACTCTCGAAAATGTGAGATTACAATTATCTAATGATATGGGAGTGAGATATTCAAATAACGCAGATAAGTACTTGGGTCTCCCTAACATATTCGGTAAGAGAAAAAACGCCTCTTTTCAAAGCTTAAAGGATCAAATGAAAAGAAAAATAGATAACTGGAGCACACGATTCTTATCGCGAGGAAAAGAAGTTTTTATCAAAGCCATTTTACAAACTATTCCAACCTATTCTATGACATGCTTTCTACTCCTAAAATCACTATGTGACGAAATGGAAGGAATAATGGCCAGGTTTGAGTTGCAAAAATCTCAAGAAAAGAGGGGTTTGCATTGGTGTATGTGGGGAAAGTTATGTGATCTGAAGGAAAACGGGGGTCTGGATTTTCGGAATTTGGCAAATTCAACATAGCCTTATTAGCAAAACGAGGATGGAAACTTGTTACGAACCCAAACTCATTATTGGCGAAAGTTCTTAAAGCCAAATATTACCCAAATTCGAATTTTCTGCAGGCAACATTAAAAAAATGCATCTTACACATGGAAAAGTGTATGGGTATCGAAGAAAGTGCTTCAGGAAGGAACATATTGGAGAATGAGAAAAGGCGATAATGTTTCCATTTTTAATCATGCATGGTTACTAGGTTCTAATAATTACAGGTTAAGTCATCCAGTTGTTTATTATAATTTGGAGCATGTTGCAGAGCTTATCAATAGTAATAAGAGAGAATGGAGGAAAGAAATAATCCTCAATACCTTTACTATGGTCAATGCAGGTAATATCTTTCATCTCCAATTAGCAGCAATTCCATAAGAAGATGAAGTCGCCTAGAGGGGTAAACCATCAGGAGTATTCTTAGTGTAGAGCGCCTATAAACTATTACAGATGGTTATTCTTACTCCTACGTTAAATACATTACAACTATCAACTAGGAATTTCTACCGAGCACTATGGAGTCTCAAACTCCTTTCCAAAATTAAGATTACAGTATGGCGCGTCTTAAAAAATTACATCCCTACTAAATTAAATCTAGATTTCAAGAGATTAGTAACAAATACAAACTGCCCAATATGTGGGGAAGCAACAAAAAACATAAACATGTTTTTCTTTACTGTCTTGTTTTAGTAGAAGTATGGCAATTAGTGAACTTACAATGGCTAAATCAGAGTATGGTTCCTGACTGGTTTGAATGGCTTACCTGGGCTTTTGATAAATGCTCAAATTCCTAGAAGCGGATGATCTATGTATCCCTTTGGGTCCTTTGGACAAAGAGAAACAAATATGTTGTAACACCCCTAACCCGTATTTGTTGCCAGAGTAGGGTTACGAGGTATTACCGATCAATTCACAACATATATAGCATATATTTATGAAACATAAAGCATTCATTCTCATAAATCATTCAACATAATTGCATTGTCCCTTATAAGGGTCTACGAGGCCTTAAACATGGTTTAGAAATGGTTCGGGACTAAACCGATAACATATGAAAATTTTGGAAGCTTAAAAGAATTTCAACCATACAGGGGTCATACGCCCATGTGAACAGGCCGTGTGCCACACACGGCTCCAGACATGCCCGTGTCTCAGGCTGACTGGAAACAGGGCATACATACTGACTTGGGTCACACAGCCAACCACACGCCCATGTGTCTAGCCTGTGTGCCCTTTGAAGTGGCCACACACGCCCGTGTGCCAGGCCGTGTGCTAGGTCGTGCCAAACCTATAGGGTATACTGACTTATGCAACACGGCCAAGTCACACGTTCGTGTGCTAGGCCGTGTGCCAATTAGGGGGTATACTGACTTGTACCACACGGCCAGTCACACGCCCGTGTGTGAGACCGTGTGGAGCATACTGACTTCAATTCAATTTCAACACCAGGGGACACACAACCGTGTAACAGGACCGTGTGTCACACACGGCTGAGACACACGCCCGTGTCTCTGCCCGTGTGTCACACACGGCTGAGACATACGTCCGTGTCTCTGCCCATGTGTCACACACGGCTGAGACACACGCCCATGTCTCTGCCCATGTGGACAAAAATAGGCCATTTGCAAGCCCAATTAGCCACTTCAACTTTAATGTACCTACACAAGGCAAAATGGTACCATTTCATCATACAATTAGGCATCCAAAACCATCAATCAAATGCACAATAATTTCATCTATTCCAATTCTCAAATCACTACCATTTACTTAGCCAAATACATGCCAAAACAATATCAAACAATATGGTTTATTTACCATAATTCACATAACCATTATAACTTCCATAATGTCTTGGTTACAACCATGCCAAAACAAACCAAAATAAACCAACACTCATGGCTATATATATAAACCAAAACATATACATTTACAAGCCATTTTTAATAGCCAAACACACATCAATATTAACATCATTTACAAGCCAAATCTCATGGCTATGATCACAAAAAAAAAATACCACATTTAGCCTATACATGTCATATACCATAAATGTATAATTCAAAAGTACCAACATAGATGTTTGATAGTGCGATGATGTCCCCGACGACTCCTGGATCTGAGCTAGCCTTGATTCACTATAAAACATAGAAAAATAACACGAAGTAAGCTTCATATCTTTGTAAGCTCGTATGTGAATAACTTATTTCATCGAATAAATGCAAATCAACCAATTACACTTGACAAAACCATATACACATTAACTACCAACCTTTCTCATGTCTCAAAACATGATCAAATACAAACTCATCGAACTTTCACTATTTAATACTCGAATAGGTTTTGTACGTACCTATATCGTCTTGTACTAAACTCTTTCTCAACCACATCATTTGTTTACTCGTTGAACCATTCGGAATAGAAATCAGATACTCAGGAGTCTCATACGATAAGTACCTATACCATGGCCCGTAGCCAAATCAAGGTAACTTATCCGAAGAACTATTATCATGGCCCGAAGCCAAATCATTCGATATGCATTGCCCAAAGCCAAATCGATAAAATACGCACCCGAAATGCTAATATCATGGTCGAAAGCCAACTCAACATATCACTTACTGACATGTCAATAGTATCCAAAACTATTCTTAAGGTTCAACCGGGCTTTCACACTTTTCGTTTCTATCATCGAATGCATCCGTAAAGTCGTTTTCACAATTCATACATTATCCATAATCCTGTTTTAACAATTTATGCAGTATTAAAGCATTTTAACATATATTTATAAGGTAATCATCACATACGAACTTACCACGAATTCGGAATTGACGGATCGGGTCGACTATTCGATAACCTTGCTTTTCCCCCGATCTAAATTCGAATTCTTTCTTTCTTGATCTATATGAATTCAAAATTAACTTATTTATTCATCTACTCATTCAATTAATCAAAAAATACACATTTGGGCATTTTTACACATTAGCCCTTAAACTTTTGTATTTAATCAATTTAGTCCCTATTTCACAAATACACAAAATTCACACAATTAGACAAAATCCATGCTTGGTCGAATTATATATAGGTCCCTAGCAGTCCAAAAATTTCATTTATTTCACATTTCAACCACACAATTTGCACATTTCACAATTTAATCCCTATTATGCATTTTCATCAAAAATCAAAACATGTAAAACTATCATCAAGCTTTCATATTTCAACATTAAACATCAAAGAAGACATAGATTCAATAATGGAAACTCTCAAAATCTTTAACAGTTTCGAAATTAAAGGTACGGGCTAGCTAGATTGAGCTGCAACGATTACAAAAACATAGAAATCATCAAAAAACGAGCTAAAACCGTACCTTAATCAAGCTAGGAGTGTGCCGAACCTTTAAAGCTCAAAAATGGTGTATTCTTCTCTTATTTTCGGTTAAGGAAGAAGATGAACACCAATTTTAGCTTTTGTTTTATTTAATTAACATGTATTTTAACAATTACCAAATTAACCTTAACATTAAACCATTATAAACACTTAATACATGTCCATAAAAGTCTACTAACATTAAAAATGGTATATTACCACATAAGGACCTTAACTTTAAGGTTCTATAGCTATTAGACACTTTTAGCTATTAGAACTCAAGTTTTTCGCTTTACGCAATTTTGCCCTTTTTATCAAACTGACCTATCAAACGATAAAATTTCTGAATGAAACTTTCACACAATCATTCAATCATGTTGTAAACATTAAAATAATAATAAAAAAATAATTTTGACTTTATATTTGTGGTCCCGAAACCACTATTCTGATTTGACCAAAAATGGGCTGTTACAACTCTCACCCTTTTAGGGATTTTCATTCCCGAAAATCTTACCAGTGAATAGGTTCGAGTATTGTTTTTTCATAGCATCCTTGGGTTCCCCAGTAGCTTCTTCAACCTGTGTCGATGCCATAATACTTTCACTAATGCGATTCTCTTATTTCTCAGTTGTTTGATCTCAAGAGCTAAAATTCGAATCGGTTCTTTAGCATATGACATATCAGACTGAATTTCAACCTGGGTCGGGGAAATGACATGTGAGGGTCAGATCTATATCATCGAAGCATCGACACGTGAAACACATTATTTATTTTCTCTAAATCAGACGTGAAGATAGTCGATATGCCACTGGCCCAACTCGCTCAGTAATCTCATACGGTCCGATAAATCGTAGACTGAATTTCCCTTTCTGACCAAGCCGCAATATCTTTTTTCCACAGCTTCAAAAACACTTTATCTCCGATCTGGAACTCAATATCTTTCCTGTTTCAAGTCTGCGTGTGATTTCTGTCGATCCAAAGCTGCTTTCAAACTATCGTGAATTACTTTCACTTTTTCTTCAATCTCTCTAATCATATCAACCCCGTGAATCTTATTTTCACTAAGCTCAGTCCAGTACAACGGTGTTCTACATTTACGACCGTATAGCGCTTCGTACGGTGCCATCTTTATACTCGATCGGAAGCTATTATTGTAAGCAAATTCAACCAGCGGTAGATATTTCTCCCAGCTACCTTCAAACTCAAGAATGCAACAACGCAACATATCCTCAAGTATCTGAATAACTCGTTCGGATTGACCATCCGTTTGCGGGTGAAACGCAGTGCTAAAATGCAACTTTGAACCCAAAGCTTCTTGCAATTTATTCCAAAATCACAAAGTAAATCTTGGATCTCTATTCAAAACAATAGATAGGGAACACCATGAAATCTCACAATTTCATAAATATACAACACAACTAATTTATCAAGCGAGAAATCTATACGTATCGGAATGAAATGAGCTGATTTCGTCAATCTGTTAACAACAACCCAAATCGCATGTTTCTTTTTTGGAGATAAGGGCAAACCTGATACAAAATCCATTGTTACTCTATCCCACTTCCACTCAAGAATCATAATAGGTTGTAATAAACCTGACGACACTTGATGCTTAGCTTTGACTTGCCGACAAATCAAACATTTTGAAACATATTCTGAGATATCTCGTTTCATGTTGTGCCACTAATAAAGCTATTTCAAATCGTTATACATTTTCGTGCTTCCCGGATGTACTGATAAACAACTACTTGTGCTTTGTTTAGAATCTTCTGAATGAGCTCAGAATTTCTTGGTACACATTCTATCACGAAACATCAAACAGTCATCAGGCCCTATTCGAAACTCTGAATCAGAAGTCAACTCACACTGAGCTCGTTTTGCTTGCAATTCATTATCAAATTTTTGAGCCTCACAAATCTGCTATAGAAATAACAGTCTCGCTTTCAACTCGGCTACTATCAAACCGTCGTCAGACAAAGCTAATTGTGTGTTCAAAACATGTAAAGCAAATAAGGACTTTTGGCTCAAAGCATCAGCAACTACGTTCGCTTTCCCTTGATGATAATCAATCACTAATTCATAGTCTTTTAGCAATTCTAGCCATCTTCGCTGTCGCAAATTCAAATCTTTCTGAGTCATCAAATATTTCAAGCTTTTGTGGTCGGTATAAAAATGGCATTTCTCACCAAACAAGTAATGAAGCCAAACTTTCAATGCGAACACTATAGTGGCTAACTGTAGATCGTGTGTCGGATAATTCTTTTCGTGCGGCTTCAACTGTCTCAAGGCATAAACTACAACTTTGCCAACCTGCATCAAAACACAACCCAGGCCATTTAATGATGCATCACTGAAAACTACGAATTCTTTACCCGACTTAGGCTGAACTAACACTGGTTCCTCTATCAATAATGCTTTCAACTTCTCGAAGCTCTGCTGACACTTTTCTAACCACTCAAATTTAACACCTTTTTGAAGCAATCATGTCATTGGAGTCGCAATCATCAAGAAGCCTTTCACAAATCGTCTATAATAGCTGGCTAGTCCCAGAAAACTACGGACTTCAGATACATTTCTCAGAGGTCTCAATCTATAATCGCAGAAATTTTGCTCGGGTCAACTTGGATACCCGCGGCTGAAACTATATGTCCTAGAAAACCAACCTCTCATAGCCAAAACTCACATTTGCTAAACTTTGCAAACGACTATTTATCTCTCAAAGTTTGTAACATGATTCTCAAATGCTCGTCATGCTTAGATTCATTACGAGAGTAAATCAAAATGTCATCAATAAATACAACCTGAAAATTCGGTTCATCAAGTCCATAAAAATAGCAGGTGCTTTTGTTAGTCCGAAAGGCATAACAAGAAATTTGTAGTGTCCGTACCTTGTTCTAAATGCAGTCTTTGGCACATCTAAATCTTTAACTCGTAATTGGTAATATCCCATTCTCAAATCAATTTTTGAAAACATTGTTGCCCCTTTTAATTGATCAAACAAATCATCTATTCGTGGCAAAGGGTATTTATTCTTGATCGTCACTTTGTTTAGTTGTCGATAATCTATACACATTCTCATCGTGCCATCTTTCTTTTTCAAAAATAACACCAGTGCACCCCAGGGAGAGAAACTCGGTCTAGCAAAACCTCTATCTGTCAACTCTTGCAACTGAACTACCCTGTCATAACCATTCTGTACGGAGCTATCGATATCAGCATTGTTCCCGGTACTAATTCAATACCAAACTCAACCTCTCTGATAGGTGGTAAACCCAGTAACTCTTCATGAAATACATCTCACACAACTGGTACTAATTCAATCTTTGTTTCTGTCACTTTCGTATCAAGTACATAAGCAAGATAAGCTTCACACCCCTTTCTTACAAATCTCTAAGCTAGAATAGATGAGATCACAACTGGCAAACTATTCATATCATTAGATTCAATTCTAATAGTCTCATTATTCTGACATTTCAGTTCAATTGTCTTTCGTCTACAATTCACTATAGCATCATGCATCGTTAGCCAATCCATAATCAAAATCACATCAAATTCATCGAATGGCAACAACATCAGATTAGCTGAAAAACAAAAATCTTGATTCATTAACGGACAATTCTTACATACTTTGTCAACCAAAACACATTTGCCTAAGGGGTTCGACACTCTAATCACAAATTCAATAGACTCTACAGGCAAAATCTTACTAAATACTAAATTCATACATATATAAGAATGAGTTGATTATGGATCTATCTATGCAATCACATTAGTATCATAGAGAGTGAAAGTACCAGTGATAACATCTGGAGATGATGCTTCTTCGTGAGCACGAATAGCGTACGCTCTAGCAGGTGCTCTGGCCTCAGATCTTATAGCTGAATCCTTTGTCGCTCCTCTACTACCACGTACAATTTTAAAAATTCTAGGTGGTCTACCTCTATTCAACGTGTTACTTGGTCTCACATTCTGAACTTTATCTTTCTTATCTAGCTCAAGGCAATCTTGGATGAAGTGATCTAGCGAACCACATTTGTAACAAGCTTTATTACTTTTACTCTAGCATTATCCAAAATGTCGTCTTCCACACTACTGACACCCGGGTTTGTTGTCTCTCACACTGCCAATGTAACAGTCCCGTTTAGACCCTAGTCGGAACAGTGGTTTCAGGACTGCAAGTTCAAGTTAGAATAATATTTTTAATATTATTTTCTGTGTCTGCAGTATATGATTTAGCATGTGTGAAATTTTTGTGAATTAATTTGATCGTTTGCATGCTTAATTTGAGAAAAGAATTAAATTGCATTAAATTTAAAACTAGCATGATATTTGTAAAAGTGCCTATTTGATGTGGCTTTTAAAAGTAGTGGCCTTAAGAGGCAATTAAACCACTTTACAAGTTAGTGGATGGATAAAGGACATTAATGCCCTTAATGTTTATATATATATGTGTAGTAGAAGGTTAATATAGTAAATAGATTAATAATATGATAATAATAAAACAAAAGGTTAAAATAAGCCATTTCTATCATCTTTTGGCCGAAAACATCAAAGAAGAAGAAAAGAACATACAAGTTAGGGTTCGACCATTGAATTGCATAATTAAGGTATGTTTTGACTTTGATTTTTGATGATTTTTATGTTTTTGAGATTGTTGCTTAGTCTACTACCAAGCCCATGTTGTAATTTGAAGAATTGATGATGTTTATGAGATGTGCCATTGATGAAATGATGAGCTTTGTGATGAGTATTGGTGTTAAATGAAAGATATGTATTTAATGAACATGTTTTGTTCTTGAATTTTTGGTGAATATAGCTAATTAGGGCTTAATTGAGAAAATAGCATTTTGAGGGACTAGATTGTGAAATAAATGAAATGCATGGACTTGTATGAGATTGATCGTTAGATTTCATAGTTTTAAATTTATAATGAATGAGATCGAACCTAGAAACTAACTCTGACAACGATTAAAGGCAAGTGTACCTATCGAACTATAGTATAGCTTAGGCAAGACCGGATTGTCAAACCCAAAGGAACTAAAAGTACTAATACTAACTTTCTTTTTATTATTTAGCCTAAAATAAAGTGGAGTTTCTAAATTAACGACTACCAAGCTAAAGACACAAAGACAAAAAGAATGAATTGGGAAATAAATTGAAGAAAAACTCAGTTGATAACGACGATACCCTCAGGAAGAATCCACCTAGACTTCACTTGTTATCTAACACTGAACCATACGATTTATTCACTTAGTTTGATCTGTAGGACTCCCTAATGTATATTAAACCCTCTCTCGAGGCGAATAACGTCTAACCCTAGGTTAATTAACAGAAATCTCTTTCTCGAATAATAACCCCTTAGAATAGCAGTAAATCGATCTATGGATTCCCATATTAGGTTTCACCCTAATCCAGCAAAATCTCGTCACCTAATCTCTAGGCGTGCGATCAACTCCGCTTAATTATGCTAGATCTACTCTTAAGTAGGGTCTATTCCTCCTCCACCTAAGCATATCAAATTTGGATTAAGCACATATAATTAAGAGCAAACTAAGTATTTATCATATAATTCAGAAAACAATAACAAGATTCATCTAGGTTTCATCCCCTTCATGTATCTGAAGGGTTTAGTTTATAACAAATAAATAAAACATCTCAAGAGAAAAGATAAAACAAAACATAAGAAATCCCTAAAACTCCCTGAAGGAATTGAAGGAGAAATCCGCCGTCTTGAGTAGAATTCCGGCTTCTTGGAATGGATCAACTGGCTAACTCCGACTGATTCCCACAACTCTGACCTTTCCGGCTTGGCTCTTTGGCCTAGCTTGCCCCGCTCTAAAGTGGTACTTAGGCTCTAAAGGGGGTTTATATAGGCTCTTGGAATGTGTTTCTTCGCCCCAAAGTATCCAAATCCGAATGAAATTGCTTTTCGCCACGACAGGGACACGGCCATGTCACACGCCCGTGTGACTAGTCTTTGAACCGTGTTTGGAGTTCTTTAATGAGGCACGGCCGTGTGACTCAGGGGTAAGGCCGTGTTCTAGATGCTTGATAAGGCACGACCGTGTGGTCTTTGGGCCATGCCGTGTTGATTTTGTGATATGGCCCATTTACTCCGTTTTGGGCCCGTTTTATGCTCTTTTCATCCTCGGGTGCTTTCCTGGGTATAAGACATGAAAAGAAAGCATTAAGAGCACCTTTTTATATGAATCGAGGCTTAAATCATCCAAAAGCATACTAAATGTGGGATTAAAATATGTTACTATTACGGTTTATCAAATACCCCCACACTTAAGCATTTGCTTGTCCTCAAGCAAAATCCTCAACTTACAATTAAGACAAACTTTCCATAATTCATAATTCTTATAAAAAATGCCTTACCATAATTGATAGATAATTTATACATGGATAATTCAACTCAAAGAGTCTTAAAGATTCAAACAAGATAAGTCATACATTTGTATCGCAAAAAAAGCGTAGGTGTCTCCCCTTATCTAAATAATTACCTTTAATTCAAAATCAACAAGGACTGACATCCTCACTAAAGATTCACTCAAATCACTTGAGGTGTTTAAGGTTCAAAATTAAGCTCTCAGAAGTCGAACTTGAAGAGTTGATCCCATAGGCTTGCCTAAAAATCAAATCTCTACCACTGTAATATGAGATGATACACAAATCAAAAGGTCTTTAACAGGGTTGTAACGGGGCTAGGGTTAAATGTGTGGATAAAGGCTAAGTTAGAAGGTTAGAATCGAGACTGACTTGACGAATTGCCTAACTAACAAAAATTGAACTAATCCTAAATGATTACATCAATTGAAAACTAATAATACGAGCTTTTTCCTCAAGATGTGGAATTTTAACATGTAAGCTTATTTAACTATAGAGCTAATAATGAAAATACTTTGATTTTTTTTTAAGAACAAACTATTAATATTAGATAATAATGAATGAAACAGCTAGACAACACATCAAATCAAATCTCGGTATAGGGGTAGTCAAAAGGAATGGTGATAACAAATACAAAGGGGTTTTGGGTTAACATTAGCTGGTAAGTCAATAAAAAGGGTTGTTAGGATCAACGGGGTTCACTAGGGGTTAGTTGTTAAGGTAGGCTATTTAGTGGAGTGAGTGGGTTAAATCCTAGGTGCCTTTATCATTTCAGTATATCAAATCATCGGTGTGGTTTCAACATGTATAATCGAGGCAAGTTCTAGGATAACAGTTCAAAGTTGACACACTCATAATCAATAAAGTGAGCATGAAAAAGAATATATGCTCTATAGGGTTCAAAATCTCACAAAAATTAAGGGTGTTTTGACATCAACCTTGTAAATTTCAAATTTCAAAGCAATATTCAAATTTAGGTTAACAACCTAGTAAAAAGTTATTTTGAAAAATAGACTTATCATGCTTGATTCTCTAATATTCTTCAAATTTAATCACCAATGTACAATTAACTATGACTTAATCTAAAACATATCAATAAAAATCATAAACCATCAGAAATTTCATCCTAATTAGTAATATGAAAAATTTACTTAAAAACAAGACTAAATTCAGGGATTTGAGAATAATGAAAAAGTTAGGCCGGATTTGAGAATAATGCAGAAAGTTAGGCCCTTCTTTAGATAAATATTCACCCCCTACACTTAAGATGTACATTGCCCTTAATGTACAAAGATAGATATAACATTTACGGGATCAAAAGAGAAGGGGAAAGAATACTCCTTGAATTTTGGATGGTCCCTGGAGGATGGTAGAGGTCGTGGTGTGTGATGACTCGTGTAGTAGTGAATTGCTCCTAGTGATTTTTTTGAAACTGCTAAGTCATCCGTTAGAAATCTCGGAGGCATAATTAAAATATGTGAGGCATACTCGAAGATAATAAAAGCTTGCAATATATAAAGAACAAGTTCCAATTAAGATAAATAACAATTAAAATAACTGGAAAATAAAAATAAGAAGAAAAATAAAAATAAAAATAAAAATAAAATAAAAATAAAAATAAATAGAAAAGAGGGAAAAAATTAGGTAAATAAAAGGACTCAGAGGTCCTCATCATCGTTCGGGTCCTGTGGTGGTGGTGGTGATGAGATATGGAGGTGATGGCATATTTGTTGGAGAGTGGCTTCTATCCCATCAAAGCGTCGAGTATTTTCAATGAAATACTGCTTGAACTGGTCGAGGCGTGTAGAGATATCTGCCCATGAGGTTGTTGCACGGGATGGCCGTTGGCTCAAAATAGGTGCCTCCTGTGATGGTGGTAGGACATCATTAGTAATGTCCTCGGGTTCCCCCTCATCTGTGGGCGTCACTAATTGGTATTGAGGGGGTCGGTCCCTCTACGATGTTTAATCATCCTCATGCGAAGCATCGTCTGGATGCCTTGAGGTACCATATGCCCAATCATCGTGAGGGAGGATCTCTGGGCGTCAGTGTTAAGGAGGTCGAAGTGTCGAGCCAACCGTGTTATATATGGGCCCACCGATAAAATTCCCTTCCTGTGCGCCTCTTGGAACGGTGGAAATGTGCAAGTGTACACAATCGTAACAAGTAATAAAAGTGACAAGTAAATGTCGAGTTATCGTACCCACAGGGACTGTAAAAGAATTATTTATGAAATAATTTCAAACACTTTGGTTAGGGAAAAATATTTGATTTTTGAAAGCTATTTGAAAACTAAAAGAAAAACAAAGTAACTTAAAATAAAACAATGTTGAAGTGTGCGATTTCGAAAACTGGTTTTAATCAATATGACATGAATGTGTTGGTTTAATCACATTTCTTACCTTAGAATTATTAAACTTGTGTTTATACTTGTTAAAACATGGCAACCCGGTAATTTGCTAACTTATGAACACATTTACAAATCAAAAATCCATTTATCTCTTGTACATATTTCTATGCCAATTCGACCGATTAAACAGACTGCAAAAAGTAAACATGTTATTGCACATACATACTCATTAAATTAAACAATCTCTCGCATATTCCTATGTCGATGCAACCGATTAATTCAACCTAACAAGCATATAAAAGATCATGTGAAGTAACAAAGTATTTTTACTTTGAAACAATTTAATCACAAAAATCCTGCAAGTTATGCAAGGCATACATATCGTCAAATATAATGCTAATTTAATCTTCAGCTACCTTAGAAGAATTAAACATGCACAGATTAAGTATTGTGTCCATTAATTACAATTTCAATGCGTTTAAATAATTAATTCATTAGCTATCTAAACAATTATAATGCTAGATAACTTAGCATAATTTTACTTAATCAAACATTTCACTGAGGCCTTTAACAGCATAAACATAATTTTAATAATCTAAGGGGGAAAAATGGAATCAAACCAGCACAAATTAAATTCAAGCTAAATTGATTGAATTAAACATTTCAAAAGCATGAATATTCATAAACATGTTCGTCAAAATAACAACAAATAATTTAAAGAGATAGGGAACAAGAAACAAATCCGGTGGCTCTCCGTGGCTTCTTTGATTGAACCCTTCTTCGTTCTTCGTTGTCCTCGGCTATCGAAGGGGGCTTATGAACACTTCAAATGCTGCTTCAAATGGCTGGAAAACACCTCTTTTCCAAGAGGGGAAATCGGCACAAGTACAAGGGGAAAATGGAATGAAATTGAAAGGAGAAGAGTTGAGAGAAAGGAAGAATGTTGGAGAATTGAGGGATGCTTTGAATGAGCAGCTAGGGTCTGTATTTATAGTGTTTAGGGGCTGCTAAAAATAGAAAGAAATCAGCAGCAAAGAGTCCCTCTTGGCCGGCCATCCTATGTGGCAAAGTTGATGGATTCAACTTTGCCAAAATTAGCTTGGACAAATCTTAAAAGCCTTGAATTTTGGAGGGGTTTGAATGTGATTTTGAAAGATCTTCAAGGGCTCCTTTGCAAGCTGAATAAATCAGCAAATAAGCTGATTTGGGCCTTTATTGTGGATGGTTTGGGCTGCCCAATTAGTGGCTGGTTCGGTTCAATCGGTTCGGTTCAACCAGTGCGGTTTAACTGGACCCTTTTCCCATAATTAATTAATAATAATTTATGTAGCCCAAATTAAATTGGGAATAAATTAAAATTAATTAAATTATGATTAAATCTTCATAATTGGACCGTCTTGGGCTGGAAATAGAGTCGCCTTAACACTTCAAATCGCCTCTCGGTTTAATTCTTCGAGCAGTGTCTGCCGAGCCGATTTTTTCCCTCTTTGCGATTCTGTCGAAAATAATCAAAATTTAAACACAATTAGCTATAAAATTAATTAAAATTCAGTATGTTCTTATTTTTAGCACAAATTAATTATTTTATAATATTTAATTATTTTTCGACAAGAATTTACTCGGAACCACATGAAATTGGGTCAAAAAAGGCATGAAAAAGTATATAAATTTTCGTGTTTCCACACCCCCAAACTTAATTCATTGCTCGTCTCGAGTAATGCAAAATTTTGAAAAGGATTTTCTCAGAAAACACCTTTGAAAAACTCTTTCAGAACAACTTTCCTCAAAATTATGAATTGAATATACTTAAGCTCAAAGATAAGAAATTTGATAGTTATGCAACTTAAGCATTCATATCGTTCAAATTACCTCCAACAATTATCATACTAGCGAAATTAGACTAAATGTTTCTTTAATAAAGACATGTTCTTCACTGCCAAATTGATTTTAATTCCTTATTCAAAAAGTAAACTACACTCATTAAGCTTAACTAATGTCTTCATATGTTGAACAAAGCACTTTCTCTCCACTAATGTAGGTAACATGGGAATCTTGAATCAATAGGTCTTTAATAAGGTTGTAACGTGGCTGGGCTTAAGGGTAGGTAAAAGATAGATAAAATTTTTGGCTTAAAACCCTAGACTCAGCTTAATATTGAACCTTCGGAACTTCAATCCTTGATACCCAACTTATGCTCTTTCGAACACTTATTTCATTTTGAGTACATGTTTGTTTTTTTTTTCAAGCTCAAACTCGAGCACTTGCTTCATGTACAACAATTTTTCGAGCATTTGATATTTCTTTTTAACTCCCCAAACTTATTTTCAAACGATCTTTTGAATAGTACTGAGTCTAGTGTTTGGGATGATTTTAGAAGTAATTAAGAGAAAGTTGATGGCTAAATGTTGCATAGGTCCAAATAAAATTAGGCCATATAGTCTCAAAATTGGGTTTCAAAGGATAATTTCATCGGGGTCAGCTTGAAAGGCTCAAACGGTCCAAAAAAAAGTTTGCCTAAATCATTTTCGATATTCCATGCTTCCTAGGATTTCGCCTCAAGAAATTACTGAGTCAATTCTAAAGACTTAAGCTTTCATGCATGCCTAATTTTTTTTCGTAAGGAACTAAAAATTTTATGGTATGAATTTGTATGCTTTATTAAAAATACATTCACATCTTTATTAAGCTAACATAATAAATTATTGAAATAACAGAACTTTATTAATACTAAAGTTTAGCATAAGTATCAAAATTTCAATTTATTGAACAAAAATATACCCTAAGCATAATTAAAAGAACATTTTATTCTGAATGGAATCAATTCAAATTTTCGGTCCCCCCTACTTAAAGTGAACAATGTCCTCATTGTTTAAAGTGAATAAATACTATACACCAGGTAGGATAATTAGAAAAGAGGAGGTGAGTCAAATTGACTGCTTAAGTACCAAGCTCTTTCTAAAATCCAATCCTAGACATGTATATATTTATTGCCACACTTTATCCTTTGAGACTTGTTCAATTTTTATACATGCTTCCTATCTCTTATTTTATTATGCAAAAATAAAAATTCCTAATTGACCTAATCCTAAGATACTTAAGAAAGAAATAACAGTTGAAGTCCTCCCCTTTTTTATTTGTTTGCGGGTCTATCAGAGTCTGACTCATCTTTTTCCTTCCTCGACATTGGAGTCCATGGTTCAAGTATAAAGCCTGGAATTTCATGCACAAAAATAAATGAGTTATGAAACATATATTTTAAATGCATCTCTGATTGAGTCATCCCGTATTTTTTTAGCATCTCCAGTAATCTTGTTACTGCAACTACATCTGTTGCAGCATAGCCATTATACCAAGCTGTTCACTTCGTGGAATCGTGCTAGATAAAGGGACTCTTAGCATCAAACTTGGGAAATTTGTTAAGGGTGGTTTCAGTTTTGGGCAAGTGGGAGAGTGGCTGAGGGTTAGGGTTGAAGAGGGTGGCGGTTTTAAGGATAGTTTAGGTGCGGTAGTTGCTGACTTCGAATGAAGGTGTTTGGGGTGGTGGTTCAGGGAGTTAAGGGGCTGCAACATTAAGGGATTAAGTGAGATACACAATTGGGCTACTTGGGAGTGGTGGTGGAGCAAGGCAAGGGCTATAGGTTTATGCGGAAAAGGGTTGAATATTTCCCTTCTTAGTAGTGTCTTAAGCCCAATGGCAGCTCCTTTTTGGATCCTAAGCTCCTATACTGAAAAAAAAAAACTCAAGGAAATTAGTGCTTGGTTAAAAGTTGACCCTTTATTTAACAAAACAAATACATAAATTCTTTGGGCTACTTAGAAAAATATTTTTTTTTGAAAAATTACATTAATTTAAACTCCCAGGCAAGACTGGAGGGGTCACGGATGGTCCCGCTTAAGTCCCAATCTCCTAGACAGAGTTTTAATTAATGTAATGAACTAAAGAAAATTTTATCTAAGCCTTCCATTTTATTCAAATGAGAAAAAAAACTAAAAATATAAAATAACGATAAAGAAAGTGAAGAGAACTCCCTCCATTTTATTTAGGATCGTCATTGACCATGGTGGTGTCAAATGGCCATTTGCCATACCAACCATAACCATCTAAGAAGTAATCATATTCTTTCCTATCAAATATGTCCAACATCTTATTAGAGAAAGAAAATCCGTAATAATCTTTCCTAGCGGCCTTATTTGACTTCCTGTAATTCCTACAAATCCTCCAACCTGTGGCTCGAATATCTGTAATAATCCATCCAACACCCTTCTTGTGCCTTTCCAAAATCACAAGTGCCTCTTCTTCTTGATCTTTGGTGAACTCAACTGAAATAATGATTGGTAAAGTCAAAGATAGGCCCGAATAGTCATATTTCAAATGAGGAGACAAAATCTTCAGTTCCAATTTAGCTGGCTCTTCAATCAATGGCTTTGGTTACTTATACTCTTGATATGATAACTCTAATGATTCGAGTGGGACTTCTTGAGTGAATTCCTTCGAATTAGCTTCAAACCAAGCCAAACATTCCTTGTCTTTATCATCACTTGGTGAATCCTCCAGTAGAATATGTTCTAACGGATTGTCTAAAGAATTGAGCTCCAATTCTGTAGAAGCCAGCGATTCCATCTTGGAAATAGCAGAACAGTCTTCAACTACATCCGGGGATTTAGCAGCATCAGGGTCATTAAAGTCACCTTGTAATCAAAAATTTCTTTCAACTGGATATCTCGTTGCTGCTTCTGGAGTCGTTGAGGATATGGCAATGGTTGAATCTTAGCTTTAACCGGACAACTCTTCCGTGGAAATTTTTCTGCATTTGACAAGGGTATTAGATAATCAGAACTAACTGGTTTAGAGTTTACCTCTTCAAGGATCACTGAATTTGACTTCTGTGGTATAGGAGTTTCAACACTTGATTGAACTTCCTCTTTGTCTTGAGCTACAACAGGCTCATCTCGAACCTCAACCACCTTGGGCTCTAATGTCTTTCCACTTGGCAAAGAAATTTCTTTGCACTTTTCCTTTCCCGGATTTCTCGGATTCTCCGTGTCACTAGGTAGGGTACCCTGTGGTCGGTTCCTAAGTTCAGTTGCAAGCTGGCCCACTTGATTCTCCAAATTTTTCAACGTAGCTGCTTGGTTCTGGGCATCATTCTTTTCCACGTATGCCTTCAGCAGATTCTCAAGATCACTTTAAGATTCAGTTGATGGGGGTTGTTGCACTTCTTGAGAATATTCCGACGAATAATTTAGTTGAAATGGCATAACAGCATCGCTATGGTCCGCCCATTGATTACTCCATGCAGAAATTGGATGATTCTGCCATGAAAAGTTGTAAAAATTTGATTGCAGACCATTCCAATTCTGATTTCCCATGTAATAATTTGACTCTTGATTCGATGGGCAATTTTCAAAGAAATGGCCATCTCCACAGCATTCACAAGAAATATTCTCGAACTGGTTCGGCTGTTGACCTGACAGATTACCATTGGAATCGTTAACAATTATGTTCTTAAGCATAGAAGACATAGAGGATACCTGGGCTGCCAAAGAAGCAAGTGTGTCTGCTTTATGTACTACTGCTGCTCGTCTTTCTAAGGCTCCTAGGTTGGTTGGCCATTGATAGTTATTGCTGGCAATTCTTTCAATAATCTCGTAAGCATCGTTATAAGACTTAGAAAGAAGAGCTCCATTTGCCGAAGCATCCACCATCATTCTAGTATGAATATTGAGACCAATATAGAAAGTCTCCATTTGAACGCAGTAAGGAATGCCGTGATGAGGGCACTTTCGTAATAACTCCTTAAACCGCTCCCATGCCTCATATAAAGTTTCTTCATCAAGTTGCTGAAATGAAGTGATTTCATTTCGGATATTGGCGGTTAAAGATGGAGGGAAATATTTCATTAAGAAATGTTCAGCCAACTCTTGCCATGTAGTTATGGAACCGGACGGTAGGGATTTCAACCACGCTCGTGCTCTATCTCTTAAGGAGTATGAAAATAATCTCAGTCTCAAGGCGTCCTCAGTCACTCCGACTAGTTTAAATGAGTCACTCACTTCCATGAATAGTCGAAGATGAAGATGTGGATCTTCATTAGGAATCCCACTAAATTGACCCATATGTTGCAACATTTGGAACATTACCGGCTTCAACTCGAATTGTTGTGCCTCAATTTTGGGTCTCTTAATACTCGGATTGAGCTCGTTGAATAGAGGAAAGGCATATTGTTGAATGGCACAGTTTCTATCATCGGCAACAATGATCAAATTGTGAGGATTAAAAGTGAATGTTCCTCTTGGATTTTGGTTTGGATTTTCGAAATTCATATCTTCAGTCCTTCTTTGGTTCGCTTGTCTTCTCCTTTGTCAGAAAGTCCTTTCAATTTCAAGGTTTACAGGAAGTAAGTCAATAATTTGACAAATACTCTGAAACAAACAAAAAAAAATAGAATTAAAATTTAACAGAAAAAATAGACCAAAATGCAAAATTAACAATTTCACAAATAATGTCTTTGAAAAATAGTCCCCGGCAACGGCGCCAAAAACTTGGAACGGTGGAAATGTGCAAGTGTACACAATCGTAACAAGTAATAAAAGTGACAAGTAAATGTCGAGTTATCGTACCCACAGGGACTGTAAAAGAATTATTTATGAAATAATTTCAAACACTTTGGTTAGGGAAAAATATTTGATTTTTGAAAGCTATTTGAAAACTAAAAGAAAAACAAAGTAACTTAAAATAAAACAAAGTTCAAGTGTGCGATTTCGAAAACTGGTTTTAATCAATATGACATGAATGTGTTGGTTTAATCACATTTCTTACCTTAGAATTATTAAACTTGTGTTTATACTTGTTAAAACATGGCAACCCGGTAATTTGCTAACTTATGAACACATTTACAAATCAAAAATCCATTTATCTCTTGTACATATTTCTATGCCAATTCGACCGATTAAACAGATTGCAAAAAGTAAACATGTTGTTGCACATACACACTCACTAAATTAAACAATCTCTCGCATATTCCTATGTCGATGCAACCGATTAATTCAACCTAACAAGCATATAAAAGATCATGTGAAGTAACAAAGTATTTTTACTTTGAAACAATTTAATCACAAAAATCCCGCAAGTTATGCAAGGCATACATATCGTCAAATATAATGCTAATTTAATCTTCAGCTACCTTAGAAGAATTAAACATGAACAGATTAAGTATTGTGTCCATTAATTACAATTTCAATGCATTTAAATAATTAATTCATTAGCTATCTAAACAATTATAATGCCAGATAACTTAGCATAATTTTACTTAATCAAACATTTCACTGAGGCCTTTAACAGCATAAACATAATTTTAATAATCAAAGGGGCCGAAATGGAATCAAACCAACACAAATTAAATTCAAGATAAATTGATTAAATTAAACATTTCAAAAGCATGAATATTCATAAACATGTTCGTCAAAACAACAACAAATAATTTAAAGAGATAGGGAACAAGAAACAAATCCGGTGGCTCTCCGTGGCTGGTCTGATTGAACCTTCTTCGTTCTTCGTTGTCCTCGGCTATCGAAGGGGGCTTATGAACACTTCAAATGCTACTTCAAATGGCTGGAAAACACCTCTTTTCCAAGAGGGGAAATCGGCACAAGAACAAGGGGAAAATGGAATGAAATTGAAAGGAGAAGAGTTGAGAGAAAGGAAGAATGTTGGAGAATTGAGGGATGCTTTGAATGAGCAGCTAGGGGCTGTATTTATAGTGTTTAGGGGCTGCTAAAAATAGAAATAAATCAGCAGCAAAGAGTCCCTCTTGGCCGGCCATCCTATGTGGCAAAGTTGATGGATTCAACTTTGCCAAAATTAGCTTGGACAAATCTTAAAAGCCTTGAATTTTGGAGGGGTTTGAATGTGATTTTGAAAGATCTTCAAGGGCTCCTTTGCAAGCTGAATAAATCAGCAAATAAGCTGATTTGGGCCTTTATTGTGGACGGTTTGGGCTGCCCAATTAGTGGCTGGTTCGGTTCAATCGGTTCGGTTCAACTAGTGCGGTTTAACTGGACCCTTTTCCCATAATTAATAATAATAATTTATGTAGCCCAAATTAAATTGGGAATAAATTAAAATTAATTAAATTATGATTAAATCTTCATAATTGGACCATCTTGGACTGGAAATAGAGTCGCCTTGACACTTCAAATCGGCTCTCGGTTTAATTCTTCGAGCAGTGTCTACCGAGCCGATTTTTTCCCTCTTTGCGATTCTGTCGAAAATAATCAAAATTTAAACACAATTAGCTATAAAATTAATTAAAATTCAGTATGTTCATATTTTTAGCACAAATTAATTATTTTACAATATTTAATTATTTTTCGACAAGAATATACTTGGAACCACATGAAATTGGGTCAAAAAAGGCATGAAAAAGTATATAAATTTTCGTGTTTCCACCTCTATTTGATACTGCATTGCACCAGCGATGAAGTATGCAAGGTCGAACACGTGTCCTTCTACCATGCATGATAAGTAGTATACATCGTGGCGATTTACCACGCCGGTGCTCTCACGACGACCTGTAATGGTATGAGCGAGAATGGCGTGGATGTACCTCAAGTATGGGGCGAGAGCTATCGCCTTGGAACGACTAGGGTCATAGACGCCCGTGGTGGGGTCTAAGCTGCATTAGCAGAAGAGGGGAGTGCAGTGGAGCTGTTGGTTTAACTCAGAAAGTGGGTTGCTTCGATAAATTCTGGCGTATAGAGTCCGAGTGCCGAGCCGAATTACGGTACGCTCAATCGACACACCGTGCCCCCTAAACGAAATTGGACTGTACCTGGGTCATCGAATTGAGCCATCACTATCTACAAGGTGAAAGTGGTGTAGAACTCTAGTGTGAGCTCCAAGTATATGGGCTCGATGATTGAGAAAAACTGCTCCCACGGGTTTGTCGATAGGAGGGCTCGAGTGTCGGTTGCAAGCCCAACTTGCTCCAGTGCGTCCCAATTGATGCACCTACCGGTGCCGAGAAGTCTATCCTGGATCGCCTTGTAACGCTCTTCCTGAGTTTGCTGAGAAAATTGAAGGAATTTGTGTTGTAGCTCGGAAGAAGCACTTGCTGAGGATGATCCAGGTCCCTTTCTTTTCTTCGAGCTCGGGACTGCTGTTTTCTTTCCTCGAGATGACGACATTGCACCTGAAATTAGTAATCAAATATAAAGCCAGTTCTTTTGATCAAGCCTCAACAAAACATATAGCAAAACTATTCCATACTTAAATCAAATGAAAGAAAAATTTGAGAAGTTAGAATACTACAACATGTCGTTCATCAGAATTTATTTTTACAATAGTGATTATTTCAAACAAAGAAATCTATTAATCATATTAATTCTAAAATGCAAGAATTTATTCCTAAATATTTAAAAATTAAAAATTTAACACAAACTAAATCATGAAAGTAAAACAATGGTTAGAGCATGATAGAAATGAATTAGTGAAGAGTGACTGGTAAAGTTTTGGGCTGAGGGGCGACGTGAACGGATGGCGCACAGTCATGGAGTGGTGGCGCACGGTGGTGTCACAATTTTTCTGTAGGCACACGGCTGTGGCGTAGGCGTGGGCTGCTGCAGCACGATGGTGGTGAGGGCGTGTGGTGCGGTTCTTGAATGGTTTAATGAAGGACAATAAAGTTTTGAGGGATTTTTAGGGGTGGGGAAGATGTGGCTGTGGCCGGATTTGGAAAAGGGGGCTGAGGAATCGTTTAGGGTTTTCTTTGAAAGAGATGAGTGGCTGTGTTTGCTAAAATAGGGGTCGTGCCACAGGCAAGGGCCACGCCCGTGCTGGATTTTAATTGGCCCGTGTTTTTCGGGATTTTGAATTTTAGGCACGTTCAGGTGGGTTTGCCACGGTCGTGTTTCCTATGACATGCCCGTCGTGTTCTTCACACGGTCAGCTGGAATGGGCGTGTTTCACCCGTGCTTGGCAAGTCAGTATGTTGGCACGGTTGGGCGGCATGGGCGTGTTTAGCCCGTGCCCAGTAAGTCAGCACGCGTGGACTGGTATCTCAGCCCGTGTTGGGAAAAGAAATTCTTCTCTGTTTGCGCACGGGTACTGGCACGCCCATGGTTCGTCCCCTATCTTCCATACGGCCACGGGCACGCCCGTGTGCAAGGCCGTGTGCTTTAAAACCTGTGCTTTTATTAGACTAATTTAGTTAGATGCTGAAACAAAATAAAAATAAAAATAACAATAAAAATAAAATGTTAGTGAATTAGTGCTCGGGTTGCCTCCCGAGGAGCGCTCGTTTATAGTCTTAAGCTAGACTTACCCTGTTTTCATTTCTAAAAGAAGGCTCACAGAGCTGAAGCTCCTCTCTCATATCCCTAAAATCTTCACCATTATAGATTTTGATTCGGTGACCATTTACCTTGAATGTGCCCTTAGTGGGGTGGGTTACCTTGACTATGCCATATGGAAAAATTGTTTTGATCATGAATGGGCCTGACCACCTTGATTTCAGTTTCCCTGGAAATAATTTAAGTCTTGAGTTGTATAGCAGGACCAAGTCCCCTACTTTGAATTGTTTTGATTTCTTTAGACGAGTATCGTGGCGTCCCTTTGTTGCTCATTGTACAGTTTCGAGTTTTCGTAGGCCTCAGCTCTCCATTCGTCTAACTCATTCATCTGCATCATTCTTTTCTTTCATGCAGTTTCAAGATCGAAATTCAAAAACTTTATGGCCCAAAAAGCTTTGTGTTCTAACTCGAATGGTAGATGACAGCTTTTCCCGTATACAAGTTTGTACGGGGATGTCCCTAGAGGTGTTTTAAATGTTGTTCTATAGGCCCATAAGGCATCATCTACTTTTAATGCCCAATCTTCTCTATTCGATTCAATCGTCTTTTCTAGGATGCGCTTAAGTTCTCGGTTTGCTACTTAACTTGCCCACTGGTTTGAGGGTGATATGGGGTAGCTGTCCTGTGGTATACTCTGTATTTCTTTAGAACTTTTTCAAATTGAGTATTACAGAAATGAGTACCCCTATCACTAATGATGGCTCTAGATGTCCCAAATCGAGAAAACAATTTCTTGAGAAATTTAACTACTACCCTAGCATCATTGGTAGGTAAAGCTTCTGCTTCTACCCATTTTGACATGTAATCAGCTGCCATTAGGATGTATTTGTTTCCAAATGAACTAGGGAATGGTCCCATAAAATCAATACCCCATACATCAAATATTTCACATGACAACATATATGTTTGAGGCATTTCATCACGTTTAGAAATATTACCTGTTCTTTGGCATTTATCACACGAGGTAGCATACCTTTGGCATCTTTAAATAGAGTGGGCCAATAAAAACCTGATTTGAGTATATTGTGTGTTGTCTTAATGCCACTGTAGTGTCCTCCTGAAGGTCCTGAATGGCAATGTTCCAGGATTTTGCTTGCTTCTGCCTTTGTAACGATCTTCGAATTACCTGATCTGCACATATGCGGAAAAGAAAGGGATCTTCCCAAAAATAGTTTTTCACATCAGCAAAGAATCACTTCTTTTGGTGATGTGTTAGTCTTTTTGGTTGGATGTTAACGGCTAAATAATTCGCAATATTTGCAAACCATGGTACCTCAGAATGTGTTATAGAAAAGAGTTGTTCTTCGGGAAACGAGTCGTTTATTTCACTTTCGTTGAGCTCTTTGGCATGTGGATTTTCAAGTCTAGAGAGGTGATCCGCTGCAAGATTCTTAGCTCCCTCCTTATCTTGTATCTCCAAGTCAAATTCCGGTAAGAGTAAAATCCATCGTATGAGTCGAGGTTTTGCATCAGATTTAGTTAAAAGATAACGAAGAGCTGAGTGGTCTGTGTAAACAACAACTTTAGACAATATTTGATATTGCCTAAACTTGTCAAAAGCAAAAACTATAGCTAGCAATTCTTTCTCCGTGGTGGTGTAGTTTTCTTATGCGGGCTTTAATGTTCTGCTGGCGTAGTAAATTGGCTGAAAATGCTTGTCTCCTCGTTGTCCCAAAACTGCACCTACTGCAAAATCACTTGCATCACATATTAGTTCAAAGGGTAAATTCCAATCAGGTGCAATTATAATTGGAGCATTTATTAGTTTATCCTAAAGAACATTAAATGCATCTGAACATTCCTGATTGAAATTGAAAGGAACATCTTTTTCCAGTAGTTTTGTTAAAGGCTTAGCTATTTTAGAAAAATCTTTAATAAATCTTCTATAGAATCCTGCATGTCCTAAAAAGCTTCTAATAGCCTTAACTGAGCTAGGGGGAGGTAATTTTTCTATGGTTTCAACCTTTGCTTTATCTACCTCAATCCCTTTACTAGAAATCTTATGTCCTAACACAATCCCTTCTCTAACCATAAAGTGACATTTTTCCCAATTCAAAACAAGGTTTGTTTCCTCACATCTTATTAAAACTCATTTTAAATTTTTAAGGCAAAGATGGAAAGAATTACCGAATACCGAGAAGTCATCCATAAATACCTCCATAATGTCTTCCACAAGTTCGTCAAAGATTGCCAACATGCAACGCTGAAAAGAAGTAGGAGCATTACATAATCCAAAAGGCATTCTATGATAAGCAAACGTACCGTATGGGCATGTAAATGTTGTCTTCTCTTGATCTTCTGGAGCTATTGGGATTTAGAAGTAGCCGGAAAGTCCGTCCAAGAAGTAGTAGTACATATGCCCTGATAGTCTTTCTAACATTTGATCTATGAAGGGTAGAGGGAAGTGATCTTTTCTGGCGGCGTCGTTCAACTTCCTATAGTCTATACAGACTCTCCAACCTGTAACTGTTCTTGTAGGGATTAACTCATTCCTTTCATTGGGCACCACAGTCATCCCTCCCTTCTTTGGAACTACCTGCACAGGGCTTACCCAACTACTGTCAAAAATAGGATAAATTATTCCTGCATCTAGAAGTTTAATTACCTCAGCTTTGACCACTTCTTTCATGTTGGGGTTTAGCCGTCTCTAGGGATGCACGCATGGCTTGTATTATTCTTCCATTAAGATTTTATGGGTGCAGAATGATGGGTTTATTCCTTTGATGTCAGAAATTTTCCAAGCTATGGCCCTATTATGTTCTCTTAGTAACTGTATCAACTCCTCTTTTTCCTTGGGTTTTAGTTTTGAAGAGATAATAACCGGTAGCGTAGAATTTTCCCCAAGAAATGCGTATTCTAAGTGTTTCGGTAATTGTTTCAATTCCAGATTGGGTGGCTCATCCATGGAGGTTTTATGTTTTAATTCGTTAGTGTCTTCAATGCTTTCTTCTTTCATTTATCTAAATGAAGATGTATTCAAGTTCATCTCCTCGCCTTCATCTTCTTCCCCCTCTTCTTGAGTCAGGCACAGTTCTATCGTGTCGTCATGGATGATTTCCTATAATAAATTTTGAATGATATGATCAGTAGTATCAACAAAATAACAGGAATCATCTTGTTCTTTAGAATATCGCATGGCATCATAGATTTGAAAAATAATTTCCTCATCGCCTATCCTTAATGCAAGTTTACCGTCACCTACATCGATAACGGCCCTAGCAGTAGCTAAAAAAGGACGCCCTAAAATTAAAGGAACATCAATGTCTTCATTCATGTCTAACATAACAAAATCAACAGGGAAAATAAATTTATCAATTTTCACCAAGACATCTTCGATAACTCCTCTAGGATATTTAATAGATCTATCGGCTAACTGAATACTCATCCTAATGGGTTTTGGTTCCCCAAGATCTAGTTGTTTAAACATTTTGTAAGGCGTTAAATTAATACTGGCACCTAGATCAGCTAATGCCTTCTTAATATTTAAGCTACCAATTAAACAAGGAATAGTAAAACTTCCTGGGTCTTTTAATTTGGTTGGTAACTTGTTTTGGAGGATGGCTGAGGATTCTTCATTAAGTTCCACCACTGATACTTCTTCAAGCTTCCTTTTATTCGTCAGGAGTTCCTTTAAGAATTTTGCGTACGTCGACATCTGTGAAATAGCTTCAACAAAAGGTAAGTTAATATATATTTGTTTAAAAAGTTCAAGAAACTTACCGTATTGGGCATCTAATCTTTCTTGCTTCAACTTTGCTGGGTATGGATTGGTGGTTTACTTTCTTTGCGTACTGGGTTTACGTCCTCAACTCCCTCTTTCTTTTTTTTTTGTTATATTCGTGTGGTCTCTTTGGTTCGGCTAACTCTTTTCCACTTCTTAGTGTAATTGCTTTTACCTGTTCTGTTTCTTTAGAAAGAATCTCTGCCCGGATTTTGCAAATCATCTTAGTAAGTAGTCCAACTAACATAGTGAGTTCCTCAACTTGGTTCTTGGTCTCTTCAGCTGATGCTTGTTGATCTTTAAGTGTTCTCTCAGTTTCTTGGAAATTGTTTTCCGTGTTTGCCATAAATTTTGTTAGCATCTCTTCGAGGTTTGGCTTCTTCTCTTGCGGATAGGGCTGGTTTTGGAAGTTTTTAAGAGGTTGTTGCCTTTGATTTCCTTAATTTCCTTGACCTCCCCACACACAATTTAGGTGGTTCCTCCAACCTGGATTGTAAGTATTACTATAAGGATTATTATTGGATCTGAAATTATTACCTATATAGTTCATCTGTTCGCTCTCTGCTCCCGGTTGGTAGGGTGGGTACTCAGGATTCACCACAGTTCCACTTACGTCGCACTGCATGACTGGGTGTACCTGCGATGAACACAAACTATCAAGCTTTTTATTTATCATCTCTATCTGTGTTGATAGTGTGGTCACTACATCGAGGTTGTAAACTCCGGCTGATTTTTTCGGTTTTGTCCTTGTCACTTGCCACTGATAGTTATTCAGTGACATCTCTTCAATGAACTCGTAGGCTGCTTCAGGAGTTTTGTTGTTAAGGGTTCCACCGGCGGCTGAATCGATTAGTTGTCTCGGTGAGGGGTTTACACCGTTATAGAATGTTTGGACTCGTAGCCACAAGGGTAGACCATGGTGTGGACACCTTCTCAAGAGATCCTTGTATCTCTCCCATGCATCGTATAATGTCTCTAAATCCATTTGCACAAAATAAGAGATATCATTCCGTAATTTGGTCGTTTTGGCCGGTAAGAAATATTTCAATAAAAAATTTTCGGTCATTTGTTCCCATGTAGTGATTGATCCTCATGGTAACGAGTTTAACCACTGTTTGGCTTTATTCCTTAATGAAAAAGGGAATAACCGAATACGTATGGCATCATCAGAAACGCCATTTATTTTGAAGGTATCGCAGAACTCTAAAAAGCTAGCTATATGAGTGTTTGGATCTTCGTCCTGCAAACCATCAAATTGAACAAATTGTTGAACAATTTGTATTGTGTTAGGCTTTAATTCAAAATTATTAGCAGCTATAGCAGGCCTAACAATACTCGATTCTGCTCCTATTAAATGCAGTTTAGCATATCAAACATAGTACGTGGAGCATTGTTTTCCCCCACATCATGTGGTTGTGGGTTATTCTCGTCCATCCCTTCAGTAGAATTGGATCTGCCTTCTTGATCTTCCTCTGTGTAATTTAGGGCTCGCCTGATTTCTCTGCGAGTCCTACGAACGGTAGCTTCAATTTCACTATCATATACCAAAGGTCCTCTCGGGTTCCTTCAAGTCATAAACTAGAAGTACCTGCTAGAAGAAGAAAGAAAATTTAGCGAAATCAAAATTTAACCTAAAAAAAAAATAAAAGTAAATTGCAAAAAAATAAAAAAATAATGGCTAAAGTAATAAAAATAGAGCTTTCTTAGTATTTTAGTTCCCCGGCAACGGTGCCA
Source organism: Gossypium australe (assembly GCA_005393395.2). Classification (NCBI taxonomy): domain Eukaryota; kingdom Viridiplantae; phylum Streptophyta; class Magnoliopsida; order Malvales; family Malvaceae; genus Gossypium; species Gossypium australe. The sequence continues at coordinate 32,800,011 of CM016616.1, read as the reverse complement.
AAAACTTGATCGTTAGATTTTAGAGTTTTAAATTTATAATGAATGAGGTCGAACCTGGAAACTAACTCTGACAACAATTAAAGGCAAGTGTACCTACCGAACAGTAGTATAGCTTAAGCAAGACCGGATTGTCAAACCCAAAGGAACTAAAAGTACTAATACTAACTTTCTTTTTATTATTTAGCCTAAAATAAAGTGGAGTTTCTAAATTAACGACTACCAAGCTAAAGACACAAAGACAAAAAGAACGAATTGGGAAATAACTTGAAGAAAAACTCAGTTGATCACGACGATACCCTCAGGAAGAATCCACCTAGACTTAACTTGTTATCTAACACTGAACCATACGATTTATTCACTTAGTTTGATCCGTAGGACTCCCTAACGTATATTAAACCCTCTCTCGAGGCGAATAACGTCTAACCCTAGGTTAATTAATGGAAATCTTTTTCTCGAATAATAACCCCCTAGAATAGCAATAAATCGATCTATGGATTCCCATATTAGGTTTCACCCTAATCCGACAAAATCTCGTCACCTTATCTCTAGGCGTGCGATCAACTCCGCTTAATTATGCTAGATCTACTCTTAAGTAGGGTCTATTACTCCTCCACCTAAGCACATCAAATTTGGATTAAGCACACATAATTAAGAGCAAAGTAAGTATTTATCATATAATTCAGAAAACAATAACAAGATTCATCTAGGTTTCATCCCCTTCATGTATCTGAAGGGTTTAGTTCATAACAAATAAATAAAACATCTCAAGAGAAAACATAAAACAAAACATAAGAAATCCCTAAAACTCCCTGAAGGAATTGAAGGAGAAATCTGCCGTCTTGAGTAGAATACCGGCTTCTTGGGATGGATCAACTGGCTAACTCCGAGTGATTCCCACAACTCTGACATTTCTGACTTGGCTCTTTGGCCTAGCTTGCCCCGCTCTAAAGTGGTACTTAGGGGGTTTATATAGGCTCTTGGAATGTGTTTCTTCGCCCCAAAGTATCCAAATCCGAATGAAATTGCTCTCTGCCACGACAGGGACACGGCCATGTTACACGCCTGTGTGACTAGTCTTTGGACCGTGTTTGGAATTCTTTAATAAGGCACGGCCGTGTGACTCGGGGTAAGGCCATGTTCTAGATGCTTGATAAGGCACGGCCGTGTGGTCTTTGGGCCAGGCCGTGTCGATTTCGTGATATGCCTATTTACTCCGTTTTGGGCCCGTTTTATGCTCTTTTCATCCTCGGGTGCTTTCCTAGGTATAAGACATGAAAAGAAAGGATTAAAAGCACCTTTTTATATGAATCGAGGCTTAAATCATCCAAAAGCATACTAAATGTGGGATTAAAATATGTTACTATTACAGTTTATCAGAGATACATGAACATTCGGCTAAGCATGGGTATATGGTGATTTTGTGTATTTTGTGATTTTGCGAAATAGGGACTAAATTGTCCAAATGTGAAAATGTGAGGGCTAAATTGCAATTTCCCCTAAATATGTGTCTTAGACTGAATTGAATATTTTGGTGAATAAGAAGGTTAAAGCTGAATATGTATAGATCAATAACCGAAGAAAACGGACTTAGATTGCGGGAAAGCGAAAGTAGTCGAGTAACCGAATCCGATCAAATATCCGAATCCGAGGTAAGTTGATATACAAATAAATGTATTTGCATTGAACTATTTGTGTATATATGGAATTTGAATTGCTATGGATATCCATTGAGATGTATGTATGTGAAATACGAGTTACGAATAAGACGACAAGTGGATAATGTTCGAGAAGTCCCGTTTGAACCTAGGGATAGATAGGATAGTATATGTCATGACATAGGTGTCTGATATGATATCTTGTAAGGCCACGTCTGGGACGTTGGCATTGATTCGAGTTTTTGTGTAAGACCACGTCCGGGACGTTGGCATCGATATGAGATTTACGTGTAAGACCTTGTCTAGGACATTGGCAGCATATTGATTTGTGTAAGACCCTGTCTGGAATAGTGGCATCGATATCTTAGTACATGTAAGACCTCATCTGGGATGTTGGCATTGTACGACTATTCCGAGCACTCTGAGTATCCTATTTAGTTCTGAATGGTTAAACGGGCAAGTCTGAGAAATGAATGAATATGTGAATTGTACATTCGTTTTAGGTACATTGATATATTTATACTTTGTATAAGCATGAAAAGGTGAGTATGTATGCGCACTAATGCAATTGAATATTTGAGATATATGTATATTTGAGATATGAGCAAATGAGATACTTGAGATGTGATGAATCGGTACGCAATCGCAAACTAAGTGAGCCAAAGAGTTTATTAATGTACTTGAATTGAAGAAATGTTAAAGAATTCAAATAGCTATGCTTATGAATGATTTATGCTAAGTTTATTTGTATATGACTTACTAAGCTTTTGAAAGCTTACTCTATGTGTGTGTGTTTACTCTGTTTTATAGATCGTTAAAGCTACGAGAGGCTCGGGGACGACCGTCGAGGATCGTCATCACACTACTCAAACTTGTTTTGGTACTTTTAAAATATGAATATAGATAAATATGGCATGTATAGGCTAGTCTTTTTGGTATATGTTTGAGATATGAAATTAGCTATGTGATGTGGCTAGTTATATATTGGTATTATGCATATGTGAATATGGTATATGATGTTGGTCTTGGTATGATCCCATGATTATGAAATGGTCAAGATTATGGTAAGCATATGGATGAAATTTGAGTATGTATGTTTGATCAAAGAAATGGTTATATGAAAGGTAAATGTGGATGAATCATGCTTGAATGTATGTGTGTTTTAGTTGTGCAAATTGGCATAATTGGAAATGAGATTGAATATGGAGATTTGTTGATGATTTGACATGTCTTTGGTTGTCAATTGTACATGAAATGAATTGGTATATTACTTGTAGGGTTGACCCAAGTGTGGGTGGCATTTTGGCCTTACAAATGGCCTATTTTGCATACATGGCTATGGCACATGGGCGTGCCTGGTGGCCGTGTGAACAAGTCAGTAGCTAGCCTAATTTTACACGGCCATGTCACACGAGCGTGTTTGGTGGCCGTATGGATAAGTCAGTATACATGCTCTGTTTTTGGCACAGCCAGGACACATGGGTGTGTATGGTAGCCGTGGGAGGCACACGACCTGCCCACATGGATGTGTGACCTCTGTAGCTTAGAAAAGTTTTTACATTTCTGAGAAATTCCATATGTGTTCGGTTTAGTCCCGACCCTTTTCAAAAAGCATGATTAAGGTCTCGTTGACTAATAAAAGGGACACTTTGATTGTGATCGATGAATTGCATTATGAAATGTCTGTAAAAGTTTTCAATCTGTCTGGTAACGCCTTTAACCCTAATCCGGCGACTGATACGGGTTAGGGGTGTTACAGCCAACACTCGATACTAATGTAGCTTGAGCTTTAGAACCTGAGTATTGTTTTCTACGATCTCTGTTCGAATATTCATTTGAAGCATTTGGGCAAGTGTACAAATCTCTAGATTTCTTTGATGAAGATTGATACGGCTTACTCATCGATCTATTTCTCAAGTCTCTAGCTTCTGAATCTTCTTTTCTCCTTTCTTTGCTAAGATCCCCAACTTTACAAGCCTTTTCAACCAAAACGACAAATTCTATCAATTCTAGAATTTCGACTAGTAGTTTTATATCTTCGTTCAACTCGTCAACGAACCGCTTACACATAATCTCTTCGGTAGAAACATACTCTCTGGCATACTTACTCAACCGTTCAAATTCTCTTTCATACTCGGTTACAGCATTCGGCCTTGTTTTAATTCTAGAAACTATTTGTGCTTTTGATTGAGAAATCTTTGACTGATGTATTTTTTTCGAAATTCGAATTGAAAGAACTCCCAAGTAACCCGTTCTTTCAGAACCACAAATATCAACTTGTTCCACCATTGATACGCGATGTCTCTCAGAAAAGATACAACACATTTAATACAATCATCAAGAGTACAAGACAATTCATCGAAGACTCGAATTGTATTTTCGAGCCAAAACTCAACTCTCTCAGCATCATCATCAACAGTAGCCTGGAACTCTTCAGCCCCATATTTACGAATCTTATCTACTGGCGGCTTGAGGAATAGCATCATCACAAGCAGTAGCCCAGAACTCTTCAGCCCCATATTTACAACCGTATCAGATATATAACTTGAGGAAAAACAAGGTTTTATTTTTTTAGGAATAGCTGGGGGTGGAGGTTGTTGAGCAGCCGGATTCGTTCGAACAAGCTCCATGAACCACTTGTTCATTATTTGGAAAAAGGCTTGTTTAGCCTTTCACTTGTGGCTACTCGCTATAGGCCTAGAATCAGATGGTGTTGCCCCTTGAGCGGGAGCGGGCGCATTACTCTCTACATTATCAGCTACAGCTCGTTCGAGATCTATTACTATATGAAAACACAATTTAAGAGTCAGGAATCATCACACTATCGCAGAGAATATATGGAATGTATAGCTAGACTCTCACACACGCTGCGTTAGTCCTAGAATCGAAAAAATCGTAGCTTTGATACCAATAAAATGTAACACCCCTAACCCATATCTGTTGCCAGAGTAGGGTTACGAGGTATTACCGATCAATTCACAACATATAGTATACATTTATCAAACCTAAAGCATTCGTTCTCATAAATCATTCAACACAATTACATTGTCCCTTATAAAGGCCTTCGAGGCCTTAAACATGCTTTAGAACTGGTTCAGGACTAAACCTATAACATATGAAAATTTTGGAAACTTAAAAAAAATTTCAACCATACAGAACAGGCCGTGTGCCTCACACGGCTCCAGACACTCCCATATCTCAGGTCGTGTGGAAACAGGGCATACATACTGACTTGGGTCACACAGCCAACCACACGCCCGTGTGTCTAGCCTGTGTGCCCTTCGAAGTGGCCACACACGCCCGTGTGCCAGGCCGAGTGCTAGGCTGTGCCAAACCTACAGGGTATACTGACCTATGCAACACGGCCCAGTCACACGCCCGTGTACTAGCTAGTGTGCCAATTAGGGGGTATATTGACTTGTACCAGATGGCCAGTCATACGCCCATGTGTGAGACTGTGTGGAGATACTGACTTCAATTCAATTTCAAAACCAGTGGACACATGACCGTGTAACAGAACCATGGGTCACACACGACTGAGACACACACCCGTGTCTCTGCCCGTGTGGACAAAAATAGGCCATTTGCAAGGCCAATTTGCCACCCCAACTTCAATGTACCTACACAAGGCAAAATGGTACCATTTCATCTTACAATTAGGCAGCCATAATCATCAATCAAATGCACAATTCATACCATTATAATTTTATCTATTCCAATTCTCAAATCACTACCATTTACTTAGCCAAATACATGCCAAAATAATATCAAGCAATATGGTTCATTTACCATAATTCACATAACCATTATAACTTCCATAATGTCTTGGTTACAACCAAGCCAAAACAAACCAAAATAAACCATCACTCATGGCTATATATATATAAACCAAAATATATACATTTACAAGCCATTTCTAATAGCCAAACACACATCAATATTAACATCATTTACAAGCCAAATCTCATGGCTATAATCACAACCAAAATATCACATCTAGCCTATACATGCCATATACCATAAATGTATAATTCAAAAGTACCAACATAGATGTTTGATAGTGCGATGATGTTCCCGACGACTCTCGGATCTGAGCTAGCCTTGATTCACTATAAAACATAGAAAAACAACACGAAGTAAGCTTCATAGCTTAGTAAGCTCATATGTGAATAACTTATTTCATCAAATAAATGCACATCAACCAATTACACATGACAAAACCATATACACATTAACTACCAACCTTTCTCATGTTTAAAAACATGATCAAATACAAACTCATCTAACTTTCACTATTTTATACTCGAATAGGTTCTGTATGTACCTGTATCGCCTCGTACTAACCTCTTTCTCAACCACATCATTTGTTTACCCGTTGAACCATTCGGAATAGAAATCGGATACTCAGGAGTCTCGTACGATAAGTACCTATACCATGGCCTATAGCCAAATCAAGGTAACTTATCCGAAGAGCTATTATCATGTCCAGAAGCCAAATCATCCGATATGCATGGCCCGAATCCAAATTGGTAAAATACGCACCCGAAGTGCTAATATCATGGCCCGAAGCCAACTCAACGTATCTCTTACTGACATGTCAATAGTATCCAAAACTATTCTTAATGTTCAACCGGGCTTTCACACTTTTTGTTTCTATCATTGAATGCATCTGTAAAGTCATTTTCACAATTCATACATTATCCATAATCCCGTTTTAACAATTTATGCAATATTAAAGCATTTTAACATACATTTATAATGTAATCATCACATACGAACTTATCTCATATTCAAAATTGACGGATCGAGTCGACTACTCGATAACCTTGCTTTCCCTCGATCTAAATCTGAATTCTTTTTTTCTTGATCTATATGAATTCAAACTCATTCAATTAATCCAAAAATACATGTTTGGGCATTTTTACACATTAGGCCTTAAACTTTTGTATTTAATCAATTTAGTCCCTATTTCAAAAATACACAAAATTCACACAATTCAACAAAACCCATGCTTGGAAATATTATATATAGGTCCCTAGCAGTCCAAAACTTTCATTTATTTCACATTTCAACCTCACAGTTTGCACATTTCACAATTTAATCCCTATTATGCATTTTCATCAAAAGTCACTTAATAAAACTTGTAAAACTATCATCAAGTTTTCATATTTCAACATTAAACATCAAAGAACACATAGATTCAACAATGGAAACTCTCAAAATCTTTAACAGTTTCAAAATTAAAGATACGGGCTAGCTAGATTGAGCTGTAACGATTACAAAAACATAGAAATCATCAAAAATCGAGCTAAAATTGTACCTTAATCAAGCTAGGAGTGTGTCGAACCTTTAAAGCTAAAAAATGGTGTATTCTTCTCTTATTTTCGTTTAAGGAAGAAGATGAACACCAATTTTAGCTTTTGTTTTATTTAATTAACATGTATTTTTACAATTACCAAATTAACCTCAACATTAAACCTTTATAAACACTTAATACATGTCCATAAAAGTCCACTAACTTTGAAAATGGTATATTTACCACATAAGGACCTTAACTTTAAGGTTCTATAGCTATTAGATAGTTTTAGCTATTAGAACTCAAGTTTTTTACTTTACGCCATTTAGTCTTTTTTATCAAATTGAACTATTAAACAATAAAATTTCTGAATGAAACTTTTACACAATCATTCAATCATACTGTAAACAATAAAATAATAAAATAATAATAATTTTGACTTTGGATTTGTGGTCCCGAAACCACTGTTCTAATTTGACCAAAAACGGGCTGTTACATATGTGCATGAAAAAAATAAAGAAATCCAGTAAAGATATTTCCTTTTTTTTTTTCAAAAGTACATAACATAGTTGGACAGATTAGAGGAAAATGGACTCACAAAGGCATTGATCAGAGACTTATGGGTCCCACCTTCTAGAGAAGACATAAAAATAAATTTTGATGCGGGGTTTAATCGAGATTTTTTAGATTAGGCTCGGGAATAGTTGCCAGAAACAAAAGAGGAAGAGTGATTACCTCCAGAGTGACAATATACGCGAATGTTAGTTCAGTTTTTGCAGCAGAGGCGCATGCATGTTTAGAGGCAATAAGAATGGGGTTAGCAATGAAAGAATGTAGAATCTACATTGAAAGAGGCTCAATTTCAGTAATAAGGAAATGCATTTCAAAATCCAGAGATAAATCAGAAGTATGATCCATCATACATGATATAAAGACAATACAGAAAGAGTTCAAATCCATAAAATTTCAACATGTCCATCGAACAGCAAACATTTTGGAAGACATCATAGCCACTGAAAGTCTGAAGAAAAAGAGAGGATTTTACTTGGAAGGAAAGGTGCCAAGGCATGCAGTCAAAACGCTAAAGGATGAATGGGTTAGAGAACCAGACTAAGGTTTTTTGAGGAAAATGAATGTTTGCTCTATGGAAATCGAAATGTCGGAGTAAAATGTTTTGAAAGGGAATGATTCTTTGGATATTATTGGAGTGTTGCTTTGAATGGGAAAGAGAGCTCTTGGGAAAGTAAAATCGTCAGGCAATTATGGAGAGATAACTAATAGGACAAGTATTGAACTTCCCGAGGAAGTGGGCTTTAATTTTGATGTTTTGTTTTTCAATAATTTTCCTCTTTTATTTATTTCTCTATTATTTTACTAGGTTAGGTAAGTGGACCGTCATAATGGCTTTTCCCTTAAAAGTTTTATTTATTGTACACTATGCTATTATCTTATAAAGCCCAGTTCAGTTTTGTTCAAAAAAAAAAAGAAATATGAAGAATAGAATAAAGGAAAGAGATGCTCATGGATTTATCGATGGAAGCGTGGCTCTGAAACAATCTCTGCTCGCGACAATCTCACTTCAGAATAGGATCTTTTGATTACAAGAACATAACATCAACTAGGTAAAAACTAAGAACAAGAATAAAAACCTAATAATCCCTCCTAATTTGTTGTTCCGAGCAAGTTATAGATTGCATGTATTATGACCTAATTAGGTCAAGTAAGGATAACTAAGCATGTTAATTTAGGTTGTGTAGACAAAAACAACCTTTCTAATTAAATTAGCCTCCTGGCAGCTGTGTTGCGACACCCTCAAGCTTGTGTCGTGACATTGAAGGCAGTTTGCTTTATTCTTGGTGTCTTCAAGGTTGTGTCGCAGCACCGTCTAGCCTGTGTTATGACATATTTGGCAGACTGCTCCTTGGGTATTCTGCTTGCTGTGTTGTGACATCCCATTTCCATTGTATAACATCAAGAATAGTCCACGATCTTTTTTCCACCAAATGATGTCCTACACACTTAATCAACATTTAGTATTCCCTTAGGCCCAGATTGGTTTAGAAGGTCATAAAACACATAAAAATGTTAATTTTATTCACTAGGTCTTAAGAACGAAAACTTAATAAAAATTATATTAATTTGCTATAAGACCATCTCGTTAAGTATAGATGGGCCTCATCTGCTACAAAGAAAGTTTCATGTTGTGACATCGACCCTATTATTAGCCTAATTTCTTGATTTGAAGGTGTTTGGGCACCTCTTTAACATTTATTTAAATAATATCAATGAATGAAATTAACATAATATTAACTTCTACTAAAGTTTATCAAAAAATAAGTTTACAATAAACTACAACAAAATTAATATAACATTCATCGATGTGTCACATGTGGCTGCCATATTCATCTGTCAGCTCCGTGAGTTTGTACATGGACACTTTATCTATCGGTTGTCTATCAGAATTCGCCCAACGTCTATCATGCCACTTTACCTTGTTCTGCTTGTCCCACTCTCTCAACTTACTTTTTCGACCTGCATTAATAATAGATACACCCTTTTCAGATCAAGGTCGTTGGGGGGAATCTACAGATATTTCATAACATGCCTTCCCTAGGTTTTCATTATATCCCTCATTCTGTAGGTGACCGGATTTAAAAGTTTCATTCTCACTATTGATTTTCATGATTAGTTTGTTATTTTCAAAGTCAATGGTGGAACTAGATGTAGCTAAAAAAGGTTTTCATCAAAAACTAAGATCACAAAATCAACAGTGATAGTAAAATTTCTCACCTTAACTAACACATCTTCAAGCACCCCTTTTAGTTGTACTGAAAATTTGTTAGCTAATTGTAGTGTAGTATGCGTGTTTTTTAATTCCCCTAATATTAGTTTCTTATATATTCATAAGGGCATCAGATTAATGTTGGCTCCTAAATAACATAGGGCCTTACTAAAGTGTATGCCCTTTACCTATATTGGAATTGTAAAAATCATTGGATTTTTTTAATTTCAGGGGTATTTTCTTAGTAATTATCGCACTGCAAGATGCATCTAAGTTAATTTGATCACCCTTTTTTATTTTCCTACACCTAGCCTTTATCTCTTTTAGATACTTTGCGTATTTATGAATATTTTCTATTAGCTCTATGAGGGGCAAATTAATATTAAGCTATTTGAATAAGTTCAGAAAACTTATAAATTTTGTTTCATCCCTTTTGCATTTATCTTCTAACCGTGAGGCGAATGGTATCCGCGTGAGGACAGGTTCTGTGTTTTGCTTAGCTTCTAGCTCAGCTACCTTCTCTGGCTCTATTTCAGCATCATCTCCTTGAGGGGTCTCTTCTTAAAGATCATTAGCATCTTCTTCATCCTCCTCTAGAGTAGGGTTTTTTGGGCTACTTAGTACTTTACCCAATCGGAGTGCTATGGCTTTTACTTGCTCCTTCCCTTCTTTTTGAGGGTTATTTTCAATATTGTTCGGGATGCTTGTGCCAAATTTCCTTTTGATGTCTCCCATGCTCATCAACTGGCTTATCTAATTTTCAATCTTTTTCAATGTGGTTCACATTTTAGTGCATTCAGACTACACTTGTCTTGCCTCTATCTACATTGACTACATCTCTCCCTCAATTTGATCCAGCCTTTAACCACATATAATATGGTCAGTAGGATTGGCCCTTTCCTGTGCAAATAAGGAGTTGGTAAGCAATGTTTTGTCTATTTTGATTAGAATTGTTACCTCTTCCTTGATTACCACCCCATTTCAGATTTGGTTGATCTCTCCAGCTAGGATTATAAGTGTTCGAATAGGAATTTCCACCCTTATTCCCGATGTAATTCACGTCTTCGGATGAATTCTCAGGATTACGGTCGATTGTTCTAACTACCTCATGTATCGTGGGCTTATTGGACGTAGATTCCAATCAGCTAAGCTTGTCTAATATTTGCTGGTACTTATCTTCTTTTTGGACAACTTTGGTCTTGAATGGTCTTGGACCATAAGTGAACCTCTCGTTAGGTCACTGGCAAGAATTCACCGCCATATTCTCAGTCAATTGATAGGCATCTTCATATGTATGGTTCTCATTAGGATCCTCCTGCAGCTCCATCAAGTCCTAACCTTGAGTGTTCATCCAGTCCATTGTAGAACATTTGCAAATGTAACCATTCAAATAGACTATGGTGAGGGCATCTTTGTACAAGCGACTTAAATCACTCCCAAGCTTCGTGAAAACTTTCTCCTTCCATTTATTTAAAGGTTACGATCTCTCTTCTTAGTTGGACCATCTTGCTAACAGGAAAAACCTTGTACAAGAATTTTTTTGCAAGTTCATTCAAAAGATTCTAGTGTTTGCAAGTCTAACTAGGAAAAACTATTAGCTATTAAAGAGAAGAGGAATAATCGAAGATGGATAGCGTCATCGATGAACCTATTAAATTTAAAAGTGTCACAAAGTTGGAGAAACCGTATTAAATGCTGGTTCAGGACTTCCATTATAGTTCCTCTGAATTGTAGGTTCTTCTGAATCATCTGGGTCATGGTTAGCTTTATTTCAAAATTATTGGTTGTGATAGTCGGCCTTGTGATAGTGCCTTATATTACATCAAGATTCGGTAGCATATAGCCTCTCAAAGTGTGCTTAGCCATTGTTGGCTATATTGGTAATTTTGGTGATGGTGGTAGATTTGGTAAGTTAGGATCATTGAAAAGATGATTATCTCTTGGTGGATTAATTACAACAAGTGGGTTATTTTACATCTATTATTATTGTTGCTGTTGTCAACGATTTTTGCATATGAGTCTTTTTGAATAAATGGCTGGCTCTATAGGCGTACCCCTACTCCGAGTCAAACATTGAAATCCACAAAGAAAAGAAAAAGTTAGCAAATTAAATGAATAAAAAGAAAAAAGAAAATACAAATCATATCTATACTTTAATATTTTCCTAACTATCCTATTAAGACAAAAATTAAAATTAATTTAGTGATATTGCCTCCCTATCGCGTATGAGTATGATATGTGATTTGTGCAAATATAAATGCCGCACCAAGTAATAAAATGATAAGTGAGATCCTCTCCACAGGGATCGAATTAGGTATAGAAATGGTCAAGTTATGATAATGATTAATGTTATGGCAAAGCTGAGTTCAGTACACAGTGATAAATTAAAATAATAAGGATGAGTGTGAAATGTAAACTAACTGATATTGGAAAGTGCTAAGGCAAAGTAAGAGCAAAAAATACAATGGCAATTACAAGAATAATTACGTGAATAAAATGCGAGCAAATAAATAAATAACTAAGAATGCTATGGCAAAGATGTTGCGACAATGGATTAAAGGTCTACGATGTTGATTGGAAGGTTGGGATTACTAAGAATCTGCCTTACTTTCAGTAATACCTCAGAAAAATCGTACTTAATCTACTGTTTAGAAGAGACCTAAAATGACCTGCTTCTTTCAAGAGCAAATCTCAAGTTACCTGGCCTGTGTCTATAGGCCTTATCACGGTACCCTACATTTTTTTGTCTTCATTCCATATGAACGTTGCTATATGTCTAGAGTCTACTATAAGTATCTATCGAGTACTTGCTCATATCATTCAATTTCGGTTCATCTAATAGAACCTTTTCAGAATTAGATTCAATTTTATGGGCATACTTCACATTCATCTATGTCTAGAGAATATACGCATACATTTAGGAAATAAAAACAATTGAATGAAACGACAAGTTAAATAAAATATATACTTCAACCATTAAAGAAAATAAAAGTTTTCATCATGTAATTCCAACCCTATAACTCATGGATTGGTTATTAAAATTCAAGTTCAAAATAACATCCAACATCGTTTTGATCAATTCAATTTACGAAGAACAGAATAAGAGATAATAAAATCAATCCTCAATCCAGCAGCACAGCGTTCTGTGATGGCTGAGAGGGAGCAGCACAGCGTCCTGTGATGGCTGAGAGGGACTGCCTTCAGTCTCCCATTTTCATCTTCACTCAGCCACTACCCTCTATTGTTGCCTTTGGATCTCCATACTTAGGGTTTCATCCTTTGGCTTTTTATAGGCTTTTTCTTCCTTGAATAGCTCCAACACCCCCACGATATCTTCTCCTCTTTTTTAGGCAGATTTTTCTGGTACAAGTAGAGTTGGGTTGAAATTGGTTTATGATGAGTGTTGACTCGGTCATCTTCCAGAATTTCCACGACATACAAGGTGGCAAACTGTCCAACCTTTTTGGCTCAGCAAACCTTTACTTCTTTTTTTTCTTTCTCCACATCTTGCACTTGCCAAACCACCAAACACACCCATTCCACACACAAGTAAAAGTATCTAGCAGGTAAACATAGTCCAAGCTCCTAATGCAAATGACAAAAATACTAATAAAATGTCCTAAAATGCCACTAAGTGTACCGAAGTACAAGAAAATAGCTAGGTTTAAAGGCATCAAATATAAATCTTTTCAAGAGTTATCACACCCCTAAACCTGAGTTATTGCTTTTCCTCAAGCAAAATATACATGAATGCATGTATGTAGCTGCTAGTGCATGTACCCATCTTGTATTGTCAATATACTCGAAGACCAATATATACATCAATTCTTAGCCATCTTCTCTTTAAAAAAAAACTGTTCGAGTTTCAAAGGTTTGATTTAACAAAGGTAGTGCAGAAAATTGCTTCATAAAAACAAGATTTTCTATGTTTCATTTATGTTCTGGCCATAACAAATATCTCCTAGCTTACTCAGTTTATTTGTTACCTAAACTCAAGTCACTCTTGTTCTATGCATACTTGTATAAACATACTATTTTTTTTTTGTTTTGTTTGTTTGTTTTTAAATAAAATATATTAGTATATTAGGAGATTTAGCATGTCACAAAATTCTTTGACTTGATAATCACAATGGAGCATACATTGAATTACCTAGTACTCAATCATTTCACAATTTAAATAGGAATCACTCTTGAAGCTAAGGCTTTTGACTTAGAAGATGGATGGAGCAAATAACTACCTCATTGGTACTCAGCCTGTTACTATAGCAGAGTACCCCTAATTTATTTACTTTCTATTACACACTCTTACTTAAACTCACCTTTCTAGTCAACAACATGATGGAGGAAACAAAGTGGTGCTAACTTACTCAGCAATTCTAAGCATTGGAGTGCCTACTATCCTTTACTTATTAATGCCAAGGCAAAATGACTGAATTTGGTTTCAAAAGTCCCTAAGTTCATTAGAAAATACTCACTATAACCCAAAAAAATACTGAGTATAGAACATCGCTTTTTGAGAAATTAATTTCCAAGCAACCAATCCTAAATTAAATTCACCTAATTCACTATCACATGTTCTAGGTGTATTGAAGAATCTAAGGTCATCATCGAACATCATAAGTACAGATTGTACTCCTCATAGGTAAACAGTACGTAATAGTTACATTGTTGTGGCAAAGGAGATTCAACTAAACTAAAATGATTATACTAAAATGATCATACATACTAAATATAAAATGCATCTTAAATGCATAACACACCCCCAAACCTAAGGGATGCATTGTCCTCAATGCATGACTAGATATATAAGAGAATAACCAAAAGAGAAATTTTTATAAAAAAATGCCATAGCAAAAGAAATGAAATGCAAGATCCATGAAAGAGAAAAAAAAAACTTTGTTGGCTTGAACTAGCATGTATATAATTTATTCTGCCCACCAAGTGGATTTTTGGGCACTGACCTTGTACTGTCACTTCCTTTTTTTTAGGGGTCATTTCTTTCCCCTCATTGTCAGTCTCCGTTAACTTATTGATCAGGCGATCAATGTTGCGGTCCTGTAATATCCTGAAATAGGGGTTAATTGTGATTGTATTGTTTTGCATGAGTTCGGATTGTCGTGTTGTTAAGTGAGATGTTCTAGGGTTTAGGAATAGGCCAAGGGTAGGCTCGAGTTGTAGGAAAATTTTTGTTTTTAAGCTTTAGTTAGAGGGAGTTGAAGGAGCTAGGGGTTAAGTGTAATTCGTGGGGAATTTAAACACAAGATTGGGCTTGGTAAAGTGGCAAGGAGGCGCCACTTAGGGCCTTAAGAGGTGACGCCACAAGCAGTGTGAGGGGGGCTTAGGTTCGAATCCCATGGATGGCAACAAGGTGACTTTTATTTTTTTGCTTTTGTATGGCATGTGTTGGTTAAATTTTATTTATGGTAAGGATGGACTTTTTCACTTATGGATAGTAGACTAAGGAAAAAGGCAAGTGCTTATTTAAGGTATGGAATCAAGTAGTTTTGGTATGATAAGGGGACATAAGGCTTGAAGTATGGAGTGATGTTTTGGAAATTTTTCTATGGCCATTTGACCATGAATGTAGACGGTATAGGGGGATAGGGGGGCTTGGCTTAATTTTGAATGTGATTAGGAGAAAATAAGGAGGAAAATGTGGGATTTGTGATGAGAATGTGAGTTGGCCGACCAAGGGATGTCTTTGGTGACAATTTCGGTCATGTTGAAGGGGGAGGAGGCCGAATATGCATAGTGAGGTTTGGGCATTCTTTTTGTGCAATTTCGTTGTCTAGAAAGCTTGTGTGTTTTTTTTTTCTTTTGGAAACCGAAATAGGAGATCACTTGTGCACTATTTTCTTTCTTGACCTAAAGCCGAAATCCCCATGGGTGGTTGTCGTTTATCCCTTGAGCACTTAGCCGAATGTTCCTCTAAACTTCTTTAGTTTTACTTTACTTCTTTTTCTCCCAAGTGCTTACCTCTCTTTCTCTCATATCTCTTTTCTTTCTTTTCATAACTGTTCAAAGATCACATCTTCTCCTTTTCTTCCTTTTTGTCGAAACTCTTTGAATCTCTTTTCTTTAAGCCTAATCCGAATACCCATCATCTTTTCTCCCATCTCTCTTAGTTTTCTTCCATTGTTGCTCAATGCCGAATCCTCCCTCTCCCATTTTATTTTACTTTGCCACTCTTTTCTTTCATTCTTTAGCCGTATCTCATTTGTTTTTCTTCTTTCAAAACCTTAGCTGAATCATCTTGATCACTCAACCCTTTGCCGAAATCTCCCTCTTTCTTCTAATTTTGTTTTGGCCGAATATCAACCAAGAGTGGATCCTCTTTGGTTTCTTCTCCAATAGGTTTTGAGAAGGGTAAGTAGTGTTGGCTGAATTTCTTTATTCCTTTTCTATTCTCTCTGTCAATTTTCTTGTGAGCAAAAGCCGAATTTTGGGCAATTGTTAGCAAGATTCTAACCATTCATAGCAATCGATTTCTCCTAGGTTCTTCGAGACTTTGGAAGTAGTCGATCTAAGCCTCTATTCTCTGGCAATCGATTTTGGTAAGTCAAGTGGTAAGGATCTATGTTGGTTCATCATTCTTTAAGTGGTTGAAAAGCCGAAGGCTTTTGAGATTAAGGTTTGTTGTTGGCCGAATGGCCTATGTTATTGATCTAAGTGTTGGCCGAATGTAGGGCAAGGAGATCTAGTGCAGTAGATCGGGTCTTCGGGATTTAGAACTTGTGTTAGTATCAGGTGTGTAACTTACACACTTTATAACTTGGTAATATATTAATAACCTAATCGTGATTAAAAGCCAAAAACTGTGAGATCTCGATATGATACCGTATGGGTATGAGCAAGTATTCGGATAAGTCCGTTTCGATATGATTTGCTATATGATGCTTAATACCATGATATGTGATATATTTGCTTTATGATTCATAATAAAGCATGATGGCATCATTTGCATAATAACTGCACTGTTATGGGTGATATGAGAGGAAGGGGAAAGAATTGATATCCGTGTCTTTGGGACACCAGAGGTTTGGCACCTCCAGTGGTTTGGTACCACAGATTATTTCGTGTCTTTGGGACACCAGAGGTTTGGCACCTCATAGCGACTCGTCCCAGTGGCTTAGCACCACAGTGGGTTGGCCCCACATTTGATATATTGGGATTGTCGCTAGTGATTTGGTATCACAACGTGGGTTGGCCCCACAATTGGATTATTCGTGACTTTGGGTCACCAGTGATTTGGCATCACACTTTTATTTGGATATCGTGACTTTGGGTCACCAGTGGTTTGGCACCACTAGTGGTTTGGTACCACACGGGGTAGAAACGGAGTTATGGATGGCTAGGTTTGGGTGCATTATATATTGCTTGGTTATGATTTGTGTAAGCATGTTGCATTAACCGGGGAGGGGGATTATGCACTAAGTCTTGGTGACTCACCTACTCCCTTATCTTTTCAGGTGATTCATAGATCGCGGATGAGGAGCCGGATGGACTCAAGGTGGCCATGGAATAGAAATTCAATTTTACACGGACTTTGGTTTGGGTATTTATTTTATTTAAATTCGGTTTTCATTTTATTTGGATTTGTAATAAGGCCTTTTAAATTATGTTTTGAATTATTCATATGTTTTGGATTAGACTTCGAACATGGTTAAGTAAATTACTTGATTAATTTAATAATATGAGCTCAAGGTTTTCTAAACTACAAAACGCAAAGGTTCTCAAAACTTTACCATCGGGTAATACAATTCACTTGATAATAAATGAGAACTCAAATGTTTTCGACAACTTAAATGGTTTCAAAATTTAAGTTTCTACACTCAAATGCAAACGGTTTCCAAATTAATCATTCAGGTTTTCTTAAAAAGGACGTAGATGTTTTCTATCCTATGGATCTACAACTAAGTTTTAAAGATTTACTCCTGGAATTTCAAAGCAAACTGTCGGTTTTTAACTAACCATGCACCTGATTTCTACAAGCAAAGATCAACAAAGAGTCTTCCACAAAATTTAATCGGTAACTTGATTTTTCTTCAAAACGATTTCCCTCTGTAACATACCAGATTCGGTCGTGGTGTATTGACCGGGTTTCGGGTGTTACAATTGTGGTATTAGAGCCAAGTTCAAAGGCTCGGCTGTGGGCCCGAGGCCCAAAATGTTTTAAAATATGGTCTTAAAACATTTTTTTTTGAAATTATATGATTTGAAAAGCATGGCACCGAGTCCTCGGCACCAATCCGCCCAGGTAAGTACCCCTAGCCTTTGGTTGTGATTTTTGATGTTATAAACTTTGAATAACTAGTGATAGTGGACTATTTTAGAGACTGAAATTTATAGGACTCTATGGACTCGCGAAAACAAAACACTTTAATAAGAATTACTCATAAAACTGTGCTTTAAGGATAGAGGAATAATGACTAATGCATAAAACTTTTAAATCAGTTAGGTCGAGACTTTAGATATGAGCACTCGAGGGCGAGGTCGTATTACGCGTGGACACGGTCGGGGTAGGATGGCTGTGTCTGAGCTAGTGAGGTCTGGTCAGGGGTCGGAAAATGAGATACCAGCACCATCACCAGCTGTAGGTGGTGATGCAGGAAGGGAAGGTAGTGGCTTATGCATCTCGACAGTTGAGACCACATGAGGTTAACTATCTGACGCATGACTTGGAATTAGCAGCAGTGGTTTTCACTTTGAAGATTTAGAGACACTATTTGTACGGAGAGAAGTCGATAGTCTACACGGATCAAAAGAGTCTTAAGTATCTTTTGACTCAGAAGGATTTGAACTTGAGGCAGCGCAGATGGATTGAGTTGTTGAAGGACTACGACTGTTCGATTGAGTATCATCCGGGCAAGGCTAACATGGTGGCAGACGCGTTGAGCTGTAAGGTTGTATCGGACTTAAGATCGATGTTTGCTCGCCTTAGCTTGTATGACGATGGGAGTCTTTTGGCGGAATTGCAGGTTAAGCTGACTTGGGTTGAGCAGATTAGAGAAAAACAGTTAGAGGATGAGGGTTTGAACCACCGGAGATTTCAGGTTCAGAATGGTGGTTTAGAGGATTACAGTTTGTCCAGTGATGGAGTATTGTGTTTTCAAGGGAGAGCTTGTATGCCGAAGGATGTCGAGTTGAGGCAGAGAATTCTTCAGGATGCACATAGCAGCCCATACGCTATGCATCCTAGAGGTAGCAAGATGTATCGGGATTTAAGAGAGCAGTTTTGGTGGCCAGGTCTGAAGCGGGAGGTAACTGAGTTTGTGGGTAAATGTCTGACGTGTCAGCAGGTCAAGGCTGAACATCAGTTGCCATCTGGGTTACTTCAGCCGGTGAAGATTCCACAATGGAAGTGGGAAAGGATCACTATGGACTTTGTCAGTGGATTACCCCTTACACCTAGTAAGAAGGACTCAGTTTGGGTAATTATGGATCGTCTGACTAAGTCAGCTCATTTTATTCCGGTAAGGGTGGATTACTCACTTCAGAAGTTCGCTAGGTTGTATGTGGCAGAGATAGTGAGGTTGCACGGTATGCCAGTGTCAATCATCTCGGACAGCGATCCTAGATTTACGTCGAGGTTTTGGAGAGCATTACATCAGGCTTTGGGTACACGGTTGGATTTCAGTACGGCATTTCATCCACAGTTTGACGGGCAGTCGGAAAGGGTTATACAGATTTTAGAGGATATGTTGAGAGGTTGTGTTTTGGACTTCAGAGGCAGCTGGGAAGAGTTTTTGCCATTAGCTGAGTTCGCATACAATAATAGTTGTCAGGCAAGCATTAAGATGGCACCATATGAGGCGTTGTATGGTAGAAAGTGTCGCACACCTACATGCTGGATAGAGTTGGGTGAGCGTCAGATGTTAGGACCAGAGTTGGTTGCAGAAAATGAGGATAAGGTGAAGTTGATTCAAGCTCGGTTGAAGGAAGCTTCGGACAGGCAAAAGTCTTATGCCGATCTGAAGCGGAGAGATATAGAGTTTGCTGTGGGTGACAAGGTCTTCTTGAAGGTCTCACCATGGAAGAAAGTATTAAGATTTGGGAGAAAAGGCAAGTTAAGTCCAAGGTTTATTGGGCCGTATAAGGTGTTGAGACGAGTGGGACCAGTAGCCTATCAGCTCGAGTTGCCAGCAGAGCTGAGTCAGATACATGATGTGTTCCATGTCTCCATGCTTAGACGCCATCGTTCTGATCCATCACATGTCGTGGCAGTGGAGGAAATAGAGGTGAGTCCAGATTTGACGGTGGAAGAGGAACCATTGCAGATTCTAGATCGAGATGTGAAAGTGTTGCGCAGGAAGTCAGTTCCATTAGTGAAGGTATTATGGCGAAATCATGGCGTGGAAGAAGCTACGTGGGAACCAGAGGATGTGATGAGACAGCAGTACCCTCAACTCTTTTGACCAGGTAATTTCGAGGCCGAAATTATTTTAAGGGGGTGGAATTGTAATATCCTGAAATAGGGGTTAATTGTAATTGTATTGTTTTGCATGAGTTCGGATTGTCGTGTTGTTAAGTGAGATGTTCTAGGGTTTAGGAATAGGCCAAGGGTAGGCTCGAGTTGTAGGAAAATTTTTGTTTTTAAGCTTTAGTTAGAGGGAGTTGAAGGAGCTAGGGGTTAAGTGTAATTCGTGGGGAATTTAAACACAAGATTGGGCTTGGTAAAGTGGCAAGGAGGCGCCACTTAGGGCCTTAAGAGGTGACGCCACAAGCAGTGTGAGGGGGCTTAGGTTCGAATCCCATGGATGGCAATAAGGTGACTTTTATTTTTTTGCTTTTGTATGGCATGTGTTGGTCAAATTTTATTTATGGTAAGGATGGACTTTTTCACTTATGGATAGTAGACTAAGGAAAAAGGCAAGTGCTTATTTAAGGTATGGAATCAATGAGTTTTGGTATGATAAGGGGACATAAGGCTTGAAGTATGGAGTGGTGTTTTGGAAATTTTTCTATGGCCATTTGACCATGAATGTAGACGGTATAGGGGACTAGGGGGCTTGGCTTAATTTTGAATGTGATTAGGAGGAAATAAGGAGGAAAATGTGGGATTTGTGATGAGAATGTGAGTTGGCCGGCCAAGGGATGTCTTTGGTGACAATTTCGGTCATGTTGAAGGGGGAGGAGGCCGAATATGCATAGTGAGGTTTGGGCATTCTTTTTGTGCAATTTCGTTGTCTAAAAAGCTTGTGTGTTTTTTTTCTTTTGGAAACCGAAATATGAGATCACTTGTGCACTATTTTCTTTCTTGACCTAAAGCCGAAATCCCCATGGGTGGTTGTCGTTTATCCCTTGAGCACTTAGCCGAATGTTCCTCTAAACTTCTTTAGTTTTACTTTACTTCTTTTTCTCCCAAGTGCTTACCTCTCTTTCTCTCATATCTCTTTTCTTTCTTTTCATAACTGTTCAAAGATCACATCTTCTCCTTTTCTTCCTTTTTGTCGAAACTCATTGAATCTCTTTTCTTTAAGCCTAAGCCGAATATCCATCATCTTTTCTCCCATCTCTCTTAGTTTTCTTCCATTGTTGCTCAAAGCCGAATCCTCCCTCTCCCATTTTATTTTACTTTGCCACTCTTTTCTTTCATTCTTTAGCCGTATCTCATTTGTTTTTCTTCTTTCAAAACCTTAGCCGAATCATCTTGATCACTCAACCCTTTGCCGAAATCTCCCTCTTTCTTCTAATTTTGTTTTGGCCGAATATCAACCAAGAGTGGATCCTCTTTGGTTTCTTCTCCAATCGATTTTGAGAAGGGTAAGTAGTGTTGGCCGAATTTCTTTATTCCTTTTCTATTCTCTCTGTCGATTTTCTTGTGAGCAAAAGCCGAATTTTGGGCAATTGTTAGCAAGATTCTAACCATTCATAGGAATCGATTTCTCTTAGGTTCTTCGAGACTTTGGAAGTAGTCGATCTAAGCCTCTATTCTCTGGCAATCGATTTTGGTAAGTCAAGTGGTAAGGATCTATGTTGGTTCATCATTCTTTAAGTGGTTGAAAAGCCGAAGGCTTTTGAGATTAAGGTTTGTTGTTGGCCGAATGGCCTATGTTATTGATCTAAGTGTTGGCCGAATGTAGGGCAAGGAGATCTAGTGCAGTAGATCAGGTCTTCGGGATTTAGAACTTGCGTTAGTATCAGGTGTGTAACTTACACACTTTATAACTTGGTAATATATTAATAACCTAATCATGATTAAAAGCCAAAAACTGTGAGATCTCGATATGATACCGTATGGGTATGAGCAACGATTCAGGTAAGTCCGTTTCGATATGATTTGCTATATGATGCTTAATACCATGATATGTGATATATTTGCTTTATGATTCATAATAAAGCATGATGGCATGATTTGCATAATAACTGCACTGTTATGGGTGATATGAGAGGAGGGGGAAGGATTTGATATCCGTGTCTTTGGGACACCAGAGGTTTGGCACCTCCAGTGGTTTGGTACCACAGACTATTTCGTGTCTTTGGGACACTAGAGGTTTGGCACCTCATAGCGACTCGTCCCAGTGGCTTAGCACCACAGTGGGTTGGCCCCACATTTGATATATTGGGATTGTCGCTAGTGATTTGGTATCACAACGTGGGTTGGCCCCACAATTGGATTATTCGTGACTTTGGGTCACCAGTGATTTGGCATCACACTTTTATTTGGATATCGTGACTTTGGGTCACCAGTGGTTTGGCACCACCAGTGGTTTGGTACCACACGGGGTAGAAACGGAGTTATGGATGGCTAGGTTTGGGTGCATTATATATTGCTTGGTTATGATTTGTGTAAGCATGTTGCATTAACCGGGGAGGGGGATTATGCACTGAGTCTTGGTGACTCACCTACTCCCTTATCTTTTCAAGTGATTCGTAGATTGCGGGTGAGGAGCCGGATGAACTCGAGGTGGCCATGCAATAGAAATTCGGTTTTACACGAACTTTTGTTTGGGTATTTATTTTATTTAAATTCGATTTTCATTTTATTTGGATTTGTAATAAGGCCTTTTAAATTATGTTTTGAATTATTCATATGTTTTGGATTAGACTTCGAACATGGTTAAGTAAATTACTTGATTAATTTAATAATATGAGCTCAAGGTTTTCTAAACTACAAAACGAAAAGGTTTTCAAAACTTTACCATCGGGTAATACAATTCACTTGATAATAAATGAGAACTCAAATGTTTTCGACAACTTAAATGGTTTCAAAATTTAAGTTTCTACACTCAAATGCAAACGGTTTCCAAATTAATCATTCAGGTTTTCTTAAAAAGGACGTAGATCTTTTCTATCCTATGGATCGACAACTAAGTTTTAAAGATTTACTCCTAGAATTTCAAAGCAAACTATCGGTTTTTAACTAATCATGCACCTGATTTCTACAAGCAAAGATCAACAAAGAGTCTTCCACAAAATTTAATCGGTAACTTGATTTTTCTTCAAAACGATTTCCCTCTGTAACATACCAGATTCAGTCATGGTGTATTGACCGGGTTTGGGGTGTTACAGGTCCTGTACAGGTACGAGAGCTGATGGCAAAGGTGGAACAAGGTCTTTCCCTTTGGTGGTGGCAATGGTGGCATTATCATCCTTTTCTCCTTCTTCTTCCTTCTTAGCATTTAGGGATGCCTTCTTTTGGGGCTCTTCAGTAGTAGTTTGAGTAGGTGCCTCAGCAATAGGTTGAGTGGGTGCTTCAGCAACAGCTTGAGTGGGCTCCATGGCAACATCAGCAAGTGAGAGCAAGGTGGCTGGGAAGATAGGAAATTCTGGCATTGGCTTTGTAAAATTCTTCTTCAGTGATTTCCTTAGAGCCAAATCCCTACTCCTTACATAAGCCTAATATCCAACTTGTAACAGCTCGTTTCTAGTTAAATCGGAATAGTGGTTACGGGAGCACAAATTCGACGAGTAAATTATTATTATTTTATTATTTTAATGTCTATGTGATGTTAGTAAGGTCATACTAAAATTTTGTTAAGAAAGTTTGATGTTTGCATGCTTAATTAAGTAAAAATGACTAAATCGTAAAAGGTGCAAAAATGGAGTTCTATTAGTAAAAAGGGGTCAAATGGTTATGAAACTTTAAAGTGAGAGGGCTTAGATGGTAATTAGACCATTTAAATAGTTAGTGGACTTTTATGGACACAAATTAAGTGATTTTTAAGTTAAAATGTAAGGTTTATAAAGAAATTTAATTAATAAGTCAAAGAAAATTAAGTAAAAACAAAATTTTCATCTTCTTTAGTTGATATTTCCACCGAAATTTTGATGAAAGAGAAGCCATAGCTAGGTTTTGAAGCTTCGTTCACTTATATAGCTTGCATGTAAGTGATTTTGATTACGTTTTTAATGATTTCTATGTTTTTGAAGTCATTGTAGCTTAACGTAGCTAGCCCGGGGATCAATTTGCAAAACTGTTAAAGATTTAGAGTTGTGGCATGAATACTCTTGTGTTATTTTTTATGTTTAATGGTAGATTGTGAGTCCTTGTTGATAAATAAACAAGTTTTGTAAAGTGATTTTTGATAAAAATAACATTTAGGGACTTATGTGCAAAAATGGTAAAAGTTCATGGTAAATTTGTGAAATGATGATTTGTATGGATTGATATAGGTCCCTATAGAAATTGACTAGCTTGAGAAAGGGATAAAAATGCTTAGATTTCAGTTTATGAGCTTAAGGACTAAATTGTGAAAAGTTAAAATGTTAGGGGAAAAATTATAAGTTTACAAAAATATGAAATATGGACTGAATTGAATAATAGAAGAATTAATTGGATTGAATTTGTCTATTTAGATCAAGATAGACTAGGTACAGATCTAGATCAAGAAAAAGCTACAGCCTCGGATTAGTATCTCGTTTCTACGCCCCTATCGTCGAGGTAAACTCGTATGAATAAATATCATTTTTGATGTTATTTTCAATTATATGTTAATATTTTAATTGTTATGTAACTGAATAAAAAAAATCCAATAATGCCATGACAATAATCGAGTCTCGATTGAACCTTAGGAATTCGTAGGATACAAATGACATGTCATTAGGGATTTCATGTTTCGAGTGCTGGTCTTGAATGTCCTACCGATGGCTGAGGTCTTGCATTTGTTGTGGATACTCCACAGCTCATGTGAGTAGCATCATGTAGCTTACATTCCGAACCACAGCTTGTGTGAGCAGGCCCATTTCATAGCTTGTGTAAGTAATGATGTAAAGGAAAGGTTACAGTTATATATTTAAGCACACTTCCTATAAGCTTTCCCGAGTATTCGATGATATTCTAAGTGGTTCAATGGACATGAAAAGGAAAGGAATGGTAAGTTTTCAAGTGAACTATATCATGTATTCATGGAAAGGAAATGATGAATTCAAATGAAGTATGTTTAAGTACAAGTGGCTTACCTTATGTTTAATTCAAGTGAATTATGTTTGAATGCACTAACATGTGTTGATGATGGTGCTTAGGCTTGTGCCAAGCTTGTGGTTGGATTACATTATGCTTATTCTTAATGTTTTAAATTGAAATGGTAAGTTATATTTCATGTTTTACGAACTTACTAAGCATTATGTGCTTACATAGTTTTCTTTATCATGTTTTATAGATAATCGAAAGTTCAATTAGTTTGGAAGCTCGTTGGAGATCTATCACACTATCCAGCATAAATATCGGTAGTTTTTGATGTTTTCGCCAAGGTTATAATGGCATGTATAGGTGGACTTGTGTTGGTATCTAGTTGAATGTAGTTGAATATTTTGACATGTATAAGGTGTTTGGTTTTGGTAACTTTTGATGCTTGCCAAATTATGTAATTTTGGGTATTTGTTATGCATGATTGGTATGGCTCAAATGGTATGTTTATGTTGAAATGCTAATGGTCATGATTATGGTATGTTTTGGGATGGTATTGAACTAGATGTGTATGTTTGAAATGTGTTAAAGTATACATGTTAGGCAAGTTTGAATGTTTGCATTTGATGTGCCTTGTATGGCATATTGGTTGAATGATCATGGACTATTGAATTGGTCATTTTATGTAGGTTTTGGTCATGTTTTGATGCCTTGATAATGTTCACAAAATGCCTTTAGGTGTATGCATGGTTTGGTGTTTGAAATAGCTTGATTTTAGGAAAATTTATGTCCACACAGGCGTGTGACTCAGCCATGTGTAACACACGGCCTGGCAACACGGCCGTGTGTCCCCTGTAGGTTCTATTGCATTCAAGTCAAGCTGTTACACATCCTAGCTCATGGCCTAGCACACGGACGTGTGGGGCTATTTTGAGAGTTACACAGCCTGACACACAGGCGTGTGACTTGGCCGTGTAACCCTATTCAGAGAGTTACACAGGTAAGGACGCGAGCTGGGATGTAACACCTCTTACCCGTATTCAACGCTGGAATAGGGTACGAGGCATTATCAGACTTAACTTTACTTGAACTTGTATTATCGGGCTATAAAATTTCATCCCATCTTAAAACTCTTCTTTCTTACTAATAACATACATTTCATGGGCCCACGAGGCCTTAAACATACTTCTGGAAGGTTTCGGGATTCAACCGAAAACTTTTATGCTCCTTGAAAAATTTTGCCTAAACAGAGGCCACACGCCCGTGTTGTCCAAGGGACACGCCCATATGCCCCTAAGAAATGCCTGTGTTCGACACCCGTGGTCGACACTAACTTATTTCACACGGCTGAGTACACGCCCGTGTCTCCTACCCGTGGAGCTCTCTGTTTATGACGTCATCAAACCCTTAATGGGACACGGCCATGGCACACGCCCTTGTGTTGGCCCGTGTGACAAATCGTATTTTCGTAATTTAATGCAGGGGACACACGGCCTATCAACACACCCATGGGGCTGACCGTGTGTCACACACGGCCTACACACACGCCCGTGTGTCTACCCGTGTGGACAATTATAAGGCTATTTTTCAAGCCAAATGCCACCCTGAAACATAAACACACTTATACTATCTCAAACAACTCAATTATTCCCTCTATTACAATAACTTAAATATAGAAACTTATCATCGTGAAAAGGTATATAACTTAACAAATATTGACCAATTTCTAATGGCCATAAACAAAAATATGCATAATCTTACTAACCAAGCCTAGCTCACAATATGACATTACTAAAATGATCAAACACCTATACATGCCATAGACTCAAAAGGTTTTGCATTCACTTATACCTAACACGATAGCTTGATAGTGTGATAGCATCTCCGGCGATCTCCAACCCGAGCTAGTATAAAACCCTACATGATATAAGAAAGGAAGGGGAGTAAGCTATAAAGCTTAGTAAGTATGTATGTAAATAATAAACAATTTATCACCATGCTTTTAAAGATCCTTATTTTGAGTTTTCAAATTAATGCCATCATTATTACATAATCTTTCTCAATTCACTTATTTTCATCTTGAGTTATCTACTCGAGTTACAGTTACTAAATTATTTTTATCTGGAGCTACGGAACTCCAAATTAAGATCTACTAATTTTCCTTGAAACTACACTCACATATCTTCTTACCATAAAATTTCCAGAATTTTTGGTTTAGCCAATTAGTACAGTTTATTATTTAAAGTCTCCCCTATTTCGCTGACCGATAGTTCTGACCCCTCTTTGCTAAAAATAAATTTTCTCATGGTACAAGACTCAAATGATGTTTCCATTTATTTATCTTGAAAATAGACTCATTAAGAAATTCAATCATATAAATTTTACCCCTTGATAATTTTTTTATAATTTTTAATGAATTTCCCAAGTCAGAATAGGGGATTCTAAAAATCATTTTGACCCAGCCTCACTAAAATCCAAATATCTCATCATATGAAATTCTTTTGCTTATTTTGTTTCTTTTGTGCAAAAATATACTCAATAAGCTTTAATTTCATATCTTATTAAACTTCTAATTCATTTTCCACCATTTTTGGTGAATTTTCAAAGTAATACAACTGCTGCTGTCCAAACTATTTTGTTGCTAACTTTACTCTATCATGTTTTCTTTGTATTAATTCTCATTTACACACTTATAATACTAAAGCATATCTATAGTTAGCCATGCCAATAGCTAGTCATCATCAAATATTTACAAGCCATTCATTGGCCCATTCAACTCACACATCAACAACAATATAAGTCTCAAATGCTTGGGCTTACTTACTCATACTTGTTCTTACTCATCGCATGTTACATAATAATTTCATACTTGTATTATAATCATGGTACCTGTATCACTTAATCACGTAGATTAGTACATCTTGCTAATGCAAACATAAACTCAATCCTCATCCTTCTTAACTTGAATAATGCTCTTAATCAACTTTGAGTAACTTAACTTGCTAATATTATTACTTGATTAACTTTCTTGTACCTTTTTCATGCTTTACTCTTTTCCCCAATGAATTAGTCAGAATGACGGAGGATGCTCAATCTCATCAAACATGGGTCTCGATGCCAATGCCATATCCCAGATATGGTCTTACATGGGATCGCCTCATGATGCCAATGCCATATCCCAGATATGGTCTTACATGGGATCCCTTAACTTGATGTCGATGCCATGTCCCAGACATGGTCTTACACGAGACCTTCCTTATTCGATGCTGATGCCATGTCCCAAACATGGTCTTACACAGGATCTACGTTCGGTGCCAATGCCATGTCCTAGACATGGTCTTACACGGGACCTACATTCCTTATGCCAAGGCCATGTCCCAGACATGGTCTTACACGGGCTTTCCTTGTCTCATGCTATGACATAGGTATCCTCGTTATTCCGAATCTTCAACCGGGATTTTTACTTGTGTGTTCTCATTGATTTCCTTGTTAGACATTGATAATCAACTTCATGGAAGAAATGTACATTATACATTATATTAAGTAATTTTAAACATAAAAACATATGTAGCCTTAAATTCATACAAACTTACCTTGAAGCTGAAAAAAAAAAGTAGAAAGGGACCTATTTGTCCACATTTCTCTTTTCCCCCGTTTTAGGTCCGAATCTCATTTTCTTGGATCTAGAATAATAAAATTTACTCATTTAA
The DNA here is from genome assembly GCA_005393395.2 of Gossypium australe. Classification (NCBI taxonomy): domain Eukaryota; kingdom Viridiplantae; phylum Streptophyta; class Magnoliopsida; order Malvales; family Malvaceae; genus Gossypium; species Gossypium australe. The sequence goes on along the minus strand of CM016616.1, from coordinate 32,771,219 downwards.
TCACTTTATAAGTCATAATACTTCATAATCTATACTTAAGTAAAAATGACTATTTTGCCCTTACACTTTGGCAAAATTACAATTTTCCCCTAGGCTCGTAAATCATTTTTCATCACATTTTCTTGTTAAACAAGCCTAGTTGAACATTTAATCCTCTTACAACTACTCACAAATCCAACTATTTCATGCATCAATGAACAAACTACAACATTTGAATCTTAATTCCAATTAGGTGTTTTCATGACAACACCTTTCACAAAAGTTGTTTCTCATCTCCCTAGCATTCATTTTCTTCCATAAAACTCAGCAAACCACATAAAATCTCTCATGGAAAGTCCCTAGACTTTCAACCATATTGCAAATTAGTCCCCTCATTAGCTAGCTTAAGTTTTGGGGATTCCAAAAGTACAATTTTTATCAATAAAGGTCACCAAAATCACTTACTTGTGAGGAGAAATGTTTGCTGAAATTTTTGAGCTCCCCAACCCTTGTTTGCTGCCAATTTTTGGTGGTGATGAAGAGAAGAAAAGATGATACTTTTCTTCTCTTTATTTTTCTCTTATTTTATTCATTCATCACCTAATTTCACCAATGTTGACCAAAATAAATGTTCTTATCTTCCTTGTCCACATGGCCGGCCTACACACTTAAAACAAGACCTATTTGCACATTTGGGACCTCCTATTAATATTTCATAGCTAACTGGCACCTCTAGCAATTAAAATAGAACTTTCGCACTTTATGCGATTTAGTCCTTTTTCGTAATTAAGCCCTCAATCGTTAAAATTAAAGCACCAAAGTTCTCATGCCTCTTAATAAAAATATTATAACACATAAAATAATATCAAAATATTTTTATTCCACCTTGAATTAGTGGTCCTGAGACCACTGCTCCGACTAGCCCCTAATTCGAGCTGTTACCTGGGACACGGTTGTGTGTCCCTATTTCGAATGTTACACGGCCTGAGAAATGGGCGTGTGTCTCAGCTGTGTGAGGAACATGACCGTGTGTCCCTATTTCAAATGTTACATGACCTAAGACATGGGGGTGTGTCTCAGCCATGTGAGGCACACGGCCGTGTGACCTATACAGTCAAATTTTTCTAGGTTTTTCTTAAACTTTCTAAATGAAACCAGTTTCGTCTCAAATTGTTTCTAATGTATTTGTAGAGCCTCGAGGGCTCGATTTAGGGATGATATGAATATGAATGAATGGTTTATGTTATGTTTATATTAGTGCATGAAATGTATGTTGTAATGTTTTGTATGTATGGTAATACTCCGTAACCCTAATCTGGAGATAGATATAGGTTAGGGGTGTTACACAGCTTGCTACTAATGGGCTTGTTCCATCTCCTCATCCAGGTGAAATTTCTAGATTTCAAAAAGGGAAATCCTCTGCTTTAACTGCTTCAAACAGTGCACTATTTGCTGTTCAAGGGAGCTATGAGAAACTGAAGGTGCTGTCGTAGGAGTATGCGCAGCGGAGGAGGTGGCAACATGGCAATGTTGAGTTGCCCTCGTAGTATTAGTGCCCTGGATCTCGACAAAGATGGTCCTGGTCAACCCACCTTTGTTAGAGGTGATATCCTCATCCACATTGAGAGGGACTTGGGTACTTCGACATAGGGTAGTAATAAGTGAGCGAAAATTTAAGCTAACTGCATTCTTCTCAGCACACTAATGTACTTCTTTAAAAATGATCCTCTCAACATTAATCTTTCTCCCTTTTATAATGGAAGAACTTAAGGAGATGGTTGTCGCCAAATCAATCCTCAATCCAGCAGCACATCGTCCTGTGATGGCTGAGAGGGACTGCCTTCAGTCTCCCCTTTTCGTCTTTACTCACCCGCTACCTTCTATTGTTGCCTTTGTATCTCCACACTTAGGGCTTCATCCTTTAGCTTTTTATACGCTTTTTCTTCCTAGAATAGCTCCAACAGCCTATAATATCTTCTCCTCTTTTTTAGGCATATTTTCTAATACAAGTAGAGTTGGGCTAAAAGTGGTTTGCATGAGTGTTGACTCGGTCATCTTCCTGAATTGCCACAGCATACAAGGTGGCAAACCATCCAACCTTTTACCTCGACAAGACTTCACTCCTTTATTTCTTTCTCCACATCCTGCACCTGCCAAACCACCAAACATACCCCTTCCACACACGATTAAAAGTATCTAGCATGTAAACATAATCAAAGCTCCTAGTGCAAATGATAAAAATACTAATAAAATGTCTTAAAAAGCCACTAAGTGTACCTAGTACAAGCAATTAGCTAGGTCTAAAGGAATGGAATATAAATCTTTTCAAGAGTTATCACTCCCTGGAAATGGCACCAACAACTTGACCGTCTCCAGATGCACCAACATGGGAATTTAGGATACTACAACTAAAGATAGGAATTAAGGAAATATGCATAAATATATGGGTCAGATTGCAATATACTTTTTACAATGAAATATGGAAGTATTCCGAGGATTGTACCCAAGGGAGGCGAGACTAAACTAAGATTAATTCCTACGCTAATGGGTCTAGTTAGCAATTTAATTAAATTATATTACAATTAATCCTATGGTGATGAGAAAAGCTATTTTATAAAAATAATGAAAAGCTATTATAGAGAAATATTGCATATTTTATAAGATTCAATGATAGAAATAACTCGCTTCAATGTTCATGATAAACTCCTATTACAGGTTTTATCCAATCAACTAGTCAGTAACCTAGTAGGGCCTCTATAACAGCCTATTTTTGAGTGGTTTCGGGGCCACCAAATTTGACGAGTAAGTTTGTAAATATTATTATTTAATATTTACGAGTCAAATATGGTTTAAAAAGCTTTTTGATTTGATAATTTATGTTATATAAGCGAGTTATTAAGTTCAAGTGGTATGACCCTAAGGTCAAGTGGTTTTAAAAATGACGTATCAGGATCTTGTTTCTATAAATTGAGCCAAAAATATTTTTATAAATATTTACAAAGTGCCATTAAGGTGGTATTAAATTTTCGTTGAAAAATTTTAACGTCTCGATAGTTAATTAATTAAAAAGGACTAAATAGTAAAAGTTGAAAAGGTCAATCGCTATTAGTTTAAAGGTGTTAATTGATTAAAAAATTATAATTGGGTGGCCTTAATGGGTAAATTACCCATTCTTTAGTTGGTGGACGGTTAAAGCTTCATTTTCTTTTAATTTTATGTGTTTTATATGTTATTATATTATTATTAAATTTTAAAAATAAAATAAAGGTTAATAAAATAAGAAAACATAATAGTTTTCTTCCCCATTTGGTTCGTCATCGAACCATCATGGGAGAGTTTGAATTTTGGCCAACCATGTTTCCTTGCATGTAAGTCCCTAAGCTACCAGTTCTAAATAATTTTGATGTTTTTGAGATCGTTACAACTAGGTCCAGCTAGCCTGTATCTTTGATTTTGAAACTGTTAAAGATTTTGAATGTTGTCATTGATGAATCTTGTGATTTTTTTATGTTAAATGATGAATTTGAAATGCTGATTGATAATTAAAAGTATTTTGTTAAGTGCTTTTTGATGAATTTATCGATTAGGGACTAAATTATTAAAATAGTAAAAATATAAGGATTTTATGTGAAATTAATACAAATGTGGGCTTTTTTGGGTGCCATGAACATTTGGCTAAGCTTAAATTTGGAAAAAAGAGAGAGGTTAATTTGCATGTTTTAGGCTTAGTGAAAATTGAATAAAAGTAAAACTTTAGAGGCAATTTTGTAAAAATATTAAAAATGACTAAATTGCATAAAATACATTATTTTACTGTCTAAATTGATATGTTGCATGAAATTATTAATTTATATCAAGATCGGGTGGAAAATCGAGGAGAATGGAAAATTACCAAAATGCCCCTATACTTTGACATTTCTGCAATTTAGCCAGGTAAGTCGTATGAACTATAAACACTTAAATGTGAGTTAAATTGACTATTTAATGTGGTATTCTATTGTACATGAATTAATATATAGATGTTATTGTGCAATTTATTATGTCATGAAATGATAGAAATTCAACGACGTACAATGACTACCGAGCCCCGTTTGAACCTTAGGAATTCGTAGGATAAAAAATTTGGGTTTACATGATTCGGGTGCTAGTATTGAATGTCCTACTGATGGTTGAGGTCCGGCATGTGTTGCGGATACTCCACAACTCGTGTGAGTAGCATCGTGTAGCTACATTCTGAGCCACAGCTCGTGTGAATAGGCCCATTTTCACAGCTCGTGCGAGCACACTTACTCACAACTCATGTGAGCATATATGTCATGAATCGATGGATTACTGTTATATGAGTTAGCACACTTTGTGTGAGCTATACTGGGTATCGAACGATATTCTATTTGGTTTAACGAGCATGAATTGGAAAGGAAACGATAAATATTCAATATGAGCAAATACATGTATACATGAAATGTATTGAAATGATGAGATACATGGTAAGCATGTTATGTTATGAAGGATGTTATATCCAATTGAATCATATTCAAGTATAATGGTTATCCATGTTCAGTTCATGTGAAATATGTTCAAGTATGCTAACATGTGTTGTTGTTTGATGCTTATGCATGTACCAAGCTATTAGTTGGATTGTATTATGTTTACTTATAAGTTATGCATTGAAATGGTAAGTTTGCAAATGGAAATATGCTTGTGTTCATGAAAGAATGGTAAGGTTGAAATTATGTAATTTCTTATGAAATGGTTTATCATGTGGTTAATTCCAAAAGAGCTACGTTTGAAGGCACTGGCTTGTGGCTATGGTTGATGATATGCTTATGTTTTGTGTGTTATGCATATGAAATAGGAGTGGAAAGGTACTGAAATAGTAAGTTCATACTTGGATGGTAAAATGATGAAAAAGGAAATGATGAGTTGAATTGATGTTGTTATTTAAGCTAAAGAAAGTAAATGCAATGGAAAGTAATGAAATGCAAATGAAAATAAGAAAATTTGAAAGGGCTTAATTTTTATAAAATTCTACTATGCTAAGGATGATATGTATATGTGATGCTATAGATTTATTCACTTTTTGAGTTGTTGAATATGGTTTCATGAATCTTGCGGTATTGGTATAAGATTATTCTTGATATGTATAAATTTCATATTTGAAATGGATTGATATGACTAAATTTTATACGAGCTTACTAAGCATTCATTGCTTACGTAGTTATTTTTCCTTTATTTTTCAGATTATCGGAAGCTCGATAGAGTTGGAAGCTAGTCGTAGATCCATCATACTATCCATCGGTTTTATTAGTAGATTTTTTTGCTTTGGTCACGATTTTAATGGCATGTATAGGTGGACTATGTCTAATGTTTAATTGATGAGTTTGGTATATATATGTCATTTTGGTTGATGATTATGGCATGAAATGTTACCTTGGATTTGAGGTACTTAAGGTACTATTGATAGCTTGTTGGTTGTGGTTAATATGGTCAAATTGGTGTATGTTTTGAAATGACCAAAATTGGTGTGGTTGTTATGTATCAATTATGTTATGTTTTGGCATGAAAACAATTTAAGTGATAATTGGTTAAATATGCACATGTTTAGGTGTTTTGGTTGATGTTATAGCCAATATGTTTTGGCTTGTAATTATGGTATATATATGTAACCTTATGATGGTCGATTTTATAGTCTTTATGATGTTTAAATGATGGAAGTTGAAATGGTATTTAAAATGTGTGTAATGGAATGTTCTTTTACATGGTTGAATATGGTCATTTTGGTATTTGGAATGTAGTGGACATATATGGCTAATGGTGCTAAATGTCAAATGGCCAATTTGGTATTTTTGGTGTGAATTTGATAGGTAAATAAAGTGGTGAGTTATGGCATAAACTTAGTTATAAGTTGATTGAACTTTTGGCTAAACTATGCATATGGTTATCCATGTTTAATTGTTGTGATTGAGGTGCCTTTTGGGCATATTGGTTGTATGCACATATACCTTATTAGTTTAGCTTGTGGATGCATTATTTGGTGCATTTTGAATGCTTGTTTACATGTGGAAAATTGGTTGTAGGTGTGTACATGATTGGGTGAGAAAATGACTTGGGAATGGCCCATTTTTCGTCCACACGGCCAAGGACATGGGCGTGTGTCTCAGCCGTGTGTGACACACAGCCATGCAACACTGTCGTGTGTCCCCTATATCTTTCAAATGGTTGCAAGTCATGTAGTTACACAGCCTAGCACACGGCCTGGCACCCGGGTGTGTGAGGCTATTTCGAAGGGTACACGGCCTGGCGCACGAGCGTGTGGCTCGTGTGACCCAAGTCAAAGAGTTACATGGGCACAAACACGAGCTGGGACACGACCGTATGCCCCTACTTCAAATTCCCACATGACCTAAGACACGGACATGTGTCTCAGCCGTGTGACCCCTGCAGTTTTAAAAATTTTCATCTTTTTTCTTAAAAATTCTATATGTTTTTTATTTAGTCTCAACTTGTTTCTAATGTGTTTTTAGGGCCTCGAGGCTCATATAAGGGACAATATGTATGTCATTGATTAGTTTTGCATTGATTGATGTTGTGAATTAAATGTTTTAAATTTTTGAAAGTTTTGAAACATAAACTCCAATAATGCTCCGTAACCCTATTCTGGCAACGGATATAGGTTAGGGGTATTACAACCTCTCGGCCTTCCATAGCAACGACACCAACAAATTGACCACCTCCCAATGCACCAATGTCAGAATTGAGAATAGTGCAACTAAAGATACGATTTAAGGTAGTGTGTGCAAGTATATGGGTTAGGTTGTAATATAGTTTTTACAATGAATTATGGAAGTACTTCAAGGTTCGTACCCAAGGGAGGCGAGACTAAATTAAGATTAACTTCTAGGCTAATGGGTCTAGTTAGTAATTTAATTATATTATATTACGATTAATCTTAAGGTGATAAGAATAGTTATTTTATAAAAATAATAAAAAGCTATTGTGGAGATAGATTGCATATTTTATAAGATTCAATGATAAAAGATTAACTCGCTTCAATGTTCATAATTAACTCTTATTTTGGGTTCTATCAAATCAACTAGTCATTAACCTAGCAGGGCCTCTCGGCCTTCCACTAGCTTAATGAGTCGGCAAGAACTACTTATCTCTAGATATCACAGTCCATACCATATCAAGATAAAGTTTTCACGGATAAGAAATACTAATTTTGGGTTCATTCCCACCTTTATGACTTCTTAGGGTCGTCAAGCCTAGGGTTTTAAGTTCTTCCTATCCCAACTAGTTGATCCGCTAAGAAACCCTACATAGAGGTTAATTAATCTCACATCCACTTGTTAATCTCCTTTCCTAAATTAGTTCCCCATAGATTTAACACATGCAAAGTAATTGACAGAAAAGATAAACATTATGAATAAATTAAGAATAGAGATGACATAAATCTTGATATAATAATAAAATGCGAAAGGTAATCCGTCAAGAGTTGAGTGATCTACAATTTGATCCCCGCAAAGATCGAAATAGAAAACTAAAAGAAAAACTAAATACAAATGAAAGCAAAAATAAAACTAACTAAAAGCTAAGTAAAATCTATCTAGAGCAATTCTATTTATAGGCCTAAGGTTGGTCGCTGACCTTTGACCTAATTCAGCTGACGTTTTTGTGTTAAAGTTCATTTTGTAGACGAAAACACCCTTGGCTCATTAATTTACCATGTCACATTGGTGTTATGACACCCTTTGGCCTGTGTCATGCCGCTGATGACAGTTTACTCCTTAGGGCATGATTTTAGGGATAAGTCACGACACCCTATGGTTGAGTCGCGATACTGAAGGTAGACTACTCATTTTGGGTACTTTGTTCACTATTTTGCAACATCCAAGCTTCGTGTTGCAACATCCCGGGCAGTCTCATATCCTTATGCCTCCAAATGGAGTCCTATACACTAACCAAACTTATTAGTCTACCTTTAGGCCTACTTTGGCCCCCAAAGTCATATAATTTACTAAAATTGCTCTTTTTATTATTTACATACTAAAAGTGAAAACTTAATGAAAACATAACTAAATTGCTTTTCTACGAGCTCATTAAGTACGAAAAATAGTTCAATCTACTACAACAAATTATGACAGATCAGAGCTCACTGAATCTGTCTTTAGCTGGGAAACTAAATACGATTCCCTGAAGGAAAATTCTGAAGAAAGGATACGCTAGCTAGAGTGCCAGATCACTTCTTTAGAGGAACAATGTTTGGTGAATCTTGAGAAGGTGCAAAAGGAAACAACGAAGCGTTAGAGCGTTACAAGGCTAAAACCACTGCGGGGATACAAACTACATTCCCAAATTATGGTCTTACCACATTCTTTACGCCCAAGTCACTGTGGGGCCTTTTGATGTGAGCCAAGTCAACTTTAGCTGCATGCACAAGCTCTCCAGTGTTAATCTGAGCTTCAATGTGTTGAAGCCCTTTGGAGCTGAGTGGGAAGAGTTTCAGAAGAAGTGGAAAGAAACTAAAACTCTCTTCTTCTTCTTAGAACCTGAGCCAAACATTCCTACCCCCATAAATGAAGCTAGTATTGAGGAGGAGGAAGACGCAGACGAGACTGCTAATTAGCCAACCGAGGAAAATGTTTAACTTTCCCTTATATTTGTACCAATCATCCTATTTAATGAAATTTTCTTCGTTTCATCTCTTATCTTTTATTTTAGTCGCACCTTTCTTTCTGCTATTCCCAGCATGTTTACTACCACCTAATAATGGTCTACCAAACCTTTACTTATACATATAACACAACATGGTATCCCTATTTTAAGTATAATGGATTAAACAAGACCTAATATAACATTGATATATGTAACAGCCCGATTATGACTCTAATCGGAACAGTGGTTTCGGGACCACGAATCCGAGTTAGAAAAATATTTTAATAATTTATTTGATATCTATGTTTTGTGTTTGAGCATGTGTTAAAATATTGTTGGTTAATTTATTTGTTTGAGTGTTTGATTTAAGTGAAAGGACTAAATCGAGTAAGTGGGAAAAATAGTCGTTATGAAATGTGGAGGCCAAATTGAATGGTCTTCTTTTTGCATGGGTATTAAAGTTGCAAATTGATCATTATGAGAGTATAGTGGACGACAAAGGCACTAAGTTTATAATATATGAGTATTTTATATGTTAAAAATCAAAAGGATGATAAAATATATATAAAAGATGATTATTATAATAAAAACATAAAAACTAGTGGGTGGGTGTTCATCTTTTATTTTTTCCCTTGTTATTGCCGAAATCTAAAGGAAGAAGAAGAACCATAGCTTTCAACATTTTTGGCATTTGCATGATCTAATTAGGTGAGCGATTAAACTTGGTTCTTGATAATTTTAATATTTTTGAGGTTGTAGCCTTGTAATTTAGTTAACCCATGTTCGAATTTTTGATTTAAATGTATAATTTGAGTGTTGCCATGGATAAAAATTTGGTGTTTGTGTGGTTAAAGATAGAATATGATATAAGCATGTTAAATTACCAAGATTTTCTTTAGAATTTTGATAGGTTTGGTATAAGGGTGAATTTATAAAAAGAAAATTTTTGAAAGGACTAAATAGCAAGAAAAATGAAAGAAATGTGTGTATATAGGGACTATGAATATTCGGCCCTTGATAGGTATGGTTGAATCCTTGATATTTTGTGTTTTAAGTTACAAGGACTAAATTGTAAACATTGTAAATGTCAGGGGTAAAAATGGTAATTTGCATAATTAGGTGTTTTTGGATTAAATTGATTGAAAATGTATTTGAATAAGTTCAATTTGGGATTGTTTAGATCAAGAACATAAGGAAACGGGATTGGATCGGGGAAAGGCGAAGTTGAACGAATAGCCGGGAAACTTAAATTCATCGACTCTCGAAGTAAGTTTATAAGTAATCGGGTTTATTTGATTTATTTATGAAATAGTATACATATAATTAGATGAATAAATGGATTAAGACTTTAAATTTGCCGAATGAGAAATGGGATTTTTATATATGTTAACCGAATGTGGTTTATTGAATACCACTATATATGTATGTCCACCAATTAATTGAATTAGGTATTTTTAATCCATTTTGGCCGAATATAATGTTTAATGGGGAGAACTATTGATAAACTAGCCGAATGTGATGTTGGTGAATGTATAGATATACTTACACTTTAGTTGTGCCGAATGCAATGTAATATAAATCGTTTGATAGTAAAATATAAATTAAGTGTTTTCTACAATTTAAATGATTTCCAAATATTAAGTTTCTACATTCAAATGCAAATGGTTTTCAAAGTAATAATTCGAGTTTTCTTTAAAATAATATAAATGTTTTTTTTTTCTAACCTTTGATTTACCAACTAAGTTTTAAAGTTTTATTTATGAAATTACAAAGTAAATTATCAGTTTAAACTTATTATACACCTGATTTCTACAAATATAAAATTTTCAAAGCGTTTTTCACTAAAATTTAATTGTTAATTCGATTCTTTTCAAAACGTTTTCCTCTGTGACATACCAGATTCGGACGTGGCGTATTGACCGAGTTTGGGGTGTTACAGACCTTGTTAACGGAAGCTCCAGTGCTCGTTCAGCCAGAATCGGGTAAAGAGTTCGTTATTTTCAGTGATGCATCTTTAAATGGACTGGGTTGTGTTTTGATGCAGGAGGGTAAAGTTGTAGCTGACGCTTCGAGACAGTTGAAACCGCACGAGAGGAATTATCCGACGCACGACTTTGAGTTGGCCGCAATAGTTTTTGCTTTGAAAATATGGCGTCACTATTTGTTCAGTGAGAAATGCCACTTTTATTCGGACCATAAGAGTCTAAAGTATTTAATGACTCAGAAGGATTTGAATTTGAGACAGCGACGATGGTTGGAACTGTTGAAAGACTATGAGCTCGTGATTGATTATCACCCGGGAAAAGCTAATGTGGTTGCCAATGCACTTAGCCGAAAATCACTATTTGCTCTACGGGCCATTAATGCATATTTACCTATGATCGATGATGGTGTGATCATTATAGAGTTGAAAGCAAGACCGTTGTTTGTACAACAGATTCGAGAAGCCCAAGAGGTTGATGATGATTTAAAAACAAAGAAGAGTCATTGTGGCTCGTGTATAGATTCAAATTTTCAGATAGATGCTGAAGGATGTTTACGGTTCAAGAATCGGGTATGTGTACCGAAGAACCCTGAATTAATTCGAATGATTTGTGATGAAGCTCGTAGTAGTAGATTGTCAGTTCATCTAGGTAGCACGAAAATGTTTAACGACCTGAAACAGCATTACTGGTGGCATGGTATGAAACGAGACATCTCAGACTATGTGTCGAAGTGCTTAGTGTGTCAACAAGTGAAAGCTGAGCATCAAGTGCCATCGGGACTACTTCAGCCAATTATGATACCTGAGTGAAAGTGGGATCGAGTCACTATGGATTTCGTATTGGGTTTACCTTTGACGCCAAGTAAGAAAGATTCAATCTGGATTATTGTTGATAGATTGACGAAATCGGCCCATTTCATTTCGATACGTACGGATTTCTCACTCGATAAATTAGCTGAGTTGTACATATCGCAGATTGTACGGTTACATTGAGTACCTGTCTCTATTGTGTCGGATAGAGATCTGAGGTTCACATCGCGGTTTTGGAAGAAACTGCAGGATGCTTTAGGTACTAAGTTGCACTTCAGTACAGCTTTTCACCCTCAGTTGATGGTCAATCTGAGCGTGTTATTCAAATACTCGAGGATATGTTGAGATGTTACGTTCTTGAGTTTGAAGGTACGTGGGAACGATACTTGCCTTTGATTGAATTTACGTATAATAACAGCTTTCAATCAAGTATTAAAATGGCACCTTACAAAGCATTGTATGGTCAAAAATGTCGTACACCACTTTATTGGACCGAGATAAGTGAAGGCAAGATACACGGGGTTGACTTGATCAAAGAGACGGAGCAGAAAGTTAAAGTAATTCGAGAAAGTTTGAAAGTCGCATCAGATCGTCAGAAGTCGTACGGGGATTTGAAACGAAAGGATATAGAGTTTCAAGTGGGTGATCGAGTGTTCTTGAAAGTATCGCCGTGGAAAAAGATACTTAGATTTGGTCGTAAGGGAAAGCTGAGTCAGAGATTTATTGGGCCGTATGATGTTATCGAGCGTATCGGGCTGGTGGCGTATAGATTAAGGTTGTCATCTGAGTTAAATAAGATTCATAATGTTTTCCACGTGTCGATGCTTCGATGATACAGATCCGATCCCTCTCATGTGATCAGTCAATCAGAAGTGGAAATTCAGCCCGATTTGACTTATGAGGAAGAACCGATTCGCATCTTAGCTTGTAAAGTGAAAGAGTTGCGAAATAAGAAGATATCGCTAGTTAAGATATTTTGGCATAAACACGTGGTTGAGGAAGCAACCTGGGAAATCGAAGAATCTATGAAGGAACGCTACCCACAATTATTCAACGGTAAGATTTTCAGGGACAAAAATCCCTTAAGGGGGAGAGTTGTAACAACCAGATTATGACTCTAATCGGAACGGTGGTTTCGGGACCACGAATCTGAGTTAGAAAAATATTTTAATAATTTATTTGATATCTATGTTATGTGTTTGAGCATGTGTTAAAATATTGTTGGTTAATTTGCATGTTTGAGTGTTTGATTTAAGTGAAAGGACTAAATTGAGTAAGTGGGAAAAATAGTCATTATGAAATGTGGTGGCCAAATTGAATGGTCTTCTTTTTGCATGGGTATTAAAGTTGAAAATTGACCATTATGAGAGTATAGTGGACGGCAAAGGCACAAGTTTATAATATATGAGTATTTTATATGTTAAAAATCAAAAGGATGATAAAATATATATAAAAGATGATTATTATAATAAAAACATAAAAACTGGTGGGTGGGTGTTCATCTTTTATTTTTTTCCCTTATTATTTCCGAAATCTAAAGGAAGAAGAAGAACCATAGCTTTCAACATTTTCGACATTTGCATGATCTAATTAGGTGAGCGATTAAACTTGGTTCTTGATAATTTTAATATTTTTGAGGTTGTAGCATTGTAATTTAGTTAACCCATGTTCGAATTTTTCTTTAGATGTATAATTTGAGTGTTGCCATGGATAAAAATTTAGTGCTTGTGTGGTTAAAGATAGAATATGATATAAGCATGTTAAATTACCAAGACTTTCTTTAGAATTTTGATAGGTTTGGTATAAGGGTGAATTTATAAAAAGAAAATTTTTGAAAGGACTAAATAGCAAGAAAAATGAAAGAAATGTGTGTATATAGGGACTATGAATATTCGAACCTTGATAGGTATGGTTGAATTCTTGATATTTTGTGTTTTAAGTTACAAGGACTAAATTGTAAACATTGTAAATGTCAGGGGTAAAAATGGTAATTTGCATAATTAGGTGTTTTTGGATTAAATTGATTGAAAATGTATTTGAATAAGTTCAATTTGGGATTGTTTAGATCAAGAACATAAGGAAACGGGATTGGATCGGGGAAAGGCGAAGTTGAACGAATAGCCGAGAAACTCAAATTATCGACTCTCGAAGTAAGTTTATAAGTAATCGGGTTTATTTGATTTATTTATGAAATAGTATACATATAATTAGATGAATAAATGGATTAAGAATTTAAATTTACCGAATGAGAAATGGGATTTTTATATATGTTAAATGAATGTGGTTTATTGAATACCACTATATATGTATGTCCACTAATTAATTGAATTAGGTATTTTTAATCCATTTTGGCCGAATATAATGTTTAATGGGGAGAACTATTGATAAACTAGCCGAATGTGATGTTGGTGAATGTATAGATATACTTACACTTTAGTTGTGCCGAATGGAATGTGATGATATACGAAGATTGAGTTATTATATGACAAATGTATTTTTGGGTATATATATATATGTGTGTGTGTGTGTGTGTGTGTGTGTGTGTGTGTATATGAGATTGGAATTATAAGTGTTGCTTTAACAGAGAAAGGTTCGGATAATGGCACTATGTGTGCGAGACTAAACACCGAGCACTGTGTGTGCGATATTGGTGGAAGGGCACTATGTGTGCAAGCTTAAACATCGATCACTGTGTGTGCGATATCGATGGAATTGCATTATGTGTGTGAGGAACGTGTATTGGCGTTAAGTGTGCGATACATTACCGAAAGATGGCACTATATGTGCGAATTATTAAGTAACAGCACTAAGTGTGCGACACGTTATGTGAGTTGCACTATGTGTGCGGATTATCGGACCCCTTAAAGACACGAACCAATGATTGAAGATGACTATATGAGACATGCAAGTAAATGTTGCATGGAAAATTTAATAACGTGGTGCTAAGGAGGTAAGTAGATTTTGTATTTTATATCGTAGAAATATAATGAAATCATTAATTGTTAAGCTTGAACAAAAAGGGTAAGGAGTATTTGTACAAATTCGGTTTGGAGAATTCATTGCTTATGATATTTCTATATGGTATTATGTTATAAGAAATGTTGTTATGATCTAATGAATGAATAGGTCAATGGATTTCCATTATATAATGAATCATTAAATATATGATCCCTTTTGCTTATAACTTACTAAGCTTAGTTAGCTTACTGTGTGTATGTTTGTGTGGTTATGGTTTAGATTTTGGGAAGCTAGCTCGTGCTCGGAAATCTTCGTCAAAGTCATCCGCACTATCACTTAATTTCGGTACTCTATAAGTTGTACTCTTTTGAAAACATATGGCATGTATAGGAAATTTTCCTTGGGATGATATTTTGAATGATATGTAAATATGTATTTATGCCATGCGAAAATGGCTAAATCATGACATTTTGGCTTATGTGAATTTAGTTAAGGAATTTCGCTATGATGGGAGTATAATTCATGATGTGTTCGTTCTTGGTGATTATTTATATGGCTTGATTTTCTAAGCTTGATTTCAGTTATGTTTGATCACGGTGTAAATATTTGTATTTCCGTTCATGATTTGAGCTTACCTTGGAAGTATACTTTATGGTATTTATATATGTGGTGTATGGCTACATGAATTCGGCATTGAGTAATAATAGGTATAATGTATAATCGGCTTTGAATGTAGCACATTTTATAAGTATAATATGTGGTATATTTTAGTTGATGAATATGATCTAGCTTTAATGTATAAGTACCTATAAGCTAAGTTACGAAATGACTATGCTATGCCTTGTGAATTTGATTATTTGACATGACTTATTAGTGACCTAATAATTTTTTTTGATGTATAATTTGCTTGTGGAATGACTTGGAAATGTTGTATTTGATAATTTGGTTCGGTCATATTATGAAATAAATTATGATATATATATATATATATATATATATATACATGTTTGATTATAATGGTAATCAAATATCATGAATGAGATACTTGTATGATTCGAATATTATAGTAATAATGCATGATGAGTTCATAATTGGCTTTATGTTTTAAATATGTGCTATTTGACGTATATGAATGGGTGTATAAATGTTATTTGAAGATAGTATGACTTTATGCAGAAATCGTATATAATGATCGTGATGAACTGTGTTATGTCTGGTAACGTCCTCTGATCCTAATCCGGTGATGGATACGGGTTAGGGATGTTACAATATAGGGATTACTTTGTTATTTCTTACGTCTAGAGGATCGACTAAACCGAAACTCTGATACCACTAGTTTTTAACACCTTATACTTGACCCGATCACCGGGTACCATGCATTATAAATAACCCGAATAACTTAAGAAAATTTCTAACATGATTTACTTACAGAATTAAACATTGCCAACTCATACATTCATTGCTACTAATCAGTATTATTCAATTACAAGATTAATGTTAGATTCCAAATTTTAGACTTCTATTATATTCCTTATCATACAAGCACTAAGTTCTTACAGGCATTCTACCTTATTTAGCATAATAATTATTTACAAATTATATCTTGAGACTTTACAATGATACATTAAATTAATCCCCGAGGTGTGGCCTCTAAGGGCGCCCATCTATATGCATGATACAGTTATGGCATTGTTCGCACGAGCTTGGCGGTGTCTGGTTTGGCCCCTCCACACGACCCTTTAGTCAATCCTTGACCCTGCATTCAAGTTCAAAACTCATATAAGTTAGGGTGAACTTAGTGATACTCTGTATAGCAGTACTCGTAAAAGGCCCTATATATTTCTAGGAATAAAATTAAAAGCATAAAATTTAAAACTCCCTAAGTATTTTAGCAAGTTATTCCGATTTTCTGGCATAGTCAATGTATTGCATTCTCTAAGCCAACTGAAGACGAGCATATCCCCTGATTTAAACATAGGCGTGCTCTTCCAATAATAATTCTTCTAGGACTTGACGCTGTCCAGCTTCATCTCAAATTCCAAATTTACCTTTCCTAGTTTGACTCATTGAAGATGACCATATACACGATTATACAGATCGGTGACTACTATTGGCGGATTAGCAGATACCTCTCAACAACTGCAGATTCTTACCTTAACCACTTTATTCCATACAGACTTAATATGGACTTATTGCATTACCCCGACGATTACCTTCTTAGGACTTAGCTTGTAACACCCCAAACCCGGTCCAAACACTACATGTAACACCCCAAACCCGGCCCAAACATTACGGACGAATTCGGTATGTCACAGAGGAAAAGTTTTGAAAACCATTTATTTTGCCGATTTAGTTTTTGAAAAAAACATTTATTTTTGATAAAGTATTGTCTTGTTTAAATTTGATTGAGGTGCATAAAGAAAACATCATTTAGCTTTGTTTTTAAAATTTCATTAGGGTACCCGATGGCACAAGAAAAGATTTACGTTAAGTTCAAGAAATTTAGTGTAATCATTTTAAAATCATTGAGCAGTTAAAACTATTCATCCAAAACATGTAAAATAATCAGACGAAATATTAGGAGGCCTTATTACATTTTGAACAATAAAAACGGAAATAAAATGAAAAATAACTCAAGTTCATTTGAACCAAAATTTCACTGCATGGCCACCTCGAGTCCATCCGGCTCCTTATCCGCAAGCTACGAGTCACCTGAAAATGTTAAAGGAAAAAGGTGAGTCATCAAGACCCAATGTGTAACCCTTTTTCCCGGTTTAATGTAACATCATACACAAATCATAATTAACTTAATATGCACAAGTTTAATATGCACCCAACCTAGCCATCCAAACGCCTTTCTCTACCCCGTGTGGTACCAAACCACTGGTGGTGCCAAACCACTGGTGACTTAAAGTCACAATATCCATCAATACTGTGGTGCCAAACCACTGGTGACTCGAAGTCACAAATCGAATGATGGGGCCAACCCATCGTGTGATACCAAATCACTGGCGTCAATCCCATAATGTCATCTGTGGGGCCAACCCACTGTGGTGCTAAGCCATGGGGACGAGACACTATGAGGTGCCAAACCTCTGGAGGTGCCAAACCTCTGGTGACCGTAGTCACGAAATGTGGTACCAAACCACTGGTGTCCGTCGACACGAATATCACTTCCCCCTCCACTCGTTTAACCCACATGAATCAAAGATATACATTTAACAGAAATCATGTCAACATGTTCATTTAGCAACATACATAGAGTTACCATTAGCCATAACCACATATACCAAATATGTCATGCTTTCCAAAAGCATTATACAGAAAGTCATATTGACAAGGACTTACCTGAATCCTTGCTTATACCATTATGGTATTAAATCCGATTCTACACAACCCGATTAAGCATACACATAACCTTTAGCACATTAAATAGTTATAAAGTGTGTATGTACACACCTGTCACCAATGATAGCCCTAAATCCTCAGAGAGACAATCGTCCACACAAGATATTCTTGCCCCTATATTCGGCCAACATAAGGTTAGTGTTCTTGACCATTCGGCCACACCAAAATAAACCCAAGGGTTGTCACTTGAACCCAAAACCTTACCTATACGTCTTTTGAATACACGCCACCACACACCAAGTGTTTCTGCTTCCCTATAATCGGCAATCACATGTTAATAGCCTTCGGCTTTCGAACACTAAATAAATAACTTACTAAAATAGATCCTTACCACCACTTACCAAGTTCGATTGCTAACAAATGAAGGCTTGATTTGAAGATCTCAAGATCCCGGAGCACCTAGACAGAATCGGTTTCAAAACAGGTGATTAGCACCCTTGCTAACAAGTGCTGAAATCGGCTCTCACCATCATCAAAGTCGACAAAGAGAGGGGAGTGGAAGGAATAGGCATTCGGCCTAGAGCATTTACCTTTTCAATCGGTTGACAAAGAAAATCCGAAGAGATCTATCCCACTTTACTAATCGGCCAAAGAGAGTTTAATAGGAAGAAAAGGAATTTCGGCAAAAAGGTAGGGTGTAGGTTCAGCTATGGTTGATTACAATAACAATCAAGGCTTGGCTTTGAGTGAAAAGAGGAAGAAAAAGAGAGGGAAGGAGGGTAGGTTATTCGGCCAAGGATCAAAAAGAATAAAAGATGAAGATGGCAATGGGGTTTCGGTTCTGAGAGAATGAGAAAGGAGAGAAAATCAAAGATGGAGAAGTAGGGAATTTCGGCTACTAAAAAAAATAAAAGCAACAACTGACTAAATGGTCAAAGAAGAAATCGGCAAGGGTATATGCTGCTTGGGGGTTTTTGGTTTCAAGAAAGAAAAGAGGTAAACTTACTTAAAAGTTCGGCTAGGAGCAAAACACACAAAGAAATTCGTCTCTGGCACATAAACAGGCTGACCGAAAACACCAAAGATGCCTAAGAGAATCAGCACTTCCCACCTAATCACCTACCAAAACCGGCCACTCCCCCATGAAGACTCCAAGATTCGGTCACTTCCTAGAATCTTTCCTAGCCACTAATTCAACCAAATTTGAATTAGTCAAATCCCTTATTTCACTCTTTGCCCACCATTTGAAATATTTGACTTAGTTTATGGCAGAGTTTGAACTGCTCACAACTTCTCCCCCTCCTTGGCGTCAAAATGGAAAGCAAAAGGTGAGACTTCCGCAACTCGAACATGGGACCTCCTTCCCCTGCAAGTGGCGTCACCCACAAGCTCTAAGTGGCGCCTCCCTGCCACCTTGCCAAGCCTCTTTCTTGTGCTAACATCCACCTAAAAATACCTATAATCCCCAGCTCCTTTAGCTCCTCTCACTTAAGCTTAAAAAATAAAATTTTTCCTACCACTCAGGCTTACACTAGACTTACAACTAAGCCCCAACACATCAAAAATACTGACACCACAGTCCAAACACAAGCACTCAATGCTATTACAACTAGCCCCTATTTCAGGATGTTACACTACAACCGAATCTGGCGTGCCACGGGAAAGAAAACGTTTTGGAAACCGATTTGTCGACTTGCTTTAGAAAGAAAAAACCGATGTAAGGTTTTAGAGAAAACGTTGATGTATTTTGTATCGTGTAAAACATGTTAAAACTTGGTTTGGAAAACTTAGTTGTCGTATTGTTACTCCGTCTTAATTACTTAATCAGGATATAATTTAGAAAACAAGTATTTGTTTAAGTTTTGAAAACAACCAAATTATAGATTAACAAGCATGCCTAATTTAAACGTTAAGAAACAACTAAATAAATTGTCCCGAAGTAATACTTAAGCGGCCTTATTACAAAATTGAAAACCCAATTTAAAGAAAACAACTAAGTCCATAGGGAAACTTTAAAATCAAACGATGCTGAGCATGGCCACCTCGAGTCCACTCCGACTCCATATCCACGATCTAAGTCTGATCTGCAAAATATAACAGAAGGGGTGAGTCACCTAGACTCAGTGTATAAATCCCCATCCCAAGAGAAATTATGCTCTTACACAAATTCATATACGATTATGCATGTTATGCAACCCATCAACCTAGATATCCATCCGTGTCTCCCAAATCTACCCCTTGTGGTACCAAACCACTGGTGGTGCCAAAGCACTGGTAACCGAAGTTACAAAAAGAGATTACATATGTGGTACCAAACCACTGGTGGTCCCAAACCACTGAGACTTAGTCACAATTTTATAATATGTGGGGCCAACCCACTGTGTGATACCAAATCACTGGTGACAGTCTGATAGATCATACTTCCCCCTCCTCTCATCGCCCATAATACATAGTTATGCTAACAATATCAGTATGATCATGCTTAACATACAAAATTACATATACAGAATATCATGCACTCATAGATCACAATCAACGCGAGAAATCATAACAACTTACTCGGCATCCTCACTTTTACCCACAAGGGTATTTTGGTAACCATTGCCGTCATTCCGGCTTTTAATAACACATAACACATAACATATTACATACAGAAAGTGTGTAAGAGTTACACACCTGGTTTTCGTACTAACGCTTTTACTGCTTCTACGCTACTGTCACTCGAGACTACCACTATTGTCCTTCGATCTAACACCGATGACCAATCTCGCACTCCTGACACAGATTGCTCTTTGTACTTTGGTGTTGAGTTTACAGATCCAACCCCTACTGCTTGACTGTTAATATTGTCCATAATAACTCCTTGGTCATTAAACCGAATGTAAACGGTGAGATCTAATTAATTAAATACTTATAGCACTAAAACGCAACCTTACCTAAACTATCGAATCCCGAAAGTCTTCAAGAAAATGTCACCACTAATCTACCTACATTCGGCCAACACCAATATATCAACCAATCCCTTATTCTCAACCAATCGAGTACCATATAACATTCGGCCAAAGGGGAAAGAACAAGAAAGGGCCATTCGGCCAAACCTACCAACCTACCTTCGGCTTTCCACAAATCGACAATACAGGGCACAGCAAGACAGGATTCGGCTTCTAGGGGCAGAGAGTGAAATCGACAGGCCTTAGAACAATGATCCGGGTTAGATCTTAATGAAAAGAAAGAGGAAAACCGCAGGAAAACCTTGGAAAACTTACCAAACTAAAGAGGAGTATTCGGCTTATGGTGCACCTTCGGGAAAAATCCACCCTTGTAGATTCGGCTATGGGAGAGGAAGATGAAAACCAGGGTATTCGGCTTTGGAAGAAAAGAATGAAAAGAAGAATGTGTTGGAGAGTTGCGGCAAGGAAAAGAATTTGAGAGAATAGGAGAAGAGAATTTTTGGCTAGAAGAGTAAGTGAGAAAGAAAGAAGAGAAAACAAATGGAAAAGATGAACACTAGGCTTCAAAATTTTGGCAATACACAAGCACACACACAGAGTTGGAGTTTCGGCCAACTCTCTCCCTCTGATAGCGTTTATCTCACCTGATAGCTTAATCATTATCGTACCTATAGAAGAGACCACCTTAAAACCAACTCTTCCCTCCTAATTATCAGCTTTTTATCATCAAAATAAAAGAAATAAAACTCCTAAAATGTAGCCTAAGTGTCGTCCACCCCTTCCCCTCTTGGGGTGCCGAACCTAGACCCACAAATTTGGGCCCCAAGCGGCCACACTAGGCCCAAATTCCTCCCCCTTGTGACGCCACCTTCATGCCTACTTAAAGCACCTCCAACTTTTGGGCCACAAGCCCATCTTGCTACCAAACATAATAATTTAAATTAAATTACTACTAGCACTATTTTTAATCAATTTAACCCAGATTTAAGCCCAAGCCTGAACCCAATACACACCTTAAAGCCTCAAATTACCAACTTAGCCATGCAACCTACCAAATGCACAGACCCACCAAATCAGGATATTACAGTTCTACCCCCTTAAAATAAATTTCGACCTCGAAATTTACCTGGTAGGAAAAGTTGAGGGTATTGCTGCCGCATTATATCCTCCGGTTCCAACGTCGCTTCTTCTGAGCCATGATTCCGCCATAATACCTTCACCAAAGGGACCGATTTCCTACGCAAAACCTTAACATCCCGATCTAGGATCTGCACTGGTTCCTCCTCAAAAGATAAGTCTGGATTTACCTCAATCTCCTCCACTGGTACAACATGTGACGAATTTGAGCGATAGCGTCTAAGCATGGACACATAAAACACGTCATGGATTTGACTCAACTCTAGTGGCAACTCGAGCTGATAAGACACTGGTCCTACTCGCTTCAATACCCGATAAGGTCAGATAAATCTAGGGCTCAACTTGCCTTTCCTACCAAATCTCAGAACCTTATTCCATGGCGACACCTACAAGAAGACCCTGTCACCTTCTGCGAACTCATATCCTTCCGTTTCAGATCGGCATAAGACTTCTGCCTGTCCGAAGCCTATTTCAAACAAGCTCGAATCACCTTCACTTATCTTCTGTCTCAGCAACCAACTCTGGACCCAACAACTGCCGCTCCCCCAACTCCGTCCAACATGTAGGGGTACAACACTTCCGACCATATAACGCTTCGTATGGTGCCATCTTAATACTCGCCTGATAACTATTGTTGTAAGCGAACTCCGCCAACGGTAAGAATTCTTCCCAACTGCCTTTGAAATCCAAGACACATCCCCTTAGCATATCTTCTAAAACTTGAATCACCCTCTCCGACTGTCCATCAGATTGGGGATGGAACACTATACTGAAATCCAACCTTGTACCCAATGCCTGATGCAAAGCTTTCCCGAACCTTGACGTAAATCTAGGGTCTCTGTCCGAAATAATCGACACTGGCACCCCCTGCAACCTTACAATTTCTGCTATATATAGTCTC
Source organism: Gossypium australe (assembly GCA_005393395.2). Lineage (NCBI taxonomy): Eukaryota > Viridiplantae > Streptophyta > Magnoliopsida > Malvales > Malvaceae > Gossypium > Gossypium australe. The sequence continues at coordinate 32,748,496 of CM016616.1, read as the reverse complement.
GCTAACTTCTGAAGAGAATAATCCACAAGTACAGGAATGAAATGAGCAGACTTCGTCAGACGGTCCACAATCACCCAAACCGAATCCTTTTTGGTAGGCGTAAGGGGTAGCCCACTTACAAAATCCATTGTAATCCTTTCCCACTTCCATTGTGGAATCTTTATTGGTTGCAACAATCCCGAGGGTAACTGATGTTCAGCTTTGACCTACTGACACGTCAGACACTTACCCACAAACTCAGTTATCTCACGCTTAAGGCCCGGCCACCAAAACTGCTCCCTCAAATCCCGGTACATCTTACTACCTCCCAGATGCATAGCATAGGGACTGCTATGTGCCTCCTGCAAAATTTTCTGCCTTAACTCCACATCCTTAGGCATACACACCTTTCCTTGAAAACATAACACTCCATCGTTGCTTAAGCTATACCCCTCCAATCCACCATTTTGCGCTTGCAAGCATCGAGCACTTAAAACTTCATCTACCAACTGTTTCTCCTTAACCTGATCTACCCAAGATGGCTTCACTTGCAACTCCGCCAACAGGCTTCCGTCATCATACAAACTAAGGTGACCAAACATGGCTCTTAAATCTGCCACCACCTTACGGCTCAAGGCATCTGCTACCACGTTAGCCTTTCCCAGGTGGTACTCAATCGAGCAGTCATAGTCCTTCAACAACTCGATCCACCTCCTCTGCCTTAAATTTAACTCCTTCTGCGTAAGGAGGTACTTCAAACTCTTGTGATCCATATACACAACAGACTTCTCCCCATACAAGTAATGTCTCCAGATTTTTAGAGCGAAAACCACTGCAGCCAATTCCAGATCATGTGTTGGGAAGTTCACTTCGTGAGGTCTCAACTGTGGAGAAGCATATGCTACTACCTTCCCCTCTTGCATCAACACACATCCCAATTCTGTATGGGACGCATCACAATAAACCGTAAACTCCTTTTCAGCTTTCGGTTGAATCAACACCGGTGCTTCCGTCAAAATCCTCTTTAACTTCCCAAACTTTCTTGTTGCTTGTCTGACCACACAAATGGAACTCCTTTTCTTAACAACTTAGTTAATAGCGCTGCAATCAAAGAGAACCTTTCCACAAACCTTTGGTAATATCCTGCTAAGCCCAGAAACTCTGAATCTCTGCCACAGACTTCGGTGGCTTCCAGTCCAGTACAGCCTCAATCTTTCGAGGGTCCACTCTAATCCCCTCGGCTGACACCACATGACCCAGAAAGGTAACTTTCTTCAACCAGAACTCACACTTACTAAACTTGGCGTATAAACGCTTTTCCCTTAAAATCTGCAACACCACCCGCAAATGCGTGTCGTGCTCCTCCTCCGAATATACCATAATATCATCAATAAATACTATGACGAATCGATCCAAATACGGCTGAAACACCCAGTTCATCATATCTATAAACGCTGCCGGTGCGTTCGTCAACCCGAACGGCATAACCAAGAATTCATAGTGCCCGTATCGAGTACGAAACGCCGTCTTATGGATATCTGCCTCCTTTACCTTAAGTTGGTGATACCCCGACCTTAAATCTATCTTGGAGAAGACCGATGCTCCCTTCAGTTGGTTGAACAAGTCATCTATCCTAGGCAACGGATACTTGTTCTTAATCGTCAATTTATTCAACTGACGGTAGTCTATGCACATTCGCATCGACCCGTCCTTCTTCTTAACAAAGAGTACCGGCGCTCCCCATGGAGACACGCTTGGCCGGATGAAACCCTGATCCAACAACTCCTGAATCTGTGCTTTCAACTCCACCAATTCCTTTGGCGCCATTCTATACGGAGCAATAGATACTGGCGCTGTTCCTGGTAGGAGATCTATACCGAACTCCACTTCCCGATCCGGTGGAAAACCCGGAAGCTCTTCCGGAAAGACATCGACAAAGTCCTTCACCGTTCGAACATTCTCCATACCTGATTCCTTAACTTCCAAGGCACAAACGTAGACCACAAACGCCTCACATCCTTTCCTTACCATCTTTTCTGCCTTCGGCGCGGACACCACATTAGATAGGTAATTCCTTCTCTCCCCTATCATCACCACTTCTTCACCCTCAACCGATTTTAGCACCATGCGCTTAGCTGCACAGTCCAGCTCTGCCTGGTACTTTACCAACCAATCCATTCCTAAGATTAAATTGAACTCCCCGAAGGGTAGTTCCATCAAATTCGCTTGAAACACAACCCCTTGATCCTTATACAGTTTGTCTACTACCACAGAGTGTCCTAGAGGGCTAACTACCGTCATCTTCCTAGCAGCAGTCTCACAAACTAAGTTCAAAGTTTCCACTATGCTACTAGCAACATATGAGTGTGTTGAACCAACGTCAATCAAAATAGTATAAGGCAACCCAGAAATTAAAAACGTACCAGTTATGACGTCCGGTGCGTCGCCCTCCTCTCGACGCTTAGCTGTATAGACCAACCCAGGCTGTCTAGCATTAGCACCCCCAGCACCTCGGCCAAGTGCTCCATGATCTCGTCCATTACCATTACCACCCCTAGCTACACCTCGACCCCTCTGTGGCTGCTGACCATCCCTCCTGAAGTGACCACGTCCTTGACCCTCAGCTTGAGTCCTAGCTAACTTCCGCGGACAATCCCTTACCCGGTGCTCCATTAACCCACACTCAAACCACCCTCTATTACCAGCCCAACACTCTCCCGAATAAGACTTCCCACATTTAGCGCACTGAGGTGGCCACTGAGCGGTAGCAGGCTTTGCGTCCCTATTCGGTCCATCAAATCTAGCCCTTTTCTGAGTACTTCCACCAGACCCTGATGGCCCAAAACTCCTTTTATCCCTGCCTCTATCTTGATTCCGTTTCTCGGTTCGCTTCACATCCTCAGCTATTTTGGCCTTTTCCACGAGAACGGCGAATTCCCTTTCTCGCTAAGGTGCAATCAACACCCGCAGCTCATCTCTTAGGCCGTCCTCGAACCTAACACAGCGCTCATGTTCCGTAGCCACCATACCCTGAGCATACCTACTCAACCTCAAAAATTCAGCCTCATACTCGGGTACAGACTTATTCCCCTGAACCAAATTCAGGAACGCCCTACGTTGCGCATCAGTATAACCAGCTCCCACATACTTCCTCTGATAGACTGCCTTAAAATAATCCCAGGTGATATCATCGGCCACTGCACCATCCCTGACCGTGAGCCACCACTGATACAACTCATCCCAGAGAAGAGACACTATCCCCTTTAACTTCTCCTCAGCCGAGAAGTCCAAATCATCCATTATACGTTCGGTCGCCTCTAACCAGTACTCAGCCGTGTTGGGAGCCACTCCAGAAACTCCCCTAAACACTTCTGCTCCGTTAGCCCGGAGTCGCTCAGCCACGAATTTTCGGGCTCCTACACCCGCGCCTGCCCCGGTAACTCTTTCCAAAACTCGCAGTACCGCCTGAGATATCGCATCGTTACCATCAGTCTAATCCTGGAACTCAGCTTCCGTCGCCGGCAGATCCAGCATCACATTTCCAGACCCATGGCCAGACCCTGCTGGCTCTGACAAGGCCATCCTACCCCCTACCACGGCCACGCGGTGGACGTCCACGACCTCTTGTACTCATGCTTCTCGTTCGCGTTTATCTGGTTAAGAATTTTATGAATTATTAATTCTGTTCACTATTTATCCACGAACAATTTTATGGAAGATAGTTTTATAAGTGATTCTTTCAGATTCGAATCTATCTAAAGTTTCAGTTCCAGGTTTATCCCCTAGTTCTAAGTACATTCACCACACAAACAACATCCACAGACCACATTCAACATGTAGAGGTATTTCCGTCATTCCACTACCCGGGGGTATTTTCATAATTTTAAACTACAGGGGTATTTTTGTAATTTTTCAAAATAAAGTTTCGGGTGATTTTTCAAAATAAGGGTATTTTGATAATTTTGCAACTTGGGGGTATTTCGTTAATTTTGTAAATCAGGGGTAGTTTGGTGATTTTACAAACCAGGGGTACTTTGGTCATTTTTTCCAAATTTAAGGTAGTTTTCACAAATCAAGGGGTAGTTTGATAATTTCAAAACTAGGGTTTTACAAAATAGGGTGGCTGGTCCCACTCGGGTTTTAATTATCGGGTTTAGCCTGTGAACAAGTCCTCATGGTTAGATTGAACAGTCACTACGCACCAGGTAGGATTCGAGCGAAGAGGAGGTGAGTCATTAAAACTGCTTAAATACCAAGCTCTTCCTGAATCTAATCCTAGACATGCGCATGGCGGTTGCCACACCCTAACTCGGCGACTTACTCACAGGTTTGTTTGATTCGGCTTAAGTTTTATGTAATTAAGAAGTTGTGTAAACTAGTCCTATGGTCCACCAGAACTATCATGCTCAACTACGTCTATGTCTAAAAGCCCATCAAGCCCAACTTAAATACATCACATCAAAGGTTAGGGTACTTACCTGGGTGGATCGGCGCCGGAGACTCAGGTACCATGCTTTCCAGAAAAAAAATTATTCCACAAACTCTTAAAACATATTTTGGGCCTTAAACCCACATTCGAGCTTTTGAACCGGGCTCTGATACCAAAATGTAACACCCTAAACCCGGTCCAAACACTACAACCGAATCTGGCGTGCCACTGGAAAGAAAACGTTTTGGAAACCGATTTGTCGACTTGCTTTAGAAAGAAACAACCGATGTAAGGTTTTAAAGAAAACGTCGATGTATTTTGTATCATGTAAAACATGTTAAAACTTGGTTTGGAAAACTTAGTTGTCGTATTGTTACTCCGTCTTAATTACTTAATGAGGATATAATTCAGAAAACAAGTATTTGTTTAAGTTTTGAAAACAACCAAATTATAGATTAACAAGCATGCCTAATTTAAACGTTAAGAAACAACTAAATAAATTGTCCCGAAGTAATACTTAAGCGGCCTTATTACAGAATTGAAAACCCAATTTAAAGAAAACAACTAAGTCCATAGGGAAACTTTAAAATCAAACGATGTTGAGCATGGCCACCTCGAGTCCACTCCGGCTCCATATCCACTATCTAAGTCTGATCTGCAAAATATAACGGAAGGGGTGAGTCACCTAGACTCAGTGTATAAATCCCCATCACAAGAGAAATTATGCTCTTACACAAATTCATATACGATTATGCATGTTATGCAACCCATCAGCCTAGATATCCATCCGTGTCTCCCAAATCTACCCCTTGTGGTACCAAACCACTGGTGGTGCCAAAGCACTGGTAACTGAAGTTACAAAAAGAGATTACATATGTGGTACCAAACCACTGGTGGTCCCAAACCACTGAGACTTAGTCACAATTTTATAATATGTGGGGCCAACCCACTGTGTGATACCAAATCACTGGTGACAGTCTGATAGATCATACTTCCCCCTCCTCTCATCACTCATAACACATAGTTATGCTAACAATATCAGTATGATCATGCTTAACATACAAAATTATGTATACAGAATATCATGCACTCATAGATCACAATCAACGCGAGAAATCATAACAACTTACCCGGCACCCTCGCTTTTACCCACAATGGTATTTTGGTAACCATTACCGTCATTCCGGCTTTTAATAACACATAACACATAACATATTACATACAGAAAGTGTGTAAGAGTTACACACCTGGTTTTTGTACTAACACTTTTACTGCTTCTACGCTACTGTCACTTGAGACTACCACTATTGTCCTTCGATCTAACTCCGATGACCAATCTCGCACTCCTGACACAGATCGCTCTTTGTACTTTGGCGTTGGGTTTACAGATCCAACCCCTACTTCCTGACTGTTAATATTGTCCATAATAACTCCTTGGTCATTAAACCGAATGTAAACGGTGAGATCTAATTAATTAAATACTTATAGCACTAAAACGCAACCTTACCTAAACTGTCGAATCCCGAAAGTCTTCAAGAAAACGTCACCACCAATCTACCTACATTCTGCCAACACCAATATATCAACCAATCCCTTATTCGCAACCAATCGAGTACCATATAACATTCGGCCAAAGGGGAAAGACCAAGAAAGGGCCATTCGGCCGAACCTACCAACCTACCTTCGGCTTTCCACAAATCGACAATACAGGGCACAGCAAGACAGGATTCGGCTTCTAGGGGCAGAGAGTGAAATCGACAGGCCTTAGAACAAATGATCCAGGTTAGATCTTAATGAAAAGAAAGAGGAAAACCGCAGGAAAACCTTGGAAAACTTACCAAACTAAAGAGGAGTATTCGGCTTATGGTGCACCTTCGGGAAAAATCCACCCTTGTAGATTCGGCTATAGGAGAGGAAGATGAAAACCAGGGTATTCGGCTTTGGAAGAAAAGAATGAAAAGAAGAGTGTGTTGGAGAGTTGCGGCAAAGAAAAGAATTTGAGAGAATAGGAGAAGAGAATTTTCGGCTAGAAGAGTAAGTGAGAAAGAAAGAAGAGAAAACAAATGGAAAAGATGAACACTAGGCTTCAAAATTTCGGCAATACACATGCACAGACACAACGTTGGAGTTTCGGCCAACTCTCTCCCTCCTGATAGCCTTTATCTCACCTGATAGCTTAATCATTATCTTACCTATAGAAGAGACCACCTTAAAACCAACTCTTCCCTCCTAATTATCAGTTTTTTATCATCATAATAAAAGAAATAAAACTCCTTAGATGTAGCCTAAGTGCTGTCCACCCCTTTTCCTCTTGGAGTGCCGAACCTAGACCCACAAATTTGGGCCCCAAGCGGCCACACTAGGCCCAAACTCCTCCCCCCTTGTGACGCCACCTTCATGCCCACTTAAAGCACCTCCAACTTTTGGGCCACAAGCCCATCTTGCTACCAAACATAATAATTTAATTTAAATTACTACTAGCACTATTTTTAATCAATTTAACCCAAATAATTTAATTTAAATTACTACTAGCACTATTTTTAATCAATTTAACCCAAATTTAAGCCCAAGCCTGAACCCAATACACACCTCAAAGCCTCAAATTACCAACTTAGCCATGCAACCTACCAAATGCACAGACCCACCAAATCAGGATATTACATAGCTAGTTGCATAGAACTCTCCTTTTAAAGAAATCCATTTAATGATACCCTCATTCGCGGCCTTGAATATGAGATTTCGTTGATGATTAAGCACCCCTTCATTTTTGGACTTGGACTTGTAAGACAGTCCCATAGAAATTTTCCTAATTTAGAACGATTCTCAAGAACTCCCATTAATATATGGTTCCCAGCGGACTACCTCTTTCTTAGATTATCCTTAGTGGACTTCCTACCCAAATAGTCCTTGGCGGACTTTCCCTGTTTTGGCGGCCTTTCTAGCACAGATTATTAGGATCAAAATTTGCCTAATCGTTTTTCTTTATCTTACATAATGCTATTCTACTTGCCAAACACTGACGGACTCATGATGGCGGACACTTAAATAATTTGAAGAAAATACGCCTTCCTTTCACATATTCTAGGTTAAAACGCTTCTACCAATTCTTTTTACATTCGCATTTTTGGCAGATCCTCTTATTAACATACTTGCTAGTGTCTTCAGATGCACCATGATCATTGTGTCAGTCTACTCGCCCTGCGAGTCATATAGTGACTTCCCTTTTTATGCCTTGATAGGCTTCCCTATTTACTTTCCTAGCGGACTCCATTTCACCGTAAGGTGTACATGTTCACCAGTGGATCCTGCAATGCCTAACCATAGACTTCTGATTCCAAAGAATCAATAAACCCCTTTCGAGGTGTCGCCCCGAATGACCTATATATCATTTACACAGTGTTGCCACGGAGGACCTATATAATTTTTACACGATGTCACCCCGAATGACCTATATATCGTTATCACAGTGTCACCCTAAAGGATCAGTAGATAATTGTCGTCACAGTGTCCGCTGGAAGGACCAATAGATAGTTGTCACCACGGTGCCACCCCGGAAGACCAGTAGATATATGTTCCAAGATGCTGCCAAACTCCCTTCAATCCCATAACAATTCGTCCATTCCTCCATTAAGCCATTTTTTTCTATCTTCATTACACCATCAAAGAAACTCCCTCTGAACTCCACATTTTATGAACATACAATTCACACAAGTCATTATACTTATTACTATAATATACAAATATGCCATTTAACAATACGTCAACGCACAACCACATTTGGCATCTAAAGGACATACTTGCAAACATCCATATATTTTCACAACTTTATGCATACATGGTATACTCATTCACCGTGATCATACACAACCATGGGATTTAGATTGAACTCATGTCAGAAACAAAAGCAGAACAGTTTAACACTTTAACAACAATCACCTAAGTAGAGTACAAAAACTCACCTTGAATCATTTGTTCTTGCCAGCTTAGCTTGTCCAAATGCTGGAGCCTCCTTGGTCCTAGTAGCTAAGCATGACAACCATATATGTTAGTTAAACTGAAGGTATTCAAACCTTAAAAACCCAGAATCCATTATTATACATCAAGTTTTTAGGAATCCTTACTTCTTTCTTCTTCTAATTCACGAGTACAAAGAGACTTAGGAGCTTACCAGCTTATTGGATTCCTTTTTTTCTAGTCTTGAGTCTCACATTCATCGCCCTATGCAATTTTTTCCTTAACTTTCTCATCCTCGAAGCAACCAAAAAAGATGCAGATGAGAAGAAAATTATAAACAGAATTGAGAAGAATTCCTTTGCAGAAATATCTCTTCTCATACACATATATATACTCTTATTTTGCACGGTCTTCATGGTCTAAAATAGTCGTCCATCGCTAATCATTCTGTCTCCCACTAAGGAACCAGTCGGTTCCAACTTAACCAAACCAGAATTGGATCTCAACTAATTCCCAATCAGCCCAAAAAACTTTAAGTTCCCCATTAGAGCCCACCGACTTACTATATTATATGATTATTGATTTAAATCATGATAGCACCATTGAGCCCTATTGCTCAGCATATGGTTTGTTTATTTCTATGTGCAAGTATCATAGATTTTGAAGTCCCAGAGTGATCGGCAACATCCAAATTCAATTCTCTTGACTCAACAAGTTTGTATAATTTTTTCATGTTAATAGCAAAGTGGCATATACTTAACGTTTGAATTGGTCCTAAGCTTCAAGTTGTCATTTTGGCACTTATGGTAGTAAATGTTTATACTTGATTATAAAAATATAAATCTAGAATATAGATTGTAGGACCCAATTTATGCCCGGGCCCATTAACCAAAATTAAAAAAAAAAACAATAACAACATTCCAATAAATAAAGTCCATTATAAAAATTACATCAGGCCCAATGCCCAAACCAGATACACGGATACAAACCCAGTTAAAATAGCCCAAATTGGCCCAATGCTAAACCAGCCTGAATGGCCCAAAATTTTCAATACTTTTCGAAAACCCTAAGAATTTCTGGAATCTCATAGCGCCGTAACCCCAGCCAGACGTTCGGGCTACCTCGTTCCTCACAAGCGCGCCACCAAGCACCACACGCTCGTCACCACGTCCACACATACGGCCTCCATACACTGCCGAGCCTCCGTACCTGCAACTAAGAGCAGCACAGTAGCAAAGAAAACAAAAGAAAATAGGGATTTTTTGTATTTTTTATTATGATTCGGCTATAAAGCCAGAGAGAGTGATGTAATATTTTTTTACGAACACTGTTTACGAACACACAGACCCAATATATCAAAACAGAAAAGAAAGCAAGAGCGAAGGTGATTTACCATTTTTTCGCGTATATTCTTGTTTTTTTTTTTTTCATTTTGTTTTTCCTTTTTCAACTTAAGAATAAAAGAAAGAAGAACGTACCAAAGGTTACTCTGTGGTTGCGTCGCCGGAGGGTCCTTCTCCGCTGCGAAATCGAACCAAAAAGGAGTCAAAACCCCTTTCTATTTGGCTTTTTGATCCAGGAAGGCTTGACCTTCAGATATGCCCCAAAACGGGGGCTAAAAACCCCCTTTTGCACAACGTCGACCACCGGCTACGGTGGTGATACAGCGGTCATGCGGCGGAATTCAAAGGCAGACTAAGGGAGGGGATTTTAAGTTTGAGAGGTTTTCTTTTAGTTTTTTTTTTGGAAAGGGTTTTGTAACACCCCAAACCTGGCCTATGCGTTAAGGCCAGTTTTGACATGTCACATGAAATAAATATACTTTAAGTCCTTTTAAAAATTTAAGTAAAACAGATTTCAAAATTTTGAAGATATATTATTGAATAAAAGATTGATTGATAAATCGATAAATTCGAGATGTAAGATCTCATAAACCGTAAATTTGAAAATATCTTTTATAGTTCGAGAAGATTTAAAAGAATTTGAAAATACTTTTCGAAAAGTGTTGATGAAAATTTAAAGAGAAAATTTCTGAGTTAAAAATATATTTATGAAAGTTAATTATGAAACCCCTCCTTTTTTTTTTGTATATCCATTTTAGAAAACGTTTATTTAAGTTTTTAGAAAAATCCCAATTTGAAGTACTTAGAGCAAATTAAAAATTCGTCAAACATAAAACAAAATAAAAATTAATACAGAGGCCTTATTACAACCATAACTCAAAATAGTAAAGTAATTAAATGTACTAAAAGAATTCCAAATTCCAAATTAAACCGTTTCTGTAGTATGACCTCCACCGAGTCATCCATGGCCCAAGTCTCCATCACTGATCATTACCTGAAAAGGGATAAGGAAAAACGGGGTGAGTTACTAGAACTCAGTGTATAACCCCCTTACCGTTGTCCACTGGGCCTGAATCCCATTTAACAATAATTTGGGCCTAAGCCCATTTTCAATAATAATGTATCAATTATATCATGTGTATGTAATGCAATTCCCAAACCAAACCTAATATTCCATCCGCTACACACCACCCGTACCAACCAACACACCTGTGGGGATCAAGTCAACCCACCCCGCCAACACACCAATCGCAGGCATTAAGCCATTGATAACAAATTTAATTGTGGACGAACCACCAGAATAACAGAATATATGTGGCATTGCCACTATACAGATTTGTGGCAGAGCCACCAGAACTTCTCTTCAATATTATCCCATCCCATGCAAAATCATGTTTATAATGCATAACAAATCATGATTATAACAACAGTAATTTATTCGGATATTCATTACAAAAGTACGGCCCATTATAACAATTTATCAAATAGGCCCATTAAGCAAAGTATTAGATTAGCCCATTTAGCAAAATATCAGATCGGCCCATTTAGCAAAATATCAGATCGGCCCATTTAGCAAAATATCAGATCAGCCCATTTAGCAAAATATCAGATCGGCCCATTTAGCAAAATATCAAATTGGCCCATCAAGCCATAAAATCAGATTGGCCCATTAATCAACATATCCATTCGGCCATAAGGCAATATGCATCGATTTGGCCCATTAGGGGCATTTTCGTAATTTTCACGGTGTTATAACCGATTTTGTCAATTTTGTCAAAATAGTGAGATTTAAGCAAGTTTTCTCGGTTTCACCATAATACGATTTTAATCAAGTAATTTACTTCTAATGTGATTATAATCTTAAATTCACAGAAAACGGTGTGAGATTACACACCTGATTACGGTAAGCACTAAGCCTTCTTGCTCGTCGACACCTAAGATATCGTAACACTCGATTAATCGACATACATGATTTTAATAATCAAACTCTAAAATGAACGATCTACGGTGCTTACCCTTGGAATCGTGAATGACCACGGTTTGTCAATTTTCCCCGGATGATGGTCCACAACCCGGTGGAAAATCCCGAACCACGGATGCCTCAAAATTGTGAATGACCTCGAATAGTCGATTCTCACCGAATGATGGTCCACAACCAGGTCGAAAGTCCTGAATCGCTGATACTGCCCTTTGCTTAAACTTAGGAGTAGGGATCGCAAATCCGTTCCTTTTGCGATCTTCAATCACTATCCCTTCCGATTCGATATTGCTTGTCTCCATTGAAAACAAATCTTAGTCAAAACTTATAATACTTTGATATGAAACAATTTACTAAACAAAAAGGGTCGGCTTACCACTATTTCCATAAAAGCAACGAGTGGATAGATCGAGCATTTTAGTCCCCAAAACTATGCAATCGATTAGTCCAACCACTATTCCGTTAACAACCAATTGAATATAGAACGATATCAAATAATCCAAAAAGAAACTCTTTACCTTATCAAATAATCAAATAATCGATTTCCACCGTTCGTCTTAAGGCTAGGAAGATACACGGCCACTCACTTAGAACACTACGAATAAAGTATTGGTCACAACATAAGAGTGATGAGGAGAGTGATGTTTCGATAAGAAACAAAGTAAACTAACCGAATAACGATGAGCATTCATATTCGGTTAGAAAGAAAAAGAAAATGAAATGAGAAGAGAGAGATATAAGGTCACTTACCGTTTCGATTAAGAAGAGATTTTCCCACACGATAGGGAACGAAATGGTGAAGAAATAGGATGATATTGGATTCGGCTATAGAGAAAATCACACAAGAAAATATGATCACAAGTGATGTCGATTAAAGAAGACGAAGGAAAAAGATTGGTGAAATGGTCAAAAGAAAAGGATGAATTGAGAAAATTGCTTTGGGTAGATCCTGCTATCAAAGGGGAGATGAGCAAAGGCGAGTGTTTCGGCCAAACAAAAGGAAAATAGTGCACAAATGTGCTAGGAGATTTCGGCCAAAGCAAAACAAAAAGAAAGAGATGGATTTGAAAAGAAAACACAAATGGTCAAGGAGTAAAAAGTGTACCTCTCATGCACCAAAAAAAATAACAAAATGTTCTAAAATGAAAAGAGAAATTCGGCTATCCCCTCCCCCTAACAAAACCGTCCATAACATGCCAATAATGTCAAAATTTTGGCCAACCAATCTTTCCATAACACTTTCCTCTTTTTGTGCCAACATGTCTCCTATACTTGCCTTTTCTTTTGATTTCTTTCCCCAACCTCAACCTTTTCTTATTTCCTTAACCACCTTGCCAAGAATAAAAAGTCCACCTTGCCATATATACATCTTGGCAGACACTTAGGGAAAGATACAAAAATAATAGTCAAAATTTGCACACTATGGGATTTGAACCTCCTCCCTCAAAGTTCTTCACTTGATGCCATAACCTCTTTACTAATTGCTCATTTGTGCTAGCAATTTACTCATTTATTTCCATAAGCATTGAGGTCACTTACTATATCTCCTTAAAGTGCTAAAACACAAAATTTTTACTTGGGCCCAAATAGACCCCGAGCCTTCTCATAACCCCTAAACATGCATAATAATATTTTTTAACTAGCTTATCACAAGCAATAATGCAACAATTAAAATTCCAATTTTTGGGATGTTACAATTCTACCCCCTTAAAGAAAATTTCGTCCTCGAAATTTACCTGATTAAAAGAGATGAGGATATTGTTGCCAAATCGTGTCCTCAGGCTCCCACGTAGTCCATGATTACGCCATAATACTTTAATTAACAGCACCGACTTCCTTCTCAGCACCTTAACGTCCCGATCTAAAATTTGCACTAGCTCCTCTTCGAAAGACAAGTCAGGTCTTATCTCAACTTCTTCTACCGGTACTATATGAGACGGATTCGATCGATAATGCATTAACATTGATACATGAAAAACACTATGTATCCGACTCAACTCCGGAGATAACTCAAGCTGATAAGCCACTGGCCCAACACGCTTCATCACACGGTACGGTCCGATGAACCTAAGGCTCAACTTGCCCTTTCGTCCAAATCTGAAGATTTTCTTCCAAGGTGAGACCTTTAGAAAGACTTGATCTCCTACCTCAAACTCAATATCCTTACGCTTTAGATCCGCATATGATTTTTGTCTATCCGAAGCTTCCTTTAACCGTGCCCGAATTACCTTTACTTTTTCCTCCGTCTCTGATATCAGCTCAGGACCCAATAATTGTCGCTACCCCAGTTCAGTCCAACAAGTAGGAGTACGACACCTACGACTATACAACGCCTCGTAGGGTGCCATCTGGATGCTAGATTGATAGCTGTTATTGTATGCAAACTCTGCCAACGGTAGGAAATCCTCCCAACTGCCCCTAAAGTCGATCACACAGCCTCTTAACATGTCTTACAGAATTTGGATTACTCTCTCCGACTGACCATCTGCCTGAGGATGAAATGTTGTGTTGAAATTCAACCTTGTTCCCAATGCTTCATGTAAGGCTTTCCAAAACCGTGATGTAAACCTAGGGTCCCTGTCCGATATAAGACACTGGTACCCCATGTAACCTCACGATCTCTGCTACATACAACTTAGCCAACTTCTACAATGAGTAATCCGTACGAATAAGTAGGAAATGAGCAGTCTTTGTCAACCTATCTACTATTACCCAGACAGAATCTTTCTTAGTAGGCGATAAGGGTAACCCACTAACAAAATCCATCGTTATTCTTTCCCATTTCCATAATGGAATCTTCACCGGTTGTAGCAATCCCAACGGCAGTTGATGTTCCGCCTTCACTTGCTGACATGTCAAGCACCTACTCACAAAATCAATAACCTCCCGCTTCAACCCTGGCCACCAATACTGCTCACGGAGGTCTCGATACATTTTATTTCCCCTGGGGTGCATAACATAAGGGCTACTATGCGATTCACGCAGAATCATTTGTCTCAATTTCGAATCTTTGGGCATACAAATTCTTCCGCGAAAACACAATGCTCCATCACTATTCAATACAAAATCCCCTATCACACCACCTTTCACTTGCTGAAGTAAGGAACCCAACCTTTCATCTGATAACTGCTTTTCCTTAATCTGGCCTACCCACGCAGGCTTCACCTGAACTTCGGCTAGCAAACTACCATCTTCGTACAAGCTAAGATGAGCGAACATCGCTCTCAAATCCGATATCACCTTGCGACTCAACGCATCTACCACCACATTAGCCTTTCCGGGATGATACTCGATTGAAAAGTCATAATCCTTCAACAGTTCTATCCACCTCCGCTGTCTTAAGTTCAACTCCTTTTGGGTAAGGAGGTACTTTAGACTCTTATGATCCGTATAGATGATCAACTTCTCACCGTACAGGTAGTGTCTCCAAATCTTCAAAGCAAACACCACTACAGCCAACTCCAAATCATGAGTGGGATAATTCACTTCGTGCGGTCTTAACTGACAAGATGCATAAGCCACCACTTTTCCACCTTGCATCAACACACATCCCAAGCCCATGTGTGACGCATCATAGTAAACAATAAACTCTTTTCCAGCCTCAGGTTGAATCAATACTGGCGCTTCTGTCAAAATCTTCTTCAATTTCTCAAAGCTCTCATGCTGCTGATCTGACCACACAAATGGTACTCCCTTGCGCAATAGTTTAGTTAGGGGTGCAGCAATCAACGAAAACCCCTCAACGAAACGCATGTAATAACCAGCCAACCCTAAAAAACTCCTAATTTCGGCCACTGACTTCGGTGATTTCCAGTCCAACACAGCCTCTACCTTCCGGGGATCAACTCTAGTTCCTTCGGCATACACAACATGCCCCAAAAAGGTCACTTCCTTCAGCCAAAATTCATACTTATTGAATTTGGCATAAAGTTACTTTTCCCGTAAAATCTGCAATACTACCCGCAAATGTGAATCATGCTCTTCTTCATTCTTTGAGTATACCAAGATGTCATCTATGAACACCACAATAAACCGATCTAAATAGGGTTGGAAGACCCGGTTCATCATGTCCATAAATGCAACTGGTGCATTACTCAACCCAAACGGCATCACCAAGAACTCATAATGCCCATAACGAGTTCGAAACGCAGTCTTATGAATATCCGTCTCTTTGACCTTAAGCTGGTGGTAACCTGATCTCAAATCTATCTTCGAGAAAATAGAAGCTCCTCGCATTTGATCAAACAGATCGTCGATTCTCGGCAACAGATACCTATTCTTGATCGTCAACTTATTCAACTATCTATAATCGATGCACATACGCATTGACCCATCCTTCTTCTTGACGAACAAGACTGGCGCTCCCCACGGTGACACACTCGGTCGAATGAATCCCCGATCCAAAAACTCCTAAATCTGAGCTTTAAGTTCCGCTAACTCCTTTGGCGCCATTCTATAGGGAGCAATGGACACCGAAGCCGTTCCAGGCAATAATTCAATGCCAAACTCAACCTCCCGATCTGGAGGCAATCCTGGAAGTTCCTCGAGAAAGACATTCGGAAACTCTTTCACCGTTCTAACACTTTCCACCGACAATTCCTTAGCATTCAAAGCACTAATGAAAGCTAGGAATGCTCCACACCCCTTTCTTACCAACCTTTCTGCCTTTAAAGCAGATACCACACTAGATAGATAGTTTCTTCTTTCACCTATCATCATCACTTTCTTATCCTTTGAAGTTCTTAGTATCATCTGCTTTGCAGCACAATCCCAGCTCGCACGATGTTTCACCAACCAGTCCATGCCAAAAATAAGGTCGAACTCGCCGAATGGCAGTTCCATCAAATCCGCCAAAAATGTTTCTCCCTGAATTTCTAGGGGCACATATCTAAACAATCTATTTACTATCATAGACTGTCCTAAAGGACTAATTACCGTCGTCTCTCTAGTAGTAATCTCAAATCTAATGTTCAGATTTCTTGATACAGCACTAGCAACATACGAATGGGTGGATCCGATATCTATTAAAGTAGTAACAGGTACATCAGATATGAAAAACGTACCGGTTATCACATCAGGTGCATCGCCATCCTCTCGGCGTCTGACCGCATAAACCAACCCTGGCTGCCTCGCCTCCGCATTACCCCTACCCGGTGCACCCTGACCTCGTCCTACACCATTACCACCTCGACTTGGCCCACGGCCTCTCGATGGCTACTGAGCGCCTCTAGCTGGCTGTGTATCATAGTTACGAGCATCCTGAGTCTGAGCAGTCTGTCGAGGGCAATTTTTAAGCTGATGGTCCTTGGAACCACATTTGAAACAACCACCGGTTCTCTTCCAGCATTCACCCCGGTGTCATTTTCCGTAATCCGCACATGGTTGTGTCTGATTGGTAGCAGCTGGTACTCTAGCTCGAGCTGGCTCATTATTCCTGGGCCTCTTCTGAAACCCTCTAGCAAGACCTGAGTACTTAAAGTCCCTCTTGCTCCTGCCCCTATCTTTTTCACTGTTTTGCCGCTCCGAATGCTTAGCCTCTTCAGCTATCTTAGCTTTCTCCACAAGTGTGGCAAAGTTCCTTTCTTGTTGTGGGGCTATCAGTACCCGCAACTCATCACTCAACCTGTCCTCAAAATGCACACAGCGTTCGTAGTCAGTTGGCACTATACACCGGGCATAACGACTCAGACACAGAAATTCTGCCTCGTAAGCTGCCACAGTCTTACCTCATTGAGCCAGATTTAGGAATTCCTTCCTTCGGGCATCCACATAGCTAGCCCCAACATGCTTTCCCTAGAATGCTGTTTTGAAGAATTCCCAGGTAATACGATCGGCCTGAGTGCCTTCCCGAATAGTTAGCCACCATTGATACGCCTCGTCTCTCAACAAGGACACAGCTCCTCTCAGTTTCTGCTCGGTGGTGCAATCCAAATCATCCATGATCTGCTCTACTGCCTCGAGCCAATACTCCGCTACATTTGGGGCTACACCCGAGATACCCCTAAAAACCTCAGCACCATTTGATCTGAGTCGTTCCAAAATTGACCCACGAGCTGCTGGCCCAATTCTAGCCCCAGCAACCCTTTCCAAGACTCGCAACTTTTCTTGGGACAGAGCGATGTCCTGCCTCATACGATCATGTGATCCAGCTTCTGTCACAGGTGACGCAGGTGCGTCCATTTTCGGCTTATGTCCCGACGCTTTCAGACGCAATTCTAGCGCCTCAGCCTCTACCACGGCCACGTCTACCGCGTCCACGTCCTCTAGTGCATATATTGGCTAATTCAATTTAATCTAATTTAAAAGTCTTATGAATCAGTATACTATTTCGGTGTTTATTAAACAATATTTTATGAATTATAAGAAGTAAAGTTGTTTTCGTAATCGCATCCTATAGTCTCAATCTCTATAGTTTCAATACCTAAAACTAGAAGTTCTAGAGTATTCCTACGGTCATATCATAATCATTATAATCATACAATAATAACATACACTTACTTGACTTGGTGCTGGATACCCGTGGTGACATACTTCTTTTAAAACATACGTTTAAAATTTAAAACAACTTTGGAAAATGTTTTTGAACCCACACCACAGCCGAGTTTTGAACCGGACTCTGATACCATAAAATGTAACACCCCAAACCCGGCCTATGCATTAAGGCCAGTTTTGACATGTCACATGAAAAAAATATACTTTAAGTCCTTTTAAAAATTTAAGTAAAACAGATTTCAAAATTTTGAAGATATATTATTGAATAAAAGATTGATTGATAAATCGATAAATTTAAGATGTAAGATCTCATAAACCGTAACTTTGAAAATATCGTTTATAGTTCGAGAAGATTTAAAAGAATTTGAAAATATTTTTCGAAAAGTGTTGATGAAAATTTAAAGAGAAAATTTTCGAGTTAAAAATATATTTATGAAAGTTAATTATGAAACCCCTCTTTTTTTTGTATATCCATTTTAGAAAACGTTTATTTAAGTTTTTAGAAAAATCCCAATTTGAAGTACTTAGAGCAAATTAAAAATTCATCAACCATAAAACAAAACAAAAATTAATTCAGAGGCCTTATTACAACCATAACTCAAAATAGCAAAGTAATTAAATGTACTAAAAGAAATCCAAATTCCAAATTAAACCGTTTTTGTAGTATGGCCTCCACCGAGTCATCCATGGCCCAAGTCTCCATCACTGATCATTACCTGAAAAGGGATAAGGAAAAACGGGGTGAGTTACTAGAACTCAGTGTATAACCCCCTTACCATCGTCCACTGGGCCTGAATCCCATTTAACAATAATTTGGGCCTAAGCCCATTTTCAATAATAATGTATCAATTATATCATGTGTATGTAATGCAATTCCCAAACCAAACCTAATATTCCATCCGCTACACACCACCCGTACCAACCAACACACCTGTGGGGATCAAGTCAACCCACCCTGCCAATACACCAATCGCAGGCATTAAGTCATTTGTAACAAATTTAATTGTGGACGAACCACCAGAATAACAGAATATATGTGGCATTGCCACTATACAGATTTGTGGCAGAGCCACCAGAACTTCTCTTCAATATTATCCCATCCCATGCAAAATCATGTTTATAATGCATAACAAATCATGATTATAACAACAGTAATTTATTCGAATATTCATTACAAAAGTACGGCCCATTATAACAATTTATCAAATAGGCCTATTAAGCAAAGTATCAGATTGGCCCATTTAGCAAAATATCAGATCGGCCCATTTAGCAAAATATCAAATTGGCCCATCAAGCCATAAAATCATATTGGCCCATTAATCAACATATCCATTCGGCCATAAGGCAATATGCATCGATTTCACCCATTAGGGGCATTTTCGTAATTTTAACGGCGTTATAACCGATTTTGTCAATTTTGTTAAAATAGTGAGATTTAAGCAAGTTTTCTCGATTTCACCATAATACGATTTTAATCAAGTAATTTACTTCTAATGTGATTATAATCTTAAATTCATGGAAAACGGTGTGAGATTACACACCTGATTACGGTAAGCACTAAGCCTTCTTGCTCGTCGACACCTAAGATATCGTAACACTCGATTAATCGACATATGTGATTTTAATAATCAAACTCTAAAATGAACGATCTACGGTGCTTACTCTTGGAATCGTGAATGACCACGATTTGTCAATTTTCCCCGGATGACGGTCCACAACCCGGTGGAAAATCCCAAACCACGGATGCCTCAAAATTGTGAATGACCTCGAATAGTCGATTCTTATCGGATGATAGTCCACAACCCGGTGGAAAGTCCCGAATAGCCGATACTGCCTTCGCTTAAACTTAGGAGTAGGGATCGCAAATCCGTTCCTTTTGCAATCTTCAATCACTATCCCTTTCGATTCGATATTGCTTGTCTCCATTGAAAACAAATCTTAGTCAAAACTTATAATACTTTGATATGAAACAATTTACTAAACAAAAAGGGTCGGCTTACCACTATTTCCATAAAAGCAACGAGTAGATAGATCGAGCATTTTAGTCTCCAAAAATATGCAATCGATTAGTCCAACCACTATTTCGTTAACAACCAATCGAATATAGAACAATATCAAATAATCTAAAAAGAAACTCTTTACCTTATCGAGATTGTATTCAATTTCCACCGTTCGTCTTCAGGCTACGAAGATACACGGCCACTCACTTAGAACACTACGAATAAAGTATTGGTCACAACATAAGAGTGATGAGGAGAGTGATGTTTCGATAAGAAACAAAGTAAACTAACTGAATAACGATGAACATTCATATTCGGTTAGAAAGAAAAAGAAAATGAAATGAGAAGAGAGAGATATAAAGTCACTTACCATTTCGATTAAGAAGAGATTTTCCCACACGATAGGGAACGAAATGGTGAAGAAATAGGATGATATTGGATTCGGCTATAGAGAAAATCACACAAGAAAATATGATCACAAGTGATGTCGATTAAAGAAGAAGAAGGAAAAAGATTGGTGAAATGGTCAAAAGAAAAGGATGAATGGAGAAAAGTGCTTTGGGTAGATTCGGCTATCAAAGGGGAGATGAGCAAAGGTGAGTGTTTCGGCCAAACAAAAGGAAAATAGTGCACAAATGTGCTAGGAGATTTCGGCCAAAGCAAAACAAAAAGAAAGAGATGGATTTGAAAAGAAAACACATATGGCCAAGGAGTAAAAAGTGTACCTCTCATGCACCAAAAAAAAATAACAAAATGTTCTAAAATGAAAAGAGAAATTCGGCTATCCCCTCCCCCTAACAAAACCATCCATAACATGCCAATAATGTCAAAAATTTGGCCAACCAATCTTTCCATAACACTTTTGTAACACCCTAAACCCGGCCCAAACACCACGGCCGAATTTAGAATGCTACTGAGGAAAAAGTTTAAAAGAATTTGATATATGGGTGAAACACAAAAATTTGCTGTCTCTTGTAAAACATTATATATTTAAAATTCTCAATAAAATTAGGTTGTTACAAAATATCCGGATTGAAAACTTTAATTTAAGTTTTTAAGATGTCTTTGCTTTGAAAATAAAATAAAACATTCCCAAATATTAGCTCGATCGTCCATCCAACTTAAACATAATAAAAACCCCAAAATACTTTAAATGGCCTTATTACAATAATGATTTAATCAAAAGTACCAAAAATATAAAATGCTTAAAACAAATAAAACATCTTCTGCATGGCCACCCCGTCTCCACTCCAGCCCGGTCCAAGAATCACGAATCACCTGCATTGTTGGTAAAAATTGGGTGAGTCAAACCGACTCAGTGTATAGTTATTTCACATGCCTCCACAATATGGGCTTGGCCCATATCCACACAGTCCACAAACATAATTATGCAAAATGAAGCCCAGCCCAACCTAGTGTCCATCCGCTACACACCCCCGTACCTGTCGCACACACCAGGGGATTACTAAATCGCCCTCCAACCGCTACACACCTCCTTGGCAGACTTGCTGCCCAAGGCCGTGGCTTAGCCACCGATCACCTAAATGACCCCACATGTCTGTATCCACGAGGTGACTCGCGGTCATCCTCAATCCACGATGATGCACACAGCTATCATCCGCCCACGATGTGGCACATAGCCAACACCCCACCTTGATGAAGCACATAGCCAACATCAAGCGCCAATGTAGCACAAGGCTAACATTAGACCACGTATATAAATATGTACACCCTGTCCTTCAATAGTCATGTCCCAATCCCCATGCATATATGTATATGACAAAATATCATGAGTATACATCACATGCTACCACAATTTCATACATATACCATAGGTAATTTTAATATCATAAAACACTGACCTGTTAACCGATTACCCCCATGGGTAGCCACCATTTCAGCCATTATTTTCGGCTACTATACACATCATAAACATATATATATAACAACATACACAAATAACAGGAGAACAGTGCGATAACTACACACCTGATAACCCGAAGAATCACACTCTCGATATCAATGCTATCTCTAACCGAAACTACAGCGATCTACCTACGCTCCTGTTCTGAGCTGGCCCACACCTCGATGGCCAATCCCGTATCGCAGAGACTGATCTCTTCTTAAACTTAGGGATAGGGGTTACCCCTTTCTCTCCTTGACTGGCACTCGCATCCATCGACGAACACTTTAATCAAAACCCGATTAATACGAGATCTTAAACGAATAGAAACTACAACTTAACATCCTTACAAAAATGAATCAGAATCCCGAAACTTCTGCTTACTTCTGTCGATTTGCCCCTAAAAGCCACAGTCAGAATCGGTCATCACTTAAAACACTCATAATATGGCCTTTGGCCGAATATTGTATCTTGCTTACCACTAAAGATCAACTTCCCGAAATCACTTCCTAGATTCGGCCACATTAGAGAAATGGAGTTAGACCCCTAACTTTCAGCAATCAAAAGAAATAGAAGAAAGCGATTAGAAGAGAACTCTTACCCACTATTGCGAATCGATTGGAGCAGATTTCAGTCAATGACACTTTCGGCTTTGAAGAGAACAAGAGAAGAAAAGAGATGGTAAGGAGGTTCAAATAGAGATTCGGCTATGGCTTCCCAAATGGAGTTGGAATACTCGGCCACTAAGAGAATAAATGTGGAGTTGAAGTTTGAGAGAAAGAAAAAAGAAGTATAAAATAGAGTTAGAAGAATTCGGCAATGGTGAACAATGGTGGAGAGGTTTCGGCTTAAAGGATGTGCGAAAAAGAAAAGGGAATGAGGGACTTATAAGGTTCGGCTTTGGGAAAGAAAATGGGAAGAAGAGAAGATGCACAAAATGCACATATGGCTACTTCAATATTCAGTTCTTGCTTCAAAGAAAAGAGAGGAAAAAGAATGAATTCTCTTGACTAAGAATTTCGGCAAGTAGCACTAAAGGAGAAATAAAAAGGTGAACACACTCACAAAAATAATTTTGGCACTTACTCCCCTCTACATGGCCGAATTTGCCATCCCAATCCCCTCTCCTAAATTCGGCTATCACTCAAACTCTATCTCCCCCTTCCTTTTCTCCTATTTTTCCCCTTCAACACTCATTCAAAAAGTTTGAATGAGTCAACTATTATCTCTTCCCCCTTAGCCGAATTTTTAAAAGAATTGACCAAGTCTTATCCTCATCCTTCCAAAGTCCAAATGCCGTCCAACTACCCCTCCCCCTTGACGCAAAAAGAAACCCCATAATGCTTCCTCCGTAACTCGAACCTCCTCCCTCCTGAAGCCCCCTTTTGACGCAACCTTCCCCCTTGCACCCTTGCGTCTCCATGCCACTTTACCCCTTCACTTGTTGTGACATAAAACCCACACAATTTTTCTTAAGACCTCCTTTGACTAGCTCCCCTTTTTAAACTTAAAACCCAATATTCTCCTACAGCATTCACCTATATCCTAGAGTTCCCAAAACCCCTAAAGCACATCCAACACACACACCAAGCCCACTATCACATGAATTAAACGCATAACCCCTAAATCCCGGATATTACAACTTTCCTCTTTTTATGCCAACATGTCTCTCATACTTGCCTTTTCTTTTTATTTCTTTCCCCAACCTCAACCTTTTCTTATTTCCTTAGCCACCTTGCCAAGAATAAAAAGTCCACCTTGCCATATATACATCTTGGCTGACACTTAGGGAAAGATACAAAAATAATAGTCAAAATTTGCACACTATGGGATTTGAACCTCCTCCCTCAAAGTCCTTCACTTGATGCCATAACCTCTTTACTAATTGCTCATTTATGCTAGCAATTTACTCATTTATTTCCATAAGCATTGAGGTCACTTACTATATCTCCTTAAAGTGCTAAAACACAAAATTTTTACTTGGGCCCAAATAGACACCGAGCCTTCTCATAAGCCCTAAATATGCATAATAAAATTCTTAACTAGCTTATCAGAAGCAATAATGCAACAATTAAAATTCCAAAGTTTGGGATGTTACAGGTTTAAAATGAGATTTTTTAAAAAAATTTTGGTTTATAAAGAGATCCGAAACGGCGTTGTTTCGCAGTAGTTCTTCTGGAGCTAAAACTGTGTCGTTTAAAGGTCTCCAACCCGCGACTCAACCCATACTGCCAAGGATCCGCGTGTTTTGGACTGAGGGTCAATTTGCGTTCTCAGTCCTTCTGCTTTTGAGGTGTGTTTCAATTAAATCATTTTTACTTTTAATTTGGCCTTGTAACTTTATGCATTTTTCATTTTAGTCCTATAGTAAACGGTACCGTTTTGGAGGACGGGGATATTTCCCCACTCGGTCCTTCGATGTTATTCGAGCATTCAAATGGGCCCCTTCTCTTTTATTTATTTGTGAATTTGCCCTTAAATTTCTGTTTTAAGTTCAATTTAGTTCTTTTGTTCCATTTGCAATTAACTATTTTTAATCTTATTTGTAACATCCGGGATTTAGGGGCTCTGCATTTATCTTGATTCTATTTGTTTCGTATGCTCTGTATGTTATTTATGTGTGTCTGGGGTCTTCGAGAAGGCCTAGGGTTAAGCCGGAACCTTGGCCAAAATTTTAGTTTTGGGCATTTTCAGGGGAGAGCTAGCTCGAATAGGACTTAAGGTGTGTTGCTTGTGTTTGATGACACAAGAAGTGGTGTGGTAAAGTGGCAAGGAGGCACCACTTAAGGTGCAGGTAGTGACGCCTCAAGGAAGCTAAGAGGGAGCAGGTTCAAGCTACGTGAAGTACATTTTGGGATTCTTTTTGGCGTCAAAGGGGAGCAGAAGCAGAAGTCGACTGGGACACTTCAGGATGGGAGAGTGGATTGAGTCAAAAAATTTGAATGTGTGGCTGAGAGAAAATAAAGGAGTTGGAATCATTCAAATCGTTTTCAATGAGTGATTAGGAGTGAAGTTAGGAGAATTTTTGGGGATTTGATGTGGGTAAGGTTGGTGGCCGAAAGTTGGTAGGGGTACTTAGTTTTTGTTCTTTGCTCTTGTGGTACATTCGGTCATTGGAGTAGGAGGGGGTACCGATTTTGGTAAGTTCACGGAAAGCTTCTTTATTCTTTCTTTTGGGTTCTAAATCCCTATATGCCGTAGGTGCCTGACCAAATTCCATCTTCTGGCCTCTTTTTCTGAAGCCAAAACCGAAACCTGTTGTCTCCTACTTGATTCTTCTTTTCTTATTTCATTTTCCCCATTTTTCATCTATCATATCTCCTTCTTTTCTCTCTTTTTCTGGTACTACCGAAATCTCTTGATCACCTTGAACCGAAACCCTTTTTATTACTTCACCAACAAAAGCCGAAGCAATTCTTTTTTTCTCTATTTTGCTTACTTCTCAAACCCCATCTCTTGGGCGAATTTCCATAGAAGGTTGCCATCACTTCTTCACTCAACCTTTCTAATCTGTTTCTCTTGAGTTGTGGTAGGTGTTTCTTTTCTTTTCATTCCTCTCTCTTCTCTCTTTTGATTGTCCGAATCAAAAGATATTAATCCTATTCCATGTGTGTGTTGGCCGAATAGAGGAGGGGCTTGGTGTTTGTGTTTTCTGCTTTTGGTCAACAGTTGGAAGAGTACTCAAGGCCAATCGAAACCGATCAATCAAGGTAAGGGGTTTATATTTCTTGTTCGGCCATAAGGCCACCCCTTTTTTTTAACTTGTAGCTTAGAGGGCCAATTCTAATGTGGGGTTTGTTTAGGGACTTCAGTGATCCATAAATCCAAGAGTAGTAGCCTTCGAGTCCTGCCGACTTAGGTAAGAAATCGTGATATTGATTGGACGTTATTCTTATGTTTCCATACTTCGATGTTTTAACCTGGTCTTCTGACCAAGATCTATTCCATGGAATCAAGCACAAGCAAGGCAAAGGAAGGGGTTGGACCGGTAAACCCAACCCCTAAGTTTAAGAGACGTGCCGTGTTAGCAGTACGAGATTGGCCACCGGGTTGTGGGCCAGCTTCAGAACAGAGTCATAGGTAGATAGCAGTCGTTTCTGCTACCGATAGTGTCGACATAGAGAGTGTTATTTTGCGTGTTACCAGATGTGTAAACCCTCACACACTTTATTTGTTTTAGCTGTATTATTAATTGTATGGACTGAAAAGCTGGTGAAGGCTGTGTATACAGTCGAAATACCCTTATGGGTAAGGCAAGGAGTGCCAGGTACGTATCTGTGATGATTCAATATAAGGTTGGATGTATGTGGTATTTTAATGCCTTGTTAATAGCATGTTACATTTATTATGACATATATGTTGTGCATGAGATGTGGGAATGATGATAAAGGGGAAGTGATAAGTTCACATAGTGATCGGTGGCTCTGCCACAAATGATTTATGAGGTCACATAGTGATCAGTGGCTCTGCCACAAATGATTTATGATGTCACATGGTGATCGGTGGCTAAGCCACAGTGGATTTTAAGGTCACATAGTGATCGTTGTTAAAATCGGCAGCATGACTGTCGAGACAGCGTGTAGCGGATAGAGGGTTGATTGTAGAAATCCCCACGGTGTGATGGTTGGTACGGGATGGCGTGTAGAGGATGGAATTTGCTAGGTTGGGTTGGGCTTGATGCATTCATGTAGTTGTATGATATCATGTATGGGCTAAATATGTGATGGTAGGCCGTGGACCGTGTTGTGTGTTTTAATGGTTTTACACACTGAGTCTCTGTGACTCACCATTTTCCTAACTTCTTCAGGTAATCAGTAGACCGTGGGTCCGGGAGCCGAGGCGGACTCGTGGAGGCCATAAAGTTTTTTCTTTTCGCAAACTTTTTTACTGCTAAAATTCAATTTTATTTGGGGGATTTTTGATGTAATAATGCCTTCCTAAATTGATGTTTGGGTTTTGATTTTATCTGTTTATCATTTATTAAAACTTGACACTATGCAAATTTGAACACGAAATTAAGAAACCTGGGATTTTCAGAAGACGAGTAATTCAAAGCATACGGTTTCTTTCAAGCATCACTGAACATAATGAATATTTGATTAACACAAATTTAAATTTTCTTAAACTATCAAATCATTGTTTTCAAGACATCGCTTTAATCAGGGAAAATTTTCAAATCTACGGTTTTTCTTAAAACAATCAAAACTTTATTTTTACTTCACCTTGTAACATACCAGATCCGGTCGTAACGTTTTGGCCGGGTTTGGGGTGTTACAATTTTGGTATCAGAGCCTAGATTGTAAAACTCGGGCTGTGAAAATGGGTTCAATGATGTTTTATTAAGTTGGACTAAATGATTTTGGGAATGTTTTGGTTGGAATATGGCATCCGAGTCTACCGACACCCGATCCACCCAGGCAAGTATTCTAACTATTTGATGGTGTATGTATAGAATGATTGTTAGCATGGAAAAAATATATACTTGTTAGTCTTAGAAATTCAAACTTTAGAGACAGAAAACCTCTAGGTGGTGATGTGTTCTGCGAAAACTACACTCTAAAGATATTTCTGATAAAATAGCTCGGTATTAAACAGTGAAAAGTACTAACTTGTAAAACTTCTAATCAGATTAAAACGCGACGGTAGTCATGAGTACTAGGGGACGTGGACGTAATGTGCGTGGACGTGGTAAAGGTAGGATTACTGTGTCGGAACCAGTAGGGTCTGGTCATGGGTTAGGAAATGAGGTGCCGCTATCGCCAGCTACAGAAGCAGAGTTTCAGGACCAAACGGGTGGAGACAATGCGGTGTCTCAAGTGATGTTACGGGTCTTGGAAAGAGTTGTGGGGCAGGCTTGGGTACAAGGGCTCAGAAATCTATGTCAGAACGACTTCGAGCTAATGGAGCGGAAATGTTTAGGGGAGTTTCCGACGTAGCCCCTAATGCAGCTGAGTATTGGCTGGAGGCCGTTGAGTGTATAATGGATGACCTCGATTTCACGGAGGAGGAAAAGTTGAAAGGAGTTGTGTCTCTTCTGCGATATGAGGCGTATCAATGGTGGCTTATGGTCAGGGATGGTACTGTGGCTGACCGCATTACCTGGGATTTCTTCAAGTTGTCATTCCAGAGTAAGTACATTGGGTCGAGTTATGTGGATGCGCAGCGAAGGGCATTTTTGAATCTGGTTCAGGGGAGCAAGTCGGTGGCTGAGTATGAGGCGGAATTCTTACGCCTTAGCCGTTATGCCCGTGGGATAGTGGCCACAGACCATGAGCGTTGTGTTCGATTCGAAGATGGGTTGAGAGATGATTTGCGTGTGCTGATAGCTCCGCAACGAGAAAGAGAATTTACTGTCTTGGTGGAAAAGGCTAAGATAGCCGAGGAAGTGAAGCGGTCGAAAAAGCAGAATCGAGATAGAGATAAAGGTGGTAATAAAAGGAATTTTGGATCGTCAAGGTCAGCTGGGCGTTTTCAGAAAAGAACTAGGATGGATGGGCCAAGTCGGGTTGTGAGACCTGTTGTTGATAGGCAGCCTCAGAGGTGTGCACAATATGGTAAATTCCATTTAGGAGAGTGTTGGATGAGTAACAGAAGATGTTTCAGGTGTGGATCTGCTGATCATCAGATTAGAGACTGTCCACAGGAGCAGGACGGTGCAAGGCCAGGAAGTCAAGGTCATGCTCAGCCGGGTAGAGGTGGTCAGTAGCCACAGAGGGGTCGTGGTCCAGCTAGAGGAGGTAATGGTTTCGGTCGGGGCCATGGAACACCAGGCAGAGGTGCTGAGAACACTGATGCGAGGCAGCCAGGGTTAGTCTATGCAGCTAGACGCCGAGAAGAGGGTGATGCACCGGACGTCATAACCGGTACGTTTCTTATTTATGGGCTACCTTATACTACTTTAATTGATATCGGGTCGACACATTCTTAGGGTGCTAGTGTGGTATCTGGAACTTTAAGTTTAGACTCTGAGATTACCCCTAGGGAGATGACTGTACCTAGCCCGCTAGGACAAACTGTAGTGGTAAACAAACTTTATAGGGATGTACGTCTAGAAGTTCCAGGGGTAGCTTTTTCGGCTGATCTGATGGAACTGCCGTTCGAGGAGTTTGACTTGATCTTAGGAATGGACTGGCTGGTAAAGTATCAAGCGAATTTGGATTGTATAGCCAAGCGCATGATGTTAAGAACTCTCGAGGGTGAAGAAGTGGTGGTAATAGGTGAGAGGAGGAACTACCTATCCAATATAGTGTTCGTCTTAAAAGCTGAGAGAATGGTGAGGAAAGGATGTGAGGCATTTATAGCTTATGTTTGCGCTTTGGAAGCCAAGGAATCAATTGTGATGGATGTTCGAGCAGTGAAGGAATTTTCTGATGTTTTTCCGGAAGAGCTTCCAAGGTTACCTCCCGATCGCGAGGTGGAGTTTGGTATTGATCTTCTACCGGGAACAGCACATGTGTCTATCAGACCATACAGGATGGCGCCAAAGGAGTTGAAGGAGTTGAAAGCGCAGATTTAGGAACTATTAGATCGGGGTTTTATTCGACCAAGTGTATCGCCTTGGGGAGCGTCGGTGTTATTTGTTAAGAAGAAGGACGGATCAATGCGTATGTGCATTGATTACCGTTAGTTGAACAAGTTGACGATCAAAAACAAATACCCGTTGCCGAAGATTGATGACTTGTTTGATCAATTGAAGGGGGCGTCAGTTTTCTCAACGATAGATTTGAGGTCAGGGTATCATCAGCTTCAGGTCAAGGAAGCGGATATCCATAAGACGGCTTTCAGGACTCGCTATGGCCGTTACGAATTCCTGGTAATGCCGTTCGGGTTGATCAATGCACCAGCAGCGTTTATGGACATGATGAATCGGGTTTTCCAACCCTACCTGGATCGATTCGTCATGGTATTTATAGACGATATACTGGTCTATTCAAGATCAGAGGGGGAGCATGATTCGCATCTTCGAGTGGTTCTACAAATCTTGAGGGAGAAGCAGTTGTTCGCCAAATTCAGTAAGTGCGAATTCTGGCTAAGAGAAGTTACCTTTTTGGGCCATGTAGTGTCTGCTAAGGGGATTAGGGTTGATCTTCGGAAAATCGAGGCTGTGTTGGAGTGGAAGCCACCTAAGTCTATGGCAGAAATTAGGAGTTTTCTTGGTCTGGCTGGGTACTATAGAAGGTTTGTGGAAGGGTTCTCATTAATTGCAGCACCTCTAACCAAGCTGTTGAGGAAAGGGGTACCTTTTGTTTGGGCTGATAGGCAGTAGGAGAGTTTTGAAAGGCTGAAAAGGATTTTGACGGAGGCTCCAGTATTGATACAGCCTGAGGCTGGAAAAGAGTTTGCGGTTTACTGCGATGCGTCACACACAGGTTTGGGATGTGTGTTGGTGCAAGATGGGAAAGTGGTAGCGTATGCGTCTCGGCAGTTGAGATCGCATGAGTTGAATTACCCCATGCACGATTTGGAATTAGCGGCAGTGGTGTTTGCTCTGAAGAGTTGGAGGCATTATCTGTATGGGGAGAAGTCTGTTATTTATATAGATCATAAGAGCCTAAAATATCTCCTTACCCGGAAGGAGTTAAACTTAAGGCAGCGAAGGGGATCGAATTGTTAAAGGATTACGACTACTCAATCGAGTACCATCCAGGTAAAGCTAACGTGGTGGCGGATGCATTAAGTCGTAGGGTGATCTCTAACTTGAGAGCAATGTTTGCTCACCTCAGCTTATACGATGATGGGAGTATATTAGCTGAACTGCAAGTGAAACCTTCTTGGGTCCGTCAGATTAAAGAGAAGCAGTGGGCCGACGAGTTATTGAAGTCAAAATTGCAGTTGGGATCAGGTGATGGGACCACGGAATTCAGTATGAATAAGGATGGAGTAGTGTGTTTTCGAGGGAAAACTTGCACGCCGAGGGATCCTAAGCTAAGGGGTAAGATTTTACAGGAAGCGCATAGCAGCCCGTACGCTATCCATCCTGGGGGAAGTAAGATCTATCGAGATCTCCGAGAGCAATTTTGGTGGCCGGGGTTGAAGCGAGAAGTAACCGAATTTGTGAGTAAGTGCTTGACGTGTCAGCAGGTAAAAGCAGAACATCAGTTGTCTTCGGGGTTGTTGCAGCCTATAAAGATTCCGCAGTGGAAACGGGAAAGGATCACGATGGATTTTGTTAGTGGGCTACCCCTTACACATACCAAGAAGGATTCGGTTTGGGTAATAGTTGATCGTTTGACGAAGTTTGCTCATTTCATACCAGTTCGGGTTGACTACTCTCTACAGAAATTGGCTAAGTTGTATATAGCAAAGATTGTGAAGTTGCACAGGGTACCAGTGTCTATCATCTCGGACAGGGTCCCTAGGTTTATGTCGAGATTTTGGAGGGCGTTGCATCAAGCATTGGGTACAAAGTTGGATTTCAGTACAGCGTTTCATCCACAGTCAGATGGACAGTCAGAGAGGGTAATTCAGATCTTAGAGGATATGTTGAGAGGCTGTGTCATAGACTTCAGAGGTAGTTGGGAGGAGTTTCTACCGTTAGCGGAATTCGCGTACAACAACAGTTACCAATCTAGTATTCAGATGGCACCGTATGAAGCGTTGTATGGTCGGAAGTGTCGCACTCCTACTTGTTGGACAGAGTTGGGTGAGTGTCAGATGTTGGGGCTTGAATCGGTTGCTGAGACGGAAGATAGGGTTAAGCTAATTCGAACACGATTAAAGGAAGCTTCTGACAGACAGAAGTCCTATGCTGACTTAAAGCGTAAGGACATAGAATTTGCAGTTGGTGATCGGGTTTTCTTAAAGGTTTCACATTGGAAGAAAGTATTAAGGTTTGGACGGAAAGGGAAGTTAAGTCCCAGGTTCATCGAGCCTTATCAGGTGTTGAAGCGTGTGGGACCAGTAGCCTATCAGCTCGAGCTACCTTCGGAGTTGAGCCAGATCCACGATGTGTTTCACATTTCAATGCTAAGACGCTACCGTTCGAATCCATCTCATGTTGTGCCAGTAGAAGAGATTGAAGTAAGGCCTGATCTATCTTTTGAAGAAGAGCCGGTGCAGATCTTGGATCGTGATGTCAAAGTATTGCGTAAGAAATCAGTCCCTTTGGTTAAAGTGTTGTGGCAGAACCATGGATCAAAGGAAGCTACGTGGGAGCCAGAGGATGTTGTGCGACAGCAATACCCTTATCTCTTTTGATCAAGTAATTTCGAGGCTGAAATTTCTTTAAAGGGGTAGAACTGTAACATCCGGGATTTAGGGGCTCTGCATTTATCTTGATTCTATGTGTTTGGTATGCTCCGTATGTTGTTTATGTGTGTCTGGGGTCTTCGGGAAGGCCCAGTGTTAAGCCAGAACCTTGGCCAAAATTTTAGTTTTGGGCACTTTCAGGGAGAGCTAGCTAGGATAGGACTTAAGGTGTGTTGTTTGTGTTTGATGACACAAGAA
The DNA here is from genome assembly GCA_005393395.2 of Gossypium australe. Taxonomy (NCBI): domain Eukaryota; kingdom Viridiplantae; phylum Streptophyta; class Magnoliopsida; order Malvales; family Malvaceae; genus Gossypium; species Gossypium australe. The sequence goes on along the minus strand of CM016616.1, from coordinate 32,715,972 downwards.
GTGGTGTGGTAAAGTGGCAAGGAGGTGCCACTTAAGGTGCAGGTAGTGACGCCTCAAAGGAGTTTAGAGGGAGCAGGTTCAAGTTGCGTGAAGCGCATTTTAAGAGTCTTTTTGGCGTCAAAGGGGAGCAGAAGCAGAAGTCGACTGGGACACTTCAGGATGGGAGATTTGATTGAGTCAAAATATTTGTGGCTGAGAGAAAATAAAGGAGTTGGAATCATTCAAATCATTTTGAATGAGTGATTAGGAGTGAAGTTAGGAGAATTTTTGGGGATTTGATGTGGGCAAGGTTGGTGGCCGAAAGTTGATAGGGGTTCTTAGTTTTTGTTCTTTGCTCTTGTGGTACATTCGGTCATTGGAGTAGGAGGGGGTGTCGATTTTGGTAAGTTCACGGGAAGCTTCTTTATTTTTTCTTTTGGGTTCTAAATCCCTATATGCCGTAGGTGCCTGACCAAATTCCATCTTCTGTCCTCCTTTTCTGAAGCCAAAATTGAAACCTGTTGTCTCCTACTTGATTCTTCTTTTCTTATTTCATTTTTCCCATTGTTCATCTATCATATCTCCTTTTCTCTCTTTTTCTGGTACTGCTGAAATTCTTGATCACCTTGAACCGAAACCCTTTTTATTACTTCACCAACAAAAGCCGAAGCAATTCTTTTCTTCTCCATTTTGCTTACTTCTCAAACCCCATCTCTTGGGTGAATTTCCATAGAAGGTTGCCGTCACTTCTTCACTCAACCTTTCCAATCTGTTTCTCTTGAGTTGCGGTAGGTGTTTTTTTTCTTTTCATTCCTCCCTCTTCTCTCTTTTGATTGTCCGAATCAAAAGATATTAATTCTGTTCCATGTGTGTGTTGGCCGAATAGAGGAGGGGCTTGGTGTTTGTGTTTTCTGCTTTTGGTCAACAGTTGGAAGAGTACTCAGGGCCAATCGAAACCGATCAATCAAGGTAAGGGGTTTATATTTCTTATTCGGCCATAAGGCCACCCCTTTTTTTAACTTGTAGCTTGGAGGGCCGATTCTAATGTGGGGTTTGTTTAGGGACTTTAGTGATCCATAAATCCAAGAGTAGTAGCCTTTGGGTCCTGCCGACTTAGGTAAGAAATCGTGATATTGATTGGACGTTATTCTTATGTTTCCCTGCTTCGATGTTTTAACCTGGTCTTCTGACCAAGATCTATTCCATGGAATCAAGTACCAGCAAGGCAAAGGAAGGGGTTGGACCGGTAAACCCAGCCCCTAAGTTTAAGAGACGTGTTGTGTCAGCAGTACGAGATTGGCCATTGGGTTGTGGGCCAGCTTCGGAACAGAGTTGTAGGCAGATAGCAGTCGTTTCTGCTACCGATAGTGTCAACTAGAAAGTGTTATTTTGCGTGTTACTAGGTGTGTAAACCCTCACACACTTTATTTGTTTTAGCTGTATTATTAATTGTATGGGCTGAAAAGACGGAGAAGGCTGTGTATACAGTCGAAATACCCTTGTGGGTAAGGCAGGGAGTGCCAGGTACGTATCTGTGATGATTCAATATGAGGTTGGATGTATGTGGTATTTTAATGCCTTGTTAATAGCATGTTACATTTATTATGACATATATGTTGTGCATGGGATGTAGGAATGATGATAAAGGGGAAGTGATAAGGTCACATAGTGATCGGTGGCTCTGCCACAAATGATTTATGAGGTCACATAGTGATCGGTGGCTCTGCCACAAATGATTTATGAGGTCACATGGTGATCGGTGGCTAAGCCACAGTGGATTTTAAGGTCACATAGTGATAGTTGTTAAAACCGGCAGCATGACCGTCGAGACGACGTGTAGCGGATGGAGGGTTGATTGTAGAAATCCCCACAGTGTGATGGTTGGTACGGGATGGCGTGTAGAGGATGGAATATGCTAGGTTGGGCTGGGCTTGATGCATTCATGTAGTTGTATGATATCATGTATGGGCTAAATATGTGATCGTAGGCCGTGGACTGTGTTGTGTGTTTTAATGGTTTTACACACTGAGTCTCTGTGACTCACCCTTTTCCTAACTTCTTCAAGTAATCAGTAGACCGTGGATTTGGGAGTCGAGGCGGACTTGTGGAGGCCATAAAGTTTTTTTCTTTTCGCAAACTTTTTACTGCTGAAATTTAATTTTATTTTGGGGGATTTTTGATGTAATAAGGCCTTCCTAAATTGATGTTTGGGTTTTGATTTTATCTGTTTATCGTTTATTAAAACTTGACACTATGCAAATTTGAACACGAAATTAAGAAACCTGGATTTTTAGAATACGAATAACTCAAAGCATACGGTTTCTTTCAAGCATCACTGAACATAATGAATATTTGATTAACACAAATTTAAATTTTCTTAAACTATCAAATCATTGTTTTCAAGACATCGCTTTAATCGGGAAAAATTTTCAAATCTACGGTTTTTCTTAAAACAATCAAAACTTCGTTTTTACTTCACCTTGTAACATACCAGATCCGGTCGTAACGTTTTGACCAGGTTTGGGGTGTTACAATATTATTATTAATATTATTAATATTATTATTACTATTAATTAATTTTAGTATTACTACTATCACTTTGTTATTATTATTTTTTTTAATGTTACTACTATTATTTTTACTATTGTAATTATTATTTTAATATTACTACTGTCGAAACCATTTTTAAGTTTTAAAAAACGAGGTTGACTTTAAAAAAAACGAAAACAGGAGTCGCCACCGATCTTTTTTTGCTAAGGTGTGATCGGATCACCTTATAAAACATTTTTTGTTTTATTTAAAATATTGATTTTGGCCTACGAAATTCAAGAAAACGGGTTGGGGAGTCGGTTACGTACGAGGAAGGGTTAGCACCCTCCTAACGCCCAAAAATTGGTACCTAATTGATAAGCTAATGTCCTAATGTCAAAAATTTGAAAAATTTAAAATACTATCCTTTTTATTTGAAAGAAAACTTGAATAAATCAAATTGTACGCCAAAACCCACTTATCTCAAAGAAATAAAATGTCACACCCAATGAGTTAGGATGCAATATTTCAAGACTTTGAAACTAAGCTTGCCTTTATTTGTAGAAAATCCTTACCTCGAGACAACAAAACGTCATATCCAATAAGTTAGGACACAACATCTCGAATTCCTGAGAATAAGTTTTGATTTGAAACTTATGGGTTTCGATTTCAAAAAGGGATACTTGATTTCTTAAGGTCAACGAGAAAAATCGAAACCCAGTGAGTTAGGGTACAATTTTTCTCGAAGCCCCCAAATATTAAGTATCGCCGTATTTTTTAAAAAAAAACTTTTGAATAAAATGTGACAATTTAGCAAAATGTATTTTTATTTAAAACAATGATTCAAGTAAAATATTGCATTAATACATTACAAAACATAAATACCAAAAACAATTTACAAAAATTGCATGATGTACTAACATTTAATACTAACATAGATAATTAAGAGGAAGAATAACGTAAAATAGCGAATGATACAGGCAATAAAATGATTATACTAAGACAAACATAAAAATAATAAGCAAATAAAAGAACATGAATAAACAAATAAAAGATATAAAGTAGTAAATAACAAAAAAAAATATGCGAAAGATAAAAACTACGAAATGAATATGAAACTTTACCTACAAGATCAAGTATAAAAGTAAAATAACAATATAAGATAAATGACATATACCAAATAATAAATAGATACTACAACAAAAAGAAAAACATGTATGTAAAAAATGATATGGTAAAACCTAAAATGGATATATATATATATATATATATACATAATAAAATAAATATATGTTTTAAAAAACTTTAAAAATAAAAAAATATGTATAAGGGATAACTTATAATAAATATATAATAACAAATTAATATATATATATAAATAATATATGTATTTAAAATAAACAATACATAGAAAACTTTACATTAATAATAAATCAATTTAAATAATATACAGTATATAGATTTTAAAATATAAAAATAATACAGAATTTAATAGAATAACCTATAAAAAAAATGAAATAATTTGATATAATGCTAAAGTAATTAAAAATAAGAAAAAATAAAATAGGATTAAAAATCAAGGAAACATGGATTAAATCGAAATAAAAATAAAATCCGGAATAAAAATATAAAAAGACCAGATTAGAACGCACGTCACATTGTAGGGACCTATTAGGCAATTATGCCTTATCTCCTAAACGACGTCGTTCCATCTTCTGCTTTTAAAATGGCTTGAAAGACCAAATTGAAACAAAGGTCATAATTCAGGGCCAAAGTGAAAATAAAGAAAGATGCAATTGGATGTAATTATAAAATGGCAATAATGTGGAAGGGCCTATTGAGCAATTAGACCTTTTAACAAAAACGCGCGAATCCTCCCCGGGTATCGGGTCAATACGCGGATCTTTAGCCCTTAAACAACGCCGTTTTGGTCATTAATTGACCACACCAAAACGCCGCCGTTTCACTGGCCTATATAAACAAAAAATTTGTTAAAAAAAAAACATTTTAAAGCCATTTCAGGAAAAAAAATAAACAGAGCTTCAAAAAAAGCTCTTTCGCTTTCAGTCTCCGGTCATAGCTCCGACGACAGACCGCCGCACGCGCCACCACACACGGCGGCCGGAAAGTCAAATCTTTCCCTCTTCAGGCCGAATAAAAGGTAATATTTTTTGCTTTTTTATTTTTTATAATATTTGCATAAAAGAAAGTTTCAAAAGTGACAAAAAAAGAAAAAAAAATGGACTGTTTTATTTCAATTTTTTTTAAATCTGCTTTTGCTTATCTACTGTATTTTGCATGTATAGAAAAAAAATAAACGAAAACGGAAGTAATGATTAAATGAAATATTGAATCGAAAATCACCTCTTCTGTTTCTTTGATTTATTGTATTGTATTTGTAAAAAAAAAAAAAATCATCCCTTTTTACAATGATTTTGGTTGGTTTTTATAACCGAAGTAAATCAACTGATAATAAATACAGAAATTCTATTTTGCTGCTACTATCTGTGTTCTTTCATTGTTTTGTAGGTGAACGGCGAAAATCCCGGCGCGATTCGTGCGTTGATGTTGGCACGATGTCCGATGATGAAGGCTAGTACTGCAGGTAGCGGCGCGAGGAAGGAACCCTAAGGTTTGTGTTTTCAATTTCTGAAACAAAATTTAGGCCGTTAGGCCATGTAATTTTGTCTTGGGTATTTTGGGTTAGTGGGTCTTATGTTGGGCTTTGGGTAGTTTAATCTTGTAATTCTTGTTTTATTGGGCTATAAATAGCCAGGACATTTTGTTTTATTTTCTGTTTTTGGGTTTTGTATGGGCCTGGGCAAAAATAGGTTATTACAACTACTATCATTTTACTATTATTATTAATTTTAGAATTACTACTATTATATTTACTTTTTTTAATATTACTTCAACTATTATTATAGATATTATTCCTATTACTTTCCTATTTATTATCATATTATTGTTATTATTACTATCTTTAACTATTGTACCTAGTATTTATCTATTTATTGATTTGCTATTAGCTTTTTTTTGTTTTTATTTTATTTTATTTCATTCGCTTGTTTATCTGTTTGTTTTTATTACTTATTATTTCATGTGGATTGTCTATCTTGGCCTTTATTTTATGGCATTATATTCTAGTCTTCATTATTATTATTATTTACATTATTGTCATCGTTTTTATTCTATTACGCATATCGCTATAATTCATTTTCCATTTTACTACGACCGTATTACATTTTATTCAAAAGTTTTTTTTAATAAGGCAATGCTCGGGATTTGGGAACTTCAAGAAATCGTACCCTAACTTACTGGGTTTTGATTTTTTTCTCGTCGAGCCTAAAGAACCGATTATTTTTTTATCGAAACATAAGTTAAATAAAAACTTATTCTCAGAAAGTCAAAAATGTCGTGTCCTAACTCACTAGATGTGACATTTTGTTATCCCGAGGTAAGAGTAACATCCTGAAATTGGGCCTAGTAGGATTGGGCCCAATGGGCCTTAGGCGTAGTAGCGTTTAAAATTTTAGAGAACGGTATTAATGTAAGTTAGACTTATTAGGTAAGTGATTTTGGAAGGTTAGAGGGCTTCTATGGAGACCCGGGATCAAACTTTGAATTTAGAGAAATTCTGGTTTTAGGTGGAAAAAACCCTGGAAGTTGGCAGGTAGGCATTAAGAATAAAATGTGGAGGAAAATGACACAACTGGAGTGTGTGGTCTAGTGGCAAAGTGACGCCACTTAAGGGACAAGGGGGTGACACCACAAGGAAGAAAGGAGGTCCAAGGTTCAAGTCTTGGCTTTTGCATTTTGGTTTCTTTTTACTTGGATCTTAGAATTTGGGCCATAGTTTATATTTAGTTGCGCATGGTTTAAGACATAAGAGGAGCTTGTGGCCAAGTGGTTAGCGGCGTGGATTATGTTGCAAGGGAGCCTGGGTTCGAATCTCATTAGAAGCAAGGAGTATTTATTTTGCGGATTGGACGGCAAGAGTTTCAGTTGAATTTAAACTCTACTGACGAAGGGATCCCACATCGGAAAGATACAAAGAATGAAGGTGAAGAGCTAGCTATATAAAGAGCATCCTAGGAGGAGAGTAAAGATACCTTGGTGGGCGTTTGGGCTCAGGAGTGGTCGCAGCGTGGTTTAGCACCAGAGTCCTATCAGGTGTGTAACTCTCTCTCTACTCTAGTTGTAGAGCGGCAAATGCCGAAGTGCCGGTCACGGCAATAGTAGCCACACTAGCGTGCGAGCGCACGTGTGGGGCTTCGACGCTATAGTTGAGGCCATCAGTAGTATTCTTGTGGGTTGGGCTGCTTGGGCCACGATGGGCCGAAGTGGGCCCAATGGGCCCATGGGCCCAATTGAGTAAATTGTATGATTGTTTAGTATATGTTGAACTAGACTAGGTGGAACTTATATATGTGGCTAGATTTGTGCTAGGTGGACCACACGAGCGTGTAGGCCCGGATGGGCCGAAATCGGGTTTTAGGCCCAATCGTCCGGTACGACCGGAAATGGTAGCTGAGTCGCTGGTGGCGACATTAGGCCTTCGGAAAGGCCATTGCATGTGCGAATTTACGAAAATACCCTTGGTGGGTAAATTACGAAAAGACCCTTGGTAGGTAAAATTACTGTTATACCCTTAGAGGTTAGTTAGCTTGATTATGTTGTATATTATTATTCTGATTATGATGGTAATTCATTTCATACGTTGTCTGATATGTTCATAATGATTACATTGTCATTTCATCATAACTTTGTCTATTGCATGGGCATGAGGGTTATAATGAAAAGGGGAAGTGTTCTGGTGGTTTTACCATATTATCCGGTGACTTATGTCACATATTATGAATCCGGTGACTTATGTCACATATTATGAATTCGGTGACTCTGTCACATTATCTGGTGGCTATGCCAGGTTATAAGGGCGATGTGCAGCTGACTGCAGCGACTGCCTTCGAGGGTGTGTAGCGGATGGAGGGTCGATTTAGTAATCCCCACTGGTGTGATTGGCAGGTACGGGTGGTGTGTAGCGGATGGAAACTTAGGCTGGGATTGAGTTTTGCATCATTTGGCATGTGTTATCTGCTATACTGTGATGTTAGGGCTACGGCCCGATTCGATTTATGTGGGCTTCGACCAAGTATGTTATTATGAGGGCTAAGGCCCAATCTGCTTTTGTGGGCTTAGGCCCAATTATCACTCGTAAGGGGAATTGCACACTGAGTTTTCGTAAACTCACCCCTCCTTTTAAATGTTTCAGGTAATCCCTAGTGTGAGGACTTGGAGCCGAGGCGGACTCGAGGTGGCCATGCGTTACTATTTCTTCTGTAAACTACATTACCTTATTTTGAACTTATTATATTGGGATTCTATTATGTAATAAGGCCTATGGTATTTTATTTGATTTTAGCTTTTAATTTGGTTACTGCTTATTATTTTAAATGTTTAATTCAGGATTTTCCTAAAATGTTAATAAACCATTTTTTATTCAAAATTACTCAAACTCGATTTTTCACAACAAATATAAAGAATACGATCTTTTTAATGAACGCATAGTTTTTAGACATTCCTTTCATGTGACATGCCAGATCCGGTCGTAACGTCTAGGCCGGGTTTGGGGTGTTACAATTGTGGTATCAGAGCCTAGGTTCAAAAACTCGACTGCGGGTTTGGGTTCAAAAATGTTTTCAAAGGATGGTTTGGAAAATGGTTTAGAAAAATATATATCTGTTTTCTGAAAGTATGGCACCCGAGTCTCCGGTACCAAATCCGTAAGTTTCCTTTTTACATATATTCTATTATATGTGGGAAAAATATTTGTTTGCTCCGGTGTTAGATTGTTGGTTATGTGAAGGGGTTTCAAGATTTAGTTAGAAAGGGTATTAGTGTTATTAGAATCAGAATGCACAGCGTGGGCGTAGTTTGTAAGTTAAGATGTACGACTGTTAGTTAGTTGGAAATTTCGAGGACGAAATTTCTTTAAGGAGGGTAGATTTGTAACATCCTGAAATTAGGCCTAGTAGGATTGAGCCCAATGGGCCTTAGGCGTAGTAGTGTTTAAAATTTTAGAGAACGGTATTAATGCAAGTTAGACTTATTAGGTAAGTGATTTTGGAAGGTTAGAGGGCTTCTATGGAGTCCCGGGATCAAACTTTGAATTTAGAGAAATTCTGGTTTTAGGTGGAAAAAACCCTGGAAGTTGGCGGTAGGCCTTAAGAATAAAATGTGGAGGAATATGACACAACTGGAGTGTGTGGTGTAGTGGCAAAGTGACGCCACTTAAGGGACAAGGGGGTGACACCACAGGGAAGGAAGGAGGTCCAAGGTTCAAGTCTTGGCTTTTGCATTTTGGTTTCTTTTTACTTGGATCTTAGAATTTGGGCCATAGTTTATATTTAGTTGCGCATGGTTTAAGACATAAGAGGAGCTTGTGGCCAAGTGGTTAGCGGCGTGGATTATGTTGCAAGGGAGCCTGGGTTCGAATCTCATGAGAAGCAAGGGAGTATTTATTTTGCGGATTGGACGGCATGAGTTTCAGTTGAATTTAAACTCTACTGACGAAGGGATCCCACATCGGAAAGATACAAAGAATGAAGGTGAAGAGCTAGCTATATAAAGAGCATCCTAGAAGGAGAGTAAAGATACCTTGGTGGGCGTTTGGGCTCAGGAATGGTCGCAGCGCGGTTTAGCACCAGAGTCCTATCAGGTGTGTAACTCTCTCTCTACTCTAGTTGTAGAGCGGCAAATGCTAAAGTGTCGGTCATAGCAATAGTAGCCAGACGAGCGTGCAAGCGCACGTGTGGGGCTTCGATGCTATAGTTGAGGCCATCAGTAGTATTCTTGTGGGTTGGGTTGCTTGGGCCACGATGGGCCGAAGTGGGCCCAATAAGCCCGTGGGCCCAAATGAGTAAATTGTATGAATGTTTAGTATATGTTGAACTAGATTAGGTGGAACTTATATATGTGGCTAGATTTGTGCTAGGTGGGCCACACGAGCGTGTGGGCCCGGATGGGCCGAAATCGGGTTTTAGGCCCAATCGTCCGGTACGACCGGAAATGGTAGCTGAGTCGCTGGTGGCGACATTAGGCCTTCGGAAAGGCCATTGCAGGTGCGAATTTACGAAAATACCCTTGGTGGATAAATTACGAAAAGACCCTTGGTAGGTAAAATTACTGTTATACCCTTAGAGGTTGGTTAGCTTGATTATGTTGTATATTATTATTCTAATTATGATGGTAATTCATTTCATACGTTGTCTGATATGTTTATAATGATTACATTGTCATTTCATCATAACTTTGTATATTGCATGGGCATGAGGGTTATAATGAAAAGGGGAAGTGTTCCGGTGGTTTTACCACATTATTCGGTGACTTATGTCACATATTATGAATCCGGTGACTTATGTCACATATTATGAATCCGGTGACTCTGTCACATTATCTGGTGGCTATGCCACGTTATAAGGGCGATGTGCAGTTGACTGCAGCGACTGCATTCGAGGGTGTGTAGCGGATGGAGGGTCGATTTAGTAATCCCCACTGGTGTGATTGGCAGGTACGGGTGGTGTGTAGCGGATGGAAACTTAGGCTGGGATTGAGTTTTGCATCATTTGGCATGTGTTATCTGCTATACTGTGATGTTAGGGCTACGGCCCGATTCGATTTATGTGGGCTTCGACCAAGTATGTTATTATGAGGGCTAAGACCCAATCTGCTTTTGTGGGCTTAGGCCCAATTATCACTCGTAAGGGGAATTGCACACTGAGTTTTCGTAAACTCACCCCTCCTTTTAAATGTTTCAGGTAATCCCTAGTGTGAGGACTTGGAGCCGAGGCGGACTCGAGGTGGCCATGCGTTACTATTTCTTCTGTAAACTACATTACCTTATTTTGAACTTATTATATTGGGATTCTATTATGTAATAAGGCCTATGGTATTTTATTTGATTTTAGCTTTTAATTTGGTTACTGCTTATTATTTTAAATGTTTAATTCAGGATTTTCCTAAAATGTTAATAAACCATTTTTTATTCAAAATTACTCAAACTCGATTTTTCACAACAAATATAAAGAATACGATCTTTTTAATGAACACATAGTTTTTAGACATTCCTTTCATGTGACATGCCAGATCCGGTCGTAACGTCTAGGCCGGGTTTGGGGTGTTACAATTGTGGTATCAGAGCCTAGGTTCAAAAACTCGACTGTGGGTTTGGGTTCAAAAATGTTTTCAAAGGATGGTTTGGAAAATGGTTTAGAAAAAGATATATCTGTTTTCTGAAAGTATGGCACCCGAGTCTCCGGTACCAAATCCGTAAGTTTCCTTTTTACATATATTCTATTATATGTGGGAAAAATATTTGTTTGCTCCGGTGTTAGATTGTTGGTTATGTGAAGGGGTTTCAAGATTTAGTTAGAAAGGGTATTAGTGTTATTAGAATCAGAATGCACAGCGTGGGCGTAGTTTGTAAGTTAAGATGTACGACTGTTAGTTAGTTGGAAATTTCGAGGACGAAATTTCTTTAAGGAGGGTAGATTTGTAACATCCTGAAATTAGGCCTAGTAGGATTGAGCCCAATGGGCCTTAGGCGTAGTAGTGTTTAAAATTTTAGAGAACGGTATTAATGCAAGTTAGACTTATTAGGTAAGTGATTTTGGAAGGTTAGAGGGCTTCTATGGAGTCCCGGGATCAAACTTTGAATTTAGAGAAATTCTGGTTTTAGGTGGAAAAAACCCTGGAAGTTGGCGGTAGGCCTTAAGAATAAAATGTGGAGGAATATGACACAACTGGAGTGTGTGGTGTAGTGGCAAAGTGACGCCACTTAAGGGACAAGGGGGTGACACCACAGGGAAGGAAGGAGGTCCAAGGTTCAAGTCTTGGCTTTTGCATTTTGGTTTCTTTTACTTGGATCTTAGAATTTGGGCCATAGTTTATATTTAGTTGCGCATGGTTTAAGACATAAGAGGAGCTTGTGGCCAAGTGGTTAGCGGCGTGGATTATGTTGCAAGGGAGCCTGGGTTCGAATCTCATGAGAAGCAAGGGAGTATTTATTTTGCGGATTGGACGGCATGAGTTTCAGTTGAATTTAAACTCTACTGACGAAGGGATCCCACATCGGAAAGATACAAAGAATGAAGGTGAAGAGCTAGCTATATAAAGAGCATCCTAGAAGGAGAGTAAAGATACCTTGGTGGGCGTTTGGGCTCAGGAATGGTCGCAGCGCGGTTTAGCACCAGAGTCCTATCAGGTGTGTAACTCTCTCTCTACTCTAGTTGTAGAGCGGCAAATGCTAAAGTGTCGGTCATAGCAATAGTAGCCAGACGAGCGTGCAAGCACACGTGTGGGGCTTCGATGCTATAGTTGAGGCCATCAGTAGTATTCTTGTGGGTTGGGTTGCTTGGGCCACGATGGGCCGAAGTGGGCCCAATAAGCCCGTGGGCCCAAATGAGTAAATTGTATGAATGTTTAGTATATGTTGAACTAGATTAGGTGGAACTTATATATGTGGCTAGATTTGTGCTAGGTGGGCCACACGAGCGTGTGGGCCCGGATGGGCCGAAATCGGGTTTTAGGCCCAATCGTCCGGTACGACCGGAAATGGTAGCTGAGTCGCTGGTGGCGACATTAGGCCTTCGGAAAGGCCATTGCAGGTGCGAATTTACGAAAATACCCTTGGTGGATAAATTACGAAAAGACCCTTGGTAGGTAAAATTACTGTTATACCCTTAGAGGTTGGTTAGCTTGATTATGTTGTATATTATTATTCTGATTATGATGGTAATTCATTTCATACGTTGTCTGATATGTTTATAATGATTACATTGTCATTTCATCATAACTTTGTATATTGCATGGGCATGAGGGTTATAATGAAAAGGGGAAGTGTTCCGGTGGTTTTACCACATTATTCGGTGACTTATGTCACATATTATGAATCCGGTGACTTATGTCACATATTATGAATCCGGTGACTCTGTCACATTATCTGGTGGCTATGCCACGTTATAAGGGCGATGTGCAGTTGACTGCAGCGACTGCATTCGAGGGTGTGTAGCGGATGGAGGGTCGATTTAGTAATCCCCACTGGTGTGATTGGCAGGCACGGGTGGTGTGTAGCGGATGGAAACTTAGGCTGGGATTGGGTTTTGCATCATTTGGCATGTGTTATCTGCTATACTGTGATGTTAGGGCTACGGCCCGATTCGATTTATGTGGGCTTCGGCCAAGTATGTTATTGTGAGGGCTAAGGCCCAATCTGCTTTTGTGGGCTTAGGTCCAGTTATCACTCGTAAGGGGAATTGCACACTGAGTTTTCGTAAACTCACCCCCTCCTTTTAAATGTTTCAGGTAATCCCTAGTGTGAGGACTTGGAGCCGAGGCGGACTCGAGGTGGCCATGCATTACTATTTCTTCTGTAAACTACATTACCTTATTTTGAACTTATTATATTGGGATTCTGTTATGTAATAAAGCTTATGGTATTTTATTTGATTTTAGCTTTTAATTTGGTTACTGCTTATTATTTTAAATGTTTAATTCAGGATTTTCCTAAAATGTTAATAAACCATTTTTTATTCAAAATTACTCAAACTCGATTTTTCACAACAAATATAAAGAATACGATCTTTTTAATGAACGCACAGTTTTTAGACATTCCTTTCATGTGACATGCCAGATCCGGTCGTAACGTCTAGGCCGGGTTTGGGGTGTTACAGTAAGGATTTCTAAAAACAAAGGCAATTTTCTGTATTTGGAATTTTGAGAAATTGAGCCCTAACTTACTGGGTTCCGATTTTTCATTTGACTTCAAATAACCAAATATCCTTTTTAAATTTAAATGTGAGTTTTAAAAGTCAAAAGGCAAGCTTAGAGTTGAGGATTCAAAATGTTGTATCCTAACTCACTAGGTATGATATTTTACTTCTTCGAAATAAGCGGGTCTCAGTGTCCGATTTAATTTATTCAAGTTCCTTTTTTTTTAAAAAAAAGGATCGTATTTTAAAATCTTTTCAAATTTTCGACACCAAGACGTTAATCAATCAATTCGGTACCAATTTTGCGTGTTACGAGGGTGCTAATCCTTTCTCGTGCATAACCGACTCCCGAACCTGTTTTCTCGAAATTTCGTAGGCCAAAACTATCGTTTTAATAAATCAAAATGTTTTAACGATCAATCTTAAGATGACCCGATCACACCTCAAAAAAGATTGGTGGCGACTCCATTTTCGTTTTTAAAGTCGACCCCGTTTTCCAAACAAAAAATGGTTTCGACAACTTGGCGACTCCACTGGGAACCAATAAGACAGTCAAGCCATAAAATTGATTATTTTCTGTCTTGTTGTCGAAAAATTGAAAATCTGATTTGAAAAAATTACGATCTCATTATTGCATTTGTTCGTATTGTTTCATATGATTGTTGTGGTTTGAGTCTCATATAATATTTTCGCATCATATTGTATATGGACCGTTTGGTCTTACCATTTTTAAGTGAGAGTGAGAAGCTACTCCTTTGTAAGGTTTTCACCTCCGTGCAGGATAGTGGACCGCTTTCAGGATACATCCATACCTATGTCTTCGTGAGATTTTCATCTCCGTGCAGCCATAGGGAAATGTATTCCCCTGAACTTAACTCGGTCCGTATGAGCCTATAATGGGTGAGGATCGAGGAATCTGTTGGTTCGGGTACCTCAACTTTAGAACCAAACCGCATATAAAAGACCCTAAGAGCCCACCCTAGATAGTGCCGCGACAAACCCTAGTGGTTTCCCGAATAGGCGCTTTATTATTTCTTGCTTGCTTTAAATTCTTGCTTCGTATACTGACTTGTTTATTTTACTTTGATTGCATGACATTTTCATCACAAAAGAGTGTTGATTCACATCCGGTTCCTAAAAAGATAACTTATCATGGAAAAGGGGTTTTTTGATAAAGTAGAAGATAATGCGGCTGTCCGAATTTAGGCCGAGACAATGCAACAAGAGAAAGGTAATAGTCTTACAGAAGGATACGTGTTGGAATTATGAGATTTCACTCGTATCAGTGTAACCCAAAATAACCTTCAAGAGATGAAGGAAATATGGGATCAGTGGGATGACGAGACCAAGCAGCTATTTTACTGCAACTACGGTGATCTGCCCTATCTGCTCGACGTCAAAATGGACAAACACCTGTTTCGAGCTCTCGCCCAATATTGGAACCCTGCTTATAGCTGTTTCACTTTTGGAAAAGTAGACTTGGTGCCTACGGTGGAAGAGTACACAACCTTACTTCGTTGCCCAAAGATTCAAATTAACAAGGCTTACTCCAGAGTGGCCAATGTTCCAACGTTCTTGAAAAAGTTGATGAACATCACGGCAATGAGCGAATAATGGATTGCAGCTCGAATCAAGCAAAAAAGTGACAATAAGTGTATCCCTTGGAGAAATTTGCGAGATTTGATCTTAGCACATCCCGACGTAAAGAAAAGGGTCAATGTCTTCGCGTTAAGCATTTACGGATTGGTGATCTTCCCTAAGGCTTTGGGGCATATAGATGTGGCCGTCTCTGATTTGTTTGACTGACTTTATAAAAGGGTTACACCCGTTCTTGCAATTCTGGCCGAAACCTTCAGGTCCCTGAATGCATGTCGAAGAGCGGGTGAAGGGAGATTCATCGGGTGTGCACAACTTTTATTAGCATGGTTTCACAGCCATTTTTGGAAAGTATAAAAGGTTTCGTACCAAATCTTCTCCGAAAACTATTCTCCTCTAAAAGAGTTAGTAGCTACTTCGAGACAGGATGATATCACGGAAGAGAAATGGGTGGTGATTCTTCAAAGTCTACAAGAAGAAGACGTGGAGTGGAGAGCCCCTTGGATGGTCCCTGACAAGATTTTATATAGGTGTGGTGATTTCGATTGGGTTCCCTTACTTGGAATATGGAGAGCTATTGGATACGCTCCTGTACTCGTGTTAAGGTAGTATAAATCAAGGAAATCCATACCAATGGCACATGGGCTGGCGCAATGTGAGTCTTCATATAAGGAGGACAACTACAAGAGAAAAATTTGAGAAATGTCCAACTCCTGGAACCAAATCTACCGAATGAAGAGATTTTCCGTAGGTCCGACAACGACCCCCGAATATGATGGATGGTTGGGTAAAAAGGTTAATGATAATATCCCTGGGCCAAATCAAGAAGACATTCGACCAATGGAGGAATATCTGCGAGTGGTCCCATCAGAGTTAGAGATTATTAAGCAAGATTTTGAAAGACAGAATTCAGAACTTGGGAAAAAGGTCGAGCAATTGGAAGAAGAGAAAATGCAGTTGGGATTAGATATTGATGTCCATAAATTATAAGTTAAAAAACTGAGGAAAGGAACGAATAAGGCTGAGGAGGATTTGGACAGTTTAAAGACGGGCTACAAGAAGCTGCGCATGTCAATAAGAACCACTGGTCTGGGTAAAACTTCCGAGCAATGGAAGCAAGAAATCCAAGAGGAAAAGACTAGAGCTGGCTAGTGGGAAAAAAAAGTTCTATGATACTAGAGCCCGTGAAGAATCTTTAAAAAGAGCTTGTTGGAGAGCCAAAATGAAAAGAAGAAGCTAAGAGCTCAAGTAGCTGAGTTAGAAAAGTCGCTGCACCAGCATCATAGTCGCAACTCCATGATTGAATTAAGAGCCAGCTTAGGCAAGATTGAGGAACTAAAAAGGAGAATAGAGGAACTTGAAACCGCGCTGCGAAACTGTGAACTCAAGGTTGAAATGCTGGAAGCAAATGATGAGTGGTGGAAAGAACGACTTCATCAATCGCAATACCAGGTCAAGGACAGGGATTATGTCATGAGCAAGGCTTTGGCTCAAGTGCAAAATCATATACAAACCTCGAAAACTCAGGCTGATGAACTGAGTTTGAAATATGAATCAGAATCAGATCGAGGCCGAGAGTTAGCTAGGCTTCTTAAGCAAATCAAGACCTTAAGCATCAGGGCAAAGCTGTATATGTAATATGCTTTATGTAAAGAAATTTGTTTTCTAGTAAAGTTGTTTTAATGGAATTGATTTAAAGTCAATGCCTCCATTTGCATTCATTCATTTCAATTACATTGCATCATATGCATTAAACTTCAACAAAAAGACCCTAATTAAACGAAGTTATTTCAGAAACCAACAAAAACACTTACCAACCAAGCATCCTTACGATACCCAAGCAAGGACCAAAGAAATGGACCAAAGGTTTGAGAGACTAGAGCAAATGCAAATACAGATGCTAGAGCAATTGGTCGGACTTCAACAAGAGATAAAGTATCAAATGCTAGAATTTTAAGGAAACATGATGAGCCAACTAACCCAGATGCTATCTGGAGGGTTGGAAAAAAGGACAAGCCCTATGGTTAATTCTGAGGACGATAACGAGGACTCCAGTTATCATTCAGGCATTACCCTAACAAACACCCAAACACCACCAAACGTGTGTCCACAAAGGGTGTATATTAACGTCAGACCCTAATACCAGACCGGTACCTCAACACCGTCGAACTTCCCGATGGACTCATGTTCTAGTCTAGGGGATAACCCAATTAACCCTGTAGCGGAAACAAAAAGGACAAGAGTGGAACTTCCAAAACAATTTGAAGATCATTACAAACGGAAAAGGCAAGATAGAAGCTCCCAAGTCAATACTTTCAAGGCCCTGAGGAAGGGGGAAAATAAAGGGAATAATACGAGTACGTATAACAATGGCTATTGATAAACCGTAATATGTACATATTTTAATCCCACATTTGGCATACTTTTGGATGATTTATCCCCTGAATTGTACTTAGGAGAGCATAGTAGGATGAAAAGAACGAGAAACGGGCCAAAAACGGAGAAAATGGGCTAAAGTATGAAATTCACACGGCCTGAAGAAATCCACACGGCCGTGCCTCTTCAGCATATCCGAACATGGCCTAGGCTCGATTCACATGGGTGTGCCACATGGGCGTGTCTCAGACGTGACCTATTTTAATTCTAATCGAAAAAGGATACTTAGAGGCAAAGAAAGACATTCCAAAAGCCTATATAAACACCCTAGAGGGCAACCTAAAGGAGGCGTTCAGGTAGGCTGAGGAGCCAAGCCAGAGAGGCCAAATTGTGGGATTTACTCGAAGATAGCTAGTTGATTCTTCTCAAGAAGTCGGAATCATACTCAAGACGGAAGATCTTCCCTTCAATTTCCTTCAGGGGGTTTTAGGGTTTTTCTTATGTTTTGTTTTATACTTTCTTCTGAGATGTTTTCTTTTATAAACATGAACTAAACCCCTCAAATACCTGAGGGGGATGAAACCTAAGACGGATCTTGTTATTGTTTTCTGAACTGTATGACAAATACTTGATTTGTTCTTAATTCTTGCTTTGATATTTCATGATATTGATTCAAGATTGATGTGCTTAGGCAGTGGAGGAAAATTCCCTGTTTAAGAGTAGATCTAGCATAATTAAGCAGAGTTGATCGCAACCCTAGAGATAGGATAACGAAAATCTGCCAGATTAGGGTTGTAACGCCCCGAATTTTGGCCTAGTAAAATTAGGCCCATTGGGCCTTGGGCACAAGAGCGTTTAAAATTTTTTTGAGAACAAAAGAACGGCTTTAATGCAAGTTGGACCTATTAGGTGAGTGATTTTGGAAGGTTAGAGGGCTTCTATGAAGTCCCGGGTTCAAACTTTGGCTTTAGGGAAATTTTGGTTTTAGGTGAATAAAACCCTGGGAGTTAGTAATAGGCTTTAAGAATAAAATGTGGAGAAAAATGACACAAGGAAGGGAGTGGTCTAGTGGCAAGACGTCATTAAAGGGATAAGTGAGTGCTTGGGTTCAAGCCTTGGTGCTGGCATTTCATTTTGATTTATTTTTAAGTGAACTTAGACTTTGGCCCATAGGTTTATATTTAGTTGCGCATACTTTAAAGACACAAGAGGAGCTTGTGGCCTAGTGGCTAGCGGCGTGGATTAAGTTACAGGGGAGCCTAAGTTCGAATCCCATCGCTAGCAGAAAGGGATATATAATTTGCTAAGTTGGGGCGGCAAGAGTTTGTGATGGATTTAAACTCTACTGAAGGAGGGATCCCACATCGGAAAGCTAGCAAGAGGGAAGGTAAGAAGCTGGCTATAAATGGAGATGTCTATGAAGAGAGGAAGCATACCTGGTTGGCGTTGGGCATAGGAGCATTTGGAGCGCGGATTAGCTTCAGACTCCTATTAGGTGTGTATTTCGCCCTACTTTAGCTGTAGAGCGGCAAATGCCGAAATGCCGGTCACACGGCGATGGTAGCCACACGAGCGTGCGAGCGCACGTGTGGGGGCTTCGACGCGATAGTTGAGGCCATCATGAGTATTCTTGTGGGTTAGGCTGTTTGGGCCTCCATGGGCCAAGTGGGCCCATATGAATAAGTTGTATGATTGTGTAGTAGATGTTGGACTAGACTATGGGAATCTCATATATGTGGCTAGATTTGGGCTAAACGGGCCACACGAGCGTGAGGACCCATTTGGGCCGAGAATGGGCCCTAAGCCCATTCGCATTATTATCTCTGTTTAGAATACATTGGTTTATGAAATTACCGAAATACCCCCGATCTACGAAATTACCGAAATACCCCCAATTTGCAAAATTATCGAAATACCCCGATTTCCGAAATTATCAAAATAACCTCGATTTGTAAAATTACCAAAATACCCCTAATTTCTAAATTACTAAAATACCCCCGATTTATAAAATTACTGAAATACCCCCAATTTGCAAAATTATCGAAATACCCTTATTTTGCAAAATTACTGAAATACCCCTAGTTTGTGAAATTACCAAAATACCCAGGTTTGCGAAATTATTGAAACACCCTCGATGGGTAAATTACTGAAATACCCCCAAGGGGTGAAATTACCGTTTTACCCCTAAATGACAAAATGATCGTTGTACCCTCGTGGTAGTACTAGCATTGTATGTGTTAATTGTATGATTGATTATGTTTGAGATGCGTTGCATACATGGATTGGTTATGAGTAGAATTACCGAACTACCCCTGTAGGGTAGAATTACTGAAATACCTTTATAGGGTAAAATGACTGATTTGCCCTTGTAGGTAAATGATCGAATTGTGTATTGAGTGGACTAATTTGACTGTGGTTGTATGACTAATATGCTTTTATTACATGTTTAAATAATTGTTACTGAGCATGGCCATTTTGCATACACGTGTAATGATTGAGCATGACATACACGACATATTGCATGGGGTTGGGATTATTAATACGGAGGAAGTGCTAATAAGATCGCATGGTTGCTTGACAACTGTGGATCCACCGAAGGCTTTATAGCCACCGCAGGCTTTTTAGCCACCGAGCAGCCATGCTGCACCGATAATGTTACTGAGGGCTGTGTGCCATTAATATGGCTTCGCGCCGTAATTATGGGCTTTGTGCCAATACCGAAGGCTTTGTGCCGATATTATGGCTTTGTGCCAATTGTATTTACCGTGGCTATGTGCCTAACTTATATATCGATGACTCTGTGTTGATCATATTTACCCAAGGCTGTGTGTCGATTATATTACCGTCGCTGATGGCTATGTGCCAAACATAATACAGTCACTGATGGCTTTGTGCCAATTATAATACCGCTATTGAAGGCCTTTTAGCCACCGAGCAGCCATGCTGCACCGATAAGTTAGTGCCGCAACCAGTGCTACATACGGAGTGTAGGGATGGGTGGGTCGATTAAATCCCCACAGGAGTGTATGGTTGGACAGGAGACGGAGTGCAGGGTTGGTATGGGCATTAATGCATTGCATATTAGGATTATGATACTGAGATGGGCTTAGGCTCAGATAAATATGATATGTGACATTTGAGATGGGTTAAGGCCCAACTAAGGCTTTCATGGGCTAAGGCACAATTGCCACCGTTATTGAAATGGGCTTCGGCCCGGATTATTGTGATTCATGTTCTCACTGATGAGGGTTGTACACACTGAGTTTTCGTAAACTCACCGCCTCTTTTTAATTTTTCTCAAGTAATCCTCAGTAGGCGGTTCGACGTACTGGAGGACTCGGAGGTGGCCATACTATGAGCAGTTTTGGATTTTCGTATACTACTTATTTTTATTTTATTTTGGGTTCATATTTTGTAATAAGGCCTCTCTTAAATTTTAGTTTTTAGTTTGGGATTTTTAGTTTATTATGTTTTAAATCTGCTCAACATTTGATCGCGGTTTTCCAAAACAATATCGATTTTCAAAACACTTTGCTTTCGCAACTAAGTTGTAAATATCACGTTTTCATAAGTCAATTGTTTTAAATTAAGCCTCTGCATCGAACAAGGTTTTGAAGGTAATGACTTCTTAATAAATGTCAGTTATTAATAACAATCGCAAACTGGGACTTTTAGGTTTTAAATATCAACAAGGGTTTTCAATGAAAATGTGGTTTTTGAAAAACACCTCAATGTGACACGCCAGATTCAGGCCTAACTTCTAGGCCAAGTTTGGGGTGTTACAAGGGTCAAACCTAATATGGGAGTCCATAGATCGAGTTAATGCAATTCTAGGGGTTTTAATTAGAAAGAGATTTCAATTAATCAACCTACGTTAGACGTTAGTAGCCTCGAGAGACATATTAATATAAATTAGGGAATCCTACTGATCAAGTCAAGTGAATAAATCGTCTGGTTTAGAGTTAAATAACAAGTGAAGTCTAGGTGGATTCTTCCTCGGGTATTGTCTTAATCAATTGTTTTTTTTTCTCAAAAGTATTCTCTCCAATTCATTCTCTGTGTCTTAGCATCTTTAGCTTAGTAATTAGTTAGTTTTAGATTAAACAACAATTCCCTTAATTCTTAGGCTAAATAATAAAAGGATAGTAATTACTAGTACTCTTGGTCCTTGAGAATACGATACTTCCGGTCTTGCCATAACTATACTACTAAACGATAGGTGCACTTGCCTCAATCGTTGTCACAGTTAGTTTCTAGGCTCGATCATTCATTATATAAATTTGAAGACTTTCTGACACGATCAAGTTTTTGGCGCCGTTGCCGGGGACTAAGATATTAGGAACACTTGATTTTTATTACTTTAGCCATTATTTTTATTTATTTGCAATTAATTTTTTATTTTTACTTCTCTAATTTTTCCTTTCTTTCCTTTGTTTCTAATAGGTTTTTCTAGTTTATGACTAGAAGGAACCTGTCAGGACCCTTGATTTTTGACAGCGATATAGAAGGTACCGTTTGCAGAAACAAAAGAGAAATAAGGCAAAGCTTACAATACATAGAAGAAGAGCAAGGGAACGAAACTAACACTACCGAAGAGATGGCTGATAATAATTTGCTATCTCCGTGGTGAACGAAAATCATGCTCCTCGTACTATGTATGATTATGCTAAACCTAATTTAACAGGAACTGAGTCAAGTATTGTTAGACCTGCTATTGCTACAAAAAGTTTTGAACTAAAACCTAACACAATTCAGATTATACAGCAATTTGTTCAGTTTGATGGTTTGTAGGATGAAGATCTAAATAATCACTTGGCAAATTTCCTAGAATTTTGTGATACTTTCAAAATAAATGGTGTTTCTAATGATGACATTCGTCTTTGGTTGTTTCCCTTTTCGTTGAGGAACAAAGCTAAACAGTGGTTGAACTCGTTACCACGAGGATCAATCACTACATGGGAACAAATGACCGAAAAATTTTTGTTAAAATACTTTCCGCCGGCTAAAACGGCCAAGTTGAAGAATGATATCTTCTTTTGTGCAGATGGATTTAGAGACACTTTACGATGCATGGGAGAGATACAAAGATCTATTGAGAAGGTGTCCACACCATGGATTACCCTTGTAGCTACAGGTTCAAACCTTTTACAACGGTGTGAACCCCTCAACCAGGTAGTTGATTGATTCAGCTGCCGGTGAAACCTTGAATAACAAAACACCTGAGGCTGCCTACGAATTCATTGAAGAGATGTCACTAAATAACTATCAGTGGCAAGTTACAAGGACAAGGCTGACAAAAGCCGCAAGTGTTTTCAACCTCGACGCAGTATCCATTCTATCAAATCAGGTAGAACTTTTAAGCAAGAAAATTGATGGTTTATGTGGTTCTTCGCAGGTACATTTAGTGATGCAGTGCGACACGAATGAAGGAGGGATGAACAACACAGAATATCCGCCTTACAACCAGAAAGCTGAAAACGAGCAAGCTCACTATATGGGTAACAATTTTAGACCTCAAAGTAACCCTTATAGTAACACTTACAATCCAAGTTGGAGGAACCACCCCAATTTTTCATGGAGTGGTCAAGGAAATCAGAGACAACAACCCCTCCCAAGTTTCCAACAGCAACCCTACCCACAAGAAAAGAAGCCGAACCTTTAGGAGATGCTAACAAAATTTATAGCGGTGTCAGAAACCCATTTCCAAAACACCGAGACAGCACTCAAAAATTAGCAAGCATCGATTCAAGAGATCAAGAACCAATTAGGGCAACTTGCTAAGCAGTTCTCTAAACGATCACAAGGAAGCCTACCAAGCAACACTGAAACTAACCCGAAGGAGCAACTTCAAGTAATAACCGCTCATGATAGTAAAAGGTTAGATGAACCCAAATTAAGGCAAGAGAATGTGGTAGAGGAAGGTAAGGTTGAGGTAAGCCATGACAAACCAAAACCGGTAATCAAAGAATAGCAACCTCGTGTACCATACCCCAATACAATGAAAAAAGACAACACAGACGAACAATTTAGTAAATTTCTTAAACTTTTAAAGAAATTACATATTAACTTACCATTTCTTGAAGCTCTTTCGCGGATGCCAGATTCAAGGAAATTTTTAAAAGAGTTTTTAACAAACAAACGGAAGTTAGATGAAGAATCGCATGTGGAACTAAACGCAGTGTGCTCAGCAATGTTGCAAAATAAACTACCACGAAAATTAAAAGATCTAGGGAGTTTTACAATTCCATGCTTAATTGGTAGTTTATCTATTGATAATGCTTTAGCTGATTTAGGGGCAAGCATCAATGTTATGCCTTATAAAATGTTTAAATAGCTAGGTCTAGGGAAACCCAAACAAACTAGGATGAGCATTCAATTAGCTGATAAAACTATTAGAATTCCTAGGGGTATAATTGAAGATGTACTCGTGAAAATTGATAAATTCATATTCCCAGTAGACTTCATCGTTTTAGACATGGATGAGGACAATAATATTCCTTTAATTTTAGGAAGACCCTTTTTTAGCAACTGCCAGAACTAAAATTGATGTTGGTACAGGTGAACTCATACTTCGTGTGGGTGACGAAACGACCACTCTACAGGCTCTTGACTCGGCTAGGACATCAAGTAATCAATGTGAGAAAATAAATTCTATTAATGACCATTCGGTTAAACCTTCTTTTCAGAAAGCACCACGGAACTACACAACTGAGCTAGATCCTAGACCTCATGCCAACAAGGAAATAACTCCTGAGGAACAAAGGCTTCAGATCGATGAACTAGGCGAGTGGAAGACACATTTCAAAGAGAAACTAGGAATACACGAAGCAAAATCGAAGCAACTCCATGATAAACCTAAAGATGGGACAAACCAATTTCAGATCGGGGATCAGGTATTGTTTGCTAAAACAGACCCTCGAATCGGCACCTCAGACCTTGATACAAACGAAAAAAATCCCTTTTAAGGTACTCAATGTCTTCCCTTACGGAATAGTCGAGGTAAGTAATCCTATATTCGGTACTTTTAAAGTAAACGCTACTCGACTTGAACTATATACTGATAATAGAACTCATAGCATGAGAAAGGATTTTCAACTCCTCAAACCACCATGATTATGCAAATGAGAGGTAAGTCTAGCTTAAGACTATAAACGAGTGCTTCTCGGGAGGCAACCTGAGCACTAACCTCATTAATTTTCATATTTTTATTTTCATTTTTTTACTTTCAGCAACTAACTACAAACTAACCAAATTAATGAAACACAGATTTCCATACCACACGACATTACACACGGGCGTGGCCGTGGCCGTGTGGACACCACGGATTTTCGTGCTGGCATGGCAGAGATAGTACGAAACAAGACAAAAAATATCTTCAAGCCACGGCTCCGACTAAACAACATGACCGTGCGATACGGCCGTGGTCGACACTGTTTTATCAACACCGGCATGGCGATCTGCACACGGGCGTGGGAGAAACGAACGAAGCACAACATGGTCGTGCAATACGGCCGTGTGACCCAACACGCCTAAGGTCAACGGGCATGGGAAATCACCAACCCCCAACTTCTATATAAAGTCCCTTTTCTTCTCACTTTCTCCACCAAACCCCCTCTCTTTCAACCCTAGCCACCATAATTTTTCTTCATATTTCACCATCCTTACCACTTACCCAAAGGCAAGGCCAATTACCATTACCATGTCGCAGAAGCGAAAGGACCCCAACACAGTCTCCCTATGTGAGACCAATTTACATGAGTTCATGCCGGCCGCTTCATTGACCCGACAAGCCAAGGGCATTTGAGTCCATTTAATTTGTCTTTTTCTTTTCCCTTCTCCTTTATTTTCCTTCTTTTTATTTCTCTTATGCTTAATTTAGTATATTTTATTTTAGGATCTTGATTTTAGGTTTTAAAGGCTGCTTGGGAATCACCACACCACGCCCTTAGAAATCACACCCACCTCGCGAACCATCTAACGATAAGGACTTTCCAGTCCATTAATCTTTTCGTTTAATTTTATTTTACTTCTTACACTCTTTCTTTTTATCTTTCTTTTCTTTAAATATATTATTAGTATATTTTGAATTATTCTTATTATTTCCTAGCTAATTCTTCACGAGTTTCCCAATTTCTTTATCTAGAGCAGAAATTGTTGGCGGCCGCCATACCACCACCAAAGATGCCTCCTCCAACTTATCTTTCACCTCCGAATCAAATTTCTATACTTCCAACTCAAGGAAACATCCAAAATTCAGGAAGTTTCACTTCTCCCTATCTCTTACGATTTCATGCTATATATATCTTTGTACATTGAGGGCAATGTACATTTTAAGTGTGGGGGTGAATTTTATTTTGAAAAGTTCCTAACTTTTTGCATTATTCTCAAATCCCTGAATTATGTCTTGTTCTTAAGTAAATTTCCTCATTTTTACTATTAGAATGAAATTTCCTTTGATTCATAATTTTTATTGTATGTTTTGGATTAAGTCATTGATAATTGTGCAGTGATGATTTAAACTTTAGGAGACTAGAGAATCAAGCATGATGAGTCTATTTTCAAAAAAAAAAATAAAATTTTGTTAGGTTGTCTACCTGAATCTAATTATTACCTTGAACTTTGAAATTTACAAAGTTGATATCAAAAAACCATAATTTTTTGTGAGATTTTGAGCCTTTTAGAGCATACATTCTTTTCTTGCTCACTTTATTGATTATGAGCGTATCAATATTGATTTGTTATTCTAGAACTTGCTTCGATTATACATGTCAAGACCACATCATTGATTTGATATACAGAGATGATAAAGGCACTTAGGATTTAACCCACTTACTCCACTAAATGCCTACCCTCACAATTAACCCCTAGTGAACCCCTTTGATCCTAACAAACCTTTTATTGGCTCACCCACTAATATTAACCCAAAAACCACCTTGTATTTGTTATCACCATTTCTCTTGACTACCCTTATATCGAGATTTGATTTGATCAGTGGCCTAACTACATTCTTTATTTCAATTGTTAAAATCTAATTATGTGTTCTTAATAAAAAAACGAAGTATATTCATTAATAGTTCTATGTTAATTGAGCTTATATGTTTAAAATTTCATATATTGAGAAGAAGCTCGTGTTATAAAAATTTTAATTGATGTAATTATTCGATTCTTAGTTCATCTTTTTAAGTTAGGTAATTTGTCAATTCAATCTCGATTCTAACCCTTTAATTCAGCTTTTATCCACACCTTTAACCAAAGCCCCGTTACAACCTTTAAAAGACCTTTTGATTTGTGTATCATTTCATTCTATAGTGGTGGAGATTTGATTTTTCATGCAAGCCTATGAGATTAACTTTTCATGTTCGACTTTTGAGTGCTTAATTTTGAACACTTTTGAGTGATTTGAGTGAATCTTTAGTGAGGATGTCAATTCTTTTCGATTTTGAATTAAAGGTGATTATTTAGGTAAGGGAAAACACCTATGTTTTCATACTATAAAAACTATAGCGTTGATTGTTTAAATCTTTAGAACCTTTTTGGTTAAATTATCAATGTATAAATTATCTATGAATTATGATGAAACACTATTGATGAATATTATGAATTGAGAAAGTTCACTTTAATTGTGAGTTGAGAATTTTGCTTGAGGACAAGCAAATGCTTAAGTGTGGGGGTATTTGATAAAACGTAATATGTACATATTGGCATACTTTTGGATGATTTATCCCTTGAATTGTGGAATTTGATGCTCCTAATCCTTTAATTTCATGTTTTATACTTAGGAGAGCATAGGAGGATGAAAAGAACGAGAAACCGGCCAAAAATGGAGAAAATGGGCTAAAGTACGAAATTCACACGGCCTGGAGAAATCCACACGACCGTGCCTCTTTAGTAGATCTGAACACGGCCTGGGCTCGATTCACACGGGCGTGCCACATAGGCGTGTCTCGGACGTGACCTGTTTTAATTCTAATCGGAAAAGGATACTTAGAGGTAAAGAAAGACATTCCAAAAGCCTATATAAACACCCTAGAGGGCAACCTAAAGGGGGCGTTCAGGTAGGCCGAGGAGCCAAGCCAAAGAGGTCGAATTGTGGAATTTACTCGAAGACAGTCAGTTAATTCATCTCAACAAGCCGGAATCATACTCAAGACGGAAGATCTTCCCTTCAATTTCCTTCAGGGGGTTTTAGGGTTTTTCTTATGTTTTGTTTTATACTTTCTTCTGAGATGTTTTCTTTTATAAATGTGAACTAAACCCCTCAAATACCTGAGGGAGATGAAACCTAAGACGGATCTTGTTATTGTTTTCTGAACTGTATGACAAATACTTGATTTGTTCTTAATTCTTGCTTTGATATTTTAGGATATTGATCCAAGTATTGATGTGCTTAGGCAGTGGAGGAAAATTTCCTGTTTAAGAGTAGATCTAGCATAATTAAGCGGAGTTGATCGCAACCCTAGAGATAGGATGACGAAAATCTGCCGAATTAGGGTCAAACCTAATATGGGAGTCTATAGATCGAGTTAATGCAATTCTAGGGGTTTTAATTAGAAAGAGATTTCAATTAATCAACCTAGGGTTAGACGTTAGTAGCCTCGAGAGAGGTATTAATATAAATTAAGGAATCCTACGGATCAAGTCAAGTGAATAAATCGTCTGGTTCAAAGTTAAATAACAAGTGAAGTCTAAGTGGATTATTCCTCAGGTATTGTCTTAATCAATTGTTTTTTTTTTCAAAAGTATTCTTTCCAATTCATTCTCTGTGTCTTAGCATCTTTAGCTTAGTAATTAGTTAGTTTTAGATTAAACAACAATTCCCTTAATTCCTAGGCTAAATAATAAAAGGATAGTAATTACTAGTACTCTTGGTCCTTGAGGATACGATACTTCCGGTCTTGCCATAACTATACTACTAAACGATAGGTGCGCTTGCCTCAATTGTTGTCACAGTTAGTTTCTAGGCTCGAACATTCATTATATAAATTTTAAGACTTTCTGACACGATCAGCTATTCAAAGCCGATTACCGCAAGCCAGCCAAGGACGGCAACTACTAGTTGTCAAGACTCCCCAAGGCAAGATCCTAATCCAAGACCAAGCTCAGAAAAACCCCGGTTCACGCCTATCCTGATCACGTATGGGGAGTTGTACCAAAATTTGTTTGATGCACATATAGTATCCCCTTTCTACCTAAAACTTATACAGCCTCCCTTTCCCAAATGGTACGACGTGAACGCCCAATATGAGTACCACGCGGTAATCACAGGACACTCTATTGACAACTGCACAACTTTTAAAAAGATAATTGAAAGACTCATCAATATGGGTATTGTGAAATTAGATGCAGAAAATCCGTTACCCAACAATTCGGACAAAAGGGGTAAAGGCGATAATCGAGAGTGCAGGGAAGAGAGTCAAAACAGATATAGCAAAAGTGAAAACCCCGCTGAGGGAGATTTGGAAGAAAATGGTAGAAGGAGGATTAATCACCCAAGATTTTGGGGATGAACCTGGAGAAGCATGGAGCTGCTATGAGTTCCATGATGAGGAGGGTCACGAGATTCAGAGCCTTGGTGCCAAGCCTGATGAATAAGAAAGAACTGGAATTCTATGAGTATATTGAATGCTCGGATGAAATGGTCAGAAGTGGGAGCATCAATGTTATATTCGAAGAAAGAAATTGGAGGAGAAAACTTATCAGGCATTCGCCCTTATGAACATGGGAGTGTTCTGAATAATTGGATTGCAGAAGAAATTCCTGTAGTTTTTAGAGCTTACTCAGAGTAATGTTCCAAACATACTTGTTACTTTAAGCCTAGAAGCAATAAGAGTTTCCTTTTGTAAAATAGGCTCATGTCCAATATCTTTGTTTCAATAAAAAATGCATTTTTGTGTCACACTTTGAGCAAATGTTCTTTCATTCTTTTATTTCATTCATGATTCATACCACATAAATAATCATTCTTAAATTCATTTGTTCTTTAAATATTCCTTCATACCTACGACAGGTCCTTAGATATCAACGACATGAGTGACACTACTACTGACTCAGAATCTACTTTTGAGCAAGATATGTGTCTAGAGAGATCTTAGTACTTTGAAGACGACAAAGATTATAACCTATCTTCTGATCTGTTAAGGATGGTAGAACAAGATGAGCAACATATCCTACCTTATTAAAAGTCATTGTGAGCCTAGAAGAAGAGAAAAAGGTGAAGATCAGAGCCTGTATCATCACAGAGACAACGCAATACGTCATTAAAGTTATTAAAAAAATTCAAAGAGGTTTTTGCATGATTGTTTCAAGAGATGGTTGGGCTAATAAGACATGTAGATGCGGTTAAGGCTAAAAAATCTTAGAAGAGGTCCATAAGGGTGTCTGAAGAACCCATGCTATTGATTTTACAGTGGCTAGGCAAATCATGAGTTTCGGGTACTGTGGTCCACCATGGAGGGAGATTGCATCAGTTATACCAAGAAATGCCATCAGTGTCAAATTTATGGAGACAAGATTCCTATACCTCCTTCATCTCCTCATGTATGATACCTCTATGGATTTTTCTCTATGTGGGGCATGAGTCTCACCAAAAGCTTCTAACGAGTATTGATTCATCTTTGTAGTCGTCGATTACTTTACCAAGTGTGTGAAAGCTGTTTCACATGCTGATGTCAAAGAGTCAACAGTCAGCAAATTCTATGTCAGTATGGAATGCCAAAAGAATCCTATTTGACGATACATTAAAATTGGAACAATAGCACGATATCGAAAGTTTACAGTTGTTCAAGATCAACATCGCATCGCCCCAAAATGAATGGAATTGTGGGGGCAACCTTCAAAAAAATTGTGTAGAAGATGATTGAAACCCATAAGGATTAGCCTGAGAGATTACCATCCATGATCATCAAACGTCTGTTAGGACCTCCACCGGGGCAACCCCTTTCTCATTGATCTATGGAATGGAGGCAGTGTTACCCATCGAAGTGGAAATTCCTCCCCTTCGAGTCTTGTCAGAGCTAAAGTTAGATGAAGCAGAATGGATCCAGTCTCGATACGATTAGTTGAACTTGATTGAGGAAAAGAGGCTAAGGGCTATCTGTCATGGCCAGATGCACCAAAAGAGAATGATGCGAGCTTATGACAAAAAGGTTCACCCAAGAGAATTTCACGAAGGGGACCTGGTATTGAAAAAGATCATTCCCATACAAAAAGATTTCAGAGGGAAATGGATGTCAAATTGGGAAGGACCTTATGTGGTTAAAAAGGCTTTCTCCGGAAGAGCATTGATTTTGGCCGAAATGGATGGGAAAAACTTGCCCAATCCTGTAAATTCGGATTCAGTCAAAAAGTACTATACCTGAAAAGGAAAAGAGGCCAAAGTGAAAACCCACAAAGGGTGCTTTGAGACCCTTTCAAAAAAAAGAGAAAAACAAAAAACGAAAAACGGAGAGGCCAAGGTGAAAACCCGGAAAGAGCGCCTTGAGACCAAAGGGTTTTGAGTTGAAAACCCAAAAAGGGTGGCTCAAATTGTGATCAAATTGTGATGGGGCATGCGATGATCTCGCTATACCATAATTATAAGGAAGGAGAGAGGTTACGTCCTGGGGCATCAATAGAGTACTCTTGATCTCCTAAACACATATTGAGCTTAAATTGGTCTTCAGAAAGCCCGTACAGAGAAGCTCAAGCTGCGATATCTGGGGCACCTATCTGTTCCCCTCACTATTTTATATTCTAGCCATATTTGCTTTCTTTAATTAACCTATTCTTTTCAGATTTTGCTTCTGATAAATTTCATTTTTGTCCATCATTATGATCATTTTCAAGCATTTTGTATTAAAGTAATGATTAATGGACTAATAATACTTTCACAAAAGGAGTTTTACATATTACTCTAGAAACTTCTAAATAGTACGAGAACCTGAAATATTACTATTATTTAGAACTCACCAAGCCTAAGGGTTGGAAATATCTGAGAAAGAAGACTCTAAATTGTGTCAATCTCTTCAGATTTTCTACCAAGAATATCAACTGAGCAAGAAGACAGGATATTACGTCAGTGATATAATCTTAATGAATAGCGAGCAATGACAACCTAAACATTAGAAAAGGATCTTTCTCACAAAATGATATTCTGCATTCATGCAAATATTATAAGAAGCATTTGATCCCTCTTGATCATGACATCCTAACCATTTGGCATAAGCATAAGTCCATGAAATTGATTCTACACGTCATGTCCCCTAGAGGACGGTGTAGCAAGATAAATGAATCCACAAATCCCATATTGCTGAGGATGCAGTGGGATGGATTGAAGTGAAGACAACAAATCTTATTTCTCTAAAGACGCAGTGGAACAGATTAAAGCTATGGTAGATCTTATCTTCCTGAAGTTGCAGTGGAGTAGATTGAAGCCACAGCCTCGTTTTCCTGAAGTTGCAGCGAGCAGACTGAAGACAGCAAATCTCATTTCCCTGGCGTTGTAGTGAAACAGATTAAAGCTACAGATTACGGCAGATCTTATCTTCCTGAAGTTGCAGTGGAGCAGATTGAAGCCACCAGCCTTATTTCCCTGAAGTTGCAGCGGAGAAGACTGAAGACAATAAATCTTATTTTCCTAAAGACGCAGTGGAACAGATTAAAGCTACGGTAGCTCTTATCTTCCTGAAGTTGCAGTGGAGCAGATTGAAGCCACAGCCTCGTTTCCCTGATGTTGCAGCGGAGTAGACTAAAGATAGCAAATATCATGTCCCTGGTGTTGTAGTGAAACAGATTAAAGCTACAAATTACAGCAGATCTTATCTTCTTGAAGTTACAGTGGAGCAGATTGAACCCACAGCCTTGTTTCCCTGAAGTTGCAGCGGAGCAGACTGAAGACAGCAAATTTTATTTCCCTGGCATTGTAGTGAAATAGATTAAAGTTATAGATAGCAACGAATCTTATCTTCCTGAAGTTGCAGTGAGGTAGATTGAAGACACTACCCTTATTTCCCTGAGTGGAGAAGACTGAAGACAATAAATCTCTACCTGAAGTTGCAGTAGAGCAGACTGAAGATAGCAAATCTTATCTCCCTAAAGTTGCGGCGGAGCAGATTGAAGCTACAAGTTTAGTATCCTTGAATCGGGTCGAAGCTCTAGTTCCTATGCCCTTGAAGATGCAGTGGGATGGAATGAAGCTACTTGAAGAAGAAAAGCACCGAAAAAAGTCAAGATTCAGTGGGACCGGGCAAAATTGGCCCTTTTAAAGTCTTTGCTCCATTCTCGTTACACGACAATGAACAAAGAGGGGTAGCTGTAGGACCCAATTTATGCCTGAGCCCATTAACCAAAATTAAAAAAAAAACAATAACAACAGTCTAATAAATAAAGTCCATTATAAAAATTACATTAGGCCCAATGCCCAAACCACATACACAGATACAAACCCAATTAAAATAACCCAAATTGGCCCAATGCTAAACCAGCCCGAATGGCCCAAAATTTTCAATAGTTTTCGGAAACCCTAAGAATTTCTGGAATCTCATAGCGCCGCAACCCCAGCCAGATGTTCGGGCTACCTCGTTCCTCACACGCGCGCCACCAAGCACCACACGCGCATCGGCCTCCGTACATTGCCGAGCCTCCGTACATGCAACCAAGAACAGCACAGCAGCAAAGAAAACAAAAGAAAATAGGGATTTTTTGTATTTTTTTATTATGATTCGGCTATAAAGCCAGAGAGTGATGTAATATTTTTTACGAACACTGTTTACGAACACACAGACCCAATATATCAATACAGAAAAGAAAGCAAGAGCGAAGGTGATTTACCATTTTTTTCACGTATATTCTTGTTTTTTTTATTTTCGTTTTGTTTTTCCTTTTTCAACTTAAGAATAAAAGAAAGAAGAACGTACCAAAGGTTACTCTGTGGTTGCATTGCCGGACTACGAAATCGAACCAAAAAGGAGTCAAAACCCCTTTCTATTCGACTTTCTGATCCAGGAAGGCTTGACCTTCGGATATTCCCCAAAACGGGGGCTAAAAACCCCCTTCTGCGTAACGCTAGCCACCTGCTACGGTGGTGATACGGGGTCATGCGGCGGAATTCAAAGGCCGGCTAAGGGAGGGGATTTTAAGTTTGAGAGGTTTTCTTTTAGTTTTTTTTTTTTAGGAAAGGGTTTAAAATGATGTTTTTTCAAAAAAATTTGGCTTATAAAGAGATGCGAAACGGCATCGTTTTGCAGTAGTTCTTCTGGTGATAAAACGACGCCATTTAAAGGCCTCCGACCCATGACCCGACCCATACCGCCAAGGATCCGTGTGTTTTGGACTGAGGGTCAATTTGCGTTCTCAGTCCTTCCGATTTTGAGGCGTGTTTCAATTAAATCCTTTTTACTTTTAATTTGGCCCCGTAATTTTATGCATTTTTCATTTTAGCCCTACAATAAACGGCGCCATTTTGGAGGACAGAGATATTTCCCCACTCGGTCCTTCCATGTTATTCAAGCATTCAAATAGGCCCCCTTCTCTTTTATTTATTTACGGATTTGCCCTTAAATTTCTGTTTTAAGTTCAATTTAATTCTTTTGTTCCATTTGCTATTAATTATTTTTAATGTTATTATTATTAATATTATTATTACTATTAATTAATTTTAGTATTACTACCATCATTTTTCTATTATTATTATTATTTTTAATGTTACTACTATTATTTTTACTATTATAATTATTATTTTGATATTACTACTATCATTTTACTATTATTATTAATTTTAGAATTACTATTATTATATTTACTATTATTATTATTTTTAATATTACTTTTACTATTATTATAGATATTATTCCTATTACTTTCCTATTTATTATCGTATTATTGTTATTATTACTATCTTTAACTATTGTACCTAGTATTTATCTATTTATTGATTTGCTATTAGCTTTTTTTTTTGTTTTTATTTTATTTTATTTCATTCGCTTGTGTATCTATTTGATTTTGTTACTTATTATTTCATGTGGATTGTCTATCTTGGCCTTTATTTTATGGCATTATATTCTTGTCTTCATTATTATTATTTACATTATTGTCATCGTTTTTATTCTATTACGCAGATTGCTATAATTCATTTTCCATTTTACTACGACCGCATTACATTTTATTCAAAAGTTTTTTTTTTGAATCAGGCAATGCTCGGGATTTGGGAACTTCGAGAAATCGTACCCTAACTTACTAGGTTTCGATTTTTTCTCGTCGAGCCTAAAGAACTGATTATTTTTTTATCGAAGCATAAGTTAAATAAAAACTTATTCTCAGAAAGTCAAAAATACCGTGTCCTAACTCACTAGATGTGACATTTTGTTGTCCCGAGGTAAGGATTTCTAAAAACAAAGGCAATATTCTGTATTTGGAATTTTGAGAAATTGAGCCCTAACTTATTGGGTTTCGATTTTTCATTTGACTTCAAATAACCGAATATCCTTCTTAAGTTTAAATGCGAGTTTTAAAAGTCAAAAGGCAAGCTTGGAGTTGAGGATTCAAAATGTTGTATCCTAACTCACTGGGTATGATATTTTACTTCTTCGAAATAAGCGGGTCTCAGTGTCCGATTTACTTTATTCAAGTTCCTTTTTCTAAATAAAGGGATTGTATTTTAAAATCTTTTCAAATTTTCGACACCAAGACGTTAATCAATCAATCCGGTACCAATTTTGGGCGTTACGAGGGTGCTAATCCTTCCTCGTGCGTAACCGACTCCCGAACTTATTTTCTCAAAATTTCGTAGGCCAAAACTATCGTTTTAATAAATCAAAATGTTTTAACGATCAATCGTAAGGTGACCCGATCACACCTCAAAAAAGGTTGGTGGTGACTCCATTTTCGTTGTAACATCCTAAAATTATGGGCCTATGCATTTAGTGTAGGGATAGAATTAATTTGTTAATTTAAGTGATAGGGGTCTAAATTTGGGCTTAGAATTAGGCAAAGGCCCAAATTAAATTATTTTAAGGTGGCATCATTAACAAATAAAAAGGAACAAGTTTTGGGTCGCAAGGAGCCCATGTTTTTGGGCCATTTTCGGCAATTAAATGGGAGCAAGGGTGACGCCACAACAAGGGATTTAAGGGATTTAAATTTAAGTTTAATGAAGCCCAAATCTTTTAATTTAAATGAGTTAAATTTCGGCATTTAGAATTAATGAGGTGGACGACTACAAGGCTTAAAAATAGGAAGATATATACGGATTTTTAAGTGATAATATCATAGATAAAAAGGAGAAAAGTTAGGAGCTTATCTTCAAAGGAAGTGTTGGCCGAAAATCCACCACCTAGAGGAGTGTAAAATTCAGCTACTGCTTGGCATAGAGGGTGCTGAAATTCTCTCTCTTCTAGCTTAAATTTTAAGGGCGTTTTCGGTATTTAGCAGTAGGTGTCAAAAATCTATAAATAGGGGGCTAGCTCCTTGTTTCTGACATTGAAAAACCCTAAAATCCTCTCCCTTGGTCCCGAAATTCCCTAGCCTCTCCCTCTCCAAATTTATTTCTTCAATTTCTTCAAAAGCCGAAACTTTTCCCCACTTTCTTTTCCCTTGTGCTGATTTTTCTAAAAAGCCGAAGCATCCGTCACTTTTTCTTTTATTCATCCTATTTGAGATATTATTCTATACTTCCGGCATTTAAATCTTCCATTGGCATTGCCGAATCCTCTCTCTAGTGCTAGCCGAATCTCCTAAGCTAAGGTAAGAGTTGATTTTTGTTTAGTTCTCATAATCTATTCCTGGTTTTTGAAAAGCAAAAGCCGAAAGCTAATAGTTTAATGGTTTTTGGGATTTGAAGGAAGCTTGGTCGACTAGATCTAAAAGCTGAAAAATCATTAGTCTTCAATTTCGAGATTTTAAGGTAAGAAGAGTTGTTTATTCAAATACATAAAATTGGGTAGAACACTAACCATGGCCGAATATAGGAGAGGCCGTAGTTTCACATCTTTCCGGCTTCTTGAACAAAGTTGTAGATCGGTTTAGCAAGGGTATCGACATTAATCAGGTGTGTAGACCTCTAACACACTACTAATAAACCTGTATGTATATCTATTCATGTATGTTATGGGCTAAAAAGCTGAAATAAGGCTGTATAGACAGTCGAATGGAACCCTAAAAGGGTTAAGCAAGGATGCCAGGTACGTAAACATAGAGCTCCCTATGTGTATCGAAAATATATATATATGACTGCATGATATTTCCTTTATGTGTGTATGCATGGGATGGGATATTGATATGATGAAGGGGAAGTGCATGATAGGTCACGCAGTGATCGGTGGTAGAAAACCCACAAATATAAATGCTAGGTCACATTGTGATCGGTGGCTATGCCACGCTTAATGATTCCTACTTAATAGGAATAGGCAGTACGGCTGTCGTTTTGGTGTGTAGCGGATGGAGGGTTGATTGTAGAAATCCCCCAAGGTGTGATGGTTGGTACGGGTTGGTGTGTAGAGGATGGAAACCTAGGATGGGTTGGGTTATTCATTCTTTATTATTTATTATGTGATTATGATTGATGCCTTCCTGTATGGGCCAGGGCCCATAACGTGTTTGTGGGCTTAGGTCGATGTGTGTTTTGAGATTTATACACTGAGTCTTTGTGACTCACGCTTTCCTTTTCTCTACTCTTCCAGATGAACAGTAGATCGTGGACATGGGAGCCGAGACGGACTCGAGGGGCCATCAAGTTCTATTTGTACAAGTTATTTTCTTTTGAGATTTCATTAGGTTTAATTTATTTCAATCTTATTTCGAGAATATTTATGTAATAAGGCCCCCAGTTTTCATGCAACTAAGTCGTTTTCAATGTTAAGCACTTTATGAATTTTATGATAAGGTTTATTTATACTTAATAATACTTAATACAAGGTTTCGTTTTTAAAATGTCGCTTATTTACTTAAATATTGTCTAATTAACTCACATATTTCAAAAACCATCAAAGCAAAGGTTTTCAAAGTACAACCGTGACATGCCAGATTCGGTCGAAACGCATGGGCCGAGTTTGGGGTGTTACATTTTGGTATCAGAGCCCAGTTCAAAACTCGGGCTGTGAAATGGGTCTAGAAATGTTTTAGAAAAGAGAAGTTGAATTTAAGATTTTGGTTTGAAGACATGGCCTTCGAGTCTACCGGCACCCAATCCACCCAGGTAAGTATTCTGAACTCCTGATTGTGATATAAATGTGGGCTTAATGGGCTTTATGGGAAGTAGACTATCTAGATTAGAACTTGATGGACTCTAGGCTTAGACAAACAACTCTTCAATTCCATAAGACTTAATTCCACTGAACAAAACCTGTAAATGAGTCGCAAGACTAAAGTGTGGCAACAGGCATATGCATGTCTAGGAGTAGATCCGGAAGAGCTTGGTATTTAAGCAGTCCAAGTGACTCACCTCCTTTTAGCTGGAATCTTACCTGGTGCATAGTGACTGTTCACTTTAGCCATGACAGGGTGTGGTAATAGGCATACGCATGTCTAGGAGCGGATTCAGGGAGAGCTTGGTATTTAAGCAGTCCTAGTGACTCACCTCCTCTTCGCTGGAATCTTACCTGGTGCGTAGTAACTGTTCACTCTAGCTATAAGAACTTGTTCATGGGCTGAACCCATAATTAAAACCCGAAAGGGCCATTTTGCAAACAAAAACCCCTAAGTTTTGTATACTTCGAAAAAAAAACACTTGATTTGAAAATGTTCACAACTATGAAGGAAATTACCAAATTACCCTTTTGTAAAATAACCAAAATAACCCTAGTTTGTAGAGTTACCAAATTACCCTTGTTTGGTAAAATTATCGAAATACCCCCGAATTTTAAAATTACCGAAATACCCCTAAATTTCAAAATTACCGAAATACTCCCAAATTTCAAAATTACCGAAATACCCCCAAATTTCAAAATTATCGAAATACCCCCGGATTCCAAAATTACCAAAATACCCCCGATTTTCAAAATTACCAAAATACCCCCAGGAATGCAAAATTACCAAAATACCCTTATTTGACAAAATCACCAAGGAACCTTATTTCAAAAAATTACGAAAATACCCCTATAGGATAAAAATTACGAAAATACCCCTGGGTAGTGAAAACAACAACAACAACAACAACACCAACAACAACAACACTTTTCTGTAATGAACGTGAGTTCATGTATATGTTTCTTAGAGGATATGAATTTGAGACTGTGTGGTGAATGCAAATTCGGAAGAACTACTCTTAAAGCTATTATTCATAAGACTGTCCATGGTTAAAACAATGGAAGAAAACTAATAGTTCATAAAATTTCTAATCAGATAAACGCGAATCGGTAGAATGAGTACAAGGGGTCGAGGACGTACGCCACGTGGTCGTGGTAGGGGTAAGAGGACGGTGTCGGAACCAGTAGGATCTGGTCATGGTTCTGGAAACGAGATGCCAGCTGTGGAGGAGGAATTTCAGGATCAGACTGCCGGAGATGATGCGGTATCTCAGGCAATGTTAAGGGTTTTAGAGAGGGTTGCTGGGACTGGTATGGGCATAGGAGCCCGAAAATCTGTGCCGGAGCGGCTTAGGGCCAATGGGGCAGAAGTGTTTAGAGGAATTTCTGATGTAGCCCCAAGTTCAGCTGAGTATTGGTTGGAGGCGGTAGAACGCATAATGGATGATTTGGATTTCACGGAGGAGGAGAAGTTGAAAGGAGTGGTATCCCTCCTGCGGGATGAAGCATATCAATGGTGGCTTACTGTTAAGGATGGTACAGTGTCTGACCGTATCACCTGGGAACTTTTTAAAACGGCGTATCAGAATAAGTACATTGGATCGAGTTATGTGGATGCGCAGCGTAGAGCATTTCTGAATCTGGTTCAAGGGAGTAGGTCAGTGGCTGCGTATGAAGCTGAATTCTTACATCTTAGCCGTTATGCTCGTGGGATGGTAGCCACGGAGCATGAACGTTGTGTTAGGTTTGAGGATAGCCTGAGGGATGATTTGCGTGTTTTGATAGCCCCACAGCGGGAAAGGGAATTTGCTGTCCTAGTGGAAAAGGCTAAGATAGCCGATGAGGTTAAGCGGACTGAAAAGTTGAATTGGGATAGAGATAGGGGAAGAAATAAGAGGAATTTTGAATCGTCAGGGGCAGTTGGGCAAACTCAGAAAAGACCTAGGTCAGACGAGCCGAAACAGGATGAGAGACCTGTTGCGGCTAACCAGAAACAAATGTGTGCTCAATGTGGTAAGTTCCATACGGGTGAGTGTTGGGCAGGCACTGGAAAGTGTATTAGGTGTGGATCTACGGATCAACAAGTTAGAAACTGTCCGTAGCAACGGGGCAGTGAAGGGCCCACAGGTCAAGAGAATGCACCGCCGGGAAGAGAAGGTCAACAACCACCAAGGGGACGTGGTCAAGTCAATGGTGGCAATGGCACAGGACATGGTCGTAGAGGTGCAGGTTATGTTGAGGCGAGGCAGCCCGCCTTGGTCTATGCAGCAAGTCGCCAAGGGGACAAGGACGCTCTAGATACGAATACCGGTGCGTACCCTACCATAGTATACTAAGTGCTTGTTTTGGCTTTAGAATTAGAGTGCGCAGCGAAAGCATAGTAGTGAGACTTAGGTTGTATGATTACTAGTAAGTTGGAAATTTCGAGGACGAAATTTCTTTAAGGGGGTAGAACTGTAACATCCTAAAATTATGGGCCTATGCATTTAGTGTAGGGATAGAATTAATTTGTTAATTTAAGTGATAGGGGTCTAAATTTGGGCTTAGAATTAGGCAAAGGCCCAGATTAAATTATTTTAAGGCGGCATCATTAAAAATTAAAAAGGAACAAGTTTTGGGTCGCAAGGAGCCCATGTTTTTGGGCCATTTTCGGCAATTAAATAGAAGCAAGGGTGACGCCACAACAAGGGATTTAAGAGATTTAAATTTAAGTTTAATGAAGCCCAAATCTTTTAATTTAAATGAGTTAAATTTCGGCATTTAGAATTAATGAGGTGGACGACTACAAGGCTTAAAAATAGGAAGATATATACAGATTTTTAAGTGATAATATCATAGATAAAAAGGAGAAAAGTTAGGAGCTTATCTTCAAAGGAAGTGTTGGACGAAAATCCACCACCTAGAGGAGTGTAAAATTCAGCTACTGCATGGCATAAAGGGTGCCAAAATTCTCCTCTCTTCTAGCTTAAATTTTAAGGGCGTTTTCGGTATTTAGCAGTAGGTGTCAAAAATCTATAAATAGGGGGGCTAGCTCCTTGTTTCTGACATTGAAAAACCCTAAAATCCTCTCCCTTGGTGCCGAAATTCCCTAGCCTCTCCCTCTTCAAATTTATTTCTTCAATTTCTTCAAAAGCCGAAACTTTTCCCCACTTTCTTTTCCCTTGTGCCGATTTTTCGAAAAAGCCGAAGCATCTATCGCTTTTTTCTTTTATTCATCCTATTTGAGATATTATTCTATACTTCCGTCATTTAAATCTTTCATTGGCATTGCCGAATCCTCTCTCTAGTACTAGCCGAATCTCCTAAGCTAAGGTAAGAGTCGATTTTTGTTTAGTTCTCATAAGCTATTCTCGGTTTTTGAAAAGCAAAAGCCGAAAGCTAATGTTTAATGGTTTTTGGGATTTGAAGGAAGCTTGGTCGACCAGATCTAAAAGCTGAAAAATCAATAGTCTTCAATTTCGAGATTTTAAGGTAAGAAGAGTTGTTTATTCAAATACATAAAATTGGGTAGAACACTAACCATGGCCGAATATAGGAGAGGCCGTAGTTTCACATCTTTCTGGCTTCTTGAACAAAGTTGTAGATCGGTTTAGCAAGGGTATCGACATTAATCAGGTGTGTAGACCTCTAACACACTACTAATAAACCTGTATGTATATCTATTCATGTATGTTATGGGCTAAAAAGCCGAAATAAGGCTGTATAGACAGTCGAATGGAACCCTAAAAGGGTTAAGCAAGGATGCCAGGTACGTAAACATAGAGCTCCCTATGTGTATCGAAAATATATATATATGACTGCATGATGTTTCCTTTATGTATGTATGCATGGGATGGGATATTGATATGATGAAGGGGAAGTGCATGATAGGTCACGCAGTGATCGGTGGTAGAAAACCCACAAATATAAATGCTAGGTCACATTGTGATCGATGGCTATGCCACGTTTAATGATTCCTGCTTAATAGGAATAGGCAGTACGGCTGTCGTTTTGGTGTGTAGCGGATGGAGGGTTGATTGTAGAAATCCCCCAAGGTGTGATGGTTGGTACGGGTTAGTGTGTAGAGGATGGAAACCTAGGATGGGTTGGGTTATTCATTCTTTATTATTTATTATGTGATTATGATTTATGCCTTCCTGTATGGGCCAGGGCCCATAATGTGTTTGTGGGCTCAGGTCGATGTGTGTTTTGAGATTTATACACTGAGTCTTTGTGACTCACGCTTTCCTTTTCTCTACTCTTCCAGATGAACAGTAGATCGTGGACATGGGAGCTGAGACGGACTCGAAGGGCCATCAAGTTCTATTTCTACAAGTTATTTTCTTTTGAGATTTCATTAGGTTTAATTTATTTCATTCTTATTTCGAGAATATTTATGTAATAAGGCCCCCAGTTTTCATGCAACTAAGTCGTTTTCAATGTTAAGCACTTTATGAATTTTATGATAAGGTTTATTTATACTTAATAATACTTAATACAAGGTTTCATTTTTAAAATGTCGCTTATTTACTTAAATATTGTCTAATTAACTCACATATTTCAAAAACCATCAAAGCAAAGGTTTTCAAAGTACAACCGTGACATGCCAGATTCGATCAAAACACATGGGCCGGGTTTGGGGTGTTACATTCGTTTTTAAAGTCGACCCCGTTTTCTAAACAAAAAAATGGTTTCGACATAGATGTTATAGTCTAGTGATATATTGTTGCTTGTGTATGATAGATATGTTATGCCATGACTTGATATTTGTACGTTTCTTGGATGCCAAGTAAATGAATGTTATGCATGATTGTAGCATGTATAGATGGTTATGTGTTGAAAGAGGTTAAATGTACCAAAGAAGGTAGTTTAGCATTTGAATTAATGCCTAAAATGTACAATGTTGAGTTTTTGGGTCACTTAGACCATTTAAGACTAGTAACTTGGCAGGGTTGAGAAGAATGATACAAAATTGGGGGAAATTGCCTTCATAGTCGTGACATCCCCCTATTAGTGTCGCAACATTGAGTCCCCCTTAATGACATTCCCCCGTTGAAGTCGCGACGTCAATCAGTTGAAGTCACAACATCATGCTTCTACCCTCAATGTCACAACATGCATCCTTCAATGTCATAACATTACCTTTATATTTGGGAATTTTAATGTTTTAGTCCATCGGTTGTTGGCATTGTTTCATAAGAGTTTTTATAGCTCACCTATAACTCATATTTGAATTAATAATGTGTTTTATAAAATCATGAAACTTAATTGCTTGTATGACTTTTCTTTTAGATATTGAAATGAAATTGTAGTTACTTCAGCAACGAATATGTCATCTCACGTCTCGGATCTGGCAATCAGGTCGGGTGTGGGGTGTTACAAGCACTTAGTGTTTATGCTACCACTTTAAATTCAACCACATGAGATAAAATATATTGTAACACCCCAGACCCTACCCAATCGTTGGATTTGATATGTGAGATGTCACATTTGTTACCGAAGCAACTACAAGTGCATTTCAATAATCAAAATACAAATGTGAACAATTGAGTTTTAAAACTTCTAAAAACATCAATTATTCAAATACAAGTTATAAGTAAGCTTACAAAAGCTCTTACAGAACTCTGGTAACAAAAAAGGGATTAAAACGTAAAAATAACTAATGCAGAGGTGTTATCATGACATCTAAGGATGAATGTCACGACACCGAAGGCAATAACTTGATGTCATGATTTCAATAGGGATGAGACGTGACCCTGAAGAAATCAACTCGATGTCACAGCTTTGAAGACAATGGGCTAAATGTTGCGACTTTAGTAAGGGAATGTCGTGACATTGAAGACAATTCCCTTAATTTTTGCACCATTTTCCTTAAACCTTCCAAGCACCAATTCCAAATGGTCTAAATGACCTAAAAGTTCAACACATCACATTTTAGGCATTAATTCAAATGCCAAACTACCATGCTTGGCACATTTAAACATCTTTTAACATATAATCACACATCTATACATATTCATTCTAATCTCATGCATCACACCTTATTACGTGGCATGCAAGCAATCTTTAATTACAAGCATACATATACACAGTGAGCAAACATACCATTGTGTCACCAAACTATTGTATATACATACCATTAAATAAACATGAACACATTCAAAATGCAAGCATTCCTACCATGAATACCAAAACATCAAAATGAACCTAAAGACCAATTTAAGACATTAGGTACATGCCACTTGCTATATACATAAGATAAATTTTACAAACTTAGCCAAGTCAAGAGTTGGGTCATGTGTAACACCCTAAACCTGGCCTAGAAGTTAGGCCCAAATCTGGCTTGTCACATTGAAGTGTTTCTCGAAAACCGTGTTTTCATTTGCGTTCATTTATTTTCAAAACGTGGTTTATATAAAAACTATTCCCTTTTCAAAATGTTATTAATCACTTAGTAAAATATTTTTCAATTGTAGAAGCTTAATTAATATAAATGATTTATGGAAACATGATACTTAAAAATTGGGTTGCGGAAACGTAGTGTTTGAAAGCAGTTATTGTTTTGGAAAACCCGTGTTTTC
The DNA here is from genome assembly GCA_005393395.2 of Gossypium australe. NCBI lineage: Eukaryota > Viridiplantae > Streptophyta > Magnoliopsida > Malvales > Malvaceae > Gossypium > Gossypium australe. The sequence goes on along the minus strand of CM016616.1, from coordinate 32,671,947 downwards.
TAGCCTGGCAGATAAAAAAATAATACTTTCACAAAAGGAGTTTTGCATATTACTCTGGAAACTTCTAAATAGTACGAGAACCTGAAATATTTCTATTATTTAGAACTCACCAAGCCTAAGGGTTGGAAATATCTGAGAAAGAAGACTCTAAATTGTGTCAATCTCTTCGGATTTTCTGCCAAGGATATCAACTGAGCAAGAAGATAGGATATTACGTTAGTGATATAATCTTAATGAATAGCGAGCAATGATAACCTAAGCATTAGAAAAGGATCTTTCTCACAACATGATATTATGCATTCATGCAAATATTATACGAAGCATTTGATCTCTCTTGATCATGACATCCTAATCATTTGGCATAAGCATAAGTCCATGAAATTGATTCTACACGTCATGTCCCCTAGAGGACGGTGTAGCTAGATCAGTGAATCCACAAATCCCATATTGCTGAGGATGCAGTGGGATGGATTGAAATGAAGACAACAAATCTTATTTCTCTAAAATGCAGTGGAATAGATTAAAGCTACGGTAGATCTTATCTTCCTGAAGTTGCAGTGGAGTAGATTGAAGCCACAGCCTCGTTTCCCTGAAGTTGCAGCGGAGCAGACTGAAGACAGCAAATCTTATTTCCCTGGCGTTGTAGTGAAACAGGTTAAAGCTACAGATTACGGTAGATCTTATCTTCCTGAAGTTGCAGTGGAGCAGATTGAAGCCACAGCCTCATTTCCCTGAAGTTGCAGCGGAGCAGACTAAAGATAGCAAATCTCATTTCCCTGGCGTTGCAGTGAAACAGATTAAAGCAACAGATTACAGCAGATCTTATCTTCCTGAAGTTACGGTGGAGCAGATTGAACCTACAACCTTGTTTCCCTGAAGTTGCAGCGGAGCAGATTGAAGACAGCAAATTTTATTTCCCTGGCGTTGCAGTGAAATAGATTAAAGTTACAGATAACAGCGAATCTTATCTTCCTGAAGTTGCAGTGAGGCAGATTGAAGCCACTAGCCTTATTTCCCTGAAGTTGCAGCGGAGAAGACTGAAGACAATAAATCTGTAACATCCTGGTATTAGGGGCCCTGCGTTATTGTGGGTTACTGTGTGTTTGGCATGCTTTGTTTTTTATTTTAGTGTGCTTGGGGGTCCCGGGAGAGCTTGGGGTTAAGTTTGAGCCTTGGTTAAAATTTTATTTTTAGGCACTGTAGGGGGAGCTAGCAGAGGTAGGCCTTAAGGGTAACTAATTGTGTTTTGTTAACACAAGAAAGGAGGTGGTAAGGTGGCAAGGAAACACAACTTAGAGTGCATGGAAGTGGCGTCACATGGGAGCTGCAGGGAGAAGGGGTTCGAGTCGCGTCGTCAGTAATTGGAAGCTTTATTTTTGCGCTTGGGAAGCTAAGGTGGTGGTTTCAGCAAGGGCTCTTCAAGGTTGTTGGAAGAATGAGTCAAACATTTCGAATGAGTGGCCATGAGGAGTTGAGGGAGTTTGAAATGGTCAAACTATTTCAAACGGGTGAAGAAGAGTGAGTTAAGGAGCAAATTGAGGGATTTGGGTGATAGTGGAAGGTGTTGGCCGATTGTGAGAAGCTTAGGAGGGGAGATTCCGGTTTGGTTGCTAGGAGAGGTGGGTGTGCCGAATTTGTGAGGGGAGCTCATTTGATTTTTTCCAGTTCGGGTTTTCTAAGCTTAGTATGTGTCGAATTTCCCTAGTGCATTTTTGGTGCATTCTTAGTTCTCATTTGTTAATTTTACGGTATTTACCATCTTCAATCACAAGACTACGCCCTCTTTTTCTTTTCAATTTCTCCCTTCATTTGAGTGTTAGCTGAACCTTCATTTAGTTTCTTCTTTTCTCCTAGCCGAACTCTAGCAACATTTCGTCTCCTCTGATTCTTCCTTCCCTTGATAGAATCACCTCCTACATTCACCCATTTGCTTTGACTTCCTCACACCATAGCCAAATCTTTCTCCTTCTATTTCTTTTCTTTTACCGTCTCTCTTTTGTTACATAGACCGAAACCTCTTTCTCTTTCACGTTGCTTCTATTTTCTTTTCTTTTCGGTGTTCTTTATTTTTTTTCTTTTGAGCCGAATCACTATTGCTTGTTTATCACAACCTATTTCTTTCCTATAGTCGAATCACTCTAGTAGCAAATCAAATCATGTCTCTGATCTACCATTACCAATCGAATATCAAAAAGCATCTCTGTGGGTTGTCGAAAGTCTTTCCCGCAGTTGGGTCCTATCGTGCAAGGTAAGGGAGACTTTCTCTCTTTTCTTTCTTATTCTTTTTCGGTTCTGGGGGTCTTGGCCGAATGGCTATTATGGTTTTGGTTGTTGAATATCGGCTAATCCCTCCTCTTTTTTCATGCTTTAGAACGCTTACTCTGGGAAACTTTAGTTGTCGAATGGTTGTAGTTCGAATCCTGAAGGCCTGTTAGTTACAGAACTTTACCTTTACATCTGGGTTTCTGAGGTAAAGAGATTTTCTCGATTTCAGGTTTTCTACTTCTTATTTTCCTTTTCGTTGCCTTAACCATACGTCCTCTTCTTTAAGTACTGATCAAGTCTTTTCATGGATCCAACTGCTAGTCAATCCAATGAAGGGAGCGAACCCCTAGTTTCGGCTCCTAAGTTTAAGAAGCATGCTGCGTCGGCGGTTCGGGATTTTCCACCGGCCTGTGGTAGAGAGCCGACGTCTGCTTGGGATAGGCAAATAGCCGTCATCCCTGCTAACGAGAGTGTTGACATAGATAGCTTGGTGTTACGTGTTATCAGGTGTGTATTACTCACACGCCTTTATTGTTTTTGTGATATTAACTGTAATGGCTTCAAGCCGAAATGATTGTTGATAGGTAAAATACCCTTATGGGTAAGGTTGGAGACACCGGGTAAGTTCTTCGATGTTGATATTCTTGACTATATGCATGCATATATGTTTAATGTTATTTGTATATGAAATAGTATTTGTTATGCATTGTGTTGATTGTTGCATACATATTGTGCACAATGTAAAGAGCATGGGCTCGGAATTGAAAGGAGGGGGAAGTGATAATCAAGTGACTATTGTCACGAGTGACTATTGTCACGAGTGGTCTAAATTACCACGGTGGTTAATACAACGATTGCTTATAACAGTGACTCGTCTCGGTAGTCTAAGACCACAGTGGGTTGGCCTCACGTAAACACAAACTATACAGGGATCGTCATGGTGGTCTAAGACCACAGTGGGTTCGCCCCACGATTATATTATAGTGACTTTGTCACGGGTGACTATTGTCACGAGTGGTCTAGGACCACGGTGGTCATGAACCACAGTGGCATAATGCCATGGGTGTTTGGATGGAGAGTTAAACTGGGTTGGGCTGCATTGCATACTTGTGACATATGCCATATTGAGTGGGATAAGGCACAGTCTGTGTTATACGGGGATTTACACACTGAGTCTCGATGACTCACCCCTTTGCGAATTTTACAGGTAATCAGTAGATGGCGGGTTTTGGGCCGAGATGGACTCGAGGTGGCCATGCGTTGTAATTTATTCAGTAAACTCGAACTTTATTTTTAAATTTATTTCTACTTTGGGGTTTTAATTTGTAATAAGGCCGCTTTAACATTATTTTGGGATTTGTTTATAAACTGATTTTATACATGCTATGAATTACTTAAAAAGAAACGGGGTTTTCTTAAGAGCATAAAAAGATGTTTTTTATTTTATTTTCAAATCTACAACAACTGGATAATAAGCTATAACTAATTAAAACTTGGGATATTTCTTAACATTACAACTAATATTTTCAAAGAAATCATGCACCTCAATATTCATCTCAATTGTCACATTTCAAACACTCTTCTAATTTCGGTTTTGATGAAATAACCCTGCTTTTAGCACCTAATCTACTTAAATAAAATATATAATAATTAGTAAAATGCCCTCAACATGAATTCACCAAACAAGATAATTTCTCAAGTCACGATGTTCTCCAAAGTCTTCAAAGTTAATTCCTCTGTAACAATTCCAGATTCGGTCGTAACGTTTTGACCGGGCTTGGGGTGTTACAATTGTGGTATCAGAGCCTAGGCTTCAAAACTCGACTGTGGGTATGGGGTTCAAAAAAATGTTTTAAAAGATGGTTAGAAAATGATTTAGAAATATATGTGTCTTCTGCAAGCATGGCACCCGAATCTCCGGCACCAAATCCGCACGGTAAGTCTTCTGACTTCTGGTAGTTTTGCATGAACTAAGTGTAATATGCTATGATTACTTGTACTGAGATATGCAACTCTAGAGACTGAAACCTTAGGTATGCATGAATTGGCGGGAATTACTCATAATAATATTTTCATAAAACTGCTCTGTAATGACCAGTGGAAGAAAACACTAACTCATAAAACTTTTAATCAGATTAAATCGTGTTAGTAGTAATGAGTACTAGGGGACATTGACGCGGCATTCGAGGCCGAGGAAGAGGTCAAGATGTTGGGGTTGAGCCCTCAGAATCGGGGCATGGGTCGGAGGCTGAACTGCCAGCATCGCCCGTCGCGGAAGCAGAATTTCCGGATCAAACTGGTGGAGACGATGCTGTGTCTCAAGCTATGTTACGTGTTCTAGAAAAAGTTGCGAGAGTGAGCACGGGATCAGTGGCTCGGAAATCTGTGTCAGAGCGACTTCGAGCCAATGGGGCTGAGGTGTTTAGGGGCATTTCTGGTGTGGCCCCAAACGTAGCTGAGTACTGGTTAGAGGTGGTGGAATGGACTATAGATGATCTCGACTGCACCGCGGAAGAAAAACTGAAAGGAGTTGTGTCCCTTCTCCGAGATGAGGCTTATCAGTGGTGGCTCACGGTCAGAGATGGTACAGCGGCGGACCGCATTACCTGGGACTTCTTTAACTCTGTGTTCCAAGGGAAATATATTGGATCGAGCTATGTAGATGCTCAGCGGAAGGCATTCCTTAACTTGGTTCAGGGAAGTAAGTCGGTGGCTGAATATGAGGCAGAATTCTTGCATCTTAGTCGATATGCCCGAGGCATTGTGTCAACAGATCACGAGCGTTGTGTCCGATTTGAGGATTGTCTGAGGGACGATTTGAGAGTACTAATAGCTCCGCAACGGGAAAGAGAGTTCGCTGTTTTGGTTGAGAAGGCTAAGATAGCTGAAAAGGCAAAGCGATCTGAAAGGCAGAATCAGGATAGGGACAAGGGTAGGAATAAGAGAAGTTTTGGACCGTCAAGGTCTACTGGGAATTTTCAGAAGACGCCTAGGTTGGATGGACCGAATCGAACTGCGAGGCCTGTTATTGCTGGTCGGCCACAGCAATGTGCTACGTGTGGAAAGTTTCATTTTGGTGAATGCTGGGCAAGAAGTAATGGATGCTTCAAATGTGGATCAGTGGATCATCGGGTAAGGGATTGCCCGCAGGAGCCAAACAGAGCGTGACCAGCCGGTCGGAGTTATGTTAAGCCTGGTAGAGGTGGTCAGCATCCACAGAGAGGTCGTGGTCTGGTCAAAAGAGGAAATGGTCTTGGTTGTGGACGTGAAACACCGGGCAGAAGTGCTAGGAACACAGATGCAAGACAGCTGGGGTTGGTTTATGCAGCTAGACGCCGAGAGGAGGGCGATGCACCGGACGTCATAACCGGTACGTTCCTTATTTATGGATTGCCTTTTACTGCACTGATTGATATTGGATCAACGCATTCCTATGTTGCTAGTACTGTGTCTGGAACTCTGAACATAGATTTTGAGATTACTTCTAGGGAGATGACTGTACTTAGCCCTTTAGGACAATCTGTAGTGGTGAATAAACTCTTTAGGAGTGTGCCTTTGGAAGTACAAAGGATGGTTTTCCCGGCTGACTTGATGGAACTGCCGTTCGGCGAGTTCGATTTGATCTTAGGCATGGACTGGTTAGTGAGATATCGAGCAAACTTGGATTGTACTACTAAGTGCATGGTGTTCAGGACTCCTGAGGATGATGAGGTGGTGGTGATAGGTGAAAGGAGGAACTACTTGTCTAATGTAGTGTCCGCTTTAAAGGCTGAAAGAATGGTGAGAAAAGGATGCGAGGCATTCTTAACTTTTGTTCGAGCTCTGGAGGCCAAGGAGTTGACTGTAAGGGATGTCAGAACAGTGAAGGAGTTCTCTGATATTTTTCCAGAAGAGCTTCCAAGATTACCTCTGAATCGTGAGGTGGAATTTGGTATTGATCTTCTTCCGGGAACAGCGCCAGTGTCTATTGCCCTATATAGAATGATGCCAAAAGAGTTGGTGGAACTGAAAGCCCAAATTTAGGAACTGCTGGACCGGGGTTTTATCCGACCAAGTGTGTCACCTTAGGGAGCGCCGGTGTTGTTTGTTAAGAAAAAGGATGGGTCAATGCGGATCGCATTGACTATAGGCAGTTGAATAAGTTGACGATTAAGAACAAGTACCCGCTGCCTAGGATAGACGATCTGTTTGATCAGTTGCGAGGCACTTCGGTCTTCTCAAAGATAGACTTGAGGTCTGGGTATCATCAGCTTAAGGTTAAAGAGGCAGATATTCATAAGACAGCTTTTCGAACTCGTTATGGTCACTATGAGTTCTTGGTTATGCCGTTTGGGTTGACAAATGCACCAGTTGCGTTTATGGACATGATGAACCAGGTATTCCAACCCTATCTGGATCGGTTTGTCGTGGTGTTCATAGATGATATTTTGGTCTATTCAAGTTTAGAAGAGGAACATGATTCGCATCTTCGAGTGGTTCTGCAAATTTTGAGAGAGAAGCAGTTGTACGCCAAATTCAGTAAGTGTGAATTCTGGCTGAAGGAAGTTACCTTTCTGGGACATGTTGTGTCTACTAAGGAGATTAGAGTAAATCCCCGGAAAATCGAAGTTGTGTTGGATTGGAAACTACCTAAGTCTGTGGCAGAAATTCGGAGTTTCCTTGGTCTGGCTAGGTATTACAGAAGGTTTGTTGAGGGATTCTCGCTAATATCCGCACCGTTAACCAAGTTGTTACGGAAAGGGGCACCGTTTGTCTGGTCAGATAAGTAACAGGAAAGCTTTGAGAAGCTGAAGAGGATCTTGACTGAGGCTCCAATATTGATTCAGCCTGAGGCTGGGAAGGAGTTTGTCATTTACTGTGATGCGTCACACACAGGGTTGGGGTGTGTGTTGATGCAAGAAGGGAAAGTGGTGGCATATGCGTCTCGACAATTGAGACCACATGAAGTGAATTATCCCACGCATAATCTGGAGTTGGCTGCAGTAGTGTTTGCACTGAAGATTTGGAGACATTATCTGTATGGGGAGAAATCCATCATTTATACAGACCACAAGAGCCTAAAATATCTCCTTACCCAGAAGGAGTTGAATTTAAGACAGCGAAGGTCGATCGAGTTGTTAAAGGACTATGATTGTTCGATTGAGTACCACCCGGATAAAGCTAATGTAGTGGCAGACGCGTTAAGCCGTAGGGTGATCTCGGACTTAAAGGCAATGTTTGCTCATTTCAACTTGTATGATGATGGAAGTTTATTAGCTGAACTTCAAGTGGAACCTTCTTGGATCAGTCAGATAAAAGAGAAGCAATTGTCTGATGAATTGTTGAGTGTGAAATTTTGGCTAGTAGCAGGTGGTGAGATAGCAGATTTTAGTGTGAATAGTAATGGGGTATTATGTTTTCGGGGAAGGGCTTGTGTGCCGAAGAATTCTGAATTAAGACGGAAGATTCTACAGGAAGCGCATAGTAGCCCATACGCTATGCATCCTAGTGGAAGTAAGATGATAGGGATCTGTGAGAACAGTTTTGGTGGCCGGGTCTGAAGCAGGAAGTGACTGAGTATATGGGTAAATGCTTGACGTGTCAGCAGGTGAAGGCGGAACACCAATTGCCCTCGGGGTTGCTACAGCCAGTAAAGATTCCACTTTGGAAGTGAGATAGGATAACAATGGACTTTGTGAGTGGGCTACCCCTCACGCCTACGAAGAAAGATTCAGTGTGGGTAATTGTGGATCGATTGACGAAGCCTGCTCATTTCATACCGGTTCGGATTGATTATTCGTTACAGAAGTTAGCCAAACTTTATGTGGCGGAGATTGTAAGGTTACATGGGGTACCTGTGTCTATCATATCAGACAGAGACCCCAGGTTTATGTCAAGGTTCTGAAAGGCATTACATCAAGCGTTGGGTATGAGATTGGATTTCAGCACAGCGTTTCATCCACAGACTGATGGTCAGTCGGAAAGGGTAATTCAGATCTTCGAAGACATGTTGAGAGGTTGTGTTATTGACTTCAGGGGTAGTTGGGAGGAGTTCCTACCGTTGGTAGAATTCGTATACAACAACAGCTATCAATCCAGTATTCAGATGGCACCCTATGAAGTGTTGTATGGTCGAAAATGTCGCACTCCTACTTGCTGGACAGAATTGGGTGAGCTACAATTGTTGGGTCCAAAATTGGTTTTGGAAACAGAAGAAAAGGTTAAGTTGATTCGGACTAGATTAAAGGAAGTTTCTGACAGGCAGAAATCTTATACAGATGTGAAACGTAAAGACATAGAATTTGCAGTAGGTGATCAGATTTTCTTAAAGGTTTCACCGTGGAAGAAAGTTCTAAGGTTTGGACGTAAGGGCAAGCTGAGCCCCAAGTTTATCGGGCCTTATCGTGTGTTAAAGCGTGTGGGACCAGTAGCTTATCAGCTCAAGCTACCTTCGAAATTGAGACAGATCCATGATGTTTTCCATGTCTCAATGTTAAGGCGCTACTGTTCGGATCCATCTCATATAGTGCCGGTGGAAGAAATCGAGGTAAGACCTGATTTATCTTTTGAGGAGGAACCAGTTCAAATCCTAGATCGAGATGTTAAGGTGTTGCGGAGAAAGACAGTTTCGTTGGTTAAAGTGTTGTGGCGGAATCACGGTTCAGAGGAAACCACGTGGGAGCTAGAGGATGTGATGCGATAGCAGTACCCTCATCTCTTTTGACCAGGTAAATTTCGAGGCCGAAATTTCTTTAAGGGGGTAGAACTGTAACATCCTGGTATTAGGGGCCCTGCATTATTGTGGGTTACTGTGTGTTTGGCATGCTTTGTTTGTTATTTTGGTGTGTTTAGGGGTCCCGGGAAGGCTTGGGGTTAAGTTTGAGCCTTGGTTAAAATTTTATTTTTAGGCACTATAGGGGAGAGCTAGCAGAGGCAGGCATTAAGGGTAATTAATTGTGTTTTGTTAACACAAGAAAGGAGGTGGTAAGGTGGCAAGGAGACGCCACTTAGAGTGCATGAAAGTGGCGTCACATGGGAGCTGCAGGGAGAAGGGGTTCGAGTTGCGTCGTCAGCAATTGGAAGCTTTATTTTTGCGCTTGGGAAGCTAAGGTGGTGGTTTCGGCAAGGGCTCTTCAAGGTTGTTGGAAGAATGAGTCAAACATTTCGAATGAGTGGCCATGAGGAGTTGAGGGAGTTTGAAATGGTCAAACTGTTTCAAACGGGTGAAGGAGAGTGAGTTAAGGAGCAAATTGAGGGATTTGGGTGATAGTGGAAGGTGTTGGCCGATTGTGAGAAGCTTAGGAGGGGGATTTCGGTTTGGTTGCTAGGAGAGGTGGGTGTACCGAATTTGTGAGGGGAGCTCCTTTGATTTTTTCCAATTCGGTTTGTCTAAGCTTAGTATGTGCCGAATTTCCCTAGTGCATTTTTTGTGCATTCTTAGTTCTCATTTGTTAATTTTTCGGTATTTACCATCTTCAATCGCAAGACTACGCTCTCTTTTTCTTTTCAATTTCTCCCTTCATTTGAGTGTTAGCTGAACCTTCATTTAGTTTCTTCTTTTCTCCTAGCCGAACTCTAGCAACATTTCGTCTCCTCTCATTCTTCCTTCCCTTGACAAAATCACCTCCTACATTCACCCATTTGCTTTGACTTCCTCACACCATAGCCAAATCTTTCTCTTTCTATTTCTTTTCTTTTACCGTCTCTCTTTTGTTGCATAGACCGAAACCTCTTTCTCTTTCACGTTGCTTCTATTTTCTTTTCTTTTCGGTGTTCTTTGTTTTTTTCTTTTGAGCTGAATCACTATTGCTTGTCTATCGCAACCTGTTTCTTTCCTATAGCCGAATCACTCTAGTAGCAAATCAAATCGTGTCTCTGATCTACCATTACCAATCGAATATCAAGAAGCATCTCCGTGGGTTGTCGAAAGTCTTTCCCGCAGTTGGGTCCTATTGTGCAAGGTAAGGGAGACTTTCTCTCTTTTCTTTCTTATTCTTTTTCGGTTCTGAGGGGTCTTAGCCGAATGGCTATTATGGTTTTGGTGGTTGAATATCGGCTAATCCCTCCTCTTCTTTCATGCTTTAGAACGCTTACTCCAGGAAACTTCAGTTGTCGAATAGTTGTAGTTCGAATCCTGAAGGCCTGTTAATTGTAGAATTTTACCTTTTCATCTGGGTTTCTGAGGTAAAGAGATTTTCTCGATTTCAGGTTATCTACTTCTTATTTTTCTTTTCATTGCCTTAACCACACGTCCTCTTCTTTAAGTACTGATCAAGTCTCTTCATGGATCCAACTGCAAGTCAATCCAAGGAAGGGAGCGAACCCCTAGTTTCGGCTCCTAAGTTTAAGAAGCGTGCTGTGTCGGCGGTTCGGGATTTTCCGCCTGGCTGCGGTAGAGAGCCGACGTCTGCTTGGGATAGGCAAATAGCCGTCGTCCCTGCTAACGAGAGTGTCGACGTAGATAGCTTGGTGTTACGTTTTATCAGGTGTGTATTACTCACACGCCTTTATTGTTGTTGTGATATTAACTGTAATGGCTTCAAGCCGAAATGATTGTTGATAGGTAAAATACCCTTATGGGTAAGGTTGGAGACACTGGGTAAGTTCTTCGATGTTGATATTCTTGACTATATGCATGCGTGTATGTTTAATGTTATTCGTATATGAAATATCTGTTATGCATTGTGTTGATGGTTGCATACATATTGTGCACAATGTAAAGAGCATGGGCTCGGAAATTGAAAGGAGGGGAAAGTGATAATCAAGTGACTATTGTCACGAGTGACTATTGTCATGAGTGGTCTAAAGTACCACGGTGGTTAATACCACCATTGCTTATAACAGTGACTCGACTCGGTGGTGTAAGACCACAGTGGGTTGGCCCCACAATTATATTATAGTGACTTTGTCACGAGTGACTATTGTCACGAGTGGTCTAGGACCACGGTGGTCATGAACCACAGTGGCATAATGCCACGGGTGTTTGGATGGAGAGTTAAACTGGGTTGGGCTGCATTGCATACTTGTGACATATGCCATATTGAGTGTGTTAAGGCACAGTCTGTGTTATACGGGGATTTACACACTGAGTCTCAATGACTCACCCCTTTGCGAATTTTGTAGGTAATCAGTAGATGGTGGATTTTGGGCCGAGATGGACTCGAGGTGGCCATGCGTTGCAATTTATTCAGTAAACTCGAACTTTATTTTTAAATTTATTTCTATTTTGGGGTTTTAATTTGTAATAAGGCCGCTTTAACATTATTTTGGGATTTGTTTATAAACTGATTTTATACATGCTATGAATTACTTAAAAAGAAACGGGGTTTTCTTAAGAGCATAAAAAGAAGTTTTTTTTTATTTTCAAATCTACAACAAGTGGATAATAAGCCGTAACTAATTAAAACTTGGGATTTTTCTTAACATTACAACTAATATTTTCAAAGAAATCACACACCTCAATATTCATCTCAATTGTCATCTTTCAAACACTCTTCTAATTTCGGTTTTGATGAAATAAGCCTGCTTTTAGCACCTAATCTACTTAAATAAAATGTATAATAATTAGTAAAAAAGCCCTCAACATGAATTCACCAAACAAGATAATTTCTCAAGTCGCGATGTTTTCCAAAGTCTTCAAATTTAATTCCTCTGTAACAATTCCAGATTCGGTCGTAACGTTTTGACCGGGTCTGGAGTGTTACAAAATCTCTACCTGAAGTTGCAGTAGAGCAGACTGAAGATAGCAAATCTTATCTCCCTGAAGTTGCGGCGGAGCAGATTGAAGCTGCAAGTTTAGTATCCTTGAATCAGATCGAAGCACTAGTTCCTATGCCCTTGAAGATGCAGTGGGATGGAATGAAGCTACTTGAAGAAGAAAAGCACCGAAAGAAGTCAAGATTCGGCGGGACCGAGAAAAATTGGCCCTTTTAAAGTCTTTGCTCCATTCTCGTTACACGACAATGAACAAAGAGGGGTAGCTGTAGGACCCAATTTATGCCCGGGCCCATTAACCAAAATTCAAAAAAATAACAACAGTCCAATAAATAAAGTCCATTATAAAAATTACATCAGGCCCAATGCCCAAACCACATACACAGATACAAACCCAATTAAAATAACCCAAATTGGCCTGATGCTAAACTAGCCCGAATGGCCCAAAATTTTCAATAGTTTTCGGAAACCCTAAGAGTTTCTGGAATCTCATAGCACCGCAACCCCAGCCAGACGTTCGGGCTACCTCGTTCCTCACACGCGCGCCACCAAGCACCACACGAGCGTCGCCACGTCTGCGCGTACAGCCTCCGTACATTATCGAGCCTCCGTACCTGCAACCAAGATCAGCACAACAGCAAAGAAAACAAAAGAAAATAAGGATTTTTTGTATTTTTTATTATGATTCGGCTATAAAGCCAGAGAGTGATGTAATATTTTTTACGAACACTGTTTACAAACACACAGACCCAATATATCAATACAGAAAAGAAAGCAAGAGCGAAGGTGATTTACCATTTTTTCACGTATATTCTTGTTTTTTATTTTCGTTTTGTTTTTCCTTTTTCAACTTAAGAATAAAAGAAAGAAGAACGTACCAAAGGTTACTCCGTGGTTGCGTTGCAGGAGGGTCCTTCTCCGCTACGAAATCGAACCAAAAAGGAGTCAAAACCCCTTTCTATTCGACTTTCTGATCCAGGAAGGCTTGACCTTTGGATATGCCCCAAAACGGGGGCTAAAAACCCCCTTCTGCGCAACGCCAGCCACCTGCTACGGTGGTGATACGAGGTCATGCGGCGAAATTCAAAGGCCACCTAAGGGAGGGGATTTTAAGTTTGAGAGGTTTTCTTTTAGTTTTTTTTTAGGAAAGGGTTTAAAATGATGTTTTTTTAAAAAAAAAAATTCGCTTATAAAGATATGCAAAATGGCGTCATTTTGCAGTAGTTCTTCTGGTGCTAAAGGCCTCCGACCCGCGACCCGACCCATACCGCCAAGGATCCGCGTGTTTTGGACTGAGGGTCAATTTGCGTTCTCAGTCCTTCTGCTTTTGAGGCGTGTTTCAATTAAATCCTTTTTACTTTTAATTTGGCCCTGTAATTTTATGCATTTTTCATTTTAGCCCTACAGTAAACGGCGCCGTTTTGGAGGACGGGGATATTTCCCCACTCGGTCCTTCCATGTTATTCGAGCATTCAAATAGGCCCCATTCTCTTTTATTTATTTGCCTATTTACCCTTAAATTTCTGTTTTAAGTTCAATTTAATTCTTTTGTTCCATTTGCTATTAATTATTTTTAATGTTATTATTATTAATATTATTATTACTATTAATTAATTTTAGTATTACTACTACCACTTTGCTATTATTATTATTTTTAATGTTACTACTATTATTTTTATATAATTACTATTTTGATATTACTACTATCATTTTACTATTATTAATTTTAGAATTACTACTATTATATTTACTATTATTTTTTTTTAATATTACTTTTACTATTACTATAGATATTATTCCCATTACTTTCCTATTTATTATCGTATTATTGTTATTATTACTATCTTTAACTATTGTACCTAGTATTTATATATTTATTGATTTGCTATTAGCTTTTTTTTTGTTTTTATTTTATTTTATTTCATTCGCTTGTGTATCTATTTGCTTTTGTTACTTATTATTTCATGCGGATTGTCTATCTTGGCCTTTATTTTATGCAATTATATTCTTGTCTTTATTATTATTATTTACATTATTGTCATCGTTTTTATTCTATTACGCATATTGCTATAATTCATTTTCCATTTTACTACGACCGCATTACATTTTATTCAAAAGTTTTTATGAATAAGGCAATGCTCGGGATTTGGGAACTTCGAGAAATCGTACCCTAACTTACTAGGTTTCAATTTTTTCTCGTCGAGCCTAAAGAACCGATTATTTTTTTATCGAAGCATAAGTTAAATAAAAACTTATTCTCGGAAAGTCAAAAATGTCGTGTGCTAACTCACTAGATGTGACATTTTGTTGTCCCGAGGTAAGGATTTCTAAAAACAAAGGCAATATTCTGTATTTGGAATTTTGAGAAATTGAGCCCTAACTTACTAGGTTCCGATTTTTCATTTGACTTCAAAAAACCAAATATCCTTCTTAAATTTAAATGCGAGTTTTAAAAGTCAAAAGGCAAGCTTAGAGTCGAGGATTCAAAATGTTGTATCCTAACTCACTGGGTATGATATTTTACTTCTTCGAAATAAGCGGGTCTCAGCGTCTGATTTAATTTATTCAAGTTCCTTTTTTTAAATAAAGGGATCGTATTTTAAAATCTTTTCAAATTTTCGACACCAAGACGTTAATCAATCAATCCAGTACCAATTTTGGGCGTTACAAGGATGCTAATCCTTCCTCGTGCATAACCGACTCCCGAACTTGTTTTCTCAAAATTTCGTAGGCCAAAACTATCGTTTTAATAAATCAAAATGTTTTAAATATCAATCTTAAAGTGATCCGATCACACCTCAAAAAAGATTGGTGGCGACTCCATTTTCGTTTTTAAAGTCGACCCCATTTTCTAAACAAAAAAATGGTTTCGACATAGATGTTATAATCTAGTGATATATTGTTGCTTGTGTATGATAGATATGTTATGCCATGACTTGATATTGGTACGTTTCTTGGATGCCAAGTAAATGAATGTTATGCATGATTGTAGCATGTATAGATGGTTATGTGTTGAAAGAGGTTAAATGTACCAAAGAAGGTAGTTTAGCATTTGAATTAATGCCTAAAATGTACAATGTTGAGTTTTTGGGTCACTTAGACCATTTAAGACTAGTAACTTGGCAAGGTTGAGAAGAATGATACAAAATTGGGGGAAATTGCCTTCATAGTCGTGGCATCCCCCTATTAGTGTCGCGACATTGAGTCCCCCTTAATTCAAGGTTGCGACATTCCCCCGCTGAAGTCGCGACGTCAAGTTCCTATCTTCAAGGTTGCAACTCATCACAATTGAAGTCACAACATCATGCTTCTACCCTCAATGTCACAACATGCATCCTTCAATGTCGTAACATTACCTTTATATTAGGCAATTTTAATGTTTTAGTCCATCGGTTGTTAGCATTGTTTCATAAGAGTCTTTATAGCATTGTTAGCATTTTAATGTTTTATAGCATTGTTTTATAAAATCATGAAACTTAATTGCTTGTATGACTTTTCTTTAAGATATTGAAATGAAATTGTAATTACTTCAGCAATGAATATGTCATCTCACATCTCGGATTCGGCAATCGGGTCGGGTGTGGGGTGTTACAAGCACTTAGTGTTTATGCTACCACTTTAAATTCAACCACATGAGATAAAATATATTGTAACACCCTAGACCCTACCCAATCGTTGGATTTGATATGTGAGATGTCACATTTGTTACCGAAGCAACTACAATTGCATTTCAATAATCAAAATACAAATCATGTGAACAATTGAGTTTTAAAACTTCTAAAAACATCAATTATTCAAATACAAGTTATAAGTAGGCTTACAAAAGCTCTTACGGAACCCCGGTAACAAAAAAGGGATTAAAACGTAAAAATAACTAATGCAGAGGTGTTATCATGACATCTAAGGATGAATGTCACGACACCGAGGGCAATAGCTTGATGTCATGATTTCAATAGGGATGAGACGTGACCTTGAAGAAATCAACTTGATGTCACGGCTTTGAAGACAATGGGCTTAATGTTGCGACTTTATTAGGGGACTGTCGTGACATTGAAGACAATTCCCTTAATTTTTGAACCATTTTCCTTAAACCTTCCAAGAACCAATGGTCTAAATGACCCAAAAGTTCAATACATCACATTTTAGGCATTAATTCAAATGCCAAACTACCATGCTTGGCACATTTAAACATCTTTTAACATATAATCACACATCTATACATATTCATTCTAATCTCATGCATCACACCTTATTACGTGGCATGCAAGCAATCTTTAATTACAAGCATACATATACACAGTGAGCAAACATACCATTGTGTCACCAAACTATTGTATATACATACCATTAAATAAACATGAACACATTCAAAATGCAAGCATTCCTACCATGAATACCAAAACATCAAAATGAACTTAAAGACCAATTTAAGACATTAGGTACATGCCACTTGCTATATACATAAGATAAATTTTACAAACCTATCCAAGTCAAGAGTTGAGTCATGTGTAACACCCCAAACCTGGCCTAGAAGTTAGGCCCGAATCTGGCTTGTCACATTGAAGTGTTTCTCGAAAATCGTGTTTTCGTTTGCATTCATTTATTTTCAAAACGTGGTTTATATAAAAACTATTCCCTTTTCAAAATGTTATTAATCACTTAGTAAAATCTTTTTCAATTGCAGAAGCTTAATTAATATAAATGATTTATGGCAACATGATATTTAAAAATTGGGTTGCGGAAACGTAGTGTTTGAAAGCAGTTATTGTTTTGGAAAACCTGTGTTTTCTAGCCTGGCAGATAAAAAAATAATAGAAAATAAAAGTTTAAATCCCAAATGGCCTTATTACAAAAATATCAAACCCAAAGTAAATTATTTGAAAGGCTAGCCATAAGGAAAAACTTGAGAACATATGGCCACCTCCGAGTCCCCCGCAGCACCGATCCGTCTAAGGCTGAGGATTACCTGCGCAGTTAAAAACAGGGTGAGTTTATGAAAACTCAGTGTGTAATCCCCTTACCAGAGTAACAGTCAGTATACAGAATCAGAAATCTAACAGTCTGGGCCAAAGCCCTTTAACAGTAACAATACAGTCTAGTTCAGAGCATACGTGGGTCAAAGCCCACTACAATATCATTTGGGTCACATCCCATAACAGAATCAATTGGGCCTAGCCCAAACCAATAACAGAACAAGTGGGCCTAAGCCCAGTACAGTGACAGATCTCATAAACAAGTACGCAACAGTATGAGGATGCAGCCCAACCCAATCCAACCATCACACCACCTGTACCAACCCTACACACCTGTGGGGACCAAGTCAACCCACCCAGCCCTACACACCAAGATCGCAGCCGAACTGCCAGTATCAACGCAGCAAAGCTGCCAGTAACAGTATACGTCGCTGAGCCACTAAAATCAGTATATCATGGCAGAGCCACTGAATCAGTATAACGTGGCATAGCCACCAGTACAGTACTTCTTCTATAAGCATAACCCAACCCAATGCAGTATATCGTGTATGTCATGCTCAATCATTACACATGTATGCAAAATGGCCATGCTTAGTAACAGTCATTTCAACACATATTAATAGCAAATCAAACACACGCCTACAGTCAAGTCAGTTAAACCACAGTCATACAATCGCAGTCAAATCATGGCACCAAAATTAGTCTTTTACCCTCAGGGGCAAAATAGTCATTTTACCCTATAAGGGTATTTCGATAATCCTACCCTACAGGGGTAATTCAGTAATTCTACTCATAACAAATCCATGTATCCAGTGCATCTCGAACATAATCAATCATACAATTAACACATACAACACTAGTACTACCCCAAGGGTACAACGGTCATTTAATCTGTTAGGGGTAAAATGATCATTTTGCCCGGTAAGGGCATCTTGGCAATTTTACCAGTCGAGGGTTTTTCGGTAATTTTGCAGTCCAAGGGTAGTTTGATAATTTCATAAATCAGGGGTATTTCGGTAATTTTACAAATTGAGGGTATTTCAGTGATTTCATAAATGGGGGTATTTTAGTAATTTTACAAACCGAGGGTATTTTAGTAATTTTGCAAACCAGGGTATTTTGGTAATTTTATAAATTGGGGGATTTTGGTAATTTTGCAAACTGGGATATTTCGGTAATTTTGCAAACTAGGGGTATTTTAGTAATTCTGCAAATTAGGGGTATTTCGGCAGTTCGAGGGTATTTCAGTAATTTTGTAAACCAAGGGTATTTCAGTAATTTTGTAAACCAAGAGTATTTCAGTAATTTTGTAAACCAAGGGTATTTCAGTAATTTTGTAAACCAAGAGTATTTCAGTAATTTTGTAAACTAAGGGTATTTTTGTAATTTTGTAAACCAATGGTATTTCAGTAATTTGTAAACCAAGGGTATTCGGTAATTTTGCAAACCAGGGGTATTTCAGTAATTTCGTACATCAAGGTATTCTAACAAAGATAACAATGCGATTGGGCCTAGGGCCCATTCGCCCAAATAGGCCCACAAGCTCGTGTGGCCCATTTAGCCCAAATCTAGCCACAGTTATGAGATTCACATAGACCAGTTCAATATCTACTACACAATCATACAATTTATTCATATGGGCCTACGGGCCCATTGGCCCCACATGGCCCATCAAGGCCCATCAAGGCCCAAACAACCTAAACCCACAGGAACACTCATGATGGCCTCAACTATCGCGTCGAAGCCCCCCACACATGCGCTCGCACGCTCGCGTGGCTACCATTGTCGTGTGACAGGCATTTTGGCATTTGCCGCTCTACAGCTAGAGTAGTGCCAAATACGCACCTGATAGGAATCTGGAGTTGATTTGCGCTCCGAACACTCTTATGCCCGAACACCAACCCAGGTATGCTTACTCTCGACAGCTTCTCACCTTCCCTCTTGCTAGCTTCCTGATGTGGGATCCCTCCTTCAGCAGAGTTTAATTCCAACACAAACTCTGGCCGTCCCAACTTAGCAAAATAAATATCCCTTTTTGCTTGCGATGGGATTCGAATTCAGGCTCCCTTGTAATATAATCCACGCTGCTAGCCACTAGGTCACAAGCTCCTCTTGTTGTCTTAAAACATGCGCAACTAAATATAAGTCTATGGCCAAAGTCTATGTTCATCTAAAAAAGAAATCAAAATGAAATGCAAGCGCCAAGACTTGAACCTTGGACCCCTTTCTTCCTTGTGTGGCGTCATTTCCTTATCTCCCATGTGGCGCCATTTGCCACTAGACCACAACTCTTTTTGTGTCATTTTTCTCCACATTTTATTCTTAAAGCCTACTTACTAACTCCTAGGGTTTTATTCACCTAAAACCAAAATTTTCCTAAAGCCCAAGTTTGATCCCAAGACTTCATAGAAGCGCCCCAACCTTCCAAAATCACTCACCTAATAGGTCCAACTTACATTAGTGTCGTTCTCTTGTTCTCAAAAATTTTAAACGCTTCCGTGCCCAAGGCCCAATAGGCCCAATTCTACTAGGCCCAAATTCGGGGTGTTACATCATGGATGTTGTCACACTTCTCGAGTCCTCGAGATCTAACGATACCTATGCATGAAAATAAACAAACTGTACACAGAGCAATAAGGCTTAGTGGTGCTAACATGATTTAAAGCATTAATCACGTATAAGCAAAATACCAATACATACAATATGAAATCCAAATGCTACCTAAGTCACAATTTCATTTCTTATCTCATGAACACAAAACATCATTCTTTAAGCTATTTAACATGTCATATTCTATCATTCATTCTCTTTACTATTATATCTCATTTACATGAATGTCATAGCATATCACAAGAGTAATTCCATTTTCTCATGCAATCTCAAATCCATTGATTCATTTTACAACTATATCGACCCTTAAGGCTCGTAATAACCAGATCATAAGATCTTTCATATAATATCTTTTATTACTTTATCATTGATACACATGCTACACAATTCATCATTTCATTCCATGTCAAATGTCAATATGAAAAGTGTATGTTTCATCATCCCTATTAACCAGAAATGCACTCAAGACGGATACACAGATCATCCAACCATCACACCATTATATCTTGCACTCAGCACCTCATCAGTACGTCCAAAGTATAATATGCGTTTCGCGTGTCTTGGTATAAATCAAAGTATATAAATGTGTTTAGCACCTTATTGATACATTCAAAGTATAATATATGCTTCGTATCTCATCAGTATAAACTGAAGTATAATCTTGTACACTAATCCTAAGGCATGTCAACTATACCCGACTTTGTCTGAGACCATTAGTAGGGTAACTAATGCTTCAATCATATATACATGATTCACATATCATAGTTTCATACATAACCAATTTATATCATGCTCAACTCAATTCATACCATTTCATATCATCATATGCATATCATCACATTTTTCACAAGTTACCAACTATTTTATACTTACCTATTCATGAAACGAGTAAGTTCATTACCTTAAGCAAGTTAATTGCAAAAATCCATATATGTAATTTGAATTAAAATCATAAAAGCACAAATCGAGATAGTTACTTATCTACGACCTTCACTTTCCTTTATCATGAGACGAAACAAAGTCATCTTTAACTACTTACGATAATTCGATTATAGAATAGTATTAGTTTTTACTCAATCACATGAAATTACATCAATTAAACATAGTTTATTCATTTTAGTCCTTATATCTGAAATGTTCATATTTTCCAATATTTAGTATTGAATCAAAATCAAATTTCATATTCTCCCATTAGGGATCTCCTACTTCTAACTTATAGCATAATTTCTTAATAACTTTCAATTTATTCAATTTAGTCCCTAATGTCATAAAATTATCTATAAAGCTTAACTTAATTTCTACCTTAATAAAAAACTTTCCACTACATTCTAACATTATTAACAAAACCTAAACATAATTATCATCACATCATTATTCCTAAGCTTTCATTTCATCAAAATCTCATTAATGGCATCTTGATAAAAAATTAATAATTGAAAAATCTAAAGCATGGGTCTTCTTACTCAAGCTTAAAGGATCATGAAAACATAAAGATTTTAAAGAAACACACACTTAACTTAAGAGATTATGGAACAAAATGAAAATGAAAGTTTTCTTCTTTCCCTTATTTTTTCACAATTCAGAGAGGAGAAGAGAAATTTCTCTTCCATTATCTATTACTTATATATGCATATAATGAGGAGTTAATTAATCTCCAGTTAAACTTCATTAATTATTAATTTAAATATCATAATTAAATCTCAACTATTATAACGAGAATAGATGGATTAAATTATCCTTTTTACTAATTTAAGAGCCTAAAATGGCTAATTGACTACCTATTCCTTGGTCTAGTTGCCTTAGAAGCCCTCACAAAATTCTTCAATCAAAACTCAATAGCAATTGCACTTTTAAAATTTAGCCCATGTACTATAATTAATGATTTTTCTCGATGTAATTACTTGACCATTTGTTAATATATTTTCAATTTAAACACATAAATTATCCTATTCATAATTTCACTAACTCGGTTTACGAAATTGAGTTCCAAACTGCATTTTTCAACATCGTCTAAAATCAGATCATTACATATACTTTAAGACTCATATTTACCACTAAATCAATGAACTTAACAACAATTAAAAACATGAATTAGAAACATATTAAGTTAGCACAAACTGAGTTAGCTACTCGTCACCTGTCCCTTCAATGTTTTGACCTCATTGTGAGCTACGTTAGATAATTCGAATATTTAAATAAGTTAGTAAAGAATAATCAAACATTGAATTCCAATGAAACAAAGCATGATATACACTAGTCCTCGTACTTAATTAACTAGGGCTTCAATGTCTGAAATTTGTATAACTCGATAATCTTTCATTCGGATCTAAATCCAACTTTGTAATTATACTTTACAGACATTAAAGTACCATTACATACCATTAAATCCCAAAGTTCTTATCTCATACACATGGGTCCCTAAGAACTCAACAATGCTTTCCTTAATAACACTTAATCGAACCTACTTCTACATTACCCAATCTCAATTCAACTCATTTTCACTATGATCACAACTTAAATATCATTAACCATTTATGAACCTAACCTTTCTCTTCTAAGTTTCCAAATTTTCATCCATTGCTAACTAACTAAATCTTATTAATTGAAAATTTTAATTCTTCGGTCATGATCATCTAGCATCCTAGTATAATAACTAAAAAATTAAGGAAGAAGCTGTTGGATCTGGTGCCTTAAGTGTAGTATTTTCGTCTATATACACTTGTAATTTTT
The DNA here is from genome assembly GCA_005393395.2 of Gossypium australe. Lineage (NCBI taxonomy): Eukaryota > Viridiplantae > Streptophyta > Magnoliopsida > Malvales > Malvaceae > Gossypium > Gossypium australe. The sequence goes on along the minus strand of CM016616.1, from coordinate 32,649,676 downwards.
TCGAACAGATTGGTTAATATATTCATGAATTACATTAATATCATTTTTATATTGTCCTCAATGGTTTTTGCATGCAAAATAAAATAGAAGCAAATATTAGCTCACTTGTTATCTAATGTTTAATTAATACTATGCGATATTATGTAGTTGGATGGTAATATGAAAAGACAACTTATATTAGTAGACAAACCTAAACATGACCTTAGTCTAATCGAAAATGAGCAAACCGATTGAAAGACTGAAATACCGTCTATCAAGTCCAATTAGGGAGATGTTTTGTCTTGGGCATCAAAGCGAATGACTCCTAGAAGATAAAGACATAGATGTGACCGATTGGACTAATAGTACATCGGACTAGACCAACGTAGAATAGATCCTGAATCTGTTTATGGATTTATTCACTTGTGACGTTCATAATGTGGCATACCTTAATCTTGAGTGGATGATGGACTATTTATGTGTGACTCATATACTTTGATGTAAGTAAAAACTTAAGTTCAAATAGATAAGGACTCAAAAGCTGGTGCATTGGGTATACGACTTTTGTAGTATGTAGCATCATTCATAGCCCAAGACATGGGTAAATGATATCCTCTTAGCATTACATGATAGATGAAAAGTAAACGTGGCCACAAGTCGTTTGTCTTTGTGATGAATAACTTAATTACTAGTTGATAGTAGTTGGCTTTTCATGAAGGAAGATGTAATGATTACCATGAGATAAAAAAGGATCATATTGAGAGAACAAATTTATCCTAAAGAGATCAATGATATCTTATGATGGTAACACACTTATGAAAATATCATTGGATGAGCACTGATCAAGTAGCTTTCATAATGGTATGTCAATAGGGAGAGCTCAGTCACAATACTATAGTGGAATGGCTTCGTGACTAAATGAGTTTATAATTTATAAGTGAAAAGCTGGAACTTGATTTTAAATCATTTGAGCCTTAATTACATATGTCCAATCGGTCCCTCCACTAGCTCATTAAAACCATAAATGAATTGCATGTTGAATCAAATTAATAGAAATTGATAAAAATGATAAAGTTAGAGAAATGTGTTACATTCGGAAATGAATGTGGTTTTCTCACTAAGTATGGAAATAACCTAAGAATTAATTTATAATTGTTTAATAATTAATTAATTGAAGTTTGAACATAGATTTAAACTAATGGGTTGTGAATCCGTTGAATGTAGAAAAATTTAATATATTTTCTTATAGATTATTTACGGTAAAGTTGCCATGATTTTAATGGAATTAGAATTAGGTTAAAAAAATTATTTAATTGAGAAATTATTTTTTAAAATTAATTTCAATAAATAATTTATATTTTGAAAAATAGAAAAACATGTACTGGGTTGGATTAAATTATAAAGTGTTGGGTTAAAAATGCATGAAGCACATATAATTAAACCTAATACTGTAACACCCCTTACCCTATCCGACGCCGGAACTGGGTATGAGGCATTACTGTACTTATCTTGCTCAAACATATAACATCGAGACATACAATTTCATTTCGACTTAAAACTTCTCATTCGAAATCATAATGTCCCTATTATGGGTCCACGAGACCCTAAAAATACATACGGAACGGTTAGGGACAAAACCAAAAACTTTTGAACACTTAGAAAATTTTTGCTTAAAACAGGGCCACACGCCCGTGTGGTGAGGGACACGCTCGTGTGGGCAGGCCGTGTGGTCACACACACGCCCATGTCCCTAGTCCGTGTGGATTTTACTTTTCATTTTGAACCTACAGGCGTTTTCACATGGCCGGACACACGTTCGTGTCTATGGCCTGTGTCCCTCACACGGCCTAAACACGCCCGTGTTTTAGCCCGTGTGCAAAAGCCTTGACATTCTATTTCTGACGTCATCAACCTATTAAAGTCACACGGCCAAGGCACAAGCCCGTGTCCTTAGACCGTGTGGCAAATTAAATTCCTAAATTTAGGTGCAGGCTTCACACGGCCTAGACACACGCCCATGGGGCTGGCCGTGTGTGTCTACCCGTGTGGATAATTATAAGGTTATCTACCAAGCCATTTGCCACCCTAAAAAGCAATCACATTTATACCATTTCAATGTAATACACAACATGACAATGAGGCACCTCTAATACCCAAAATCAAGACATCCACACATAGGTTTACACTACATTCATCATGTGTATACTTTACTCATTACTCATCCAATCACACAAGCATGCACTTCATGAACTTCATCATCATTAAATATATAAAACTTATCAAGTATTGTCCAATTTCTAATGACCATTTACAAAATGAATTGAATGACATTAATAGCCACACATTGGCTAACAAATATGACATATCACAAAATAACCAAGTTCCTATACATGCCATACTCAAAATTAATCAAACTTTGTTATACCAAATAGAAGTTGATAGTTGATCCAAACTCCGACGTCCTACGATCCCCGAGTTAGCTTGGTTATACTATAAGGAAAAGGGAAATGAGAGGGGTAAGCATAAAGCTTAGTAAGTTTGCATGAAATAAATGGCGACATAAAGGCTTATAATAACCTTCATACATTACATCGAGTAACAACTCAAATTCTCAAACACTTTGCCATAACTTACTCATGCTCACTCTTACCAATCACATATCACCTTTAGATCATATTTCTCGTAAGATACTCACATGCGCCTGTATCACTTCATCACATAACTTTAGCACTTTTACCATCTTGAATATAAATTTTAGCTCTTTACCCTATTAACCCACTTGGAATAACGAAGGATATCCAAACTCGTCATACACATAATAAAAGGCCAATGCCATATCCCAGATATGGTCTTACATGGGATCTCATATCTATGTCGATGCAATATCCCAGATATGGTCTTATACGAGATCGTATATCGATGCCAAGTCCCAGACATGGTCTTACACGAGGTGTCTCTTTGATGCCGATGCCATATCCTAGATATGGTCTTATACAGGATCTCAATTCGGTGCTGAGGCCATGTCCCAGACATGGTCTTACACGGGACCTTATGAATCTCATGTCTTGACAATGGTATCATTTCTATTCCGAAGGTCAACTGGGACTTTCACATCATAAACTTTCATAGAAACAATATACATTTCATGTAATCTCAAGCATATCAATGCATAATAACCTAATGTTGAATTATTACACACAAACCTACCTCAGTTCCAAATATGCCAATTTGAAAATCTAGTCCAAAACCTTGCCTTTTCCTCGGTCAAGGTTAATTCCACGTTCTTCTTGATCTATAATAACAAATTCACTCATTTAATCACCATCTAAATCAAGACATCTTAAAAAATTTCTACTATGGAAAAATTACCATTTTGCCCTTAGGCTTTCATAAAATTACAGTTTTACCTCTAGGCTCGTAAAATGAAATGTGTTTATTTTTCACACACCCGAGCCTAGTTGATTCATATTACCTCTTATAGCAACTCAAGATTTCAATTATTACACATATTTACCACTTATTTTACAACCGTTATAAAAAGGTCTTTTTAGGTGTTTTCATGGAAACACCTTTCATAAAAGTTGTTTATTTAACAACCAAGACACATTTTTTTCCATAAAATTTCAGCAAACAACACTAATTCTCTCATGGAAAAACCCTAAACTTTCAACATTTTGCAAAATAGTCCCCTCATTAGCTAGCTTAAGCTATAAGGGTTCCAAAAACACAAAAATCAACAAAAATGATCATCAAGATGACTTACTTGCAAGGATGAAGAGTTGCTGAAATTTTTCAGCTTTCAAACCCCTATTTTGCTGATAATTTCGGTGGTAGAAGAAAATGAGCAAAGATAATATCACTTTTTCTTTATTTTATTTTATTTCATCAATTTAATCCACTTAATCACCCACTTTGACTAATTTGACATTTCTTGTCCCCTATGGCCGGCCAGCCCTATTTCTAAGGGTCTAATTGCACATTAAGGACCCCCAATAAGGGTTTTATAGCTATTTAACACCTCTAGCTTGTAAAATAAAACTTTCACACTTTATGCGATTTAGTCCTTTTTCAAAATTGAGCATGAAATTGCTAAAATTAATGCACCAAAGTTTTCATGCACTCATATAATCATGCTATCACACATAAAATAATATAAAACAAATAATTTCTCTGGCCTCGGATTAGTGGTTCCGAAACCACTGTTCCGACTAGCCCCAAAATCTGGCTGTTACAAATACAAAAGATGCCCAAATTTCCATCATAATACATATGAGGGGAGACACACCCTATTAGTTGCCCTTCTCTCCTAGTTTAACTAGGGGATTGGTTTTTTCTATTGAATAGACATTAAATGCATTATACTAATTCAATTAGAGTTCCACTTTCTCTCCGTATAAATAGATGACACCAATAGCGCTAAAGATAGAAGAAGTAATATACAACTTTTAGGATATTGTTATTCTGCCCGAAAATAGTTAGAATTTATTTCTAGGTATAAATTCTATTTTTCGGGAATAACAGTTCTAACAGTTTCTATAAGAGAAAGAGTGATTTACTTTCTTACTGAAAGTAAGAAAATTATTTCTAGTTTTGTGTTTGATTCATGATTGTTCGAACCTACACTCGAAGTAGTTCGTAGTATGAGAATAGCAGAGAAGATCGTTTAGTTGAAAGCCGAGAACTTCTAATACCCGTCTCGCTCAAAGTACATGTATTATTTCGGGAAAAGTTGATTGCTATAGATATCACAAACTAGCCTGGTTTTCAAAATTTTTATTTTTTCATTGTGTAAGAAAACTATTTTCAAACCGATTTTTTTTATCAGAAACAACAATTAACCTTACATAGAAGTGGTTGGCAATGGAGAAACCTAAGCTTCCTTTTCTTTTCTTATTCACGTTGGGAGAAAAGAAGATCAATGGAAGAAAAAAAAATGTTATCATTTCCTCTTTCCACTCACTTATATATATACTTGTACTTAACTTTTAGTTAAACTACTAATCACTAATCTAATGGTTATTATTCTTCCTTAATTAAGCAAGTGGGAAGGGATGACCAAGATCATCTCATGCCACTAGCCAAGTTTTAACTTTTCGTAAGTCACAAACAAGTCCTTGGAAAAATTACCATTAAAGTCTTTGCTCAATCCTTAATCAATTCTCTCTGCTTGACCACTTTGCAATTTAATCTGTATACTATAATTAATAACTAATTAAATTTAATCACTTGACACTTTTGATTTTAGAATTTCATATACATCAAATGAACTCTTCAAATAAAATTCTTGGTTTAGCTTAACTTAGAGAATTCAGCCTCAAAATCGACTTTTCTAACATCAACGAAAATTAGATCTTTATAGTTAGAAATATATCTACTATAATCTATACTATTATTAAACCCCTAGCTGGGTTGATGTTACGAGTCAACCGGACACCAACTCAATTAGATAAATTATAAAAATGTTATTATGTATTTAAAAAAGTTATATTACCCTAAGTATGTTGGTCTTTTTATTTTTTATTTAAAAAATCAATAAATATTTCGTATATTGTGGGATTTGAGTTATTCAGGATGATAAAGTTTTAACTTTACCTCTCAACCAATGCTTATCATAAAATGCTTTATACATTTTAATTTTATTAGGTCGACAATTACATCCATCAATTGTATATATTGATTATCTTATTAATTGAGTTGATGTCATAAGTTTACTTGTCATCAACTCAAAATTGATCATAAAACCATAATAAACAATTGTAGTGCATTTAATATTTTTAATCTAACGTATTTACGTGTTTGAATTCCATTTTACTCATAATTTAATCTAATTTTTTCATTTGAATATCATATGTATCATATGTGTTATTATTAATTAGTTTCAAATCATACGATTCATTATTTATTTATGTTATTTTTAAACACATATATATTCTAATTATGTAATTGTCATATGCATACATGTACAATAAAATTTCTAATATTATTTATAAACTTACAAAAACTAATTTTCAATAAATTTCTAATTCAGTTGTTGTCACTTAAATTATCGACACCAAAATCTATTTTTATGTAAGTATCGATATTTTATATAGATTTAAATATAATAAGGTAAAATGACTATATTATTCCAAAATAGGAACTTGAAAATAATTTTAGGTTTTGGTAAAGTTGTAAAAACAATTTAAGAGTTAAAATTTAACCATGGTTAATATTCTCAACCAATTATAATGTATTAAGCAAAGTAGTAAACCCATTTAAAGAGTTAAAATTTAACTAGGGTTAAGACCCCTAACCAATTATTATAAAAAAAAAAAAAATGGTTAGGGCTAACAAGAAAAATTGCAAAACGAAAACACAAAGAAAAGTCCCATAGCATCAAATCTATTTTCATAAAAAGCACAATAAAATCCTTTTATGGTTTTTGGTTATTAGGGAAGGGGCCTGTCCTGTTCGGGTTAAGAGGGGGTTTTGGGAAAAGGTCCAGTTTTTGGGGAATTTTTTTTAAAAAGGTTTGATAGAGAAAAGAGTGGTATAAAAAGGAAACAAAAATTGGTGATGGAGGTATGTCCATGGTGTCTTTCTGGTACTAAAGAATGTTCCATCTACTAGTGCTGTTCTTATTGTAAGGTAAAAATTTAACTCTTTTATTCATAAGTTAATCGCTTGATGTACTAAAATTTCTGGGTTTTAATTGATAAATCATGATCCCCCTTTGTTCGGTTTGAATTTTTTGTTTGCATAGGCTGAGTTAGAAGCTTGATTATAACGTAGATCCATGGATGTTGCTTGCGTGTTTGTTTGGATTAGTTTGATTCTTGAACATTTCTTTATTACCACTCGATGTATCTGTCTACGATAATTGCCGGAATATTCGCGTAGGAGAATGTTCTTATTTTATTGCATTTGACCCAGTTGTTGCTTTGCATTTCAATCTTCGATGAAGGACCTGACTTGTATTGTTTGCACTTTTGTACGCTTTCCCTTTTTCTGAATGATTTTTCCTGTTTTTGATGATTTGGGCAGTGTTTGTATGGTGTTTTTCATTAAGCTTTGGTCTTTTTCTTTTTCTGTAAAGTACGGGAAAGAGTCTAAGTTGAGGGTGGCTGAGATATTTAAGAGTTGTCTGCTGGTGACTCTTTTATCAGAGAGCAACGCTGGGAAAGGGAAATGGAGTGCAATAAGGATGAGGCCACTAGAGCTAAAGAACTTGCTGAGAAGAAGTTCATAGCAAAGGATATTAATGGAGCAAAGAAATTTGCTTTGAAAGCCCAGAATTTGTATCCCGGTCTGGATGGCATTCCCCAAATGATAGCAACACTTGATGTTTATATTTCTGCGGAGAACAAAATCAATGGAGAAGCAGATTGGTATGCTGTGCTCGGTGTGAATCCACTGGCTGATGATGAATCCGTGAGGAAGCAATATAGGAAACTGGCACTAATGCTTCACCCCGACAAAAATAAGTCTATAGGAGCTGAAGGGGCATTTAAACTTATTTCAGAGGCTTGGAGTTTGTTGTCTGATAAGGGTAGGAGAGCAGCATATGACAAGAGGAGGTATGCAAAAGTAACGCAAACAGTTCCAACACCTAGTGGGAGTTCAAAGGCGTCAAAAGCGGCAAATGGCTTTTACAACGCTGCCAAGACAAGCACTTCAAATGTGAAAACTTCCAAGAGTAGTAACCCTCATGCAGCTCAGTCATCGACCCCTTCTGGTCGTTCATCAAATACTGCTGCTGGTCAGTCATCAAACCCTGCATCATTTCATAAGCCAAAACCAAATACCTTCTGGACAATCTGTCATCGGTGCAAGATGCATTATGAGTATCTGAGAGTGTATCTTAATCATAATCTATTGTGCCCCAACTGCCATGAGCCATTTTTGGCTGTAGAAACCGCTCCCCCAACTACATCTACCCCAACCCCTTGGAAATTTTCACAGCAGCGGCATAACTCAAATGGTCAAGCAGGTAACAAAAGCTCAAATAATATAGGAAGAAACCATTCCTCCTCTTATAGTGCTGCCGGATTTACTAGTCATGATTCATATAGTCAAAACAACTTCCAGTGGGGTCCCTTTTCTAGGACAGGTGGTACTTCAACTGCAGCTCAAGCTGCTAGTGTGGTTCAGCAGGCATATGAGAAAGTGAGGAGAGAGCGGGAGGAAGCACAGGCAGCAACCAAAAGAGAAGAGGCCATGCGGAAAAAGCATCATGGCTCTAAAAGGGTAAGCGGTGCTTCTTCAAGCGGATACACTAATGCTGCAAAGAGGAGGAGAGGCATGGAAGATGGTAGTGCCAGCGTCCGTGGAACTAGTATTACCAATCAAATGGGTGTAGGAAATGGTGGTTCAGCTAATCTATCAGGATCTAAGCTAGGCAGTTTAGAAGCTGGTTGGATCAATGGAACCAATAAGCACAATAATGCAAGAGATATCTCCCAGATAGAAATGCAAAATCTGTTGGTGGAGAAGGCGAAGAGAGAAATTCAAAAGAAACTGAATGAATGGAATTCAGCAGCGGCAGCTAAGACTACATCCAAAGATATTAAAGGCAATGAAAATGCAAATGAGAAACAAAACAAATCTTTTGTAAACAATGATGCACAGGATCAGAAGAAGTCAGAGGGGCTTGTTGATGAAATCAACGGGGACCATTTTGTCAAGCCTTTTCCTGTCAATTCTGGAGTTGGTTTTGATGCAGAAACATTGGAAGCAATGTCCATAGATGTCCCGGATCCAGATTTTCATGATTTTGACAAGGATCGAACTGAAAGATCTTTTGAAGATAACCAGGTATGGGCTGCATATGATGATGATGATGGGATGCCTCGATATTATGCTATGATACATAATGTTATTTCTCGAGATCCACTCAAGATGAGGATCAGCTGGCTTAATTCGAAAACTAACAGTGAATTGGGTCCACTTGACTGGGTAGGTTCTGGTTTCTCAAAAACCTGTGGGGAGTTTAGAATAGGTAGGCATGAGATTAACAGCTCACTTAATTCTTTTTCACACAAAGTTAGGTGGACAAAGGGGATGCGTGGGACTATTCGTATATATCCAAGAAAGGGTGATGTTTGGGCGATCTATAGGCACTGGTCCCCTGACTGGAATGAGTTAACAGCCAATGAAGTAATACACAAGTATGATATGGTAGAAGTACTGGATGACTACAATGAAGAACTAGGTGTCACAGTTACTCCCCTTGTCAAGGTTGCTGGTTTCAAGACGGTCTTTCACCGACATCTGGACCATAGAGAAATCAGGAGGATTCCAAGAGAAGAGATGTTTCGTTTCTCTCATCAAGTTCCTTCGTACTTGCTTACAGGTCAAGAGGCTTCCAATGCTCCAAAGGGTTGCCGGGAGCTAGACCCAGCTGCTACACCAGTGGAACTTCTTCAGGTAATTATGGATGTCAAGGATGAAGAGATTCTGGAAAAGGGTAAGGTGATTACTGAAGAAAATGTTGTGGATGTCGAGAAAGCTAATGATGGAGGGGTGGGGGAGAATCGTGACAAAACGAAGAAAGAAGAGGACAGTGGTTTTAAAGCTCTTGAAGACGTAGAAATTTTAGTCAATGTTGGAAATACTTAAGAAGCTGATAGAATGGAGCCATTTTGGAAGTAACTGGTTTTGACGTGGACATGGTTTTTTGGACTGTCTGTAAAGTTGGGTGGAACTGATTTCATGGATCTGTTCATCAAATGTGTACTATCTCAGGCTGTTTTCGCACTTAAAGTTGCGAAGATAAATTCAAAAAATATATAACATTGCAATGATCTGCAAGTTGATGAAATGAATAGAAAATCCACATGGTTTTGGGTGGTTACCTCGCTTCCCTGCAAATGCGCATCGATTCTGCTAAATGGAACTTCATCGGGATTCACAAGCAGTGAGCTACACAAGCTCTTCTGTGCCATTTCAGCCTTGAGACCCCTTTTCTTTATCATGCAGGCAGTTGGCGCTCTTACTATTTCAATGTTAGTGTTTTTTCTTGCTCAATTCTCTCAACTATTAGCAATTAATAGTCACGGATTCAAGACTTTTTGTACTTGGCCCTAGAGTTGTACCGTTAGCTCAGATTAGAGGTTAAATAACACTACAGATTGTGAATTGATAACGTTACTGCTTAAACCATATTTGTAATCATCTTTTACTTTTTAATGGCTTATCCTTATTTTCAATGTCTTTGGATTTTGTGTTCAAATATATCTTCTCTAGTTTGCCTTTCATTTTTTGATTCCGTGTGCTCAGTTTCTTGGTTAATAATACCATAGCAGTACCTAAACTATATATTTGATTGTATTTTGGTCCCTTATTGAAAAAAAATAGGTAAACCGGTCGTTATATTTCGGATGAAAAAGCAAAATAATCTCTTTGTTAAATGTTTATTTCAGCCTCATAATACAAATTTATCTTTCAATTTTTACACTTTTTATTTGGTCCTTGCTTTTTTGTCTATATTTCAAAGGAAATAAGCGAAATAATCCCTTTGTTAAATGTTTATTTTGGCCTTTTATATTCAAGTCATAATACCAAATTTAGCTTTTGACTTTCCCACTTTTTTGGATTTGGTCCTCACTCTTTTATTTGGAGTAAATTGCCCTTTAATTTTTTTTATTGTTGACGTATTGTCTTATAAATTATTAAATAATTTAAAAATTAGGAAAATTTTTAAAAAGTTCAAAAAAATCATAACTAAAAATTATAATTTCAAAAAATATGAAAAAAAGATCTCTAAAATTTCAAAAATAAAAAATAAAAAATCTAGGTTTAACCTACAAATTGGTACCTAAATTGTCATTTTTTCATTTTGGTACCTAAACATTTTGTTTTTTTGTAATTAGTGGTACCTAAACTACTTTTCTTTTCTTAAGTAAGTACTTTTGTTAGTTCAACTAGTGGTCAAACCGTTGAGTCTACCTAAAAGAAGATAATCAATTAAAAATTACAATGTGAAAAAAATAAGACAAAACGTATTGTTTTCTCTTTATATATATATATATATATATATATATTCATTTTACTCTATATTTTCTTTCTACTTTCTCTTATCTTGGGATTCTTCTACAAATGTGAGCATTTCAAGCTTCATGGTTTTGGTTAAGGTTTTTAGAACCAAACCAATGGCATTTGTAACACCCCATACCCGACTCGATTGTCAAGTCTGAGCTACAGGATGCCACATTCATTGCCAGAGCAATTACAACCAATTATATTCAATTCAGACTATTAAACATTTAAATACGAGTGACGTGTGAACAATACATTATAGGATCATTTCTTGGTTTCAGACGAGCTTACGAAAGCTTTTTTTGCTAACTCGAGGTCGCATTAAGACCAATTTGTAAAGTTTACAAAATGTCAGGTTGACGTCGTGACGTCGGGAGTTCCTCGTCATGACGCCGGGAGTTCCTCGTCGTGACGCTACATACTGACTAGGTCTCGTTGCAGTGTTAAGGAATCGACGTCGTGACATGACCTTTGTTTTCCACAAAGTCCAATTTTATGCATTGCCCAACTAGAATAACACACATGGATGCCCTCAATGCCTAAATTGATCATGTAACATGTATTCAACCTTTTTAACAACCAATGTCCAAAAACATCAACACCATTTTCAAGCATAACTATTAACCATTTCATCCATTTACACTACCATTTTTCAAAATTGACCATTTGTATCATTTGAACAAAGTAAAACCTAGGTACATGCCATTTGACTAAAATGAAATGAGTTATACAAACTTAGTTGAGTCGAAAAGGGTGGTTTCGATGCTGACTTCAATTTCTGAGGCTTTGAGGAGTACCTAAACCTGCGCACGGAGAAAACAAATCGTATGTTGTGCAACAAGGCTTAGTGGTACTTTCATGATTCAAGATAATATAACATAATTTAACAATATCCATATAACAAGATGCACATAAGTAATAATCTGATACCCGATCCGATCGTCAGGTCCGAGTTACAAGGTGCCACATTCGTTGCCGAAACAACTACAATCAATGTTCAATCCAACGTCATTACACATTTATTATAAGTAAATCATGTGTATTAACAATACAAAGTCATTTTTAGGTCTTGTATGAGCTTACGAAAGCTCTTTTGCTAACTTGGGTGGAAATGGATCAATTACAACGTTACAAGTTGATGTTGCGACTTCGGGAGTTTCCTCATCGCAATGTGACTTTCTGACTAGGGTTTGTTGTGACCTCGAGGCTACGTCATTGCAATGTCAACCCTGAGTTGTTTATCATCACAACATTGGGGGTACGTTGTTGCGACGTGACAAACTGTTACTTAAAAAAAATCAGCTTGTTACAAATTTGGGTGATTTGAAAACATGAATACTTCATTCCCTTACAACCAATTCAACTACTTATCAATTACAACCAACCAAATTATGCATAAACATTAGCCATTACATCATGTTCAAAACATTATAACACAATTTGACCATTTATAGACGTTGAACAAGTAAAGCCTAGTACATGCCCTTAGATCAAAAGAAAACAACTATACAAACTATATTGAGTTGATTGATGCGGTTTGGATGCTAACTTCACTTTCCCGGGGCTTAAAGAATACCTGCACCTACGCACGGAGAAAACAAATCGTACACTGAGCAATAGGGCTCAGTATTTCATTTATGATTCAAGACGTAAATATATAACATAACATTAACAATATGCTTTAAGACAAAAAATGCGTTTATGTCATCAATATCTAATCAAATCATATTCCAAAATGTCAACCATTCTTTGTTATCAATCTATATGTATAAGCATACTAAAACTTTATCAACCAACCTATTCAATAATGGAAATATATGTTCAATTCAAATTTGTTTACCAATTACCAATCATACAATACATTGCAATCAAACACACACATTTATGTAATTATACCATATGCTATTAACATCCCACTATTCATGTTTCATGGAAATCATCTCTTTTACTTTGATTTCATGCCATCCAATTCATTTTTTGAGTCTATTGACTCATTCATTTTTGTTTAGGCCCCTAGGGCTCGTTTCATCCATTTTTCATGTTAGATTATTTGTTTTTCTCAATTTATAAACTATATATGTATGTACAATCAATTCAACAGCATTACCAATTTCATTTTTTGCATTATATATCATATTCACCATTATAACCCCTATTAATCTGACTTGGACTAAAACGAATACTCGAATCGTCCAACCAACACCAAAATGGCACCAAAGTGCATCATCAAATAAATCGAAGTAGGGTAATTGGCATGCAAAGTGCATACTAGCACAGAAGCGCATATTGGCATACGAAGCTCATTCTGGCACACGAGGTGCATCCTAGGGCATAACCGCATAATCTCGTACACAATCCAATCCTATGACATGCCAACTATATCTGACTCAGCCCGACTAATTAATAGGGTATCAATATTCAATTCCTTTTCACAGTTTAGTACACATACTATTTCTCAGTCATTTTAACTATCACAATCCAATTCATTAACATATCACATGTAATTCATACAATTCAATACATATTTTTGCCCAATTCCAAAACGCATATCATATTTCAAGCAATTCATGATATTTTACATTTTATTCACTTTAGTCCTCTATTTCGACAATTCTTATTCAAGCTCAATCCAATTATTCAATTTATGACTATACACTCACCTTGATATTCCCATATGCAGATAACATGAAAATGAAATCAATTATTACGATCTTAAATCATAAATGCACAAACCAGAGTTTTCAGTTACTCGTCGACAAATCTCGCTTTTCCTTTCCCTCTCGAAGTTTCTGCGTCGACACGTTAGCTACAAATAGTCACAAAACATATAACACTATCAATTTCTAGCCAATTCACAACCAATTATCAATTCATGCAAATTTTGAAATTTATTCAATTTAGTCCCTAAAATCGAGACTAGGTTTCGGTCTAAAGCTTCAAATAAAAATCTGATTTCACATATATTCACTAAGGACCCTCTGCTTTCTATTCCTGCTGAAATTTCATAACATTTTTGCATTTTATTCAATTTGGTCTCTAATGTACGAAAGTAGCAATTAAACTTTACAATTTAATACTCTTCATATACTAAGCTTAATTTCTAACAATTTCACATCAATTTCATTCAATTTTCAATAATGACAACTTTTAAAAACTCTAATAGTTTTACAAATTAGTACATGGGTCTGCTAAATCAAGCTCCCATGACCTCAAATCTATTAAATTAATAAAAAAATGGCTAGAGAATTAATTAAATTTGATGGCCAGATATCAAAGGGTTTTCAAAACTTTCTTCTTTCGTGTATTAATGGTGGACGGTAGCTTGGGAAGAAAATGAAATCAAATTCTCATCTTTTCCCACTTTCAATCAACTTATATAGTAAGTTTACTCTTAATTAAATTTGATTAATTAATTTAATCAAGTTTAATTAAGTTTTAATCCTTAATTAACTTAAACTAATAACAATTAACATCACATCCCACTATCATCCACTTAAAAACGGTTTATTTTCCATTTTAATCATTTGGATAATTGCTATCTAAGTCCCCAAGTCTCATCCTAATTAAAAACCTATAGTGATTAAACTTTTACAATTCAGTTGCTGAGCCTTAATTAGACACAATTTCGGCTAAATCACTTAACCATTTTCAATTCAACAACATACTAACTCCGTAAATATTCTTATTTAATATTTACAGACTTATTTTACAAAAATGAGATTCCGAACCCGTATTTTTCGACACCACTGGAAATCGGGTCATTACAATTCTCCCCCTTAAGAAACTTTGTCCCCAAAATTTACCTGGAAAGAGGTGGGGATACTGGGATCTCATTGTCTTTTCTGGTTCCCAAGTTGCTTCTTTTACGCTATGATTGCGCCATAGAACTTTCTCCAATAGCACTCATTTATTTCTTAGCTCTTTTACTTATCGAGCTAACACTTCGATCGGTGCTTCCTCATAAGATAAACTAGGCTAAATGTATCACCCTTCACCCGTATTCATCGTCGGAATAGAGTTACAGAGCATTACCAGACTTATTAAACAATTGAACATGCATTTCTCATACAATTATCAAATTCAGATGTAAAACATTCATAATCATTCATCAAGTCCTTAATACGAGCCTACAAGGCCCAAAATATGCATTCGGGGTGGTTCGGGACTAAACCAATAACTTATAATTTTTTTGGAAAACTTAGAAAATTTTACAAAAATACAAGGGACACACACCTGTGTGGCCCGACCGTGTGTCTCACACGGCCAAAGACACGCCTGTGTCACAGGCCGTGTGGACATTCGAAATGGGATCGCATGGCCGTGTCCCAGCCCGTGTTCGACCCCGTGTAACTCTCTAACTTGGGTCACACGGCCAACCACAGGCCCGTGTGCCCTTCAAAATGGCCTCACATGCTCTTGTGCCAGGCCGTGTGCTAGGCCATGCCAAACCTATAGGGTATACTGACTTATGCCACACAG
This sequence comes from Gossypium australe, assembly GCA_005393395.2. Taxonomy (NCBI): domain Eukaryota; kingdom Viridiplantae; phylum Streptophyta; class Magnoliopsida; order Malvales; family Malvaceae; genus Gossypium; species Gossypium australe. The sequence goes on along the minus strand of CM016616.1, from coordinate 32,634,202 downwards.
CCAAGTCACACGCCCGTGTGGAGCATACTAACTAGATTTCAAATTGAACACTAGGGGACACACGGCTATGTCACTTGACCGTGTGTCACATACGGCTGAGACACACGCCCGTGTCTCTGCCCATGTGGACAAAAATAGACTATTTACCAAGCCATCTTGCCACCCAAATTTGCATACACCTACACCAAACCCAAATGGCACATATTATGGCATAAATATGCATTCAACCAACCTCAATCAATCATAAATTCATGCTATGTCCATACTAAGAAACATATAATTCAATACATCATATTTTATCAACTCAAAATATACCAAATCCACTATCTCAAATCATCAATATAATCACTTTCAAACATGCATTATTTTGCCTAGTTTCATAAGCATACCAATAATCAAATCTCAACCATTTGGTATCCATAATATCTATTCATAACAAGCATCTCCTATCAATAATCAACCACACATTTAAAGGCCAATTACACATACATACATAATATACATGAGCAAAACATGCCAAATATAAGCCAAATCACATGGCTAAATACATAACACACCATTCATCATTTACAAGCCAACTTAAATGGCTAAATCCATTACCAAAATATACCAAAATGACCATAACTCCTATATATGCCATATAACCAAAACATAAGCTCAAAAGTACCAAAATAGAAGCTTGATAGTGTGATGAAGTCTCCGATGATTCCCAAATCCAAGCCAGCTTCGGGAACACTATAAAACACGAAAAATAAACAAAGTAAGTTATAAAGCTTAGTAAGCTTGTATGATAATAAACTCATGTTACCATACAATCAAAATTCAAAATAATTGATCATATCAATCTAAAACTCAAATAAATACACAAACCTATCACATATTCAATCACAAGGTTAAATGAGAATTTCACAAGTTTCTTCGATTCAAAGCTTATACGGTTCATGTATAGACCTGTACCATTTGTATCAATCTCATCCTTATCTTTCATATACCCGTTGAACCATTCGAAATACCATCGGATACCCAGGAATCTATCACCCTAAGTGCCACATATATAGCCAAAGCTATCTCAATCTTGTATCACATATAATGCTCACTCTTGAGCTATAAACGGGTCTGCGACAGTAATGACGAAGCTACACGGTGCTGCTCACACAAGCTGACGAATATCTGCAACACATGCAGGATAACTCAGCCATCGGTAGGATGTACGGACCAGCACCCAAATCACATAACCCCTAATGACATGTCATTTGTATCCTAATCTATTTCTAAGGTTCAACCGGGATTTCACATTTGCCGAATCATCGTCGAATATGTACGCAAGGTCTTATTTACAATTTATGCAATATCAAAGCATTCAAAACATAAATATAACAATGCTTATTACATACGAACTTACCTCGTTTGCAAAAACGATGAAATAAGTCGATTAGTTTGATACTTTGTTTTTCCCCCGATCTAAATTTGAATTTCACTTTTCTTGATCTATATGTAATCAAGATTAACTTATTTAATCATCACTCTAGTCAATTTAGTCCAAAGTACACATTAAGGCAACTTTACAATTTTGCCCCTAATATTTCAACATTTTTACAATTTAGTCCTTATCTCATAAAAATTCAATTTCATGCAATTCAACCTATACCCATGCTAGCCGAATTTCAATTAAGTCCGTAGTAGCCCAAAATTTTCATTTATTTCAAAATTTAACCACAAAATTTCAACATTTCTCAATTAAATCCCTAAATGACAATTTTGACAAAAAATCACTTTACAAATGTTGTTTATCTAACAACATGCATACATTTTCTATCTTTAAACATCAAAACACATGCTATTTCATCAATGGTAAAACCCTAAAACTTTAACAATTTGGAAAATAGTCCCTGGGCTAGCTAGATTAAGTTACAACGACTCCGAAAACATAGAAATCATTAAAAACTGAGTAAAAAATCATACCATGCAAAGAACTTGAATGGCCGAATGCATAAGATCCTTCAATGGAGTTTCCTAGCTCAAAATTTTGGTGGAAGATGATAGAAATTAAAGATGATTTTGTGTTTCTATTATTTTTACTAAGTTATTTAATCATTTAAAATTTTAACCTTTAATATAATTCATTAAAATCACTTAATATATATCCATAAATGTCCACCCACTTTAATAATGGTCTAATAACCACATAAGGACCATTACTTTAAAGTTTTATAGCTATTAGACAGCTTTAGCTAATAGAACACAAGTTGTACATTTTACACGATTTAGTCCTTTTTATCAAATTGAGCATTCAAACGATAAAATTTCTTAACGAAATTTTTACACAATCATATTATAATGCTGTAGACATTAAAATAATAATAAAATAATTATTTTGACCTCAGATTTATGGTTCTGAAACTACTGTTCTGATTTAACTAAAAATAGGCTGTTACACTAAACTTCAATTTCTTCCATTGTAATAACATGAGACGGGTCAGATTAATATTTTGCAATTCCAATGGTAGAGCTAGGTAATATACAACCAGTCTAGCTCTTTTGAAGATTCCATACGACTTGATAAACCTGAGACTTAATTTCCTTTTACGACCAAAACGCAATATCTTTGTCCATAGAGATACTTTCAAGAATACCCTATCACACATGACATATTCGATATCTTTATGTTTCATAACAACATGCGATTTTTGTCTATCAGACGCTGCTTGCAATTTGACACTGATCAGTTTTACCATATTTTCAGCTTCCTAAATAAATTCTGAATTGACAACTTTCTCTCTCTCAATTATGACCAATAAATAGTGTTCTACATCTACAACCATATAAAGCTTCGTATAGAGTCATTTGAATGCTTGATTGAAAATTTTTATTATACACAAATTCAGCTAACAGTAAATAACACTCCCAGTTAGTATCGAGATCAACAATGCAAGCTCACAACATATCTTCCAATACTTAAATAACTCACTCTGATTGACCATCATACTGAGGATGGAATGTCATGTTGAAGTTTAACCTCGTACATAACAATTCATGCAAATGTTTCCAGAATCTCAAGGTTAAACGAGGATCCCGATTGAAGATAAAAGACACAGACACACTGTGCAATCTAACTATATCATGAATATAAACTTCAGCTAACTTCAGAAGTGACCAATCAATTCTCACTGCCTGGAAATGAGTAGACTTTTTCATTCAATCCATTATCATTCAAGTCACATTTCTTTTGCTCGAAGATAATGATAGTCCCATTTCCATTTTGGAATCGAGTTAGGCTAAAGCAACCCAATGGGAACTTGATGCTCGGCCTTCACCCAGTGGAAGATTAGGCATTTAGCAACATACTCCACAATTTCTCTTTCTTTCTAGGCCACTAGTATGATTCTCGCAAGTCACGGTACATTTTCGCACTATCGAGGTGCATAGCAAAAGGATCATCATGAGCCTCACACAAAATCATTTCTTTCAGATCAGTATTATTAGGAACACAAATTCAATTTCAAAACCGGAGGCAATCATTTACATTGCTGAACAAGCTTAACCTTCTCTATTAACTTAGCATCAATAGATTATGCCTCCTTAATATGATCAAGCAACACGGGCTTAACTTTCAACTCAGCCAATAGGTTGCCATCACCAAAAATACTAAGTTGGGCAAGCATCACTCTCAATTCAGTTACAGACTTCCAGCTCAAAGCATTGGCAATGACATTCACTTTTCCCGAATGGTAATCAATTACACAATCATAATCTTTCAACAATTTGATCCAACGACATTGTCTCAGGTTCAACTCCTTTTAAGAGAAAAGATATTTGAGACTTTTTTGATCTGTATAAATATGACACTTTTCACCATACAATAGTCCTTCCAGATGTCTAGAGCAAATACCACAGCAGCAAGCTCTTGCGTTCATGCACTTTCAGCTGTCAGGACACATACATAATTAATTTACCATCTTGCATCAAAACACAACCCAAGTCATTCAATGAAGCATAACTATAAACAACAAATTCTTTTCCCGATTCAGACAAAGTCAGGATTGGTGCTTCTATCAACATAACTTTCAGCTTCTCAAAACTATCCTAACACTGATTATTCCACACAAATGGCACATTTTTATGTAGGAGTTTCATCATCAACAACCCAATTTTAGAAAACTTTTTCACAAATCTCTTGTAATAATCGACCAAGCCGATGAAGCTTCAAATTTCATACAAATTTTTCGATGCTTTCCACTGAAGGACAGCCTCGATCTTTTTAGAGTCAACCCAAATTCCCTCGGTTGAGATAATGTGCCTTAGAAATACCACTTCAGATAACTAAAACTCATATTTACTAAGCTTCCCAAAAAGTTTCTTTTCACGTAATACTTACAGTACGATTATCAAATGTTTCTCATGCTCAATTTCTGATTTAGAGTATATTAGGATATCATCGATAAACACCACCATGAATTGATCTAGATAGGGCTAGAAAATACGGTTCATGAGATCCATGAATGTCACAGGTGCTTTTGTCAGCCCGAATGGCATCACAAAGAATTCATAGTGACCATACCACATAGAAAACACTATTTTTGGTACATCGTTGTCTTTCACCTTCATCTAATAATATCTCGATCTCAAACCAATCATGTAGAATATTGATCCACCTTTCAATTGATCAAATAAATCGTCGATACTCGACAATGGATATCGATTCTTAATTTTTAGATTATTCAACATCAATAATCAATTCAAAACTGCACCAACTCATTTTTCTTCTTAACAAACAATACTGAAGCTCCCTAGGGAAATATATGTCACACTCATGTTTCTTCACAGACCCAAATTTGTAGGAGAGTTGGGAGTTAATTAACTAAAATACTAAGTTGACGGGCTTTCCCGAAAAATTTAGAAATTTAAGTGGATGGATTGTGAAAAAGTTGGTTTTCAATTCTGGTTTGGTTAAGATGGAATTGGCTAGTTCCATAGTGGGAGACACAATGATTACCGATGGATGGCTACTGTGGACTATGGAGACTGTACAAATTTAAGATATATGTATGTGTGTGTGTGGAAGGAATTTTTCTCAATTGGCTTATAATTTCCTTCTTATCTGTAATGTCTTCTTCTGTTTCTCTGAAGAAGAGGAGGTTATGAAAGCTCTGCACGGGGCGATGAATGTGAGACTCGAGTCTGGAAAGAAGAAAATTTAGTAAGCTGGTAAGCTCCTAAGTTTCTCTATACTCATGATCTAGAGGAAAGAGAAGTAAAAATTTATGAAAAGCTTCGATACAATATTGGATTGAAGGTTTTAAGGTTGGAATACCTTTGGTTTAACCAAAATACATACATGGTTGTCATGCTTAGCTGTCAGGATGAAGAAGGATCTGACGAGGACAAAGGATGTAAGGTGAGTTTCTGTACTTTACCTTTAAGTGGTTGATGAAAATGTGTTGCTTAAATGATTTGTGTTGTGTCTATTCTAAGTTGTTTGAATCCATTGTTGTGTATGATAATGGTGAATGAGTATGCTATGAATGTATAACACTGTGCAAGTATGATTGTTGAATATCAAATGCTTATGACATGACGTTTAAATAAGTGGCATACTATATGTTATGTAATAAGTACTTTGATTTGCGTGAAATACATGATTAAATTACCTTGATGGGGTAGATGAAGATAGGAAAAATTGGCGTAATGGGGGAATGGATGGATTGTTATGGGACTCAAGGGAGTTTGGTGGCATCGTCGAATGCTTATCTATTGGATCGCTAGATCGACACCGTGAAAGTGGTCTATCAAATCTATGGAGTGACACTGTGATGACAGTTATCGACTGGTCCTTCGAGGCGACACCTCAGAAGAGCTTTACTGATTCTTTAGAATCAAAGGTCCATTGAGTCATGGCACTTAGAGCCTTTAGCCTATAAGGCTGTAAGACCATAGTTGGGCTATAGGAACATATGAAGTCCGCCAGTACAGTAAGCATGTCATCATATAGTGTAAGACCATAGATGGGTTATGGAAACATATGAAGTTTGACATGACAGTAAACATGGCATCATATAGTGTAAGACCATAGTTGCGCTATGACAACATTTGAAATCTGCCAGGACATTGAACCAAAAAGCCCACCAGAACATAGATAGGGAAGTTATTGTATGACTGGCATGATGAGTAGCATGAAAAACTGATCGTGGTGCATCTGAGAACATGGACAAATGAGGTAATAAGAGGATCCGCCAAATTACAACGGTAAGTGGAACTGATAGAAACGTCTTAACGCATGTATATGTAAGAGGAAGGAGAAATTCCTTCAATGTGTTGGAAAATCTAGTATTTGTCATTAAGAGTTTGCCTAAGTTGATGTAAAACCATCATTGGCTAAGAAAATATAGAATGGGCTATTGTATGTGAAATCCTAAATGGTAACCGATAAAAAATGTAGCCAGAAAAGTGGGTAGTCCTCCAAAGGACCACGTGGAAGTGAATATCATCCCAAAGCTGAATGATCGATAAAGTCCGCCAGGGATTTACAAAGAAAGAAGATGACCGTCAGGACTTTCTAGCACGGGGTAGCCCACATGGGACTAACGGAGGTAGAAGTCTGCAAGGACAATTTAAGGATGAAATAGTTTATGGGAGAGACTATCTGATATTCGGAGCATCTTGGTAGAATAAACTAAAATGGGGAAGTTTTATGTGACTATCTAGTAGGTATAAGTCTACCAAGAAAGAGGGGTGCCAATCCACCACCCATGTTTCATATCCAAGGCCATCAATAAAGGCATCAGTAAATGGTCTTCCTTTAATGAGGGATTCATGTGTAGAATATGTCATATGAAACTTATCGTTGGGAATAGGCGAACTGATTTAAGTTGAGTTTAGTGTGGAATAAGGGGAGCAAGGAAAGAGACTAGCAGTTATGGCGAGTCATCTGATAATCCGTCAATAGAGATTTCAATAAAAGTATTCACATATGTGGTTACTCTTTGATGAGTCATATCATGAAGGAAAATGTGGATGTTTGAGTTGAAGCCAGACGGGGTCAAGTCCATAAAATGGGTGTTTGGGATAATACGATTATGACTACACTAGTTGACATGTCCGTCAGTGGTTAGTTCAGAACACGTAAAGGCATCAGCAACACCATGTCTAACCTGCGTAATCTCCTAAGTCACTCAAGGAGTTTTATCTCTGTGCATAAATTCTTATTAACTTATCAAATTAAGAGTTTTCTATGAGTATTGTTGTATAGAACCTCACTAAGTTTATCTGGGCTTACTTTTGTATTGCTCTAATACAAGATTAAGGAATGATTCAAGGATCATGGAGGGATCAAGCCAAACATCGCCAAGTCCACCTACATGGCGTAGTAGTTGTACCATGTATATAGAGGGTCAACTTTTAGATGCTATGCCTCGGGATATAAATGAATACAACTTAATCAAAATGTTAAGTCCTAGCTCATTGTAATTATAAATATACAGGCCTAGTAGGGCGGAACAATTGTAAAAATTCTATTAATTGTATACAAGAGAAATTAAATTAAAGTTTAAATTTTGAAAAAGGTTATCTAAAAAGTTAGAATAAAGTTGTTGGCTTACATTGAGTTTAAAAATTGGCGTTGTTTAAGTTGTAATTAAATCAATCTAGGAAGGCTGTTAAGTAATATGGTTTAAATTGTGACATTTGTTACCTGAACACAGCGGTTGGGTTGGGTATAGGGTGTTACAATATACTAGGACGTATAAAGTCGTGGTCCGAAAGATCTTGTAATTGAATTTGTAGCTCTTTTAACTCAGTTGGCGCCATACAGTACGGAGCAATTGACACAGGAGCTGTACCCGGTTAAACTTCAATTGCAAATTCAATCTTGCGATCAAGAGGCAATCCTGGTAATTCTTCAAGAAATACATATGGGAACTCCCATATTGCTTGAATCTTTCTTATTTGATTTGTAACAGCCTGATTTAGGGGCTAGTCGAAACAAAGATCTCAGGATCACTAATCTGAGGTTAGAGAAAATTATTTTAATGTTATTTCATGAATTAGAGCGTGGTTATATAGATGCATGAAAATTTTGGTGTTTTAATTTTAGCGATTTTAGGACTAAATCGCATTAAGTGCAAAAGTTCTATTTTATAAGCTAAAGGTGCCAAATAGAAATAGAATGTTAATTGAGGGCCTTTAAAAGGCAATTAGCCCCTTTGTATATGGTTGGCCAGCCATAGGGGACAATAGGAGGCAAAATTGGTCAAAGTTGATGTAGTAGGTGGATTAAATTGATAAATAAATAAAATAAAGAAAAGATGATATCCATCTTTTCTCTTCATCTTCCTCCACCAAAATTTACAAGAAAAATAGGGGTTTTGAAAGCTCAAAATTTCAGCAAGCTCTTATCCATTCAAATAAGTGATTTTAATGATTTTTCTTGAAGATAGTTTTACTTTTAGAACCCCTAGAGCTTAAGCTTTCAAATGAGGGGACTAATTTGTAATATGGTGAAGAGTTTAGAGATTTTCCATGAGAGCTTTCATTGTTATTTGCTGCATTTTTATGGAAGAAAATGAGTCTTTGTTGTTAGATGAACAACTTTTGTGAAAGGTGTTGCCATGAAAACACCTAAATGGACCTTGTTGTAAAGGTTATAAAGTTTGTACTAAATGTGTGAAATGTTGGGTTTTGATGATAGCCATAAGAGAAATAAATGTTCACCTAGGCTTATTAAAGGTAGAAATTTTATTAGAATTAATTTCTGACCCTAGGGGTAAAATGGTCAATTTGCCAAAGTTTAAGGGCAAAATAGTAATTTTGCCAATGCATATTTTTTTTTGAAATACATTTATTAATGTGATGATTAAAATGAGCTAAATTGGTATTATAGAGCAAGAGGAACCAAGAGTCCACCTCGATCAGAGAAAGAATGAAGTCTCGGACTTGATCGACGATCTAGCTTATTTTGAAATCGATGTAAGTTTGTATGTGATAATTCAATATTTATGCTAGCATGTTTGAGAATGGTTGATATTATAATGACATTCTATGAAATTGAATATTAGTGTTATATGAGAAAGATGATAAAAGTTGAGATGTTAAAGTCCTAATGGGACAATAATAAGTGTGAAAATACTATCATCAAGAAATGAGATGAACAAGGTCCCGTGTAAGACCATGTCCAGGACATGACCTCGACACCGAATTGAGATTCCGTATAAGACCAGATTCGGGATATGGCTTCGGTATTGAGTATGAGAATCGTAAAGACCATATCCGGGATATGGCATCGAAGCTTGAGGAGAGATTCAGTATAAGACCATATCCGAAATATAGCATCGGCACTCAGAAATGACCCCATGTAAGACTACATCCGGGATGTGGCATTGGTTTCGTGTTATACTAATGTTTATGAATATACATCCTTGAGTATCCCTATTGAATTATCGGGATGAATTGATTAGCTTAGAAATAGTGAAAAGGATTTTACTAAAGTTATTTGATTGAGTTAACACAGGTACTCGTGAGGAATTTATGAAGAAACAATTACGATATGAGGCACGGTATGTGCTAAATAAGGGCAAGTATGAGTATGTATAAATATGGCAAGAAGCCTATAACTTGTGTATGGTTAATTAATGCCATGGATGGATTATATTGTGAGCTTATTGTTGCCATTTATTTCCATGCAAACTTACTAAGCTTTATTCTTACCCCTTTTCATTGCCCTTTTTCCTTGTAGTATTGCAAAGTTAGCTCGAGAATTCTCGGACATCGGAATTGGAGATCACACTATCGACCACAAATTGGTATAGACAAATTAGATTTATTTTGAATATGGCATGTATAGGACTTGAGTATTTTGTTATGTCATTTTGGTAAGCCAAATGTGTTGGCTACTAAGGTTGTTCCAATTCATTTTGTAAATGGTCATTAAAGTTGGGCCAATACTTGGCTAATTCTTATGTTTAATGAAGATGAATTTCATGAAGTGTATGCCCTTGTGGATGTATTGTTTCTTTTGAGTTCATAGAGGTACCATTTGGCCATTTTATATATTGAAATGCTTTGGTATGAGTGTGATTACTTGATAGGGTGGCAAATGGCTTGGTAGATAGCCATCTAATTGTCCACACAGGTAGACACACGGGTGTGTGTCTAGGCCGTGTGTGACACACGGTCAGCCTTATAGGCGTATTGATCGGCCGTGTGTCCCCTTGCATGCTAGAACTGGAAGTCAGTATACTCAGTAGTAAACACACGGGTATGGATACGGTCGTGTGTCTCAGCCGTGTGGGAGGCACGACCTAGGACATGGGGGTGTGCCCAGGCCATGTGAAGTCTGCACCTTAAATTAGGAATTTAATTCGACACACAGTCTAAGGACACGAACGTGTGCCTTGGCCGTGTGGCCATAGTGAGATGATGACGTCATAAACAGAATGCCAAGGTTTTGGCACACGGGCTAGAACACGGGCATGTCAAGGCCGTGTGAGGAACATGGGCCAGGGACACGGACATGTGTTTCGCCGTGTGAAATAAGTCAGTATCGACCACGGGTGAAGAACATGGGCATGTCTCAAGGGCACACGGGTGTATCCCTTGAGCAACACGAGCATGTGGCCCTTGTTTTGATGAAAAATTGTATAAGTGTGTATTAGTTCTCGTTTAATCCTGAAACCTTCCAGAAATATGTTTAGGGCCTCGTAAGCCCCGAATGAGCAGGTTATGATTTTAAATGAAAAGTTTCTAAGCTGTAGTGAAATTTTATAGCCTGATGTGTTATGCTTAAGCAAGCTAAGTTAGGTAATCCCACGTATCCGGTTCCGGTTTCGAACACAGGTAAGGGGTGTTACATTTATTGGTATGAGAGCTATGGCTTAGTCAGTTCTAAGACTAACGTAGCGCAAGTATGAGTCTAGCTATACATGCCATATATAAGAGCACCTCTATAATGATAGTGTGATAGCCCATGAAGTTTAAAATCGTGTTTTTATGTAGTAACTGGATTTTGATCCAGACCGAACAGCAATTGATGTTGCTGCGAGTAATGCGCCAGCTCCCGCTCAAGGGATCGCGCTGGCAGAAAGTAGACCCGAGAGCTTGGGTCAGGGAGAAGAGGCCCAAGAAGCCTTTCTCCGTATGATGAGCAACTGGTATACTGAATATACCCGAGAAAATCCAAATGCTCAACCCCCTCCACCCCCACCTATTCCTTAACCTGCTCTTGTAGTTGCCCAAGTGGTTGAGGTAGTGAGAAGAGAAAGGCCTCCGGCCGATAAGATCCGGAAGCAAGGAGCCGAGAAATTCCGGTGTAGTAAGGATGATGATCCGGAGAGGGTAGAATTCTGGCTTGAGAATACCATCAGGGTATTTGATAAGTTGTCATGGATGCCTGAGGAGTGCTTTAAGTGTGCGGTATCTCTCTTGAGAGATTCAGCCTATCAATGGTGGAACACCCTTGAATCGGTGGTACCAAGAGGGAGAGTTAGCTGGGAATTCTTCCAAGAGGAATTCCGGAAAAGGTATATCAGCTAGAGATTCATCGACCATAAGAGAAAAGAGTTCTTGGAATTAAAGCAAGGCCGAATGACGGTGACTGAATAAGAACGGGAGTTCGTAAGGCTTAGCAAGTATGCTCGGGAGTGCGTGTCTACCGAGGCTATCATGTGCAAGAGATTCGAGGACGGGTTAAATGAAGATATCTATTTATATGTCGGAGTCCTAGAACTAAAAGAATTTGTATGTGTTGGTAGATAGAGTATGCAAAGGTTGTCCTTTGATGATTAGGGGTCATTGCTTTCCGGTTGACCTTATGTTATTGCCATTTGATGAGTTCGATGTGATCCTTGGGATGGATTGGTTAGCTACCCATGATGTGATAGTAAATTGTGGGAGAAAGTTTATTGATTTAAAAGGTGAAAGTGGGGGCTATTATTCGTGTAGAATCAGATGAGCAAGACAGATTGCCAGTAATGATATCTTCATTATTAACTCGGAAGTATTTAAGAAAGGGGTACGACGCTTACCTTGCCTTTGTGATGAGTACTAAAGAGACTGAACTGAAAATTGAGTCGGTACCCATAGTATGTGAGTATTTAGATGTTTTCCCGGAAGAATTGCCAGGGTTACCTCCGGCTAGAAAGATTCAATTCAGGATTGAGCTAGCTCCGGGTACTGCCCCCATCTCTATTGCTCCATATAGAATGGCCCCAATCGAGCTAAAAGAGTTGAAAGCACAGTTGCAGGAACTAACGGATAAAGGTTTCGCAAGACCGAGCTTTTCTCTGTGGGGTGCTCCAGTATTATTTGTAAAGAAGAAAGATGGTTCCATGAGATTATGCATAGACTATCAGCAACTTAACTAGGTAACTGTGAAGAACAAGTACCAGTTGTTGAGAATTGATGATCTGTTTGATGAATTGAAGGGAGCCACAGTATTTTCCAAGATAGGCTTAAGGTCTGGGTACTATTAGTTGAGAGTCAAGGGCTCGGACGTGCTGAAAACGGCATTACGGACGAGGTATGGCCACTACAAATTTTTGGTCATGCCTTTTGGTTTAATGAATGCCCCTGCCGTTTTCATGGGCCTGATTAATCACATTTTTCGGCCATACTTGGATAGGTTTGTCGTGGTCTTCATCGATGATATACTAATCTACTCTCGAGATGAGAACAAACATGCAGAGCATCTGAGAATGATTTTGCAAATTTTGAGGGATAAACAATTGTATGCCAAGTTTAGTAAAAGTGAGTTTTGGTTGAAGGAAGTCAGATTTTTGGGCCACATTGTCTCAGGAGATGGAATTAGAGTCGACCCAAGTAAGATTTCAGCAATTGTTGAGTGGAAACCATCGAGGAATGTAACCGAGGTTAGGAGTTTTCTGGGCCTAGCAAATTACTATAGACGTTTTGTCAAGGGATTTTCCGTGATAGCTACTTCGATGACAAGGTTGCTACAAAAAGATGTGAAGTTTGATTGGACAGAGAGGTGTCAATAGAGTTTTGAGGAACTAAAGGGGTTGTTAACTGAGGCTCATATTTTGGTACAACCAGAACCAGGAAAAGAATTTGTGGTTTACAGTGATGCGTCCCTGAATGGTTTGGGTTGTGTACTTATGCAAGAGGGCAAGGTGATAGCATATGCTTCTAGAAAGCTAAAGCTGCACGAGAAAATTACCCGACCCATGATTTAGAGTTGGCTACCATTGTGTTTGTTTTGAAGATTTGGAGACACCATTTATATGGAGAAAAGTGTCAAATATTTACCGATCGTAAGAGCCTAAAATATTTGATAACTCAAAAGGAATTGAATTTGAGGCAACGAAGGTGGCTAGAGCTGTTTAAGGATTATGAGTTAGTGATCGACTACCATCTGGGAAAGGCGAACGTAGTCGCTGACGCTTTGAGCAGAAAATTGTTATTCCCACTGAGAGCCATGAATATACAGATGGCTTTGTTGGATGATGGTTCTATTCTAGCCGATCTATGGGCTAAACCATTATTTCTTCAAGAGATTTGTAAAGCTCAGAAAGAGGACAACAACTTACAAGCTAAGAGAGTTATCTTTGAGTCAAATATTGAGTCAGACTTTCGGGTAAATCCTGATGGATGTTTGACGTTTCAAGATAGGGTCTGTGTACCTAGAAATGATGAACTTATTCATAAGATTTTCCATGAAGCGCATAACTGATGTTTAACTGTGCACCCAGGTAGCACGAAGATGTACAATGACGAAACTGGTATTGGTGGCCTCGTATGAAGAAGGACATTTCTGAGTTTGTATCGAGATGCCTGATTTGTCAACAAGAGAAGGCAGAACACCAAGTTCCTTCGGGTTTACTTCACCCCATTATGGTTCTTAAGTGGAAGTGGGACCGTATTACTATGGACTTCGTGACGGGTTTACCGTTAACTCCGAAAAAGAAAGATGCCGTGTGGGTCATCGTAGATAGACTCACAAAGTCAACCCATTTTATACCGGTGTGAGTCGATTATTTGCTTGATAATTGGCGGTTTTGTACGTGTCAGAGATAGTAAGACTTCATGGTGTACCGTTGTTGATCATTTCGGATAGAGATCCGAGGTTCACGTCACGGTTTTAGAAAAAGTTACAAGAGGCCTTGGGTACGAAATTGAGTTTCAGTACAGCCTTCCATCGACAAACTGACGGGCAGTCGGAAAGAGTAATCCAGATAATCGAAGACATGCTTCGATGTTGTGTTTTGGAATTCCAAGGTTATTGGGAGAAATACTTACCGTTGGTGGAATTCGCCTACAACAACAGTTTTCAGTCAAGTTTGAAAATGGCGCCTTATGAGGCATTGTATGGGCGTAAGTGCCGAACACCCTTGTATTGGACAAAACTCAGAGAGAAACAGATATATGGGGTTGATTTGATCAAGGAAACTGAAGAGAAAGTAAAATTGATACGCGAGTGTCTGAAAGCGGCTTCAGATAGATAAAAGTCCTATTCGGATTTGAAAAGGAAAGAGATTGAATTCCAAGTCAGTGATAAAGTGTTTCTAAAAGTATCACCATGGATGAAGGTCCTTAGATTTAGCCGGAAAGGCAAAGTAAGTCCTTGTTTTATCCAACCTTATGAAGTTACCGAGAGGATTGGACCGGTAGCTTATCGTTTGACCGTACCACCCGGACTGGAAAAGATTTACGATGTCTTTCACGTATCCATGTTGCGCCAATACCGTTCAGACCCTTCACATATCATAGTACCAATAGAGGTAGAGATACAACCGGATTTGACTTATGGTGAAGAGCCAATTAAAATTTTGGCGCGAGAGGTCAAACAGTTAAGAAACAAAAGTATAGCCCTTTTGAAAGTACTATGGCATAGACATGGAATAGAAGAAGGTACATGGGAGCCTGAGGAGTCTACGAGTAACCAATATCCCAACCTTTTCACAGGTAAGATTTTCGGGGATTAAAATCCTTAAGGGGGAGAATTGTAATAGCCCGATTTAGGGGCTAGTCGGAACAGTGATCTCGAGATCACTAATCCGATGTTAGATAAAATTATTTTAATGTTATTTCATAAATTAGAGCGTGGTTATATAGATGCATGAAAATTTTGGTGTTTTAATTTTAGCGGTTTTAAGCTTAATTGCGAAAAAGGACTAAATCACATAAAGTGCGAAAGTTCTATTTTATAAGCTAAAGGTGCCAAATAGCCATAGAATATTAATTGGAGGCCTTTAAAAGGAAATTAGCCCCTTTTTATATGGTTGGTCGGCCATAGGAGGCAAAATTGGTCAAAGTTGATGTAGTAGGTGGATTAAATTAATAAATAGAATAAAATAAAGAAAAGATGACATCCATCTATTCCCTTCATCTTCCTCCACCGAAATTTGCAAGAAAAATAGGGGTTTTGAAAGCTCAAAATCTCAGCAAGCTCTTCTCCATTCAAGTGATTTTAATGATTTTTCTTGAAGATAGTTGTACTTTTAGAACCCCTAGAGCTTAAGCTTTCAAATGAGGGGACTAATTTGTAATATGGTGAAGAGTTTAGCAATTTTTCTTGAGAGCTTTCATTGTTATTTGCTGCATTTTTATGGAAGAAAATGAGTACTGGTTGTTAGATGAACAACTTTTGTGAAAGGTGTTGCCATGAAAACACCTAATTGGACCTTGTTGTAAAGGTTATAAAGTTTGTAGTAAATGTGTGAAATATTGGGTTTTGATGATAGCCATAAGAGAAATAAATGTTCACTTAGGCTCATTAAAGTTAGAAATTTGATTAGAATTAGTTTTCGAGCCTAGAGGTAAAATGGTCAATTTGCCAAAGTCTAAGGGCAAAATGGTAATTTTGCCAATGCATGATTTTTTTGAAATACATTTACTAATGTGATGATTAAAACGAGCTAAATTGCTATTATAGAGCAAGAGGAACCAAGATTCCACCTCGATCTGGGAAGGAATAAAGTCTCAGACTAGATCGACGATCTAGATTATTTTGAAATCGAGGTAAGTTTGTATGTGATAATTTAATATTTATGCTAGCATGTTTGAGAATGGTTGATATTATAATGGCATTCTATGAAATTGAATATTAGTGTTATATGAGAAAGATGATAAAAGTTGAGATGTTGAAGTTCCTGTGGGACTATAATAAGTGTGAAAATGCTATCATCAAGATATGAGATGAACAAGGTCCCGTGTAAGACCATGTCCGGGACATGGCCTCGGCACCGAATTGAGATTCCGTGTAAGACCAAATTCGGGATATGGCTTCGATATTGAGTATGAGAATCGTATAAGACCATATTCGGGATATGGCATCGGCACTCAGAAATGACCCCATGTAAGACCACATCCGGGATGTGGCATTCGTTTCGTGTTATACTAATGTTTATGAATATACATCCTTGAGTATCCCTAGTGAATTATCGGGATGAATTGATTAACTTAGAAATAGTGAAGAGGATTTTACTAAAGTTATTTGATTGAGTTAACACAGGTAGTCGTGAGTAATTCACGAAGAAACAATACGATATGAGGCATGGTATGTGCTAAATAAGGGCAAGTTTGAATATGTATAAATATGGCAAGCAGCCTATAACTTGTGTATGGTTAATTAATGCCATGGATGGATTATATTGTGAGTTTATTGTTGCCATTTCTTTCCATGAAAACTACTAAGCTTTATGCTTACCCTTTTTCATTGCCCTTTTTCCTTGTATTGTAAAGTTAGCTCGAGAATCCACGGACGTCGGAATTGGAGGTCACACTATCGACCACAAATTGGTATAGCCAAATTAGATTTATTTCGAATATGGCATGTGTAGGACTTGAGTATTTTGTTATGTCATATTGGTAAGCCAAATGTGTTGGCCACTAAGGTTGTTCCAATTCATTTTGTAAATGGTCATTAAAGTTGGGCCAATACTTGGCTAATTATTATGTTTAATGAAGATGAATTTCATGACATGTATGCCTTTGTGGATGTATTGTTTCTTTTAAGTTCATAGAGGTACCATTTGTCCATTTTATATATTGAAATGTTTTGGTATGAGTGCGATTATTTGATAGGGTGGCAAATGGCTTGATAGATTGCCATCTAATTGTCCACACGGGTAGACACATGGGCGTGTGTCTAGCCCGTGTGTGACACACGATCAGCCCTATGGGTGTGTTGATCGGCCGTGTGTCCCCTTGCATGCTAGAACTGGAAGTCAGTATATTCAGTAGTAAACATATGGGCAGAGACACAGTCGGGTGTCTCAGCTGTGTGGGAGGCACGGCCTAGGACATGGGCATGTGCCCAGGCCACGCCCATGTGAAGTCTGCACCTGAAATTAGGAATTTAATTCGACACACGGTCTAAGGACACGAACGTGTGCCTTGGCCGTGTGGCCATAGTGAGATGATGACGTCATAAACAGAATGCCAAGGTTTTGGCACACAGGCTAGGACACGGGCGTGTTAAGGCCGTGTGAGGAACATGGACCAGGGACACGGGCGTGTGTCTAGTCGTGTGAAATAAGTCATTGTCGATCACGGGTGAAGAACACGGGCATGTCTCAAGGGCACACGGGCGTGTCCCTTGAGCAACACGGGCGTATAGTCCCTGTTTTGATGAAAAATTTTATAAGCGCGTATTAGTTCTCAGTTTAATCCTGAAACCTTTCGGAAGTATGTTTAGGGCCTCGTAAGCCTCGAATGAGCGGGTTATGAGTTTAAATGAAAAGTTTCTAGCTGTAGCAAAATTTTATAGCCCAATGTGTTATGTTTAAGCAAGCTAAGTTAGGTAATACTACGTATCTGATCTCGGTTTCGAACACGGGTAAGGGGTGTTACATTTATTGGTATCAGAGCTACAGTTTAGTCGATTTTAGGACTAACGTAGCGTAAGTATGAGTCTAGCTATACATGTCATATATAAGAGTACCTGTGTAATGATTGTGTGATGGCTCCTGATGTTTAAAATCGTGTTTTTATGTAGTAACTGGATAATGATCCAGACTGAACTGCAGCCGATGTTGCTGAGAGTAATGCGCTGGCTCCCGCTTAAGGGACCGCACTGGCAGAAAGTAGGCCCAAGAGCTTGTGTCAGGGAGAAGAAGCCCAAGAAGCCTTTCTCTGTATGATGAGCAACTGGTATACTGAGTATACCCGAGCAAATCCAAATCCTCAACCCCTTCCACCCCCACCTATTCCTCAACCCACTCCTGTAGTTTCCCAAGTGGTTGAGGTAGTGAGAAGAGAAAGGCCTCCGACTGATAAGATCCGAAAGCAAGGAGCGGAGGAATTCCGGGCTAGTAAGGATGATGATCTGGAGAGGGTAGAATTCTGGCTTGAGAATACCATCAGGGTATTCGATGAGTTGTCATGCATGCCTGAGGAGTGCTTTAAGTCTGCGGTATCTCTCTTGAGAGATTCAGCCTATCAATGGTAGAACACCCTTGTGTCGGTGGTACCAAGGGAGAGAGTTAGTTGCGAATTCTTCCAAAAGGAATTCCGGAAAAGTATTTCAGCCAGAGATTCATCGACCATAAGAGAAAAGAGTTCTTGGAATTAAAGCAAGGCTGAATGACGGTGACCGAATACGAACGGTAGTTAGTAAGGCTTAGCAAGTATGCCCGGGAGTGCATTTCTACCGAGTCTATCATGTGCAAGAGATTCGAGGACAGGTTAAATGAAGATATCCGTTTATATGTCGGAGTCCTAGAACTAAAAGAATTTGTATGTGTTGGTAGATAGAGTATGCAAAGGTTGTCCTTTGATGATTAGGGGTCATTGCTTTCCGGTTGACCTTATGTTCTTGCCGTTTGATGAGTTCGATGTCACCCTTGGGATGGATTGGTTAGCTACTCATGATGTGATAGTAAATTGTGGGAGAAAGTTTATTGATTTAAAAGGTGAAAGTGGGGTTCTTATTCCTGTAGAATCAGATGAGCAAGACAGATTGCCAGTAATGATATCTTCATTATTAACTCGGAAGTATTTAAGAAAGGGGTACGAAGCTTACCTTGCCTTTGTGATGAGTACTAAAGAGACTAAACTAAAAATTGAGTCGGTACCCATAATATGTGAGTATTTAGATGTTTTCCCGGAAGAATTGCCAGGGTTACCTCCGGCTAGAGAGATTGAATTCGGGATTGAGCTAGCTCTGGGTACCACCCCCATCTCTATTGCTCCATATAGAATGGCCCCAACTAAGCTAAAAGAGTTGAAAGCATAGTTGCAAGAACTAATGGATAAAGGTTTCGCAAGATTGAGCTTTTCTCCATAGGGTGCTCCAGTATTATTTGTAAAGAAGAAAGATGGTTCCATGAGATTATGCATAGACTATCGGCAACTTAACAAGGTAACTGTGAAGAACAAGTACCCGTTTTTGAGAATTGATGATATGTTTTATTAATTGAAGGGAGCCACGGTATTTTCCAATATAGGCTTAAGGTCTGGGTACTATCAGTTGAAAGTCAAGGACTCGGACGCGCCGAAAACAGCATTTCGGACGAGGTATGGCCACTACAAATTTTTGGTCAGGCCTTTTGGTTTAACGAATGCCCCTGCCATTTTCATCTACTTGATGAATCGCATTTTTCGGCCATACTTGGATAAGTTTGTCGTGGTCTTCATCGATGATATACTAATCTACTCTCGAGATGAGAACGAACATGCAAAGCATCTGAGGACGGTTTTTGCAAATTTTGAGGGATAAACAATTGTATGCCAAGTTTAGTACAAGTGAGTTTTGGTTGAAGGAAGTCGGATTTTTGGGGCACATTGTCTCGGGAGATGGAATTAGAGTCGACCCAAGTAAGATTTCAGCAATTGTTGAGTGGAAACCATCAAGGAATGTAACCGAGGTTAGGAGTTTTCTGGGCCTAGCCGATTACTATAGACGTTTTGTCAAGGGATTTTTCGTGATAGCTACTCCGATAACGAGGTTGCTACAAAAAGATGTGAAGTTTGATTGGACAGAGAGGTGTCAACAGAGTTTTGAGGAACTAAAGGGGTTGTTGACTGAGGCTCCTGTTTTGGTACAACCTGAACCAGGAAAAGAATTTGTGGTTTACAGTGATATGTCCCTGAATGGTTTGGGTTGTATACTTATGAAAGAGGGCAAGGTGATAGCATATGCTTCTAGATAGCTAATGCTGCACGAGAAAAAATACTCGACCCATGATTTAGAGTTGGCTGCCATTGTGTTTGCTTTAAAGATTTGGAGACACCATTTATATGGAGAAAAGTGTCAGATATTTACTGATTATAAGAGCCTAAAATATTTGATGACTCAAAAGGAATTGAATTTGAGGCAACGAAGGTGGCTAGAGCTGATTAAGGATTATGAGTTAGTGATCGACTACCATCCGGGAGAGGCGAACGTAGTCGCTGACACTTTGAGCAGAAAATTATTATTCGCACTGAGAGCCATGAATACTCAGATGGCTTTGTTGGATGATGGTTCTATTCTAGCTGAGCTAAGGGCTAAACCATTATTTCTTCAAGAGATTTGTGAAGCTCAGAAAGAGGACAGCAACTTACAAGCTAAGAGAGTTATCTGTGAGTCAAATGTTGAGTCAGACTTTCGGGTGAATCCTGATAGATGTTTGACGTTTCGAGATAGGGTCTGTATACCTAGAAATGATTAACTTATTCATAAGATTTTGCATGAAGCGCATAATAGATGTTTAACTGTGCACTTAGGTAGCACGAAGATGTACAATTACTTGAGAAACTGGTATTGGTGGCCTCGTATGAAGAAGGACATTTCCGAGTTTGTATCGAGATGCCTGATTTGTCAACAAGTGAAGGCAGAACACCAAGTACCTTCGGGTTTACTTCACCCCATTATGGTTCTTGAGTGGAAGTGGGACCGTATTACCATGGACTTCGAGACGGGTTTACCGTTAATCAGAAAAAGAAAGATGCCGTGTGGGTCGTCATAGATAGACTCATGAAGTCAGCCCATTTTATACCGGTACGAGTCGATTATTCGCTTGATAAATTGGCAGTTTTGTATGTGTCAGAGATAGTAAGACTTCATGGTGTACCGTTGTTGATCATTTCAGATAGAGATCTGAGATTCACGTCACGGTTTTGGAAAAAGTTACAAGAGGCCTTGGGTACGAAATTGAAATTCAGTATAGCCTTCCATCAACAAACCGACGGGCAGTCAGAAAGAGTAATTCAGATACTCGAAGACATGCTTCGATGTTGTGTTTTGGAATTCCAAGGTTATTAGGAGAAATACTTACTGTTGGTGGAATTCACCTACAACAACAGTTTTCAGTCAAGTTTGAAAATGGCGCCTTATGAGGCATTGTATGGGCGTAAGTGCCGAACTCAGATAGAAACAGATACACAGGGTTAATTTGATCAAGGAAACTCAAGAGAAAGTAAAAGTGATACGCGAGTGTCTGAAAGCGGCTTCAGATAGATAAAAGTCCTATTCGGATTTGAAAAGGAAAGAGGTTGAATTCCAAGTTAGTGATAAAGTGTTTCTGAAAGTATCACCATGGAGGAAGGTCCTCAGATTTAGCCGGAAAGGCAAATTAAGTCCTTGTTTTATCCGACCTTATGAAGTTACCGAGAGGATTGGACCGGTAGCTTATCGTTTGACCTTGCCACTAGGACTGGAAAATAATCACGATGTCTTTCACGTTTCCATATTGCACCGATACCATTCAGATCCTTCACATATCATTGTACCAAAAGAGGTAGAGATACAACCGGATTTGACTTATGGTGAAGAACGGGTTAAAATTTTGGCGCGAGAGGTCAAACAGTTAAGAAACAAAAGTATAGCCCTTGTGAAAGTACTATGGCATAAACATGGAATAGAAGAAACTACGTGGGAGCCCGTGGACTCTATGAGTAACCAATATCCCAACCTTTTCACAGGTAAGATTTTTAGGGACGAAAATCCTTAAGGGGGAGAATTGTAATATCCCGATTTAGGGGCTAGTCGAAACTGTGATCTCAAGATCACTATTTAGAGGTTAGAGAAAATTATTTTAATGCTATTTCATGAATTAGAGCGTGGTTATATAGATGCATGAAAATTTTGGTGTTTTAATTTTAGCGATTTTAGGCTTAATCGCGAAAAAGGACTAAATCGCATAAAGTGTGAAAGTTCTATTTTATAAGCTAAAGGTGCCAAATAGCCATAGAATGTTAATTGGGGGACTTTAAAAGGAAATTAGCCCCTTTGTATATGGTTGGTCGGCCGTAGGAGGCAAAATTGGTCAAAGTTGATGTAGTAGGTGGATTAAATTGATAAATAGAATAAAATAAAGAAAAGATGATATCCATCTTTTCTCTTCATCTTCCTCCACCGAAATTTGCAAGAAAAATAGGTGTTTTGAAAGCTCAAAATTTCAGCAAGCTCTTCTCCATTCAAGTAAGTGATTTTAATGATTTTTCTTGAAGATAGTTGTACTTTTAGAACCCCTAGAGCTTAAGCTTTCAAATGAGGGGACTAATTTGTAATATGGTGAAGAGTTTAGAGATTTTCCATGAGAGCTTTCATTGTTATTTGCTATATTTTTATGGAAGAAAATGAGTATTGGTTGTTAGATGAACAACTTTTGTGAAAGGTGTTGCCATGAAAACACCTAATTGGACCTTGTTGTAAAGGTTATAAAGTTTGTACTAAGGATGATGATCCGGAGAGGGCAGAATTCTGGCTTAAGAATACCATTAGGGTATTTGATGAGTTGTCATGCATGCCTGAGGAGTGCATTAAGTGTGCGGTATCAATGGTGGAACACCCTTGTGTCGGTGGTACCAAGGGAGAGAGTTACCTGGGAATTCTTCCAATAGGAATTCCGGAAAAAGTATATCAGCTAGAGATTCATTGACCATAAGAGAAAAGAGTTCTTGGAATTAAAGCAAGGCCGAATGACGTTGACCGAATACGAATGGGAGTTCGTAAGGCTTAGCAAGTATGCTTGGGAGTGCGTGTCTATCGAGGTTATCATGTGCAAGAGATTTGAGGACAGGTTAAATGAAGATATCTATTTATATGTTGGAGTCCTAGAACTAAAAGAATTTTTATGTGTTGGTAGATAGAGTATGCAAAGGTTGTCCTTTGATGATTAGATTGCTTTCCGGTTGACCTTATGTTATTACCGTTTGATGAGTTCGATGTGATCCTTGGGATGGATTAGTTAGCTACTCATGATGTGATAGTAAATTATGGGAGAAAGTTTATTGATTTAAAAGGTGAAAATGGGACTCTTATTCGTGTAGAATCAGATGAGCAAGAAAGATTGCCAGTAATGATATCTTCATTATTAACTTGGAAGTATTTATGAAAGGGGTACGAAGCTTACCTTGCCTTTGTGATGAGTACTAAAGAGATTGAGCTGAAAATTGAGTCGGTACCCATAGTATGTGAGTATTCAGATGTTTTCTCGGATGAATTGCCAGGGTTACCTCCTGCTAGAGAGATTGAATTCGAGATTGGGCTAGCTCCGGGTACCGCCCCATCTCTAATGCTCCATATAGAATGGCCCCAATTGAGCTAAAAGAGTTGAAAGCACTGTTGCAAGAACTAACGGATAAAGGTTTCACAAGGTCGAGCTTTTCTCCGTGGGGATTGTAAAAGTTATTGTTGATTGATTATTTGTCTAAAAAATGTGAAATGAAAATACATACAGGAAAATGGTATGGAATAAAGTTCAGATGGTATGTTTGATTGGTAAACTTCAGATATGTATTAGTGAATAGATGATTAGGGTCATGTTAAGGCAATAAGCTATTGAAGTATAATATGAACATATGTGTATGAAACTAAGGTGATATAGCATGTTTCAAAATGATATGGAATTAGTAATGTTTGATAATTACGTGACTTGGTTGTTAGGTTATAATAGTATTGAAATGTTTAAGTCTAATTGATGAATAGGTGCAAAATGTTTGATAAAAAGTTGAAATTGTATGTTTGAACTCATATGGTATGTTTTGGTAGATTTTGAGACAATACGTAATGGTATTTGGGAGTATCTTTTGAAAGGTTCGGTTGGAAACTTTGAAATAGGTACTAAATGGTTCATTTTTACTAAAAATAGGGTCCTCGTCTCGATGACCATTTTTTCTCATCGCAACGTCAGCCGACAATATGTGACGTTGCGACGTCAAGTGGGCTCAGGTTGCGACGTGATATACTATTTTGGCAATGTCATGACGTGGAAGAGATGATGTCACAATGTCAGCCCTGAACTTTTAAAAATTTTCAATTTGGTCATGTTTCATGCTCGAGTTGACAAAATCTTTTGTAAGCTCGATTAGGACTCGAAATTGATTGTTTAACATAATTTTGAACGTGATTAACTCTTGACTACATGTATAAATGATTATATGTTGTCTGTTTGACTGTGGTAGGTCCGGCAATGAATATCATGTTTCATTGCTCGAACCCGATGATTGGTCGGGTGAGGGGTGCTGCAAACACCGTCTACATACTTGATCAACAAGCATGATCTATCCTAAAGGACTCAAAACAACCATTGCCACTTTTGACAACTCAGACTTTAGATTTCCCGATTTTACAAAACTAGAGTTGATATAAGAATGCGAAAAACCAAGATCAATTAAGGCATAAATAGGTGTTGAACATAAAAGAAAAATACATGCTATGACATCGGTAACATCACCCTCTTCATGGGTCCAGACAACGTAGGCTCGTGCTAGGGCTCTAGCCTTTGATTATAGAATAGTCTGATCGACACATTTCTTTTGACTTTATCTAGAAATAGAACCATCATGAGGATTTTCCCGACCACTAATAGTAGGATTAGACCTTTGAGTGGAAACAGGAGAAGCATTGTCATTCTTTGGGCATTGCCAAACAAAATGCTCCAAGGATCCATAACAGAAACATGCACTTGTCTTTTCCCAACACTCGCCATAGTGCCGTCTTCCACAACAATCACAATTTGGTACCTTTGTATCTCCCATAGGGCCTTTAATACTGCCTATCAATATAGACGACTATCAATCCTAGCCTCTCTCAAATCTGACAGTCTTCGAAGCCGACCTCTAAGGTCCCTGAGACTCTTTAGCCCGTTTAGGTAACGATTGCAAACTAAAAGTCCCTGGTCTTTTCTCAAAGTCTCGGGAGGATTCAGTCTTTTTATCAAGGCCCATTGGCTTGCTCAATCATCTTTCTACATTCATTTAGATTGGAAAATTCATTCAGTTTATGCGATACTAGTTGAACTCTAATCTCATCACGCAATCCCTAGAGGAACCGCTTACAACTCTCTTCTTCAAACGAAATCAATTCTAAAGCATACATACTGAGTTGCAAAAATTTCAATTCATAATGACCATCAACATATCACCCTGTCTTTTAGCATCATAAATTCTTGTATTCGTTCCTCCAAATACAACTCACTGACATATTTTTATTGGAACTCAGACTGGAAAAATGTCCAAGTGGTCCGATTAGCTGGCACATGCCAAGTAACAGTAAGCCACCATTTATATGCTTCCTTTTTAAGACAGATACGTCGTGCATGCATACAACATTCAAGCTATTGTAATACCCAGTCAGTAGCTTCAAGCCAAGCCTTGCCTGTCGAAGGATCCACCCCCTTTAAACCTCTAAACTCAATCTCTCTTTATTTACGTAACACTTTTATTAGATCCCACCAAGCTGCGACTAGTGGTGTGACTTGCAAAGTAGCTTTTGCCACGTGCTGAAGAACTTTCACAATGGTGCTGAGTAAATTCTCACTATCTTGACCTTCTTGACAAGGTCTATCAGCCCTATTTTATCATGGATTGGCTAGATCCACACCTGGTACCTCAATACCATTTCAATTCTGACCCGTAGCAGAGTGATTAGTGCTGGAATTATAATCACCTACATCATCTCTCGATTCCTCAGACATTTTAGATATAAAACAAATAAATTTTATAATCAGCTTCTATATATCGAATCAGACTCGACTCAACTTGGCATGTACCTCAAAACTCAATTTTGAGCTCAATTTAGTTTGAGAACTAGCTAAACTTATAGAGGGATTAGTTTCTCATGCGATTTAGTCCTTTTTCAAAATTAAGCATGAAATCAATAAAATTAAAGCACCAAAATTTTCATGCACTTATATAATCATGCTCTAACTCATAAAATAACATAAAAATAATTTTCTCTAACCTCAGATTAGTGATTCCGAAACCACTATTCTGACTAGCCCTTAAATCGGGCTATTACGTGCCTTTGATGGAGTCGTACCATCACTTGTAACCACATTTTGTTAACATTTCCCGTTGAACCATTTGGAATACTAAAGGATACTCAGGAATCTCACACACACAGCACCGTACCAATGCCATATCCCAGATATGGTCTTACATGTAATCTCATATCAATGCCAATAGCCCAGCTATGGTCTTATACGAAGTCTCATATTGATGCCATATCCCAGATATGGACTTACACGTAATCTCAGTAACCCTAATGTCATGACATTTATATCCTATCTATTCCTAAGGTTCAACCGAGACTTTCACTGTATTGAATCTCTGTCGGTCATTTCCGTAGTATCGTACTCAATAGCATTCACATTTTGTTTCAATATTATAGCATTTACCACAATTATATCAATTAAGCATTTATACATATATTATCCAATGCTTATTAAACATATGAACTTACCTTGGCATAAAAAATGGAAAGAAGGACCTAACCGTCAAATACTTGTTTTTCCTCCGTTCTAATTCTGAACCTCATTTTTCTTGATCTATAATATCACATTTAACTTATTTAATCATTATACTATTTAAATCAGTCCAAAATCACATTATGGCAAAAATTACATTTTTGCCCCTAAAGTTTGACATTTTTATATTTTATTTCCTAGGCTCGTAAAATGAATTTCATTCAATTTCTTCAAAACCCAAGCCTAGCTGAACCATTTCATACTCATAACAGCCCACATTTCATATTTATTCACATTTTTCTACTCATTTTATAAACTTTTACAAATAAGTCTTTTTTGACATTTTTACCGAAAATCACTTAAGAAAAGTCGTTTAACAAACAACATGCATTTTGTACCATCAAACATCAAAATACACACATATTCAACATGGATAAAACCCTAGACCTTGATCATATCTTAAATTAGTTGTAGAAATAGATAGATCGGGTTACAACGACTTCAAAAATGTAAAGAGCATTAAAAACGGGGCAAGAATAGACTTACAATCGAGCTTGAAAGCTTGACAAAACCTAGCCATGGTTTCTCCTTGTGAAATTCAGCCATGAGGGAAGAAGATTGACAAATTTTGGCTTTATTATGGCTTTTTAATTCATTTAATTACCAAATTACTAAAATGCCCTTAATGAAAAACTTTAGAAACATAACTAACCATGCCCATTTTTGTCCACCAACTTAACCAATGGTCTAATTACCATAAAAGGACCTCTAATTTAAAATCTCATAGCAATTAGACACCTTTAACATATAGAATTCAAGTTTTGCACTTTTTGCAATTTAGTCCCTTTAACTAAATTGAGTGCCCAAACGTCAAAATTTTCGAACGAAATTTTCACGAAATCGTTCCATAAAACTGTAGACCATAAAAATATAATAAAAATAATTTTTTTTGCGTCGGATTTGCGGTCTCGAAACCACTGTTTTGACTAGACCCAAAATCAGGCTGTCACACTCGACATACTGGGTATATAATGTATCTCTGATGATACTCCTTGTTGGTTTCATAAATTGCTCGATTTTGCCCATTAGCAATTCTACCTAGCGGCATAGAGCCATTATTAGGTGGGGAAAGAAGAGTCCATCTTTTTGGCTCTTTACGTACCATTTCATTTCTCGAAAGATCCAGCACCCTACACAGATTTGTTTTCACTGTAGGATACCATATAACAAGACAAATCGAAACACATTAACATTAGAAGCATTCAATGCAAGTGCAATTCTAGTGCCAATGAATTGCATCCAAATTTTGGCAACAGAAAACATAATAGCTTGATTAAAATTTGTGGAAAGCTCAGTGTCTAGCCTGTAGTTCCAACTACCCCTGCCTTGTGTTAAATATTTTATAACATCTTCCATGTCAATTTTTTGAAATCTTTCTAGATCCATATTATCAATAAAATATTTGTCATAAAATGGGATGTTTTAAAATTCACAGATATCATTAAGGGAGATTGGAACGTCTTCCCCTCGCACTTCGACATCAGTTATTACTGCATTATAGCGTCGCTTAATCATTTGGTCCTTAAGGGACGCATAGAATTCCTAAACCACAGTTATTTTGTATTATTCATGGGAGTTACATAGAACTGCTCTCATTGATGATAACGAACCAAAGTCCAGATTTCTTTGCAGTGAATTATCGAGGGTTCGAGCCCTTTTTCTTAAATTAGAGGTCTCCCTTGTGACTCCAGAAAATATTTTTCCATATTGGCATTATGAAATCGAATGGGATAAGAAACACATGGGGTTTACTGAACATGAGTTCTTTTGTTCTTACGCGGTGGCATTCTTACTAAATTCTATCAGCAAAATAATAAATATATTCAATAGAACAATAAGAGATGATTGAGAATACTTAAACCTTATTTCGTGTTGAACTCGAATGCATTTCCTCTTGGTGTTTGTTGATGTCGATTTCTTCCAATGTAGCTTCTTGGGTTGGGAATGAAGGTTTATAAACTTAGGTTTTGAGGATAAAAAAGGTTTTGGAGGCTAAGGGTTTTTGCGAGGTTTTAGAGCAGCAAGTGTTTAGAATGAAGTTACATTAAGTTAAAAGGGTATTTTTATGTTTACAAAAAATGTGTTTCTAGGGTTAAAAATCGGGTAAAATAAGGATTATTCTATTGGGATACGCAATCAGTTCGGGTCAACCCTAAAGAAAATTACAATGATGTCGCGACGTAAAGGTTCCCTGTCACAACATCCCTGGCAGACTACCTATGTCAAGACATCGGGGTTCGATGTTACGGCACACCCTACAGTTTTAAAATTCTGAGAAACTGACTTTTACGTCGCGACATAGGTTAGTGATGTCATGACATTGGGTCAATTTTTGAACTTCTCCATTACTACCTTTAATGTTGCGACACAGACTTGTCTATGTCACGATGTTGACCTTATTTCCTGAATTTCTAACTTTCAGAATCCTTTCTAGCTCTTTGTCAAACCTATATTTAACCTACATTAACAACTAGGTTAGCGGGATATACCGTTAGTACAGTCAGTAATAACAAAATGAAGAGAAAATTTTAGGTCTTATTGTCAGACTCATCCGTCAGCTCAGTCAATATGCACCCATGGGCTCCCTGTAATTTGTTTCTATTTTTATTAGTCCAACACCCATCATGCCATTCTATTCATTTGCGTTTGTCTCTTTCCCTGAATTTACCTTTCTATCTTATTTTAATGATCGATGAACCTTTTCGTAGGTCATAACTATTAGTGATTGGCAAAGCCTGATAACTCTTGAAAAGAGTTATATTTCAGGCATCTAGACTTGGTTAATTGTTCGTACTTGAGTAAATTTAGTTACATTTTAGGAAACTATATTAGTATTTTTATAACATTGCATCATGAAGCTTGGATTGTGATTTCAATGTCACTATATGTTACTTTTACTTGTGGGAGGAAAGGAATTGCGTGTTGCTTATAGCATGTGTAGAAAGGAGGAAAAGAACTGAATTAGTGAAGTTTTGTCATGAAAAAAGGTTGGATAGATTGCCAAGACAAATGCCATGGGAATTCTAAAAAGATGTTGACCCGGCTGTCAATCTACGCCACACTCAGCCAGCTGTACTTGTACAAAAAATAGTCACCTGAAAAAGCTGTACTTGTACAAAAAATAGTCACCTGAAAAACAGGGAGAAAAGAGTGTGTTTTGAGAGGGGACTACCCTATAAAAAGAAGAAAGAGAAATAAAAGATACGAGCGGGTTTTTCCTCTGACATAATTTCTCGTGGGAGATCCAGAGACCAAGGAAAGAGGGTAGCAACTAAGGAACAGAGTAACAACACAAGGAAGAAGGAGAAATACTCAAACCTAGGCTTCGGAAGATATTACAGCATCGGAGTTCAGGGCTGGATTGGTGAAAGCTTCCTGAAGTTCTTCCTTCATTATCTTAATTGATTTCTGTGAATTTTAACAGTGGAAATAAGTTGTTGAATGATACTTTTATTTTGGATTTTAATTTCCAACTCATAAGCTAATTTCATCGGGTTGGGATTACTAGATGAATCTTTAGTGCCTTTATTGACCAAGGCATTATCTTGATTTGATTTAATGTTTCATTTGATTTGCGCTATTTTAAAATGTATGCATGCAGTCTCTAGATATAGATGAATGCATGGTATGTTCATAAACTTGATTTAATTCTAAAAAGGTTAGATGAGTTGGATTGTGATCGAATGTTACAAGCGAGTATTCGACAGAATACTCATAGCACTCTAGACATAGAGCTGCACTATAACACCCCTTACCCGTGTTCAAATATGGAACTAGGTACGTGGTATTACCTAACTTAGCTTACTTAAACATAACATATCGGGCTATAAAATTTCGCTACATCTTAGAAACTTTTCATTTAAACTCATAACCCGCTCATTCGGGGCTTACGAGGCCCTAAACATACTTCCAGAAGGTTTCGGGATTAAATCGAGAACTAACAAGATGTCTGATTTGTCAACAAGTGAAAGCTGAGCATCAAGTGCTTTCGGGATTGCTTCAGCCAGTGATGGTTCCCGAGTGGAAGTGGGATCGGATCGCCATGGATTTTGTGACGGGGTTGCCTATGACTCCGAAAAAGAAAGATGCTGTGTGGGTTGTCGTTGATAGATTAACGAAGTCGGCTCACTTTGTACCGGTGCGTGTTGATTATTCGCTGGATAAGTTAGTCGAGTTGTATATTGCGAAAGTGGTAAGATTACATGGAGTGCTTGTATCCATTATCTCGGATAGAGATCTGAGATTTACTTCGAGGTTTCGGAAGAAGTTGCAGGAGGCATTGGGTACAAGGTTAAATTTTAGTACTGCATTGCATCCGCAAACTGATGGCCAGTCTGAGACAATAATTCAAGTTTTAGAGGATATGCTCCGATGCTGTGTACTAGAGTTCGACGGTAGTTGGGAAAGATACCTACCCTTCATCGAATTTTCTTACAACAATAGTTATCAGTCGAGTATACGGATGGCACCGTATGAAGCCTTGTATGGTCGTAAGTGTCAGAATCCTTTGTATTGGACCGAGCTTAGTGAGAAGCAAATTCATGGGGTCGACCTGGATAAAGAGACTGAAGAAAAGGTGAAAGTGATCTGAGATAGTCTGAAAGCTGCTTTAGACCGACAAAAGTCGTATACGGATTTGAAAAGAAAGGAAATCGAGTTTAAAGTGGGCGACAAGGTATTTCTAAAAGTGTCCCCGTGGAAGAAAATATTAAGTTTTGGTTGAAAAGGGAAATTGAGTCCGCGACTCATAGGACCTTATGAGATTACCGATAAAACTGGGCCAGTAGCATACCGGTTGGCTTTGCCGGTAGAGTTAGAAAAGATACACAATGTGTT
This sequence comes from Gossypium australe, assembly GCA_005393395.2. Classification (NCBI taxonomy): domain Eukaryota; kingdom Viridiplantae; phylum Streptophyta; class Magnoliopsida; order Malvales; family Malvaceae; genus Gossypium; species Gossypium australe. Next base: position 32,602,685 of record CM016616.1, on the reverse strand, counting down.
TCATGTATCGATGTTAAGGCGTTATTGCTCCGATCCTTCGCATGTGATTCCTCCAATAGAAATTGAGATACGACCGGATATGACATATGAAGAGGAGCCGATTAAAATCTTGGCTCAAAAGGTGAAACAATTGAGGAATAAAGACATGTCCTTAGTAAAAGTGTTATGGGAAAAATACGGTGTAGAAGAAGCTACGTGGGAACCTGAAGAAACCATGAGATAGCAATATCCAAACCTCTTTACCGATAAGATTTTCGAGGGCGAAAATCTCTAAAGGGGGAGAGTTGTAACAGCCCGATTATCGGGCTAGTCGAAATAGTGGTTTCAATACCACTAAACCAAGGATAGGGAAAATTATTTCGATGTTATTTTATGTGTTATGGTATTAATATATGGCTATGTGGAAATTTTGGTTTTTTAGTTTTAGCAATAGCATGCTTAATTGTGAAAAAAGACTAAATCACATAAGGTGCGAATAAGGTAGGGGTACGTAATAGCTATAGAATGTAAATTGGTGGGTGCAGTTAGGCCATTTTGGAGTGTAATGGCCGGCCATAGGATGCATAGGGGACAAGAGCATTAATTTTAGTCAAATTAGGTGATAGTTGGTGACTAATTGACTAAAATATGATAAAATAAGAAAAGGCTATCATATTTTTCTCTTCTCTTCTTCTTCCACCAATTTTTACATGCAAAGAAGGGTTTTGAAAGCTTTGAAATGTCAGCAACTTGTCCTTACCCAAGTAAGTGATTTTTGGTGGTGTTAATTGATAATTTTTGTGTTTTTGGGGTCCCCAAAGCTTAAGCTAGCTAATGAGGGGACCAATTTGCAATATGGTTGAAAGTCTAGGGACTTGCCATGAGAGTATTTATGTTGTTAGCTAAGTTTTTATGGAAGAAAATGAATGTTAGAGAGATGAGAAACAACTTTTGTGAAAGGTGTTAGCATGAAAACACTTAAATAGGACTTGAATGCAAAGATTAAGTTTGTGTCATAAATGCATGAAATAGATGGAATTGTGAATAGTTGTAAGAGAAATAAATGTTCATCTAGGTTTGTTTATTGATAAAATGTGTTGAAAAATGATTTACGAGCCTAGGGGCAAAATTGTAATTTTTCCATAATGCAAGGGCAAAATGGTCATTTTTTCCTAAGTGTAGAAATTGATGCATTATGATCATAGAATGATCTAAATGAGTGAATTTTATTGTTATAGATCAAGAAGAGCTCGGAATTAACTTTGACCGGGGAAAAGACAAGGTTACGGATTAAACCGCAAATCAAAACGTGTTGAACCGAGGTAAGTTTATGTGTAAACGATGCATTTTATTGCTAATTAGTGCATGGCATGATTGAGAACATGTATGGTTCAAGTGAATTAAATTTGGTAGTTATTGAATAATTATCATATGAATTACGAAATAGATATGTAAATGTGTAATGACAACACTTAACGGTGGGCTAAGTGCGATACCACCTTATTACGTAACTATGATGGGTTGGGTGCGATACCATCGTCTATTTATCATTTGGTGGGCTATGTTTGGTACCACCGTAACTATCCTTTTGGTTGGCTTTGTGCGATACCACCTTATTAGAGATTGACGGTGGGCTAAGTGCGAAACCACCGAGTGATTGGTAGTATGAATGACTTATTGAGACTTTATGGTGTGTTGTATTATGTGACCTTGTGGTGCTAAGTGCAGGGATGTATGTTAATGAATGTGAGTATTACGCTTGTGATGTGGTTGGAAAGTGGAAAAGGGAGGAAATGAGTAAGCATGATTATGAATGTGGATTGTTCTTGTTTAGTATGTAGTGCTATTATTTGTTTAGCACATACTATAATGCCATTTGTTTACATGTAAACTTACTAAACTTAAAGCTTACCCCCCTTTCTTTTCCCTTGTTTTATAGAGTTTAAGAGTCGAGCTGGGATATGCAGATAACCAGGAGATCGCCCACACTATCAGCTCACCTCGGTATATCTAGACTTAGTGATTTTGTGTATGGCATGTATAGGGGCTAGACTAGTTAGATTATTTTGTTATTTTGGCCAAAAGTGTGTTGGCCCCTTTTTAAGACAAACTATTTTGTATATTGCCATGGTCGATGGCTCACCTTGTTATTTATGAAAAGATATAGTTATTCATGGAAGTTTATATTGCAAAATATGAGTTGTTTGATGATATGTTGAATGGATCCATGTTATGTGAGCTAGAGGGGTGAAAGGAGCTTGGCAAATCGCCTTGTTCTTGTCCACACGGGTAGGCACACGGGCGTGTGTCTAGGCCGTGTGTGACACACGGTCAGCCCCATGGGCATGTGACTTGGCCGTGTGTCCCCTGCATGTTGGTGTCGTAAGTCAGTGTCGACCACAGGCTAGCCACACGAGCGTGTGCCTAGGCCGTGTGACCTATATAAGGTTGCTGACGTTACAAACAGAATACCCAAGTTTTTACACACGGGCAAGGACACGAGCGTGTCTAGGCCGTGTGGAGCACACGGGCTAAGCACACGGGCGTGTGTCCGGCCGTGTGAAAACTCCTGTAGGTTCGAAATGAAAATAAATCCCACACAGGTACGGACATGGGCGTGTGTGACCACACGGCTTGCCCACACAGGCGTGTCCCATTTCACACGGGCGTATGACCCCTATTTAGGTGAAAATTGTTAAGATCACAAAAGTTTCCGGTTGGGTTCCGAAACCCCTTGTAGGTATGTTTAAGGCCTCGTAGGTCCTTAATAAGGTGTGCTGTGATGATGAAAGAGAAATGTCAAGTTGGGACTGAAGTTGTATGATTAAGTAGATTAAGTTCGGAAATGCCTTGTGCCCGGTTCTGGCATAGAATATGGGTAAGGGGTGTTCCAAAAGTACTTTAATAAGAATTTTTCGATCATTTCCTCCCATGTAGTGATAGAACCTCGTGGTAGGGAGTTCAGCCACTGTTTAGCCTTGTTTCTTAATGAGAATGGAAACAACCGAAGGCGAATGGCATTGTCAGAAACGTCATTTATCTTGAAAGTGTCGCAGAATTCTACGAAATTAGCCACTGAGTATTTGGGTCTTCGTCCTGCAAACCATCAAACTGAACAAATTGTTGAATCATTTGAATAGTGTTAGGTTTCAGTTCAAAATTATTTGCAACAATAGCAGGTCTAACAATACTCGATTTAGCCTCAGTTAAATTGGGCTTAGCATAATCGTACATAGTACGAGGAGCAAGATTTTAGGCAACCACAGGAGGTAACAGATTATTCTGATTATCAGCCATCTCCTCAGTAATAATAATAACTTCCTTTTGCTCTTTCGTTGTACTCTGTCGGCTCTGCCTCGCTTCTCTATAGTTTCTACCAGATGTACTTTTGATCTCACTGTCAAACACGAGAGGTCCTGGCGGGTTTCTTCTAGTTATAAACTAAAGGAACATGCCAGAAGCAAATAAAAGAAAAATTAGAAAACAAAAATTAAACTAAAAACAAAGATAAAATGCAATAAAATAAAAATGGCTAAAGTAATAAAAATTAAGTGCTCCTAATATTTTAGTCCCCGGCAACTGTAACACCCCTAATTCGTAACCTTCGTCGAACTAGGGTTAAGAGGTGTTACCGAATCATCGGAAAAATTTACATTCACTTCATGACACAAAGTCAATCATCAATTAAACATACACAAATACAAGCATGTAGTTCCTTATCTAGGTCTACAAGAACATAAACACGTGTTAGAAAGAGGTCGGGACTAAACCAAACACTTACAAAAATTTTCAAAAATTTAAAACTTTTTCAAAGCTGTCTAGGTCACATGCCCGTGCAGTCAGGCCGTGTACCTCACACGGCTACCAGACACTCCCATGTGTCCAGGCCATTCTAAAACAGAGCATACATACTGACTTATCCCCACGGCCACTACACACGCCCGTGTGCCATGGCCATGTGTTACTAGGTTAGCTACTGACTTGATCACACGGCCACCATGCACACCTGTGGGCCTCGGCCATGTAACCTGTACTGACGCACCTAGAAGTGACCCTTAAACCACACGGCAGAGACACACGCCCGTGTCTCTTGACCATATATGCAAAATAGGCCATTTGCAAGGCCATTGTGCCACTCATACAAGGGTCAACCCACATGTTCAATTAAACATCTTTCCATGTACCAATAGCAACCAAAAACACATCAAAATATTCATCATATCAACCCAAGTCAATCTCAATTCTAGTATATCAACTTATATACCAATTTGCGCAACGAACACATATATTACCAAGCATGATTCATCCACATTATCATTTGATTACAATGACTTCAATTCATCACTAAACTTACTATTCGTAAAACATTTCATATGCTATCAAGTCATGCCAAAATATACTTCATAAACCACAATCATTCATGCATTTTACCAACATCTTGTCTAGCCATATCACATGGCTATTTACACATCACAAACACGTTTCAAATAACTAGCCTATACATGCAATATTTCAACTATTTACATCTTTCCAAAAGTACCAAAATAGATTACCGATAGTGTAATTGAGGTGCTGACAATCCCTGGATCCGAGCTAGCTTTACTGACACTACAAAACAGAGAACCAAATCACACAGTAAGCTTTCAAAGCTTAGTAAGTTCAAAATACGATACAATTAATTTATTGAATCAAATCAATATACACATGAAACCATCACATAGATAATTTACCAATGTCACACAAATTCAACCGTATCCAATACTCACATAGAATTCCATTCATCTACTTTCAATGTCATCAACCACATAGGTATTATACATACCTTTGCCAACACATAGTTAATCACCAACCTTGATACTCAACCACTCGACTTTACATTTCGATCAACCTTTGCTATTCTCTTGCTTTGTCCACACACTTAGTGCCAATTTATAAACAAAACGTAGTTGTCATCGCACACTTAGTGCCAATACATTAAATCAATCTTATATCGATATCGCACACACAATGTCGATTCAATAAGCCGAAGCTTATATCATCTCATACACATAGTGCCAATCATTTCTGTCTCATTTCTAATTTCACACACTTAGTGCCTTCTAATTCAATTCAGCACATAGCATTTCTAATCTCGATATAAGGGTAGTCAAAAGGAATGGCGATAACAAATACAAAGGGTTTTGGAGTAATATTAGTGGGTGAGTCAATAAAAAGGGTTGTTAGGATCAACGGGGTTCACTAGGGGTTATTTATGGAGGTAGGCTTTTTAATGGAGTGAGTGGGTTAAAACCTAGGTGCCTTTATCATCTCGGTATATCAAATCATAGGTGTGGTCTCAACATGTATAATCGAGGCAAGTTCTAGAATAACAGTTCAATGTTGACACACTCATAATCAATAAAGTGAGCATGAAAAAGAATATATGCTCTATAAGGCTCAAAGTCTCACAAAAATTATGGGTGTTTTTGACATCAACCTCATAAATTTTAAATTTCAAGGTAACATTTAGATTCAGGTAGACAACCTATTAAAAAAATTATTCTGAAAAATAGACTTATCATGCTTGATTCTCTAATGTTCTTCTAATTTAATCATTAATGCACAATTAACTATGGCTTACTCAGAAACACGTCAATAAAGATCATAATTCATCAGAAATTTCATCCTAATTAGTAATATGAGAAAATTACTTAAGAACAGAATATAATTCAGGGATTTGAGAATAATGAAAAAAGTTTGGCACTTTTATCCTTAGGGATTGAGAAAAATGCAAAAAGTTAGGCACTTTTACCCCCCACACTTAAGATGTACATTGCACTCAATGTACAAAGATAGATAATAACAGTTATTAGATAATCAAAAGAGAGGGGAAAAAGTGACACTTCCTGAATTATGGATGGATTCCTTGGAGGATGTGGAGAATACATTGGAGGTGTCGTCTTTTGTTGTGGCAGTTACTAACGAGCTCTGCGCTAGATGAAGAAATTGGGGAGCTCGTGAAGAATTAGCTAGGATTTATTAAGACACATTTAAAATAAACTAAATATATAATTAAGGACAAGAAAACTAAAGAGAAGGAAAATAGAAAGTAAACTAAAATTAAAAGAAAAGATGGATGGACCGAGGAGTCCATATTGTTGGATGGTTCGCGAGGTGGGTGTGACCTCTAAGGCTGCGGAGGTGCTAGCGGTGGCGGAAGTGGTGTGGCTATGGTCGTGGTCGTGGTGATTCCCTAGCATCCTTTTGAACCTGACACTAAGAGCCTAAAATAAATTAAACTAGATTAAGCATAAGATTGTTAAAGGGAAGGAAATTAAAGCAAAAGAGAAAAGAAAAATAGAAACTAAATGGTCTCAAAGACCCTTGGTTGTTGTTTGGGTGAAGCGGCCGGCATGAACTTATGTATAGGGGTCTCCCTTGAGGAGACCATGCTTGCTTTCTTCCGCTTCTTCGTCATGGCTTTGGTGTGGCTCAAGAGTTATAGAGACTTGTTATGGAGAGGGGAATCTGAGAAAAGGGAATAAGAAAAGAGGTGGAAAGTAGATGAGAATAATAGGGAGGGGGTTGGCATTTAAATAGAGGCTCAATTCTGGTACTTCCCCACGCCCGTGGACCGAGTGCGTGTCGTTTCACAAGGCCGCCTCGCACGGCCGTGTGTCTAAGCGTGTTGATTTTCCATGCCTGTTTTTCAGCCAGCCACGCCCGTTTCTGATAAGTCAGTGTAGTCCACGGCTGCCTCGCACGGCCGTGGCGCTTTGTCGGTGCTTGTGGTAGGGTGGTTGGGTCCGTGATTTCGAAAATTAGTTGGGATTTGATTCGTACCGCCTCTGCTATGTCAGTATGGAGATTTTGTACTTCTACACGGCCACGGCCACGGTCGTGTGCAAGACCGTGTGGTCTGGAAATCTGCACTTTTGGTTAGTTTACAACTAGGTATTCAAAAAGAAAAGAAGAAAAGAAAAAGATTGAAAGCAGGATGTGAAAATAAATTGTGTTAGTGCTCGGGTTGCCTCCCGAGAAGCGCTCGTTCATAGTCTTCAGCTAGACTTTCCTCGTATTTGAAAAATCAGGGAGGTTTAAAGGTTTGAATATCTTCCCTCATGCGTATAGTTCTATTTTCTTGATAAAGTTTGAGTCGAGAAACGTGTACCTTAAAAGTGCCGAATATGGGGTTGCTTACCTCGACTGTTCCATATGGAAAGATATTGTGTACCTCAATGGGGATTTCTTCATTTGCTTTCAGGTCTGACATGGTGATTCGAGGATCTGATTTATCTAACAGCACCTGGTCTCCTATTTTGAAGTGGTTTGATGTTCCTATGAGCTCTTCTGGGGGCTCATTCGGTTTTTCTTTATGCGGTTCTGGTTCCTCTTTAAAGTGTGTCTTCCATACTTTTAATCTGTCGCCCTTAAGGCTTCGCTCTTTGTGTAATTCTTCTGTGTTGGCACGAGGTCCATGATTTGGCTCAGGTTTGTATCCTTGTGGTGTTTCTTATGGTGAAAGTTGAACACCCTGGTTATCAACTAAATTTTCTTTTTCACCTTCATCAATTGTTGTCCTGGACGAGTCAAGAGCTTGTAAACTGATCGATTTATCACCTACTTGAAGTATGAGTTCTCCTGTGCTAACATCAATTTTAGTTTGAGCAGTTGCTAAAAAAGGTCTTCCTAAAATTAAGGGAATCGAATTATCCTCATCCATGTCTAAGACAACAAAATCTAATGGGAAAACGAATTTATCAATTTTTACAAGAACATCTTCGATAATACCCCTAGGAATTCTAACAATTTTATCAGCTAATTGAATGCTCATCCTAGTTTGTTTGGGTTTCCCTAGACCTAGTTGTTTAAACATTTTATAAGGCATGACATTTATACTTGCCCCTAAATCAGCTAATGCATTATCAGCAGTTAGTCTACCAATTAAACATGGAATTGTAAAACTCCCTGGATCTTTTTGCTTCCGCGGTAGTATATTCTGTAACATTGCTGAGCATACTGCGTTTAATTCTACGTGTGGCTCTTCGTCTAATTTGCGCTTGTTTATCAAGAGCTGTTTTAAAAATTTCCTCGAATCTGGCATCTGAAAAAGAGCTTCAAGAAGAGGTAAGTTGATATGTAATTTCTTTAAAAGTTTAAGAAACTTACCGAACTGTTCCTCTGTATCATCTCTTTTCATCATTCGGGATAAGGAATGCGAGGTTGGTACTCCTTGATTACCGGTTTTGGCTTTTCCTGTGTTACCTCTACTTTACCTTCTTTTACCTTGTTTCATTATATTGAATTGGGTTCATCTAACCCTATACTATCATGAGCTGTGATGGCTTGGATTTGCTCCTTTGGGTTAATCTTAGTGTTGCTTGGTAGACGCCCTTGCGATCGTTCGGACATTAACTTTGCAAGTTGTCCAACTGACTTAGTAAGTTCCCCAACTTGGCTCTTAATCTCTTCAATCGATGTTTGTTTGTTTGTTTCAGTGTTTTGGAAACGGTTTTCCGTGGCTGCCATGAATTTTGTCAGCATCTCTTCAAGGTTCGGCTTCTTTTCCTGTAGATAGGACTGATTTTGGAAAATTTGAGGAGGTTGTTGTCTTTGATTTCCTTGATTTCCTTAACCTCCCCATGTAAAATTTGGGTGGTTCCTCCAACCTGGATTATAAGTATTACTATAAGGGTTATTATTAGATCTGAAATTATTACCTATATAGTTCATCTGTTCGCTCTCTGCGCCCGGTTGGTAGGGTGGGTACTCAGGATTCGCCACAGTTCCACTTGCGTCGCACTGCATTACTGGATGTGCCTGCAAAGAACACAAACTATCAAGCTTTTTATTCATCATCTCTACCTGTGTTGATAGCATGGTTACTGCATCGAGGTTAAAAACTCCGGCTGATTTTGTTGGTTTGGTCCTTGTAACCTGCCACTGATAGTTATTCAGTGACATCTCTTCAATAAACTTGTAGGCTGCTTCAGGAGTTCTATTGTTCAGGGTTCCACCGGCGGCTGAATCAATTAGTTGCCTCGTTGAAGGGTTCACACCGTTATAGAAAGTTTGGACTTGAATCCATAAGGGTAAACCATGGTGCGGACACCTTCTCAAGAGATCCTTGTATCTCTTCCATGCATCGTATAATGTCTCTAAATCCATCTGCACAAACGAAGAGATATCATTTCGTAATTTGGCCGTTTTGGCCAGTGGGAAATATTTTAATAAAAATTTTTTGGTCATTTGATCCCACGTAGTGATTGACCCTCGTGGTAACGAGTTTAACCACTGTTTGGCTTTATTCCTTAATGAAAAGGGAAATAACCGAAGATGTATGGCATCATCAAAAACGCCATTTATTTTGAAGGTATCATAAAACTCTAAAAAATTAGCTATATGAGTGTTTGGGTCTTCGTCCTGCAAACCATCAAATTGAACAAATTGTTGAATCATTTGTATAGTGTTAGGCTTTAATTAAAAATTATTAGCAGCTATAGCAGGCCTAACAATACTCGATTCTGCTCCTGTTAAATGAGGTTTAGCATAATCATACATAGTACGCAGAGCATTATTTTCTCCCACATCTTGTGGTGGTGGATTATTCTCATCCATCCCTTCAGTAGGATTGAATCTGTTTTCACGCTCTTCTTATGTGTAATTTAGGGCTTGCCTAATTTCTCTGCGATTCCTGCAAACGGTAGCTTCAATATCACTATCGTATAGTAGTGGTCCTTTCGGGTTCCTTCTAGTCATAAACTAGAGGTACCTGCTGAGAAAAGAAAGAAAGAAAATTTAGCAAAATCAAAATTTAACCTAAAAAAATAAAAAATAAGTTACGGAAAATAAAAAAATAATAGTGGCTAAAGTAATAAAAATAGAGCTTTCTTAATATTTTAGTTCCACGGCAACGGTGTCAAAAACTTGATCGTTAGATTTCAGAGTTTTAAATTTATATGAATGAGAATGATCGAACCTAGAAACCAACTCTGACAACGATTTAAGGCAAGTGCACCTATCGAACAGTAGTATAGCTTAGGCAAGACCGGATTGTCGAACCCAAAGGAACTAAAAGTACTAATACTAACTTGCTTTTTATTATCTAGCCTAAAATAAGTGAAATTGTTATCTAATCTAAATTTAACTAACTAGTAAGCTAAAGACTCAAGACAAAAAGAACGAATTGGGGAAATACTGTTCGAAAAACTCAGTTGATCAAGATGATACCCTAGGAAGAATCCACCTAGACTTCACTTGTTATCTAACACTGAACCAGACGATTTATTCACTTGACTTGATCCCTAAGATTCCCTAAGTTATATTAAACCCTCTGTCGAGGCGAATAACGTCTAACCCTAGGTTGATTAATTGAAATCTCTTTCCAATTAAAACCCCTAGAATCGCATTAACTCGATCTATGGACTCCCATATTACGTTTCACCCTAATCCAGCAAAATCTCGTCACCCTATCTCTAGGCGCGCGATCAACTCCGCTTAATTATGCTAGATCTACTCTTAAACAGGGACTTTTGCTCTTCCACCTAAGCACATCCAACTTGAATCAATATCCCGGAAACATTAACAAAAGAATTAAGCACACATAATTAAGAACAAATCAAGTATTTATCATATAGTTTAGAAAACAATAACAAGATCCCTCTTAGGTTTCATCCCCTTCAGGTATCTGAAGGGTTTAGTTTATAATAATAAAATAAAACATATCAGAAGAAAAGATAAAACAAAACATAAGAAATCCCTAAAACCCCCTGAAGGAATTGAAGGAGAGATCCGCCGTCTTGAGTAGAATTCCGGCTTCTTGAGATGGATCAACTGGCTCTCTTCGAGTGATTCCCACAAATTTGACCTTTTCGGCTTGGCTCCTTGGCCTAGCTAACCACCCCCTTTTAGGTTGCACTTTAAGGGGTTTATATAGGCTCTTGGAATGCATTTCTTTGGCCCTAAGTATCCTTTTCCGATTAAAATTTCTCTTTGCCACGACAGGGACACAGCCATGTCACACGCCCGTGTGAATGGTCTTTAAGCCGTGTTCGGATTTCTTTAATGAGGCACGGCCGTGCGAATCGGGATCAGGCCATGTTCTAGTTGCTCAATGAGGCACAGCCGTGTGGGCTTAAGTCTAGGCCGTGTTGATTTCCTCTTTGGCCTAATGTGGTTCGTTTTAGGCCTGTTTCTCGTTCTTTCCATCCTTGGGATCTTTCCTGAGTATAAGTCATGAAAAGAAAGGATGAAAAGCACCTTTTTACATGAATCAAGGAATAAATCATCCGAAAATATGCTGAATGTTGGATTAAAATATGTTACTTTTACAGTTTATCAGGTTTCATCTTCCCTAGGTATATAGGGAATTTAGTTCATAATTTGGGAAGAAAACATCTCAAAATTAGAAAAACAACAAGACATAAAGAACCCCAAAACTTCTAAAGAATTTGAATGGAGATCTTCAATCTTGAAGGAGATCCTACTTCTGAGTTGATTCTGACGGCGTTCTTCGAGTAATTTCTTCATTCTACTCTGTGTGCTTCCTTAGATCTTCTTCTAGTGTGTATTTATAAACTTTAAAATGCTCAGAAACCCTAAAAATTGACTTTTTATGCGTGTTAGGGAAACAGGGTTCGAAATCAACACAGGTTGGCACATGGGCGTGTGGCTAGCTTGTGTAGCTCACATGGGCGTGTGCTCAGCCCGTGTGGGAATGGCCAGGCCATATGGATCCTGAAAATAGCTCGTTTTCTACTCCTTTTGCTCCCTTACGCTCTCTTAAGTATGGAAACATGAAATTAAAGGATTAGGAGTGCAACATTCCTAACCCGTAACCATCGTCGGTTTAGGGTTAAATGTCATTATCGAACATTCGGAATCATTTACTGTCATTTCACAGAAAAATCTAAAAATCACATCAAAACATCCCTTAAATAGGTCTACGAGACCTTAAATATGCTTTAGAATAGGGCGGGACAAAACCGAACACATACGAAAATTCTCAGAAACTTAAAATTTTTTATAAGATACAGAGGTCACATGCCCGTGTGGGCAGGCCGTGTGGCTTCCACGACCTCAGACACGCCCGTGTGTCTAAGCTGTGTCAAAACAGGGCATACATACTGACTTGTCCACACGGTCGTGGACATGCCCGTGTGCCTCACCCGTGGTCGCTACTGACTTGCACCACACGACCAATCACACGCTCGTGTGTCCAGCCCGTGGTCAAACCTGACTTGCTTTGAATTACAACCACAAGGGACACGGTCGAGCCACACGCCCGTGTGCTCAACTGTGTGGGCAATTATAGGCCATTTTCAAGGCCAAATTGCCACCCACACTTGGGTCATTCCTACATGCACATACAAGCATAATTCTTAACACAATAGGCAACCAAAAACACACGAAATGATCATCATATCATCCCAATTCAATCTCATTTCTAGCATACCATCTTATATGCTAAATAGCTCAACCAATTCACAATTAAACCAAGTATGATACATCCACATCTTACCATTCATATAACCATTTCATTGATCAAACATATATATTCATATTGCATCAATAGGCTTACCATAATCTTGACCATTTCATAGACATGAGATTATACCAAAACCAATATCATATAGCATGACTCTTAATTCATTACACAACCATTAAACTAGCCATATCACATGGCTATGTACACATGTCTCAAACATTCTCCAAAACAACTAGCCTGTACATGCCATATTTAGCTATATACACATTCAAAAGTACCAAAGTTGAGTTTGATAGTGTGGTGATGATCCTCAACGGTCCCCGAGCCTCTTGTAGCTTTAACGATCTATAAAACATAATAAACACACACAAAGTAAGCTTTCAAAAGCTTAGTAAGCCATATACAAATAAAATTAACCCATAATTCACATTATCATATCAAGTACAAGACTACAAATAGCTCATTTGCACATTCATAGTTCTTCTTGGCTCATTGGGTTAGCCATTTGTTTACTATCATACATAACACCATATACTTCATTAAATCATAGCATATTCATTCATATACCATACTTTACTTCATCAATTCCTTACACATATTTCATCTAGGCAAGTTCGTAGTATACTTACCTTCCATACACATACATAGAGTACATATCAAACGTACCTGATTCAGTATACTTTTCACATATTCATTCAAATCTCGGATTTGCCCGTTGAACCATTCGAAATCTAATAGGATACTCGGAATGCTCAGAATAGTCGTACAATGCGAACGTCCTAGACGTGGTCTTACATGTAACCAAATATTGATGCCACTGTCCCACACAGGGTCTTACACGAATCAATACGATGCCAATGTCCCAGACATGGTTTTACACGTAAATCTCATATCGATGCCAACATCCTGAACGTGGTCTTACACGAAATCCCAAATCAATGCCAACGTCCCAGACGTGGTCTTACATGATATCACATATCGGACACCTAAGTCATGACATATGCAATCCTATCTATTCCTAGGTTCAGACGGGACTTCTCGGACATTGATAACTTGTCGATATATACGTTCTCGGATTTCACATACATTTTATCTCGAGCATTATGCATAGCAATCCAAGTTTCCTAGATGCACACATAACTCAATTCAAATACATTTATTTGTATATCGACTTACCTCGAATTCGATTAACGTACGGACTCGACTATTCGACCACTTTCGACCTTCCGCGATCTAAGTCCGTTTTCTTCGGTTCTTGATCTATACATATTCAAATGTAACTCATTTATTCATTAACTCATTCAATTCAATCCAAAAACACATATTTAGGACAATTTACAAATTAGCCCTCACATTTTCACATTTTGACATTTTAGTCCTTATTTCACAAAATCACAAAATATACAAAATCTCAATATACCCATGCTTAGCCAAATTCTCTATAGGTCCCTAACAACCCATGTTTTCATTTATTTCACAATTTAATCCCTCAAAATTTTATTTTCACAGTTAAGTCCAAAATACTCAAATTCACTAAAAATCCAAAGACAAAATATGTTAATTTAACACATATATTTCATTTTTCACCATCAAACATCACAAAACTCATATGTTCATCAATGGCACATTTCAAAATAGTCATCAATTCACAAAATTGAAGCATGGGTTTCAAAGTACTCGAAGCAATGATTACAAAAACATAAAAATTATCAAAGACCGAATCAAAACATACCTTAAACCAAGCTCAACAATGGTCGAACCTAGCTTAGGTTTTCTTTTTTTTCTTTTCTTCAAATTCGGTACTTAAGAAGATGATAATGGCTTGTTTTTTTGTTTTGTTTAATAATATTAACTTAATTAATTAATTACAAATTTAACCTTTTAACTAATATTAACAACATATAAACATCAAGGTTACATTTGTCCATTGCCATCCATTAACTTAGAACATGGCTTAATTGCCTCATAAGGCCTCCACATTAAAAAGCCACTCATATAAGCACATTAACCTATAGAATGTCACTTTTACTTTTTATGCGATTTAGACCTTTTGTCAAATTAAACATACAAACAGACAAATTAATTCACGAAACTTTAACACATGCTTAATCACATATCATAGGCACGTAAAATAATATTAAAATATTTTTATAACTCAGATTTGTGGTCTCGAAACCAATATTCCGACTAGGGTCAAAATCGGACTGTTACAAGGAGCATCAAATTCACTAAATTAAATAATAAATCATCCAAAAACGCATCAAGAATGGGATTAAAATATGTTCCTTTTATAGCTTATCAGCATTCATTGCTTACGTAGTTGTTTATCTTTCACTTGTCAAATTACCAGAAGCTCAATCGGGTTGGAAGCTCGTCGAAGATCTATCACATTATCCAGTAATTATATCAGTAGATTTTGATGTCTTTGTTAAGGTTATAATGGCATGTATAGGTGAATTTAAGGTTGATGATTAGTTGAATGTTAGTTGATGTGTTTGGTATGTATATGTCATTTTGGGTGATGTAGCCTTGGTACATTTGGTGCCTTGTTGATATGTGTTAATTTGATAATGTGTTAAAGCATGTTTGAATTACCAAAGTGATATATGATGAAATAACCTCAACATGGTCAAGATATGGTATGCTTTGGAAAAGTTTTGAACTTGATATGGCATGAATCTATTATAGTATGGTGGTTATGTATCAATTATGTTATGCTTTGGCATGGAAACAAGTTAAGTGATAATTTGTTAAATATGCACATATATAGGTATTTTGGATGTTGACGTAGCCATATGTTTTGGCTTGTGTTTATGTCTTTTTGGGTGATGATATGAAAATAGTTTTGGTATGTAAATATTTGGTATTAAAGTGGTTGATATCTTGGTTCATGATGCTTGAATGATTAAAGATGGAATGGTAGTTTAAAATGCATATTATAAATGTCTTCTGATATATTTGAATGTGGTGATTTGGTACTTTTGTTATAAATGACATATATGGCTATTGGTGCTAGTTGTTGAATGGCACATTTGGGTACCTTCTAGTGTTAATTGGATAGGTAAATCAAATGTTAAGTTTTGGTATAAACTAAGTGAAAAGTTAGTTGAACATTTTGGCCAATTTGAGTATATGGTTATACTTGTTTAAATGTTGAGATTAAGGTGCCCTTTGGGCATATTGTTTGTATGCTTATGTACCATATTTGAATAGCTTGTTTATGCATGGTCTTAGTGCAAATTGAAGGCTTGTTTATATGTGTAAAAGTGATTGTAGGTATATGCATGAATGGGTGAGAAAAATGGCTTGGAAATGGCTTATTTTTTTCGTCCACACGGGCAGAGACACGGGCATGTGTCTCAGTAGTGTGTGACACACGGCCTGGCGACACGATCGTGTGTCCCTTGTAGTTTTCAAAAGGTTGCAAGTCAGGCTGTTACACGGCCTGGCACACGGGCGTGTGGCTTGGCCATGTGACCTAAGTCCGTGAGTTACATGAGCTGGTACACGGCTGTGTGTCCTTACTTCGAATGTCCACATGGCCTGAGACATGGGCGTGTCTCTCAGCCGTGTGACTCTTGTACTTTTGAAAATATTCACCTTTTCCTAAAAAATTCTATATATTTCTGATTTATTCTCGACTTGTTTCTAATGTGTTTTTAGGGCCTCGAGGGTCATATATGGGAAAATATGTATGTTATTGATTGTTTTTCCTATGATTTATGTAGTGAATTGAGTGTTTTAAATTTTTTTATAGTTTTGAAACGTAAACTCTGGTAATGCTCTTTAACCCTATTTCGACGATGGATACGGGTTAGGGGTATTACAGGCTTTTCTTTCATAGTTTGCCACAAAGGCTTCCATTTCTCCGGCGCATTCAAGATAGGGATTTGCCTAAGCTCACATTACGTGAGGTTTGCCCCTTATTGCCTTGGGTCACGCAGAGAACTCCACTAGCTAATAACCTTCCTGTAGTTCTTTCCATATGATGTCATAACCCACTAGTTATGATATTATACGATATAGCATTTCCATATGATATCATAGCCCACGAGCTATGGACTTACACGATACGATGTCATAGACTTTTCCTTTCAGGGAATCATGTTTAAAGTCCCAAAGTACTCCTTTAGGTGACTCCTCAGAGACAGACATAGACTCATCTTACATTGACTTACTCTTAATAGATATGAACTCGACATACTTTCAAGATACACATATACATTTCAATCATTCACAAACAAGTGTTATTCATCCTTAAGATTCACATCACATGCTTAGATCAACAGATCTCATATCAGACCTCTCATGCATTTAAACCAAACTTAACATATATCTCAGACATTCACTTAAGTCATACTTTCGACTCCAGACTTCTCATCATATACTATATACCTAACGAATTCATACAAACTATAAAGGTAAATCTTTTCCAATAATCATATATTAACATATTCATCATACCATCCCTATTAGGTTCAAATCACAGTTCATACGATCTTTCGCAGAAGCATCTAGAATAAACAGCATACGCATACATGAGTTAGCTTTGGGATTCACCTGATAACCTTAAAGGGCAGCTTAGACTCCAGATCCCACAATTAGCAAGATATTGCAGCAACCACTACCTTGTACAACAGAAGATCACCATTTAAACCCATCCGAGTAGCTTTTACAAACATTTCAAACCCCAAATAACCCATAAATAAAGCCTTACTTCATCAGACATTCATGCAGATCTACTTTTCCAAAGCCATAAACTTACCTTGACATGGAGAAAAATTGTCGCGTGTGAATGTGTAATGCGGATGTGCAAGTATACACATCGAATCAAGTAATAAAGTGATGAGTGAGTATCATCTCCAAGGGATTGGAATTGATTAAAATAATCGTTACGCTATTACTATGAAATTGAATAATTAAATTGTGAAAAAGAAAAAAGATAACAAATTGATTAAGAAATTTAATGAATGGATTAATAAAATCATTTATGAATGAAAAAATGTTAGGGCAATTTAAATGTTGTGGCAATTCTCAAAGAATAAGTGGGAAAGAGTTTGTACTGTTGAATGATAAAGGTTGGAATTACTTGGGCTTATTTTTATATCAAAATAATGCCATGGCAAAATCTTGACCATTCTACTCCTCAGGGACTCACTACTGCAGTCTACTTCTTTTGAAAACCAGACTTTGTGCTACCATTCTGTGTTTTTGTATGTCTACAGAACTTAAGAATGATATCCAAATTGCTCTTCCGTTCCCTGTATAGATCACAACTTCTACGTCTAGAGTGCTGCAAATATTCTTTTGAATACTTGTCTGTATCAATCGATTATAATCCAATCTATTTAATCTTTCCAGAATTAAATTAGATCTAATAACATACCATACAGTCATTTATATCTAGAGCTTGCATGCATGCATTTAAAATAATCACAAATCGAATTAAACAATTTTCTTGTAACACCCTTAACCAGTATCCATCGCCAGAATAGGTTACGAGGTATTACCGGGTGAGACAAAAATTTCGATTAATCATATGAATACACTTGGCCATATATATAAACCAATCAAACGCTATCATATATAACTAAATTAAATACTATAATAATCATATCATAATTCTTTTCTAACATATAACCAGTTAGAAAGTTCATAAACAATAGTATTGCATATACTAGTTACCACATAACATGTGCATATACTAATTAACCAACTCCATTCAGTATTTGAATGTTACTACATGTGATACCCAATTACCCATTAAAACATATCAAATCTACTATTCAAATGGTCATAACCGAATGCATCATGAGTAGTGATGTACTTTCATAGTATGCTTAAGCATTAATGCACAAAGCTCAAATCTATTTAGCAAAATTCACATATAAGCATTTTTCATCAAATAGCAAAAGTTACTATTCATTTGGTCATTGAAATTGCATTAGCCGAATATGCACATGCTTATAATCACTTTACTAATACAAGTTATAAGTTACCAAAAACCAAACATACATATATCCTCAATTTCCAACAAACTGAAATATGCCAAATACCTTAAGAATATATACCATGTTCAAAATAAGCATAACACTCACATGTATTCTTTAGTAATTCCCAAAATAACTTTAATCATGAGTAATCATCATAATCATTTCCACAACTCCTATTAGCCAAACATATTAACCGAATAAGAACTATGATACATATATTTGCATAAACCTTGCTTAACCGAAACTAAGACATATCAAATTCAATACACATATATTCTTTCACAAAACCAAAATACATTAATGCATTATAATGACTTCTAAACCAGTTCTTCATGAACATAAGTATAAGTCCAAATCGTGAACATCTCACAATTTATCAACCATATTTATTCCACCACATAACCGAATATCAAATGCACGTAACATTTTCCATTATAAACTGATTTACCTATGAACATATTCATTTACAAGCCAATGTAAAATAGCTATGACAAATATCATACACTTATAGTTGAACATGAATCAAACATATCATATCTTCCATTATCATACACATCAAAAGTTAATCCAATTTCAATACCAATTGTCGAATACATCCAACCATATTATCAAACACATCTCTTATAATTAACATAGCCGGATCATCAAGACCAAACATATCTAACATTTAACCAAGGACATATAAAACCAAGCTCATTACACACATATATTTACCATGACCGAACTTACACAACCATTAGCAAATATATCCAACACATCACACATAATTACCAAGACCTAATTCGCATAACTTAGACATTAAATTTAGCCATTTTCACATGGCTTCATAATTACAACTTTAAAATTTACCAAAGCATATACTAGCCTGTACATGCCATAGGTTCAAAATTCAACTTATAGAGGTACCAAAAAATAGTTGATAGTGTGATAGACTTTGCTGACGATCCCAGAGCCCGTAGCTAGTCTCCAAGATCTATAAGACAAAGAACAAATATTCCCACATAGTAAGCTATTATAGCTTAGTAATTCATAAGCAAATAACCAATCTAATGACATCATTAATTCAATAAAATAAAACAGAATCATGCTATCATATTTATAAATACATTTTCAATCGTACAAAAATCATATCAAACGTATAACTATACATAAATTCTATCACTGTCGAACACACATTGATTCATTAATATGATCCAACTTTTATATTCAACCTCACAAATACCTTATTTAATCAAATAATTATTATCACATATGCATACTTATAGATCACACTTCATTGCACCTATTTTCACTTTCAAATGTCATATAACCGATTGCACCTAAATCCTTTGGTACAAATATAAATTTTCACACCTCAATTGATCATTCATATAACATTAAACCAAATATAATCATTCACATATATACACATTTTGTTTCATCATTCATAACTTATTCCATACTTCAAATAAGTAACTTACCTTAATTCATATAAGCATTTAGCTAACACATACCTAGACCCTTTTATTTCGTTTTCACATTCGGTCTTAATTTCACATAGCCCATTGAATCTCTTAAACATCATCAAAAGCACATTATTTCAAATCAATATCAATATGTTTTACTATTCAATTCTTACTAATGAATCACTACTTTTTTTTCTACAACTTTTTCAAACTCATACACAAAGGTCAACAACCACATAGGTTTCGTACGTACCTGTAACTCATCGTACTTATCTATTACATTTCCACATCACCTTATTGATCAATATGTTATATCATACGATAATCTTTTATATTCAATAAACTCGCACACTTAGTGCCAAATGGATAACCAAAGCTATATAAAGATATCGCACACTCAGTGCCAAATGAATAGCTGAAGCTATATATAGATATCGCACACACAGTGCCAAATGAATAGCCAAAGCTATATATAGATATCGCACACACAGTGCCAAATGAATCGTCGAAGCTATATATATATATATATCGCACACTTAGTGCCAATTATTTACTTGTAGCTATATGCTCTTGTACACTTAGTACCACAATTTACTGAATCATCGTTGAGCTTATTTGTACTTCACACTTACATTTTAACTCATTTTATAAAATATAAACTTTGCTAAAATAATACGTATTACATACCAACTTACTTTGCTCATCACATACCTAAAACACATATCAATCAAATCGAATTCATAAATAATTCCTCCAAGTTTATAACCTTTCGACAATCACATTTATAAAATCATAAATTCAATTCAGCATTTAAAGTTTACATATATTGAAATTTAAAATCTATTTGCTTATAAACTTACCTCGGATAACGAATATCGGAATGGAACGATTATACGACGACTTTGGTTTTCCCCCGATCCAAATTCGATTTCTTTAATTCTTAATCTAAACATATTCAAATTAAATTCATTTAAACATAATTCAATTCAATTTAGTCCAAAAAAACACATAAATGGGCAAATTACCATTTTTCCCCTGATATTTCACACTTTTTACAAATTAGTCCTTATACATAAATATGCAAAATACACCAAATTTTCCATATACCCAATCATAGCCGAATATTCATGTATAATATACAAGCCCATATTTTCAATTATTTCACATTTCTAACCACAAAAATTATGTCTTTTTCAAATTAATCCCTAATTCATATTTTTTGTCAAAAATCACTTTATAAATCTTGTATATCTTTAAACAACCATCAATAATCTTGCAAGAAATATCAAAATAAACATGTATTAAACAATGGAAAATTTCAAAAACATTACCAATTTCAGAAATTGAGGTAAGGGCTAGCTATATCGAGCTGTAACGAGCTCAAAAACATAGAAATCATTAAAAACTGAGTAAAAATCGTACCTTAATTAGAAATTAAAGCTTAGCTGAATGTTAAAGCCAACAATGGCTTTCTAATTCTTCAAATTCAGCTGTTAAAGAAAGGAATGAAAAAGATGACACTTTGTTTATTTTATTTATTATTTGTTTTGTCATTATTAACTAACTTACAAAAATAACCTCTATACAACTTATTTATTACACCAAATGCCAAGCCATCATATTCCACTATCTCTTTTAATGGTCCAATTACCAATTAAGGACCTTTCCTTTAATGTTCTCTAGCTATTTGGCATTTTTAGCTAATAGAACACAAGTTTTACGCTTTACGCGATTTAGTCCTTTTTACCGAATAAACCACTCAAACGGTAAAATTTCTTTATGAAATTTTCACACGAACATTTTATCATACTGTAAATATTAATAAAATAATAAAATAAATATTTTGACTTGGTTAAGTGCTCCCAAAACCACCTGTTCCTATCATACTCAAAAATGGGTTGTTACAATTCTACTCAAAATCAATCCATGGGCATTAAAGACAATAAAAATTCGCCCAAATAATACCAACCCAATGAGATTTAGCTCGTGGGTTGGATATTCAAATCCAAAATAAAACCTTTCAACTTCTTCATTTAAGTTTATGAATAACAAAGCTCAAATTAGAAAATAAAGGCAGAACTATAGGAAGCTTTTGTTACTCCAACTTTCACTCTAATATTGAGATTTGATGCAAAATCCAAGGTAGATTTCTCTTCCCCTTCCTTGCGTCTGTAATTCTTTTGCTCTATAAGCTACTACCATTTCCTCTCTTTCTTTGAGTTTTTTCACGAGAACCTAATACAAAGAGAAAAAGCTTTTTTTCTAATTCTTCTCTTTCTCTCTGAATACCCTTTTTCTCTTTTCTCTTTCCTTCTTTATAGGGTAGGTCCTTCCCTTTCAGCACACACCTTTTTCTTCCTTTTTTCAGGGTGGTTTATCTGGTACAAGTACAACTGGCTGAGAGTGACGTGGATTGAGTGTTGCGTCATCTTCTTAAAATTGCCATGGCGTTCTTATTGGCAATCTAACCAACATTTTGTCATGGCAATATTTCACTATCTTTATTTTCCTACTATTTTTTCTCCTCTTTTTCATCCTGCACCTGCTTCCATCCACAACTAACACATTTCTTCCCCAATAATAAAAGTAACAAATAATAACATTTATAACAGAATCCAAGCTTTGTTATGCAATGTTATAAAAATGCAAACATATTTACTTAATTACAAATAATTAATTCAATCTAGAGGCTTGATGTAACACCCCAAACCCAGCCCACACGCTATGACCGGATCTGGTGCGTCACATGAAACTTCGCAATCATCCGAAAATATTAGAGAAACTTTCTTTCCTTTTTAATCTTCAAGTTCGATTGATTATTGAAAAACTCAGGGTTCAATTTGAAAACTTGCATTTAATTCAGAAACTATTTTTAGGTGATGTTTGAAAACCCTTATTGTTGCTTTAAGTTAGCTTGAGATGTTGTCCAATATCGTTTGTAAATCGTTGGTTAAGTTTTGGAAAACTGTCATTTACATTTCATTAAGAGAATAACATACCAATTAATTCATAATTTAAAACGTTTCAAATCAAACCCAAAATACTAGTGGCCTTATTACATAACAGAATCCCCAAATTAAAGAAAGCTCAAAGAAAAGTAAAGTTTATTTTACTAAAACCGTGCATGGCCACCTCGAAGTCCACTCCGGCCCATATCCACTGAACTAAGAATTATCTACAAAAATTTAAGCAGAAGGGGTGAGTCAAGAAGACTCAGTGTTCAATTACCTCACATGAACCATAACTGGGCCCGAGCCCATTCAAATGCCATCTGGGCCGTAGCCCTTACAAAATCACATTGGGCGAAGCCCATTCAGAATCGGATTGGGCCTTAGCCCTAATAGCACAGTATAGCAGATAACATAAGCAAAATGATGCAAAACCCAACCCAACCTAGATATCCATCCTCTACACACCGCCCGTTCCTGTCAATCACACCAGTGGGGATTTCTACAATCGACCCTCACCGCTACATACCATCGATGGCAGTCGTGCTGCAGCCAGCTGCTCATTTCGCCAAATATGTTGCATAGCCACTGAAATAATGTGACAAGGTCACCCAAAATATGTGGCAAAGCCACCGAATTACACTGCCCCTTTCAACAACATCATGTTCCCATTCCCATGCAACATACAATCTTAGTGAAATTAATGCAACATTTATTAACATGCATAGATTAATCATATCATACGTATGCTCATGCTAAAGTGTATAGACGGCATAGAAAGAAATTCACTAACCTGGTATCTCAGTTTTACCCTCCAAGGGTAAGCTAACAGATATTACCGAAGTTTTGGCTTTTAAGCAATGCATATATATCTATTACAGAACAAACGAAGAAGGTGTGGGAATTACAACCTGATTACGCAAAGGACTATACACTCTTGATCAACGTCCCCTTCGCTCTCACGAACCACCACGATCTGTCTATTCAGATCCGAAGTCGACCCACAACCCGGAGGAAAATCCCGAACGGCTGACACCGCACGCCGCTTGAACCTAGGAGCAGAGACCATGGGTCTGCTCCCTTCAGGCTCCTTAGACGTACCCCCTTGGATCGGCTAGCACTCATACCCATGATAAGAGTCTTGATAAGTGAACTAGGTTAAAGCAACGAAAGAGAAAGAGATAATAGGTACCAAATCGAAAGAAGCTTCTTACCTTGATCAACGGAAACCGAACACCAGAAGGTTTGGCTTACAAAACTGGATGAGTCCCTAGATAACACCAAGTTAGAACCGATTCTCAAAACAGAGCAAAGGAAACGGCCTTCCGGCCAAACAAAAACGAGAAAGGACCCCTTCCATCCAATCGGCTAACATCCAAACTTACCAAAGATCTCCCGAAAGCAGGCTACACGAAGAAGAGAAGATGCGAATAAGCCCCCTACAATCGGCCAATGCCCAAAAGAAGTGAATCAGAATCTTCGGTTTCACCCAAAATAACGAGAGAGGAGGAAAAGAATGAAAAGAAATAGAGAAAGAAGGATCCTTACCGAAAAAAGGAGAATGTCGATTGGAGAGGCTATATTCGGCTACCGGCAAAAACAATGGAAGAAGATTCCGATTGAACAATATGCGGCTTAGGGAGAATAGTAGAAGAAGGAAGGTGAATGAGAGGGAATGTTTCGGCTATAACATAAATGAAAGGAAATAATGAAGAGGGAGACTTGAGAGATTCGACACAAGCATAAAGCGTGAAGTGGAAGATGTCACAAGGTTAAGTAGGTTCGGCTACAAGAAAAGAAAACTCAGAAGAGGTTTTGATTATGAGTAGAGGATGTAGAGAAGAAGAGATTAAAGAACCAAAGAGAGTAAGAGTAAAGGTGCTATGATTTTTGGTAATCTAGAGAAAAGAAAGATGACCAAAGTGCAAAAGAAAAGGGAAGCTTCTAAAATGGTTGCGGTTCACTCTACTCTCAAATGACAACTTGAGAAAACGACACTCCCTTACACTTATGACCGAAAATGCTCACCAAAATGCCTAAGAACCAAAAAGAAGGTTCGGCCCTTCCCTAACCAAGCTAAAACCGCACATGCACCCCCACACCTTCCCTTATTCAGTCACACACTCTCCCTCTCTCCACATCCCATAATTTTCTCCACCCTTCATTCTCCATCCCTCATTTGAAATCTTCCAACAACCTTGACCCATTCAAACCTCCATAACCCTTCTTGTCCATCCATTCAAAATATTTGACTCATTCCACTCCCGCTCATCAGAGTCCAACCCGAAGGCTACCACCTCTCCATTCTAACGCCAAAAATAAAGCTCCTTTATGTGGCATGCAAGATTCGAACCTTCACCCTCTTTGCTTCCCTTGTGGCGTCATCCCCCTTGCTCCCTGAGGCGTCACTTATCACTCTTCCACCCTTTTTTTTTTGTGTCACCAACCACACACAAATATACATAGGGCCTACCTGTACAAGCTCTCCCCCCTAAAGTGCCCTAAAACAAAAATTTAACCAAGGCTCGGGCTTGAACCTGAGCCCTCCTAAAACCCTTAAGCACATCCAAATAGCATGCAGAACAAGCCCAACACACAAAAAAAACATAAAATGTAGAATCCCCTAACTTGGGATGTTACAGTTCTACCCCCTTAAAGAAATTTCAACCTCAAAATTTACTTGATCAAAAGAGGTGAGGGAATTGGTGTCGCATCACATCTTCCGGCTCCCACGTGGCTTACTCTGTACCGTGATTTCACCATAAAACTTTGACCAATGGAATTGATTTCTTTCTCAGTACCTTAACATCTCAATCTAAGATCTGCACTGGTTCCTCTTCGAAAGACAGGTCTGGTCTTACTTCAATTTCCTCTACTGGCACTATATGAGATGGATCCGAACGGTAGTGCCTCAACACCGAGACATGGAACACATCATGTATCTGTCTCAATTCCGGAGGTAACTCAAGCTGATATGCCACTGGTCCCACACGTTTCAATACCCGATAAGGCCCAATGAACCTGGGGCTCAACTTGCCCTTCCGACTAAACCTCAGAACCTTTTTCCAAGGCGAGACCTTCAGGAAGACTTGATCCCCAATAGAAAATTCTATTTCCTTATGCTTCAGATCTGCATACGATTTCTGTTTGTCGGAAGCTTCCTTCAACCGAGCCCGAATCAACTTAACCTTCTCCTTCGTCTCTGAGATCAATTCTGGACCCAACAACTGTCGTTTACCCAACTCCGTCCAGCAGGTAGGGGTACGACACCTACGACCATAGAGCGCTTCGTAGGATGCCATCTGAATGCTGGATTGATAGCTATTGTTGTACGCAAAATCTGCCAATGGTAGAAAATCCTCCCAACTGCCTCTGAAGTCGATTATACAACCCCTCAACATGTCTTCAAAAATCTGAGTCACCCTTTCTGACTGACCATCAGTCTGCGGATGAAAAGCTGTGCTAAAATCCAGTCTTGTACCCAATGCTTGATGCAATGCCTTCCAGAACTGTGACGTAAACCTAGGGTCCCTGTATGATATGATAGGCACTGGTACCCCATGCAACCTCACAATCTCTGCTACATACAACTTGGCTAACTTCTGAAGTGAATAATCCACTCGAACCGGTATGAAGTGAGCAGACTTCATCAACCGATCGACAACCACCCACACTGAATCTTTCTTAGTAGGCGTAAGAGGCAGCCCACTAACAAAGTCCATCGTTATCCTCTCCCATTTCCACAGTGGAATCTTCACCGGCTGTAGTAACCCTGAAGGCAACTAATGTTTCGCTTTCACCTGCTGACACGTCAAGCACTTACTCACAAACTCGGTAACTTCCCGCTTCAGTCCTAGCCACCAAAATTGTTCACGTAGATCCCGATACATCTTACTCCCACTAGGATGCATAGCGTATGGGCCACTATGCGCCTCCCGAAAAATCATCTGTCTCAACTTAATATCCTTCGGCATACAAGCCTTTCCATGAAGGCACAATATCCCATCACTGTTCAAACTAAAATCCCCTACCTCACCATTCTGCACTTGTTGAAACCGAGCACTTAACACATTGTCTGACAACTGCTTCACTTTAATCTGACTTACCCACGTCGGCTTCACTTGAAGTTCAGCTAACAAACTTCCATCATCAAACAAGCTGAGATGAGTAAACATTGCCCTTAAATCCGATATCACCTTCTGACTTAACACATCCGCCACTACTTTAGCTCTACCCGGGTGATACTCAATCGAGCAGTCATAATCTTTCAACAGATCAACCCACCTCAACTGCCTTAAATTCAACTTCTTCTGGGTAAGGAGATATTTCAGGCTCTTATGGTCGGTGTAAATAATGGACTTCTCCCCATACAGGTAGTGTCTCCAAATCTTCAGTGCGAACACTACCGCAGCTAGCTCCAAGTCATGAGTGGGATAATTCATCTCATGCGGTCTTAATTGCCGAGACGCATACGCAACTACCTTCCCTTCTTGTATCAACACACACCCTAACCCCGTGTGTGAAGCATCACAATAAACAATGAACTCCTTCCCAGCCTCGGGCTGAATCAATACCGGAGCCTCTATCAAAATCCTCTTCAACCTCTCAAAGCTTTCCCGCTGCTTGTTAGCCCAAACAAATGGTACCTATTTTCGCAACAACCTGGTTAAGGGTACCGTAATCAAAGAGAATCGTTCAACAAACCTTCTGTAGTACCCGGCCAATCCCAAGAAACTTCGAATTTTCGCTACAGACTTCGGCGGCTTCCAATCCAGAATAGCTTCGATTTTTCGGGATCCATCCTAATCCCCTCCGCAGAAACAACATGCCCCAAAAAGGTCACTTCCTTCAGCCAAAACTCACACTTACTGAATTTGGCATACAGTTGCTTCTCTCTTAATACTTGCAGAACAACCCGAAGATGCGAATCATGCTCCTCTTCTGTTCTTCAGTAAACCAAGATATCGTCTATGAACACCACAACAAACCGGTCAAGATAGGGTTGGAATACCCGGTTCATCATATCCATAAACGCAACTGGTGCATTCGTCAACTCGAATGGCATCACTAAAAACTCGTAGTGGCCATAACGAGTTCGAAAAGCAGTTTTATGAATATCTGCCTCCTTGACCTTAAGCTGATGATAACCTGACCTCAAGTCTATCTTTGAGAACACCGAAGTTCCTCTTAGCTAATTGAACAGATCGTCAATCCTTGGTACCGGGTACTTGTTATTAATCACCAACTTATTCAGCTGGTGATAGTAAATGCACATACGCATCGACCTGTCCTTTTTCTTCACGAACAACACCGGCGCTCTCCACGAAGATACACTTGGTCGAATAAATCCATGATCCAACAACTCCTGGATCTGAGCTTTAAGTTTTACGAGCTCCTTCGACACCATCCTATAAGGGGCGACGGACACTGAAGCCGTACCTGGAAGTAGTTCAATTCCAAATCCTACCTCGCGATCTGGAGGCAACCCCGGAAGCTTTTCAGGAAAGACATCCACGAATTCCTTCACTGTTCTAACCTCCTTTACAGTCACTTATTTTGCATCCAAAGCACTGAAGAAAGCTAGAAACACCTTGCACCCTTTCCGCACCATCTTAACAGCCCTTAGTGCAGAAACCACATTAGACAAATAATTCCTTCTTTCCCCTATCACAACCACTTCTTTATCCTCTGGAGTTCTCAACACCATTCGCTTAGTCGTGCTATCCAAAATAGCATGATGCCTAACCAGCCAATCCGTGCCAAAGATAAGGTCAAACTCACCAAATGGCAATTCCATCAAGTCTGCGGGAAATACTACTTCTTGAATTTCTAAAGGCACATCCCTAAACAACTTGTTTACCACTACGGATTGTCCTAAAGGGCTAACCACAGTCATTTCTCTAGCAGCAATTTCAGGTTCTATATTAAAAGTCTCAGATACGATACAGGAAACATATGAATGGGTCGATTCAATATCAATCAAAGCAATAAACGGTTTATCAACTATAAGAAATGTACCAGTTATAACGTCTGGTGCGTCGCCATCCTCTCACCGTCGTGCTGCATAGACTAAACTCGGTTGTCTTGCGTCTGCATTATCGACACCCCTGCCCGGTGCTCCACGACCTCGACCCACACCGTTTCCCCCTCCGGCCGGACCATGACCTCTCGGCGGCTGCTAAGCACCTCTCTTGAACTGAGCAAAACCCTGACCTATTGGCCACACCTTATCCAATTCTTGTGGATAGTGTCTTATCATATGATCCCTAAACCCACACTTGAAACATCCCCCAGTTCTTCTCCAACACTCCCTCGAATGCATTTTCCCACACAGAGAACATGGTCGAAACTGACCTACCGTAGTAGGCATCGCAACTCGAGCTGGCCTGTCAAACCTAGGCTTCTTTTGGAAACCCCCAGATGATTCCGATGACCCAAAACTCCTCTTATTTTTACCCCTATCTTTATCCCTGTTTTGCCTCTCAGTCCGCTTTACCTCTTCGGCTATTTTAGCTTTTTCAACCAGAATAGCAAAATCCCTTTCCCGTTGCGGGGCTATCAATACTCGCAGCTCGTCTCGCAACCCATCTTCGAACCGTACACAGCGCTCATAGTCGGTCACAACTATCCGTCGGGCGTATCAGCTCAAACGCAAAATTTTTGCCTCATACTCAGACACAGATTTACCCCTTGTACCAGATTCAGGAATGCTTTCCTCTGGGCATCCACATAACTTGCCCCAACATATTTCCCTTGAAATGCTGTCTTGAAGAAATCCAAGTTAATACGATCCGATGGAGTACCCTCTCTCACCGTGAGCCACCATTGATATGCCTCATCTCGGAGAAGAGACACTGCTCCTTTCAATTTCTCCTCTGCCGTGTAGTCCAGATCGTCCATAATTCGCTCAACTGCCTTTAGCCAATATTCAGCTACATTTGGGGCCACACCAGAAATACCCCTAAACATCTCAGCCCCATTTACTCGAAGTCGCTCAGGAATGGACTTTCGAGATACTGACTCAGTGCCTGCCCCGGCAACTCGCTCCAGAACACGCAACATTGCTTGGGACAAAGCATCGTCTCCACCAGTTCGTTCTTGAGACCCCGCTTCTGCCATGGGTGATGCTGGCACTTCACCTTCAGGCTCTTGTCTTGCTTCTGAGAACTCAGCTTCAACACCCCGGCCTCTACCACGGCCGCGTGTACTACGTCCACGTCCTCCAGCACTCATGTCTACTGAATCATTTTAATCTGATCACAAATTTTATGAATTAACATCTCTTTCACTGTTTATTACCAGGTAGTCTTATGAAAATAGAGTTAGAAGTAGTTTTTCGCAGAACATACATATACCTAAAGGTTTTCAATCTCTCAATTTGAGTTTCTTAACTCTAGCAATCATAGCATAATATAATCACTTCATTTAAATCACCCAACAGTCAAAAGACTTACCGTATGGCTTGGTGCCGGTGACTCGGGTGCCACTGTAACACCCCAAACCCGGCCTATTCACTACGACTGAATTTGAAATGCCACTTCGGAACACTTTCGAAAAATATTCTTACTT
This sequence comes from Gossypium australe, assembly GCA_005393395.2. Classification (NCBI taxonomy): domain Eukaryota; kingdom Viridiplantae; phylum Streptophyta; class Magnoliopsida; order Malvales; family Malvaceae; genus Gossypium; species Gossypium australe. Next base: position 32,572,285 of record CM016616.1, on the reverse strand, counting down.
AAGAGTAAAACCGTTTTTGTTGAGTTTAATAAAACATTTTCGTGACTTGAAATATTCTAAGTAAAAACTAATTTATTATGAAAACACCGGATTCAAAACTTCATTATACATACTTAAGGAAATAAAACCAATTGCAAACGATATTTAAATTTGCGAATCGTAATAGCACATAATAATAAAGATACTTAATAAACATACTTAAATACCTTAATGGGCCTTTTTACATTAAACACTTAATCAAAATAATGAAAATGTAGATACTTAATTAATCAAAATATCCTTTTGCATGAAAATCCGCTTCCGCATGGCCACATTTGTATCCACTCCGACCCGGTCCAAAATCACGATCACCTGAAAGGCTTAGAAAAAAATTGGGTGAGTCACCAAGACTCAGTGCATAGTTAATACACATGTCCTCACATATGGGCTTGGCCCATATCCACACAGTCCATACACATGATTATGCAATTATGAAGCCCAACCCATCCTAAGTCCATCCGTTACTCCTACCTTAGCAGACTCCCTGTTCAAGGCCGTGGCTAATCCACCGATCACATAGTGATCCACACATCTTACCTTGGCAGACTTACTGCTCAAGGCCGTGACCAAGCCACCGATCCCATAGGGATCCCACGTATCAATCAGTCCACGGTGATGCACACAGCTATCAACCGCCGAGGTGGGCACTCAGCCAACACCTCCCTTGATGAAGCACATAGCTAACATCAAGCGCTAATGTAGCACGAGGCTAACATTAGACCACGCACATAGCGTACACCTCTTCCTCCAATAGTCACATCCCAAGTCCCATGCATATATATATATATATATATATATATATATACACAATGGCAACATATTACTCAAAACAATATACATCACATGCCATCACATTTTTATACATTCATCAATAATCATTTATTATCGTAAATCACTGAAAGGTTAATACCATAACCACTAACCTGATTATTCGATCACCCACCTTGGGTATCCATCATCTTAACCCTTATTTCGGCTAACATGCACAACATATACATTTACATATAACACATATAAACAAGCAAGAGAACAGTGCGATAACTACGCACCTGATTATAGCGAGATCCTGATCTATCGAATCTAACACAACTAAAATCCTGAACTTGCCCTAATGCCTTGCTCAACTAGCCCCTAATCCATCATGGACAGAATCGATTAGCCACTGAAATACCAAAATGGCCTAAGGCTGAAAGTCAACAACCACTTACCTCACTGAAACCCGAGAACTAATACTAGATCTTTGAGTAGTCGAAAACCCTTGATGTTCAAAATCCCGAGAGCTCCCTTCAAGGTCCCTTAACGCTGGCTACACACCAAAGAACACGAGATTATGGCATTCACCCACGTTTGGCCAACCTTAGACCAAAGCACAATCATTGATTTCGACTACTAAAAGAATAAGAACCAATTCGATTGCTAAAAGGGTGAATACACTTACCACTGCCCACGTTGCTTAGCACGTATGAACACTTCCTGAATCACCCTCCTAGGTTCGGCCACAATCAAGAAATAGAGTGCTATCTCCAACTTTCGGCTCCAAAGCCGAAAATATACCACCCTAGGAAGTCCTATATTCGGCCAAAGCACCACAAGAGGAAGAGAAGGGAAACTTCGACACGGTGTAGTGACTAAAGGATTCGGCTAACAACAATGAAGGAAACCAAAGCAAGCAGCATTTGCTAGCCGAAAATACTCCCTAGCTCCTTCCAAAATCGAAGCTCAAGCCTTAGGTCTCTCTCTTCTTTTTCGGCCAAGAACAAATTGGCAAGAAAACAAAACAAAACAAAGCATTCGGCACCCCCCTTGCTAGCTCAAAACCGACCATGAAGGTCCCTAGAGAAATGCTTCACTTGGCCATGCACCAAAAGCAAAGAAAGGAAAAACAAGAAGAAGTCATTCGGCCATGCTCAAATTGAAGAGAAGGAAATGAATTTTGGCCATGCTTTGCTAAACTAATGGCCGGCCATGCTCCATGCTAATTCCCATCCATTAGAAAATTCCCATCACCATAATCAACAAGCTTGCCCATCACCATTGAAATAAACAAATTCATTGTTTAACAATTTCCCCATTATCCTATAATAAAATAAAACTCCCCATACACAACAATATTATTAATCCATTCTCCCATCTCCTAACACCTTCCAATAACATAAAATAATAATAATATAAAATAACAACAATAAAACGCCATACTACAGCAGAGAATTAAGAAAAAAAACAACACCCATGCTGCATGTGCCATGCAGCCATTATGCACGCCGGCAAAAAGAAGAAGGAAAATACCCATGCGCTGCCTCCAGGTCTCGAACCCGAGACTTAAAGAAAACTCTCCACGCCCCCAGCCACTCGGCCACCTTGACTTTCATGACATAAACCCATCATGATTATCTTTTAAGCCTTTCTCCGTTAGCTTTCCTTTACTCTAGCGCTAAGAACCCAAAAATAAAAACTCACCCTGTGCTTCCAGCGCGACTCGAACGCAAGTCCTCGCGAAGCGCTCTCTCTTGCTGCTAGCGTTTACGCCACTATGCTACTGGTCCTTTGTTGACATAAACCCACAACAATTTTCTTTAAAGCCTCCTTGCCTTGCTCCCCTTAAACTCCAAAAATAAAACTTCCAAAAGCGAGTCCTACCGCTCGAACCTCCTCCATCCAGACACTCTCTTGCGCCTTTATGCCACTATGCCAATTACTTCCTTGTGCCTTAATCCCCACATAATTTCTTTTAAGGCCTCAATGCCCATTTTCCTCTTTTTAACCCAAAATTTTCAAAAACTTTTCCAAAGCTTCCATTTTTGTTCTCGAGTCTTAAGAGCCCCTAAAACACATCCCAACCATTCTTCAAGCCTACTAACTCATGAATTATGCTCCAACGCACAACCCCTAATCTAGGGTGTTACAATTCTACCCCCCTTAAAAATAATTTCGTCCTCGAAATTACTTACTACCAAAAAATTCGTACATTTCAATTCACCGCACTACGCTTATGCTGCGCACTCTGATCTTAACCAAACTAACATATTCCTTAGATACTACTTCAATATTCATATTCAAAATTCCATACACTTCGTTAGCATACAACACGAACTACCTCATTATCAGACCCTTGACCCGATCTAACGGGTTCCGATACGGCCATTCTGCCTTGACCACGTGCTCTAGAATTCATCTCTTATCGCGAAAACTGACTTAAAAAGTTTTATGCATTAGAAATTTGTTTCACTGATTATCCGCGACCAAATTTTATGAAAAGAAATATTTAAAAGTGGTTGTTTCGATCAATCAAGGTTCAGTTCAAGTTCGCTATTCTAAATCAGAGTCACATTCATGCTCATAAAAAAAAGAGACATATTCATTCATCAACACATTCATTCAGTGGTATTTGCCACACACATTCACTATTTAGATTACCTCTATGGCATTGATAATTTATTAAGGTATAAACAAGCCATACTTATGAAATTTAACTACCAAACATTTATCTACACATAAATTATAACATTTCCAAACACACATTGATCATTAACATGTTTAATATCCCATAGACCTTATTTTTGCCAAATATATATATATATATATATATATATATATATAAACACGTTAAAGGTTCACATTTGAAATACCTACTAATTGAATGCACATAAATCTTTTAATATTAATATGAATTTTACATTTCAATTTATTCCTCATGTAACATTAGGCCGAATATAAGCTCAAAAATTAAACATTAATATCACATATTTATGCATTAATCCATATTTAGATTTTCATATACACATTCACTACCATTAACGTCATTTTTAACTTGTATCACATATCAACTAATCAACTTACCTTATTTCTAAAAAGGAAATAAATTGTTACATACTTGTTCACTTTAACTCATTTAGCACATTTGATTATTTTTACCGTTGCTCACGTAAAATTTGCTAGGCATAAAGCATAATGTAATACACCGGCACAGAGCCTGCTAGGTATAAAGCCTGTTATTATACACCGGCACAAAGCCTGCTAGGCATAAAGCCTGTTATTATACACCGGCACAAAGCCTGCTAGGCATAAAGCCTGTTATTATACACCGGCACAAAGCCTGCTAGGCATAAAGCCCGATATCACTGATACAAAGTCATCTTATACATAATTCATATATCGAAAATCTTAACTAATCCTTAAGGTTCACACGAAGCTTTTCAAACATCCTATCTCAATTGAATCGAACTTGTTCCCAAATCTTATAAACATTTATACATTTGGCTAAGTCAAATAAAAATTGATATATTTATTTCTACTTGTATACTTCACATTTTATAAAAATTAATATGTCTTTTTGCTTATAAACTTACTAACGAACATCCGTTTTTTTTATTATCCAAAATCATCTTTCATACTCGATATCAATAGAAATTTCATTTGACCGAACACATACTATCATAACACATTTATACAATTCACATTTCCTTAGTCATAATCTCACATTCTATTACCATATAGACAAATGCACATATAAACTTTGGCATGAATATGAATTTCGCATTTCCATATCATACATATATTTATATCATTAAACCGAATAAAACCAATCATATGCTTAAACATATGGTTTCATTCACTTAATTCATAGCTTAATTTAATTCAAATATTACCCTAATAGTCAGAGGTACTTACTGGGTGGACTTCGGGTCGGAGGTACAGGTGCCATGCCAGAATAAACCTGAAATAAAAGTCCACATTTTGAAAAGCCCACTTTTGAAAACTATTTTTCGGACCCAAAACCTCAAAGCTGAGTTTTGAACCGTGCTCTGATACCAATTTGTAACACCCCAAACCCGGCCTATTCACTACGACCGAATTTAAAATGCCACTTCGGAACACTTTCGAAAAATATTCTTACTTAAGAGTAAAACCGTTAAAAATTTATTGAGTTTAATAAAACATTTTCGTGACTTGAAATATTCTAAGTAAAAACTAATTTATTATGAAAACACCGGATTCAAAACTTCATTATACATAAGGAAATAAAACCAATTGCAAACGATATTTAAATTTGCGAATCGTAATAGCACATAATAATAAAGATACTTAATAAACATACTTAAATACCTAAATGGGCCTTTTTACATTAAACACTTAATCAAAATAATGAAAATGTAGATACTTAATTAATCAAAATATCCTTTTGCATGAAAATCCGCTTTCGCATGGCCACCTTTGTATCCACTCCGACTCGGTCCAAAATCACGATCACCTGAAAGGTTTAGAAAAAAATTGGGTGAGTCACCAAGACTCGGTGCATAGTTAATACACATGTCCTCACATATGGGCTTGGCTCATATCCACACAGTCCATACACATGATTATGCAATTATGAAGCCCAACCCATCCTAAGTCCATCCGTTACTCCTACCTTAGCAGACTCCCTGTTCAAGGCCGTGGCTAATCCACCGATCACATAGTGATCCACACATCTTACCTTGGCAGACTTACTGCTCAAGGCCGTGACCAAGCCACCGATCCCATAGGGATCCCACGTATCAATCAGTCCACGGTGATGCACAAAGCTATCAACCGCCGAGGTGGGCACTCAGCCAACACCTCCATTGATGAAGCACATAGCTAACATCAAGCGCTAATGTAGCACGAGGCTAACATTAGACCACGCACATAGCGTACACCTCTTCCTCCAATAGTCACATCCCAAGTCCCATGCATATATATATATATATATATATATATACAATGGCAACATATTACTCGAAACAATATACATCACATGCCATCACATTTCTATACATTCATCAATAATCATTTATTATCGTAAATCACTGAAAGGTTAATACCATAACCACTAACCTGATTATTCGATCACCCACCTTGGGTATCCATCATCTCAACCCTTATTTCGGCTAACATGCACAACATATACATTTACATATAACACATATAAACAAGCAAGAGAACAGTGTGATAACTACGCACCTGATTATAGCGAGATCCTGATCTATCAAATCTAACACAACTAAAATCCCGAACTTGCCCTAATGCCTTGCTCAACTAGCCCCTAATCCATCATGGACACAATCGATTAGCCACTGAAATACCAAAATGGCCTAAGGCCGAAAGTTAACAACCACTTACCTCACTGAAACCCGAGAACCAATACTAGATCTTTGAGTAGTCGAAAACCCTTGATGTTTAAAATCCCGAGAGCTCCCTTCAAGGTCCCTTAACGCTAGCTACACACCAAAGAACACGAGATTATGGCATTCACCCACGTTTGGCCAACCTTAGACCAAAGCACAATCATTGATTTCGGCTACTAAAAGAATAAGAACCAATTCGATTGCTAAAAGGGTGAATACACTTACCACTGCCCACGTTGCTTAGCACGTATGAACACTTCCCGAATCACCCTCCTAGGTTCGGCCACAATCAAGAAATAGACTGCTATCTACAACTTTCGGCTCCAAAGCCGAAAATATACCACCCTAGGAAGTCCTATATTCGGCCAAAGCACCACAAGAGGAAGAGAAGGGAAACTTCGACACGGTGTAGTGACTAAAGGATTTGGCTAACAACAATGAAGGAAACCAAAGCAAGCAGCATTTGCTAGCCGAAAATACTCCCTAGCTCCTTCCAAAATCGAAGCTCAAGCCTTAGGTCTCTCTCTTCTTTTTCGGCCAAGAACAAATTGGCAAGAAAACAAAACAAAACAAAGCATTCGGCACCCCCTTGCTAGCTCAAAACCGACCATGAAGGTCCCTAGAGAAATGCTTCACTTGGCCATGCACCAAAAGCAAAGAAAGGAAAAACAAGAAGAAGTCATTCGGCCATGCTCAAATTGGAGAGAAGGAAATGAATTTTGGCCATGCTTTGCTAAACTAATGGCCGGCCATGCTCCATGCTAATTCCCATCCATTAGAAAATTCCCATCACCATAATCAACAAGCTTGCCCATCACCATTGAAATAAACAAATTCATTGTTTAACCATTTCCCCATTATCCTATAATAAAATAAAACTCCCCATACACAACAATATTATTAATCCATTCTCCCATCTCCTAACACCTTCCAATAACATAAAATAATAATAATATAAAATAACAACAATAAAACCCCATACTGCAGCAGAGAATTAAGAAAAAAAAAACAATACCCATGCTGCATGTGCCATGCAGCCATTATGCACGCCGGCAAAAAGAAGAAGGAAAATACCCATGCGCTGCCCCCAGGTATCGAACCCGAGACCTAGAGAAAACTCTCCACGCCCCCAGCCACTCGGCCACCTTAACTTTCATGACATAAACCCATCACGATTATCTTTTAAGCCTTTCTCCGTTAGCTTTCCTTTACTCTAGCGCTAAGAACCCAAAAATAAAAACTCACCCTGCGCTTCCAGCGCGACTCGAACACAAGTCCTCGCGAAGCGCTCTCTCTTGCTGCTAGCGTTTACGCCACTATGCTACTGGTCCTTTATTGACATAAACCCAGGACAATTTTCTTTAAAGCCTCCTTGCCTTGCTCCCCTTAAACTCCAAAAATAAAACTTCCAAAAGCGATTCCTACCGCTCGAACCTCCTCCCTCCAGACACTCCCTTGCGCCTTTATGCCACTATGCCAATTACTTCCTTGTGCCTTAATCCCCACATAATTTCTTTTAATGCCTCAATGCCCATTTTCCTCTTTTTAACCCAAAATTTTCAAAAACTTTTCCAAAGCTTCCATTTTTGTTCTCGAGTCTTAAGAGCCCCTAAAACACATCCCAACCATTCTTCAAGCCTACTAACTCATGAATTATGCTCCAACGCACAACCCCTAATCTAGGGTGTTACAATTCTACCCCCCTTAAAAATAATTTCGTCCTCGAAATTACTTACTACCAAAAAATTCGTACATTTCAATTCACCGCACTACGCTTATGCTGCGCACTCTGATCTTAACCAAACTAACATATTCCTTAGATACTACTTCAATATTCATATTCAAAATTCCATACACTTCGTTAGCATACAACACGAACTACCTCATTATCAGACCCTTGACCCGATCTAACGGGTTCCGATACGGCCATTCTGCCTTGACCACGTGCTCTAGAATTCATCTCTTATCGCGAAAACTGACTTAAAAAGTTTTATGCATTAGAAATTTGTTTCACTGATTATCCGCGACCAAATTTTATGAAAAGAAATATTTAAAAGTGGTTGTTTCGATCAATCAAGGTTCAGTTCAAGTTCGCTATTCTAAATCAGAGTCACATTCATGCTCATAAAAAAAAGAGACATATTCATTCATCAACACATTCATTCAGTGGTATTTGCCACACACATTCACTATTTAGATTACCTCTATGGCATTGATAATTTATTAAGGTATAAACAAGCCATACTTATGAAATTTAACTACCAAACATTTATCTACACATAAATTATAACATTTCCAAACACACATTGATCATTAACATGTTTAATATCCCATAGACCTTATTTTTGCCAAATATATATATATATATATATATATTTATATATCCCTATAAACACGTTAAAGGTTCACATTTGAAATACCTACTAATTGAATGCACATAAATCTTTTAATATTAATATGAATTTTACATTTCAATTTATTCCTCATGTAACATTAGGCCGAATATAAGCTCAAAAATTAAACATTAATATCACATATTTATGCATTAATCCATATTTAGATTTTCATATACACATTCACTACCATTAACGTCATTTTTAACTTGTATCACATATCAACTAATCAACTTACCTTATTTCTAAAAAGGAAATAAATTGTTACATACTTGTTCACTTTAACTCATTTAGCACATTTGATTATTTTTACCGTTGCTCACGTAAAATTTGCTAGGCATAAAGCATAATGTAATACACCGGCACAGAGCCTGCTAGGTACAAAGCCTGTTATTATACACCGGCACAAAGCCTGCTAGGCATAAAGCCTGTTATTATACACCGGCACAAAGCCTGCTAGGCATAAAGCCTGTTATTATACACCGGCACAAAGCCTGCTAGGCATAAAGCCTGTTATTATACACCGGCACAAAGCCTACTAGGCATAAAGCCCGATATCACTGATACAAAGTCATCTTATACATAATTCATATATCGAAAATCTTAACTAATCCTTAAGGTTCACACGAAGCTTTTCAAACATCCTATCTCAATTGAATCGAACTTGTTCCCAAATCTTATAAACATTTATACATTTGGCTAAGTCAAATAAAAATTCATATATTTATTTCTACTTGTATACTTCACATTTTATAAAAATTAATATGTCTTTTTGCTTATAAACTTACTAACGAACATCCGTTTTTTTTTTATTATCCAAAATCATCTTTCATACTCGATATCAATAGAAATTTCATTTGACCGAACACATACTATCATAACACATTTATACAATTCACATTTCCTTAGTCATAATCTCACATTCTATTACCATATAGACAAATGCACATATAAACTTTGGCATGAATATGAATTTCGCATTTCCGTATCATACATATATTTATATCATTAAACTGAATATAACCAATCATATGCTTAAACATATGGTTTCATTCACTTAATTCATAGCTTAATTTAATTCAAATATTACCTTAATAGTCAGAGGTACTTACTGGGTGGACTTCGGGTCGGAGGTACAGGTGCCATGCCAGAATAAACCTGAAATAAAAGTCCATATTTTGAAAAGCCCACTTTTGAAAACTATTTTTCGGGCCCAAAACCTCAAAGCCGAGTTTTGAACCGTGCTCTGATACCAATTTGTAACACCCCAAACCCGGCCTATTCACTACGACCGAATTTGAAATGCCACTTCGGAACACTTTCGAAAAATATTCTTACTTAAGAGTAAAACCGTTAAAAATTTGTTGAGTTTAATAAAACATTTTCGTGACTTGAAATATTCTAAGTAAAAACTAATTTATTATGAAAACACCGGATTCAAAACTTCATTATACATAAGGAAATAAAACCAATTGCAAACGATATTTAAATTTACGAATCGTAATAGCACATAATAATAAAGATACTTAATAAACATACTTAAATACCTTAATGGGCCTTTTTACATTAAACACTTAATCAAAATAATGAAAATTTAGATACTTAATTAATCAAAATATCCTTTTGCATGAAAATCCGCTTTCGCATGGCCACCTTGTATCCACTCCGACCCGGTCCAAAATCACGATCACCTGAAAGGTTTAGAAAAAAATTGGGTGAGTCACCAAGACTCGGTGCATAGTTAATACACATGTCCTCACATATGGGCTTGGCCCATATCCACACAGTCCATACACATGATTATGCAATTATGAAGCCCAACCCATCCTAAGTCCATCCGTTACTCCTACCTTAGCAGACTCCCTGTTCAAGGCCGTGGCTAATCCACCGATCACATAGTGATCCACACATCTTACCTTGGCAGACTTACTGCTCAAGGCCGTGACCAAGCCACCGATCCCATAGGGATCCCACGTATCAATCAGTCCACGGTGATGCACACAGCTATCAACCGCCGAGGTGGGCACTCAGCCAACACCTCCCTTGATGAAGCACATAGCTAACATCAAGCGCTACTGTAGCACGAGGCTAGCATTAGACCACGCACATAGCGTACACCTCTTCCTCCAATAGTCACATCCCAAGTCCCATGCATATATATATATATATATATATATATATATATATATACAATGGCAACATATTACTCGAAACAATATACATCACATGCCATCACATTTCTATACATTCATCAATAATCATTTATTATCGTAAATCACTGAAAGGTTAATACCATAACCACTAACCTGATTATTCGATCACCCACCTTGGGTATCCATCATCTTAACCCTTATTTCGGCTAACATGCACAACATATACATTTACTTATAACACATATAAACAAGCAAGAGAACAGTGCGATAACTACGCACCTGATTATAGCGAGATCCTGATCTATCAAATCTAACACAACTAAAATCCCGAACTTGCCCTAATGCCTTGCTCAACTAACCCCTAATCCATCATGGACAGAATCGATTAGCCACTGAAATACCAAAATGGCCTAAGGCCGAAAGTCAACAACCACTTACCTCACTGAAACCCGAGAACCAATACTAGATCTTTGAGTAGTCGAAAACCCTTGATGTTTAAAATCCCGAGAGCTCCCTTCAAGGTCCCTTAACGCTGGCTACACACCAAAGAACACGAGATTATGGCATTCACCCACGTTTGGCCAACCTTAGACCAAAGCACAATCATTGATTTCGGCTACTAAAAGAATAAGAACCAATTCGATTGCTAAAATGGTGAATACACTTACCACTGCCCACGTTGCTTAGCACGTATGAACACTTCCTGAATCACCCTCCTAGGTTCGGCCACAATCAAGAAATAGAGTGCTATCTCCAACTTTCGGCTCCAAAGCCGAAAATATACCACCCTAGGAAGTCCTATATTCGGCCAAAGCACCACAAGAGGAAGAGAAGGGAAACTTCGACACGGTGTAGTGATTAAAGGATTCGGCTAAAAACAATGAAGGAAACCAAAGCAAGCAGCATTTGCTAGCCGAAAATACTCCCTAGCTCCTTCCAAAACTGAAGCTCAAGCATTAGGTCTCTCTCTTCTTTTTCGGCCAAGAACAAATTGGCAAGAAAACAAAACAAAACAAAGCATTCAGCACCCCCCTTGCTAGCTCAAAACCGACCATGAAGGTCCTTAGAGAAATGCTTCACTTGGCCATGCACCAAAAGCAAAGAAAGGAAAAACAAGAAGAAGTCATTCGGCCATGCTCAAATTCGAGAGAAGGAAATGAATTTTGGCCATGCTTTGCTAAACTAATGGCCGGCCATGCTCCATGCTAATTCCCATCCATTAGAAAATTCCCAACACCATAATCAACAAGCTTGCCCATCACCATTGAAATAAACAAATTCATTGTTTAACCATTTCCCCATTATCCTATAATAAAATAAAACTCCCCATACACAACAATATTATTAATCCATTCTCCCATCTCCTAACACCTTCCAATAACATAAAATAATAATAATATAAAATAACAACAATAAAACCCCATACTGCAGCAGAGAATTAAGAAAAAAAAAACAACACCCATGCTGCATGTGCCATGCAGCCATTATGCACGCCGGCAAAAAGAAGAAGGAAAATACCCATGCGCTGCCCCCAGGTCTCGAACCCGAGACCTAGAGAAAACTCTCCACGCCCCCAGCCACTCGGCCACCTTAACTTTCATGACATAAACCCATCACGATTATCTTTTAAGCCTTTCTCCGTTAGCTTTCCTTTACTCTAGCGCTAAGAACCCAAAAATAAAAACTCACCCTGCGCTTCCAGCGCGACTCGAACACAAGTCCTCGCGAAGCGCTCTCTCTTGCTGCTAGCGTTTACGCCACTATGCTACTGGTCCTTTGTTGACATAAACGCACGACAATTTTCTTTAAAGCCTCCTTGCCTTGCTCCCCTTAAACTCCAAAAATAAAACTTCCAAAAGCGATTCCTACCGCTCGAACCTCCTCCCTCCAGACACTCCCTTGCGCCTTTATGCCACTATGCCAATTACTTCCTTGTGCCTTAATCCCCACATAATTTTTTTTAAGGCCTCAATGCCCATTTTCCTCTTTTTAACCCAAAATTTTCAAAAACTTTTCCAAGGCTTCCATTTTTGTTCTCGAGTCTTAAGAGCCCCTAAAACACATCCCAACCATTCTTCAAGCCTACTAACTCATGAATTATGCTCCAACTCACAACCCCTAATCTAGGGTGTTACAGCCATACTTCCAGAAAATATGTATATATTTTTTGAAACCATTTTCGAAAATATTAGAGAAAATTTCTTTCCTTTTTAATCTTCAAGTTCGGTTGATTATTGAAAAACTCAGGGTTCAATTTGAAAACTTGCATTTAATTCAAAAACTGCTTTTAGGTGATGTTTGAAAACCCTTGTTGTTGCTTTAAGTTAGCTTAAGATGTTGTCCAATATCGTTTGTAAATCGGTGGTTAAGTTTTGGAAAACTGTCATTTACATTTTATTAAGAAAATAACATACCAATTAATTCATAATTTAAAACGTTTCAAATCAAACCCAAAATACTAGTGGCCTTATTATATAACAGAATCCCCAAATTAAAGAAAGCTCAAACAAAAGTAAAGTTTATTTTACTAAAACCGTGCATGGCCACCTCGAAGTCCACTCCGGCCCATATCCATTGAACTAAGAATTACCTGCAAAAATTTAAGTAGAAGGGGTGAGTCAAAAAGACTTAGTGTGTAATTACCTCACATGAACCATAACTGGGCCCGAGCCCATTCAAATGCCATCTGGGCCTTAGCCCTTGCGAAATCACATTGGGCGAAGCCCATTCAGAATTGGATTGGGCCTTAGCCCTAATAGCACAATATAGCAGATAACATAAGCAAAATGATGCAAAACCCAACCCAACCTAGATATCAATCCGCTACACACCGCCCGTTCCGGCCAATCACACCAGTGGGGGTTTCTACAATCAACCCTCACTACTACACACCATCGATGGCAGTCGTGCTGCAGCCAGCTGCTCATCGCCAAATATGTGGCATAGCCACCGAAATAATGTGACAAGGTCACCCAAAATATGTGGCAAAGCCACCGAATTATACTGCCCCTTTCAACAACATCATGTTCCCATTCCCATGCAACATACAATCTTAGTGAAATGGATGCAACATTTATTAACATGCATAGATTAATCATATCATACGTATGCTCATGCTAAAGTGTATAGATGGCACAGAAAGAAATTCACTAACCTGGTATCTCGATTTTACCCTCCAAGGGTAACCTAACAAACATTACCGAAGTTTCGGCTTTTAAGCAATGCATATATATCTATTACAGAACAAACGAAGAAGGTGTGGGAATTACACACCTGATTACGCAAAGGACTATACATTCTTGATCGACGTCCCCCTCACTCTCATGAACCACCACGATCTATCTATTCAGATCTGAAGTCGACCCACAACCCGGTGGAAAATCCCGAACGGCTGACACCGCACGCCGCTTGAACCTAGGAGCAGAGACCACGGGTCTGCTCCCTTCAGGCTCCTTAGACGCACCTCCTTTGGATCGGCTAGCACTCATACCCGCGATAAGAGTCTTGATCAGTGAACTAGGTTAAAGCAACGAAAGAGAAAGAGAGAATAGGTACCAAATCGAAAGAAGCTTCTTACCTTGATCAACGGAAATCGAACACCAGAAGGTTTGGCTTACGAAACCGGATGAGTCTCTAGATAACACCAAGTTAGAATCGATTCTCAAAATAGAACAAATGAAACGGCCTTCCAGCCAAACAAAAACGAGAAAGGACCCCTTCCATCCAATCGACTAACATCCAAACTTACCAAAGATCTCCCGAAAGCAGGCTACACGAAGAAGAGAAGATGCGAATAAGCCCCCTACAATCAGCCAATGCCCAAAAGAAGCGAATCAGAATCTTCGATTTCACCCAAAACAACGAGAGAGGAGGAAAAGAATGAAAAGAAATAGAGAAAGAAGGATCCTTATCGAAAAATAGGAGAATGTTGATTGGAGAGGCTATATTCGGCTACCAGCAAAAAAATGGATGAATATTTTGATTGAACAATATGCGGCTTAGGGAGAGTAGTAGAAGAAGAAAGGTGAATGAGAGGGAATGTTTCGGCTATAACATAAATGAAAGGAAACAATGAAGAGGGAGACTTGAGAGGTTCAGCACAAGCATAAAGTGTGAAGTGGAAGATGTCACAAGGTTGAGTAGGTTCGGCTACAAGAAAAGAAATTTCAGAAGAGGTTTCGGTTATGAGCAGAGGATGTAGAGAATAAGAGATGAAAGAACCAAAAAGAGTAAGAGTAAAGGTGCTATGGTGTAGAGAAAAGAAAGATGACCAAAGTGCAAAAGAAAAGGGAAGCTTCTAAAATGGTTTCGGTTCACTCTACTCTCAAATGACAACTTGAGGAAACAACACTCCCCTACACTTATGACCGAAAATGCTCACCAAAATGCCTAAGAACCAAAAAGAAGGTCCAGCCCTTCCCAAACCAAGCTAAAACCGCACATGCACCCCCACATCTTCCCTCATTCGGCCACACACTCTCCCTCTCTCCACATCCCATAATTTTCTCCACCCTTCAATCTCCATCCCTCATTTGAAATCTCCCAACAACCTTGACCCATTCAGACCTCCACAACCCTTATTGTCCATCCATTTAAAATATTTGACTCATTCCACTCCCACTCATCAGAGTCCAACCCGAAGGCTACCACCTTTCCATCCTGACGCCAAAAATAAAGCTCCTTTGTGTGGCATGCAAGATTTGAACCTTCGCCCTCTCTGCTTCCCTTGTGGCGTCATCCCCATTGCTTCCTGAGGATCACTTATCACTCTTCCAACCTTTTTTTGTGTCACCAACCACACACAAATTTACATAGGGCCTACCTCTACAAGCTCTCCCCCCCTAAAGTGTCCTAAAACAAAAATTTAACCAAGGCTCTGTCTTGAACCTGAGCCCTCCTAAGACCCCCAAACACATCAAAATAGCATGCAGAACAAGCTCAACACACAAAAAAAAAAAACATAAAATGCAGTGTCCCCTAACTTGGGATTTTACACTTGAAGTATAACTCTTTTCAAGAGTTATCACACCCTCAAACCTGAATTATTACTTATTCTCAAACAAAATATATATGCATATGCATGAATATTTTTCAAAACACAAAGTTACCATTTTCACTGTTGAACCATATGAAGTGTATTTAATATCTCCATTCTCAACAGTCTTCTATAAAAATAAAACTCTGAGTTTTATAGGCTTGTTTAGCAAATGAAGTGCAAAAAATGTTTCCTCAAAATAAAATTTCCTAAATAATTATGCAATTCTGACTATAGCAGACCTCTCCTAATGTATTTAGGATATATTTCTTCTAAACTCAGTTTCTCTATTCCCACTTATTCAGTCATTTCAAAATTTTAATTACAAATATTATTTTTTTTCTAAGGAATTCATCTTATCACATGGTTTCTTTACTTGACAATCTCAATGGAGCATACACTAGATTACCAGGTAGTATATCATGCCACAATTTGAATGTATTTCACTCATAAAGTTAAGGCTTTTAACTAAAGAGATGGATGGAGCAAACAACTACCTCCATGATAAACCGTAAAAGTAACATACTTTAAGCCCATATTTAGCATGCTTTTGGATGATTTAAGCCCTGAATTATGTAATTTGGTGCTCTTAATCCTTTGTTTTCATGTTTTATACTCAGGAGAGCACCCAATAACAAAAAGAACAGAAAATAGGCCCAAAACGGAGTAAATGGGCCATATCACGAAATCCACATGGCCTACGCCCTAGCCACATGGCCGTGCCCCATTCAACAGGTTCGAACACGGCCTGGCCACGACTTACACGGGCGTGTGCCATGGGCGTGTCCCTGCCATAGGAAAGAAGAGTTTCACTCAGATTTGGATACTTAGGGGCAAAGAAACACATTCCGAAGCCTATATAAACACCCTAAGTATGACCAGAAAAGAGGAAACCCGAGGCTTTAGTCAGGGGGCATCCGACTAGGGCAGAGGAGGCAGATTTGTGGAGATTTACTCGAAGAGAGCCAGTTGATCCATCTCAAGAAGCCGGAGTTATACTCAAGACGGAGGATCTCTCCTTCAATTCCTTCAGGGGGTTTTAGGGATTTCTTATGTTTTGTTTTATCTTTTCTTTTGAGATGTTTTCTTTTATTGTTATGAACTAAACCCTCAGATACCTGAGGGGGATGAAACCTAAGATGAATCTTGTTATCCTTTGCTGAACTATATGATAAATATTTGACTTGTTCTTAATTATGTGTTCTTAATTCTTGTGTTGATATTTTCGGGATATTAATTCAAGCATGATGCGCTTAGGTGGAGGAGCAAAAGTCCCTGCTTAAGAGTAGATCTAGCATAATTAAGTGGAGTTGATCTTGCGCCTAGAGATAGGGTGACGAGATTTTGCCGGATTAGGGTGAAACCTAATATGGGAGTCCATAGATCGAGTTAATGCAATTCTAGGGGTTTTAATTAGAAAGAGATTTCAATTAATCAACCTAGGGTTAGACGTTAGTTGCCTCGAGAGAGGGATTAATATAACTTAGGGAATCTTACGGATCAAGTCAAGTGAATAAATCGTCTGGTTCAGAGTTAGAAAACAAGTGAAGTCTAGGTAGATTCTTCGTTGGGTGTCGTCTTAATCAATTGGTTTTTACTCAAAGTATTTTTCCCAAATTCATTCTTCTTTGTCTTAGAGTCTTTAGTTTAGTAGATAGTTAATTTTAGATTAAATAAAAATCACTTTAATTCTTAGGCTAAATAATAAAGAGAGAGTTAGTATTAGTACTTTTGGTTCCTTCGAGTTCGGCATTCCGGTCTTGCCTTAACTATACTACTGTTCGATAGGTACGCTTGCCTCAATTTGTTGTCATAGTTAGTTTCCAGGTTTGATCATTCTTTATATAAATTTTTAAGACTCTGACACGCGATCACTCCATTATTCGGAATTGTTGTTGCAACATCTCAAGCGCATCAATCACTTTCTGCTCAAAGTTACTGTGAGATGTTGATGGAGCAGTATCGAAATTCATAAGTGGCAAAGATGTAAATGTGGAACCCGGATGCCTTGGCATTTCCTCCCTAAAAAATCTTAGGGTGAGTTGCATTATTATGGCTTCTTTCTTGGGATTGTGTCTTCATTCGCTTGAATAGGAACTTTCACCCACAAACAAAGTGTCATAATGAGCAACAGAAAATTTAAGTACCAGTATTTTTTTGAAAGTAGCGGTGGACTTCTCAAAAAATAATGCTTCCAACATTGATCTTTCTACCCATCATAACTGAGTGTAATAATAACAAGTGTTCTTTTGAAACAGTTGAGTTGTGAGTAAAACGGATGAGACGAGTTTTAAGGAAATGATACCAGACTTGTAACACCCTTAACCCGTAACCGTCGCCGTTCTAGGGTTAAGAAGCATTACCGGACATAACGGAACATTTATGACCATTTCTCAAACATAAATACATCATCAGCATATCATAGCAAATCATATACATAGAGTCCCTGTAACACCCCAAACTCGGCCTAGAAGTTAGGCCCGAACCTGGCGTGTCACATTGAGGTGTTTTTCAAAAATCGCGTTTTCATTGAAAACCCTTCTTGATATTTAAAAATTAAAATTCCCAGTTTGCGATTGTTATTAATAATCGACATTTATTGAGAAGTCATTACGTTCAAAACCTTGTTCAATGCGGAGGCTTAATTTAAAACAATTGACTTATGAAAACGTGATATTTACAACTTAGTTACAAAAGCGTAGTGTTTTGAAAACAAATATTGTTTTGGAAAACCGCGATTAAATGTTTAACAGATTTAAACATATTAAGTTAAAATCCCAAACTAAAAAAATAGAATTTAGGAGAGGCCTTATTACAACCCAATAAAAATAGTTTAAGTAAAGTAAAGTATAGTACTAAAATCTGAAACTGCTCGTAGTGTGGCCACCTCCGAGTCCTCCAGTACGTCGAACCACCTACTGAGGATTACCTGAGAAAAATTAAAAAGAGGGGGTGAGTTTACGAAAACTTAGTGTGTACAACCCTCGTCAGTAAGAACATGAATCACAACAATCCAGGCCGAAGCCCATTTCAGTAACGGTGGCAATTGGGCCCTGGCCCATAATAGCCTCAGTTGGGCCTTAACCCATATCAAATGTCACACATCATATATATTTGGGCCTAAACCCATCTCAATATCATAATCCAAATATGCAATGCATTAATGCCCATACCAACCCTGCACTCCATCTCCTGTCCAACCCTGCACTCCTGTGGGGATTTAATCGACCCACCCATCCCTACACTTCTTATGTAGCACCGGTTGTGGCACTAACTTATCGGTGCAGCATGGCTGCTCGGTGGCTAAGAAGCCTTCGGTGGATCCACAGTCGTCAAGCGACCATGCGATCCTATTAGCACTTCCTCCGTATTAATAATCCCATCCCCATGCAACATAATAACACATGAATGCAACATAAAATAATAATTATAAGATAACAATCATAAATCACATACAAGAATAACCATATAGCATGTAGGGGCGTTTTCATCATTTTGCCCTTAAGGGGCATATCGGTCATTTTACCCATCGAGGGTATTTCAGTAATTTTACCCACCGAGGGTATTTAGTAATTTCATAAACTAGGGGTATTCTAAACAAAGATAATGAGACGATTGGGCCGAGGGCCCATTCTCGACCCAAATGGACCCATACGCTCGTGTTGCCCATTTGGCCAAAATCTAGCCACAGATATGAGACTCCCATAGTCTAATCCTACATCTACTACACAATCATACAACTTATTCATATGGGCCCACGGGCCCACTAGGCCCACTTGGCCCATCGAGGCCCAAACAGCCTAACCCACAAGAATACTCATGATGGCCTCAACTATCGCGTCGAAGCCCCCACAATTGCGCTCGCACGCTCGTGTGGCTACCATCACCGTGTGACCGGCATTTCGGCATTTGCCGCTCTAAAGCTAGAGTAGGGCGAAATACACACCTAATAGGAGTCTGAAGCTAATCCGCGCTCCGAATGACGCTCCTATGCCCAACGCCAACCATGTATGCTTCCTCTCCTCATAGACAGCTCTATTTATAGCCAGCTTCTCACCTTCCCTCTTGCTAGCTTTCCGATGTGGGATCCCTCCTTTAGTAGAGTTTAAATCCAACACAACTCTGGCCGTCCAATCCGCAAAATAAATACTCCCTTGCTTGTCATGAGATTCGAACCCAAGCTATCCCATCAGCCAATTCACGCCACTTTCCACTAAGCCACAAGCTCCTCTTGTGTCTAAAATCATGCACAACTAAATATAAATCTATGGGCCAAAGTCCAAGTTCACTTAAAAATAAATCAAAATGAAATGCCAGCGCCACGGCTTGAACCTTGGACCCCCTTACTTCCTTCTGGCGTCACTCCCTTGCTCCCTAAGTGGCGTCACTTTGCCACCACACCACACTCCTTTTTGTGTCATTTTTCTCCATATTTTATTCTTAAAGCCTACCTACTCACTCCCAGGGTTTTATTCACCTAAAACCAAAATTTTTCTAAAGCCTAAATTTGATCCCGGGACTTCATAGAAGCCCTCTAACCTTCCAAAATCACTCACCTAATAGGTCCAACTTGCCTTAGTGCCATTCTCTTGTTCTCAAAAAAAATTTTAAACACTCCTGTGCCCAAGGCCCAATGGGCCCAATTCTACTAGGCCCAAATTCAGGGCGTTATAGTCCCTTTAAAAGGTCTACGAGACCTTAAACTTGCATTAAGAAGGGGTCGAGACTAAACCGAGCAGGTACAAATTTTTTTCAAAAAACAAACATTTTTCAAAGTTACAGTGGTCACATGCCCGTATGGATAGGCCGTGTGCCTTACACGGCACCAGACACACTCGTGTGTCCAAGCAGTGGCAAAACAGGGCATACATACTAACTTGTCCACATAGCCACAAGACACGCCCGTGTGCCAGGCCGTGTGAAATTTAGGGGGGTTACTGACTTGCTCACACGGCTAGTCACACGCCCGTGTGACATCCTGACTTAATTTGAATATGGACAGTATTGGACATAGGTGAGACACAAGCCCGTGTGCTCACCAGTGTGGACAATTATAGGTCATTTTCAATACCAAATTGCCACCCAAATTTTGGGCCACACCTACAAGCATCAAGCCATACTACATTCATATCTCAAATGCATCCAAAATATACCAAAACAGGTATCATTTAACCTTCAACTATATCATTTATTTCCACATTCAAATCCAACTCAAACATACTAATCCAAAGTATCAACTTCACATCAAAAACATATAATCCATGCATCATTTAATCCTTACCAATTCTTAGCATCTCTCATCATATCAATATCCCAAATCAACCATGAACTTATCAATATAGACCATCTCATTTAACCATTTATGAGCACATCAAAATAATCCAACTTATGCATCATAAAACAAGAACAAAACTCATCTATAAACACATTCATGAATAAGCCATATCACATGACTATTTTTACACATCTCAAACCATAACTTAAGTTCTCTAGCCTATACATGCCAAACTTTAATATGTACATTTTTAAAAGGTACTCAAAATAGATGATCGATAGTGTGATTGAGTCGTTGACAGTCCCCGAATTCAAGTTAGCTTTAATGTCACTGTAAAACAGAGAAAGACTTCACATAGTAAGCTTTAAAGCATAGTAAGTTCGTAATATAACACATTTAGCTCAACAATTCAAATTCATTATACAAAGTTAACTAACACATGGTTCACATCAATACTCAATCTCACCCATAGTTAATACTCACATAAACATCCATTTATTCCATATACAACATCATCAACCACATAGGTTCCGTACATACATGTACCATCACGTAATTATCAATCACATTTACCATTCAATGCTCATTACCATTATTCATTCAGTCCTCCTTCAACATTCGATGAATTTCGCACACTAAGTGCCATTTAATTAGCCGAAGCTACGGTAGCATCGCACACTTAGTGCCCATCACTTTAAATCGAAGATATCTCAATATCGCACACACAGTGCCAACTAATATAACTGATGCATTTCTTTATCTCGCACATCGTAGTAACCATTATATTTACACACACATAGTGCTACATTTCTTTAAATCCATATTTCACATTTCTAGTGCAACAATCACATTTCTGTTCATTTCATAAAAAATAAACGTTGTTTAAACAGTTTGTATTATACACGAACTTACTTCGGACGTAGAATTAATGATTCAAATCGATCAATCGAGCACTTTGTTCTTGCCTCGATCTAAGTCTGAATTTCTCTTTTCTTGATCTATACATATTCAAATTTAACTCTTTTATTCACCAAATCATTCAATTTAATCCAAATACACATATTTAGGACATTTTACAAAATAGCACTCACATTTTCACATTTTAACATTTAAGTCCCTATTTCATAAAATCACCAAATACACATAATTTCATTAGACACATGCCTAGCCGAATTTTTCCTTAGCTCATATAAGCCCTCATATTTCATTTATTTCACAATTTAGTACCTCAATTTCTCATTTTCATAATTTAGCCCATAATACTCAAATTCATCAAAAATCACTTTATAAAACATGTATATCAATCACCAAACTTGCATAATTCATCATCAAACATCACAAAACTCATGAATTCATAAATAACTAAACTCACAATCTTCATCAAAATCAGAAATTGAGGCATGGGCTTAATAAAATATTAAGCAACGATTATAAAAACATAAAAATCACTGAAAATCGAGCTCAAAACATACCTTGATTGAGCTTAGACAATGGTCGATTGTGAGAAAGCTTCTAACTGATAAACCATAATTTATACATATTTTAATGCTTGGCTTATTTTTGGATGAATTTACATTAGATTTGATGAATTCGATGCTCCTAATCCTTTAATTTCATGTTTTACACTCAGGAGAGCTTAGGGAGCAGAAACGAACGAGAAACGGGCCAAAAAGGGACAAAATGGGCCTACCATAGAAATCAACACGGCCTGGACCAACGTACACGGGCAGATCACATGGCCGTGTATGGCGAGCAGAGTCGAGCACGGCCTAAGGCTATCGAACACGGGCGTGTCCCTGCCGACCCCAAAACTAATTCTATTCAGAAAAGATAAATTCACTAACATCGAAGAGATGGCTGATAATAATCCGCTACCTCCTATGGTTGCCGCAAATCCGGTGAATCAAAATCCTGCCCCTCGTACTATGTATGATTATGCTAAACCTAATTTAGCAGGAACTGAATCAAGTATTGTTAGACCTGCTGTTGCTGCAAATAATTTTGAACTAAACCTAACACTATTCAGATGGTTCAGCAATTTGTTCAGTTTGATGGTTTGCAGGATGAGGATCCAAACAATCACTTGGCAAATTTTCTAGAATATTGCGACACTTTCAATATTAATGGCATTTTTGATGATGCCATTCGCCTTCTGTTGTTTCCCTTTTCGTTGAGGAACAAAGCCAAACAGTGGTTGAACTCCTTACCACGAGGGTCAATCACTACATGGGAACAAATGACAGAAAATTTTGTACTTAAATATTTTCCGTCGGCTAAAATGGCTAAGTTGAGGAATGATATCTCTTCTTTTGTGCAGATGGATTTAGAGATACTTTACGATGAATGGGAGAGATACAAGGATCTACTAAGAAGATGCCCTCACCATGGGTTACCTTTGTGGCTACAGGTTCAAACCTTTTACAATGGTGTGAACCCCTCAACTAGACAGTTGATTGATTCAGCCGCCGGTGGAACCCTAAATAACAAGACCCCTGAAGTGGCTTATGAGTTTATAGAGGAGATGTCACTGAATAACTATCAATGGCAAGTTACGAGGACATAGCCAACAAAAGCCGCCAGTGTTTTCAACCTCGATGCAGTGACCATGCTATCAAACTAGGTAGAGCTGTTAAATAAAAAGATTGATGGTTTGTATGGTTCTTCACAAGTACACCCAGTGATGCAATGCGACACAAATGGAGGAGGGACGAACAACACAGAATATCCATCCTACAACCCTGGCATAGAAAGCGAACAGATGAACTATATGGGTAATAATTCTAGACTTCAAAATAACCCCTATAGTAACACTTACAATCCAGGTTGGAGAAATCACCCAAACTTCTCATGGGGTGGTCAAGGAAATCAGAGACAACAATCGCCTCCAGGCTTTCAACAGCAACCCGTCCCACAAGAGAAGAAGCCAAACCTTGAAGAGATGCTGACGAAATTCATCTCGATGTCCGAAACTCATTTTCAAAATACTGAAACAGCTAAAAAAATAGCAAACATTAATTCAAGGGATTAAGAATCAAATTGGACAGCTGACCAAGTTAGTTTCCGAAAGGCAACCAGGTAATTTACCTAGTAACACTGAACCTAACCCAAAAGAGCATGTGAAGGCAGTAACACTAAGGAATGGGAAGGTATTGGTTGAAGCTGAAAAGAAGATATTGGTTGAATCTGAAAAGAATATGCCACAAGAAACTGATAAGGAAAAGGGTGAGAAGTAAACGAGAATGTAACACCGGTACTTAAAGAGTATAAACCACCGATCCCATATTCGGCAAAGTTGAAGAAAGACCGTATAGATGCACAATATGGTAAATTTCTTGAACTTTTTAAACAATTACATATTAACTTACCTTTTGTTGAAGCTATTTCGCAGATGTCGACATACGCAAAATTCCTAAAAGAGCTTTTAACAAACAAAAAGAAGTTTGAAGAGCTATCGACCGTGGAGCTTAACGAGGAATGTTCAGCTATTCTCCAAAATAAGCTACCAACCAAATTGAAAGATCCAGAAAGTTTCACTATTCCCTGTTTAATTGGTGTTTAAATATTGAGAAAGCATTAGCTGATTTAGGTGCCAGTATTAATTTAATGCCTTATAAAATGTTCAAGCAGCTTGGTCTTGGGGAACCAAAACCCACTAGGATGAGTATTCAATTAGTTGACAAATCTATTAAATATCCTAAGGGAATTATTGAAGATGTTTTGGTAAAAGTTGATAAATTCATATTCCCTATTGATTTTGTTGTGCTCGACATAGATGAGGACGTTGAGGTACCTTTAATTTTAGGACGCCCATTTTTGGCTACTGCTAAGGCTGTTATTGATGTAGGTGATGGTAAACTTGTGCTAAGGGTAGGTGACAAGGAAATCATTTTTAAAATTTATGACGCTATGCGATATTCTAGAGAGCAAGATGATTCCTGTTATTTTATTGATGCTATTGATCATTTTATTCAAGATTCTTTTCAGGAAATCATACATGAAAACACGTTAGAACTGTGTCTTAACCAAGGTGAGGGGGCAAATGATGATACCAATAAGATGGGGGAGATAAAAAGTGAGTTAAATTCTAATACTTATTCCCCAAGACAAAAGAAGTATGAGGGAATTGAAATAAACGACAAACTAAAACAAAAACCCTCTATTGAAGAACCTCCCAAATTGGAATTGAAATAGTTACCAAATCACTTAGAGTATGCATTCCTCGGAGATAATTCTACACTATCAGTAATCATCTCTTCAGAACTGGAACCCAAAGAGAAAGACTAATTACTACAGGTACTAAAGGAGCATAAAAGAGCCATATCTTGGAAGATTTCTGACATTAAAGGGATAAGTCCATCATTTTGCACCCACAAAATTTTAATGGAAGATGAATATAAACCATGTGTCCAACCTCAAATACGATTGAATCCCAACAAGAAGGAAGTTGTTAAGGCTGAGGTAATTAAACTTCTAGATGCTGGAGTTATTTATCCTATTTCTGACAGTACTTGGGTAAGTCATGTGCAAGTTGTTCCAAAGAAGGGAGGCATGACTATTGTGGCTAACGAAAAGAATAAATTGATTCCAACAAGAACAGTCACAGGTTTGAGAGTCTGCATTGACTATAGGAAGTTGAACGATGCCACAAGAAAAGATCACTTTCCTTTACCCTTCACTGATCAGATGTTAGAAAGATTATCTGGGCATATGTACTATTGCTTTCTAGACGGACTCTCTGGCT
The DNA here is from genome assembly GCA_005393395.2 of Gossypium australe. Taxonomy (NCBI): domain Eukaryota; kingdom Viridiplantae; phylum Streptophyta; class Magnoliopsida; order Malvales; family Malvaceae; genus Gossypium; species Gossypium australe. Next base: position 32,546,506 of record CM016616.1, on the reverse strand, counting down.
ACTTCCAAATCCCAATAGCTCTTGAGGATCAAGAAAAGACAACATTTACATGTCCATATGGTACGTTTGCTTATCGTAGAATGCCTTTTGGATTATGTAATGCTCTTGCTACTTTTCAGCGTTGTATGCTAGCCATCTTTGATGAACTTGTGGAAGATATTATGAAGGTATTTATGGACGACTTTTTAGTATTTGGTAATTCTTTCCACCTTTGCCTTAAAAATTTAAAACAAGTTCTAATGAGATGTGAGGAAACAAACCTTGTGCTTAATTGGGAAAAATGTCACTTTATGGTTCGAGAAGGGATTGTGTTATGTCACAAAATTTCTAGTAAAGGGATTGAGGTGGATAAAGAAAAAATTGAAACCATAGAAAAATTACCTCCTCCTAGTTCAGTTAAGGCTATTAGAAGCTTTTTAGGACATGCTGGATTTTATAGAAAATTTATTAAGGATTTTTCTAAAATAGCTAAGCCTTTAACAAAACTACTAAAAAAAATATGTGCCTTTCAATTTTGATCAGGAATGTTTAGATGCATTTAATACCCTCAAAAATAAATTAATAAATGCTCCAATTATAATTGCACCTGATTGGAATTTACCCTTTGAACTAATGTGTGATGTGAGTGATGTTGCAGTAGGTGCAGTTTTGGGACAGCGAAGAGACAAGCATTTTCAGCCGATTTATTATGCTAGCAAAACATTGATGGCCGCACAAGAAAATTACACCACCACAGAAAAAAGAGTTGCTAGCTGTGGTTTGTGTATTTGATAAATTTAGACAATATTTGATATTAACTAAAGTTGTCGTTTACACTGACCATTCAGCTCTTCGTTATCTTTTAACTAAATCTAATGCAAAACCTCGACTCATAAGATGGATTTTACTCTTACAGGAATTTGATTTGGAAATTCAGGATAAGAAAGGAGCTGAAAATCTTGCGGCAGACCATCTTTCTAGGCTTGAAAATCCACATGTCAAAGAACTCAATGAGAGTGAGATAAATGACTCATTTCCTGAAGAACAATTCTTGGCTATATCCGACTCCAAGGTACCCTGGTTTACAGATATTGTGAATTAATTAGCTGCTAACATCCTACCAAAAGGGTTGACACATCATCAAAAGAAGCGACTCTTTGCTAATGTGAAAAACTATTTTTGGGAGGACCCTTTCCTTTTTCGTGTATGTGCAGATCAAGTGATTCAGAGATGTGTTACAAAGGCAAAAGCAAGTAAAATTCTAGAACATTGCCACTCAGGACCAACAGAAGGACATTACAATGGGATTAGGACAGCACATAAAACACTCAAATTAGGTTTTTATTGGCTCACTCTATTTAAGGACGCTAATAGGTATGTTACTTCGTGTGATAGATGTCAGAGAACAGGTAATGTCTCTAAACGCGATGAAATGCCTCAGACGTATATGCTATCATGTGAAATATTTGATGTATGAGGTATAGATTTTATGGGTCCATTCCCTAGCTCATTTGAGAATAAATACATCTTAGTAGCGGTTGATTATATGTCAAAATGGGTAGAAGCTCAAGCTTTACCTGCTAATGATGCTAGAGTGGTAGTGAGATTTCTTAAGAAACTCTTCTCTTGATTTGGAACACCTAGAGCAATTATCAGTGATAGGGGTACTCATTTTTGTAATACTTAGATTGATAATATCTTAAGGAAATATGGAGTACACCACTAAACAGCTACCCCTTATCACCCTCAAACCAGTGGACAAGTTGAAGTAGCAAATCGAGAGCTTAAGTGTATTCTAAAGAAAACCATAGAATCAAATAGGAAAGATTGGGCATTAAAAGTAGATGATGCTTTATGGGCCTATAGAACCGCATTTAAAACTCCCACAGGAACATCCCCATACAGACTTTTCTTTGGAAAGAGTAGTCATCTACCATTTGAATTAGAGCACAAAGCATTTTGGGCCATAAAATTCTTAAATTATGATCTTAAACTTGCAGGTGAGAAAAGATTGATGTAGTTGAACGAGCTAGATGAGTGGCGAGCTAGTGCCTACGAGAACTCACGTTTATACAAGGAAGCAACAAAGCGATGCCATGATGCTCGTTTGAAGCAACCAAAGAAATTTGAAGTTCGAGATCTTGTTCTACTATACAATTCGAAGCTCAAATTGTTTCCTGGAAAGCTGAAATCAAGATGGTCAAGTCCATTCGTAATCAAAACCATTTTTCCTATGGTACAATTGAGGTAACCCATCCGACTTATGGCACATTCAAGGTAAACGGTCAACGACTTAAAATATATAATGGTGAAGATTTTAGGGATATGAGAGAGGAGCTCCAGCTCCGTAAACCTTCATATAGAGATGAAAACAGGGTAAGTCTAGCCTAAGACTTTAAACGAGCGCTTCTCGGGAGGCAACCCGAGCACTAACTTCACTAATATCCATATTTTTAATTTTTAAGCATCTAACTAAAAACTGACCAAGTAGGCGCAGGTTTCCATACCCACACGGCCTTGTACACAGGCGTAGCCATGGCCGTGTGGCCACCACAGATAGGAACATAGGCGTGGCGGAGATCGTGCAGGCCAAGGAAGAAAAAAAGTTTCCCCAACACACGGGCTACAAAAAACACCACGGCCGTGCGATGTGGCCGTGGTCGAAATTGGCTCGAAAACACAGGCTATGATAAAGTGCCACAACCATGCGATGCAGCCGTGGTTGATACAGAGTAAATGACACGGGCGTGTGACACGCTCGTGCCTATAAGCCGTGGTTGAAACTGAAAGAATCACACGGGCGTAGGACATGCCCGTGCCTTTAGGTCGTGGTCGATATTGACTAATCACCACAGGCGTGTGATACTGAACACGGGCGTGAGAGAAATGAACGAAGCATCACTCGGCTGTGCGATTTGGCCGTGTGACCTAACACGCCTAGGGAACACGGGCGTGGTCTAAGACTTAGACGTGCCCTAATTCAAAATTTTCGAAACACACGGGCTAAATAAAGGGCACACAGGTGTGGCCCCTGATCGTGTGCCCTAATCCCTATTTAAAGCACCCCACTGCTCATCTTCCCCAAATTTTTCCCTCCCAAAACCCTAGCCGCTCTTCCCCAAACAACCCCTCTTTCTTCCCCATTCCGGCCACTGTCAACCCTCCTCTTCCACTCATTTTTCTCCTTTCCCCTTTCTCTTCCATGCACACTAGCACGCAATCCACGCCCGTGTCCAACACCATGCCCGTGCGCCACCACCACGTCTGTGCCACCGCGTCAACGCCCCCATCGGTTCATCTGTCTCCACCGTTGTTACTCATTTAATTCATTTTTATCTATTTATTTGATCATATTCTCTGCTCTTACTATTGTGCTTATCATAATGCCTATTTCTAATTTCTTAGTTTATTTTGATTATTTAGTTTATTTAATTTGCTTTTATTTAGTCATTACTTCCTCTTAGTGATTTTAGCATTACTTACTCAACTATTATAGGATTATACTATTTAGGACTACTAGGATAGTGCATTTTGGCTAGCAATGATACTTGAAATCTTTGGCTTCAAAAAAGTGGAAGGGTGCCGGTGTGACCTCCTCAAGCGCCTCTGCCGAAGTACACCACTCGTCCCTACAGTTTCCTCCGGAACCCCATGAGGAGCTCTTTCAGTTACTTCACGCGCGACCCCTCGGCTTGGGGAGGTGCATTGATTGGGCTACCTTGGAGCGGGTCCAACTAGCCGACGCCGTTCGGGCCCTCCTGACTACCGGCCCATGAGGGCACCTCTTCGGGATTGTCGACCTGACATATTTAGAGCTTACTTTAGAGTTCTATTCCATATTCCACCTTCAGACGGTGCTGACCAACTTTGACGACCCGGCCACAATCCTATTCCGTCTTGGGCGCCTTGTACGAGAGATGAGTATCCCAGAGTTTGGGGTCGCCTTAGGACTGTACACCGAGGAGTTCATGGAGGACGACGACTTTGAGGACCTCCATCGCCACATCCACTACTACCCTTTGAAATGTTGGAGAGATTTTGTCTCTACCTCGGCGACATATGATCCCAGTCGCTCCAAGGCCTCCGCTCTTGCCCCATCCTTGAGGTACTTACACGCCATCCTGGCTCATACTTTGACGGGTAGGCAAGAGAGCACTGACGTTGTCAATTCTCACGACGCCTATTTTTTATGGTGCATGGCACAAGGGCACATGTTTGATCACGCTTACTTCATCGTCCTCGCCATTCAGCATCAGATGGAGTGACATCGGAGAGGGGACATCTCCATGGGCCCATACATCATAGGCCTTGCTCGATATTTTGGGCTCCTCAACACTACAGCTCAGTCTTTCTCGCTCACCCTTATCGGGTAGATGTCCCCGCAGGGCATCCAGACAATGCTTCATATGAGGATAATTGAGTGTCGACGTGGTTTTAATCCTCCCCAGTACCGACTATCACAACCCACCGATCAGGACGCCATAGAGGACATTACTGATGATGTCCCCCCACAGCATGAGGAGCCACCATCTGCACCACCGCCACCGCACCGACCAGTTCATGCGATAGCTTCACTAACTGACATCTCTGAGCGCCTCACTCATTTCGAGCAATATTGTACTCAGTAATTTAATGACAATGCTCGATGATTCGACGACATCGAGGCGACGCTGCAACAGATTTGTCAGCATTTTAACATATCGCCACCACCCCCACCTCAAGATCCATCTGGGGATGAGGACCTTTGAGTCCATTTATTTTCATTTTTATTTTTCTTTTCGTTTTCTTTATTTTATTTAAAATTTTAAACTATTAAACTATTTCCTTTTCTTGTCTTTAAAGTATATTAATTATGTTGATTTCATTTTATCTTTGGTTGTTTATTATCGAGTAATCATAACAAAATTCATTTAATAAAACCCCCTAAAACTTTACTGATGACTCCGTAGTGTCAAAAGGTTCAAGGTGCTACTAAGGAACTGGAATATCCACCTCTACCTTCACCTCTGCACAACTTTCCCGTTTCTTTTCCTTGACTACCATCCAAAATTCAGGAAGTTTCACTTCTCTCCCTATCTTATGGGTTTATTTTTATCTTACTATATTATTTATCTTTTTACATTGAGGACAATGTACATCTTAAGTGTGGGGAGATTAACTATAGTATTATTTAAAAATCCCTGAATTTTGTCTTATTCTTAAGTAAATTTTCTCATATTACTAATTAGAATGAAACTTCTTTTGACTATGATTTTTATTGATATGTTTCGGATTAAGTCATAAGTAATTGTGCATTGATGGCTTAAACTTTGTGATATTAGAGAATCAACCATGATAAGTCTATTTTCAGAATTAAAAATTTATTAGGTTGTTTCCCTAAATTTAAATATTACTTTGAAGTTTGAAATTTGTAAGGTTGACATCAAAAACCATAAATTTTGTGAGAATTGAGCCTTTTAGAGCATATACTTTTCTTACTCACTTCATTGTTGGTTATGAGTGTGTCAATATTGATTTGTTATTCTAGAACTTGCTTCGATTATACATGTCGAGACCACGCCCTTGATTTGATATACTAAGATGATAAAGGCACTTAGGATTTAACCCACTTACTCCATAAAAAGCCTACCCTCATAATTAACCCCCAGTGAAACCTTTTTAGCCTAATAAACCGTTTCTTGACTCACTTATTAATATTAACCCAAAACCAAATTTTTACTTCCCTTAATCTTTTGACGTCCCTTTTGTCGAGATTTGATTTGATTAGTTGCCTATATATATTCTTTTACTTGTTCTTATTCAAAAAAAAAATTGAAAGTATATTCATTATTAATTCTATGTTTTATGAGCTTAAACGGTTAATTTCACATCCTTAGAAGAAGCTCATGTTATTAGTGATGAGTTTTCAATCGATATAATTATTTAGTATTAGTTCAATTTTTCTAGTTAGGTAAATTATCAATTCAATCTCGATTCTAACCCTTTAATTTAGCCTTTATCCACACCTTTAACCTAAGCCCCATTACAACCCTTTTAAGACCTTTTGATTTGTGTATCATCTCATTTTATAGTGGTTGAGATTTGATTTTCATGCAAGCTTATGGGATTAACTTTTCATGTTTGACTTTTGAGTGCTTAATCTGAACCTTAAACACGTTTAGTGATTTGAGTGAACCCTTAGTGAGGATGTCAATTCTTGTCAATTTCGAATTAAAGGTGATTATTTAGGTAAGGGGAAACACATATGTTTTCGTGCTATAAAAATTTATGACTTACATTGTTTGAATCTTTAGGACTCTTTCAGTTAAATTATCAATGTATGAATTATCTATGAATTATGATGAGACATGATTAATGAAAATTATGAATTGAGGAAGTTAATTTTAATTGTGAGTTGAGGATTTTGCTTGAGGACAAGCAAAGGCTTAAGTGTGGGGATATTTGATAAACCATAATTTATACATATTTTAAGCCCATGCTTGGCTTATTTTTGGATGAATTTGCATTAGATTTGATGAATTCGATGCTCCTGATCCTTTAATTTCATGTTTTACACTCAGGAGAGCTTAGGGAGCCAAAAAGAACAAGAAACGGATCAAAAAGGGACAAAATGGGCCTACCACGGAAATCAACATGGCCTGGACCAACGTACACGGGCAGATCACACAGCTGTGTATGGCGAGTAGAGTCGAGCACGGCCTAAGTCTATCGAACACGGGCGTGTAACATCCCGAATTTGGGCCTAGTAGGATTGGGCCGATTGAGCCATGGGCTTTAGGAAAAATTTGTGTGTCATCTAGTTACTTGTGTTAGCTCGGGTAGTATTGTTTGTGTGCTTAGTATATTTGTGTGAAGGCTTGGAAATATTAGGAAGCTAGAATAATTTTTAGTATGGTTTATTTAATGAAGTGGATTAAGTGGGCTTAGCACTTAAGTTAATTTAAGTGTTCATTTAAAGCATAAGAGGAGTAAGTGGCAAGTTGGTTAAGGAGTTTGGAAGGTGGCTTGAGGTTAGAGGTTCGAGTAGCATGTTTAGCATTTTCAAGGTTTATTTTTGAATCCTTGCATTGATGGACGGTGAAACTTATTTATGATTGGTTGGACTATTTCTTTTGGTAAGTTGAATATATGATTAAGGAAAGCATGAAATTTGGGATAAGATTCTTAAGCTTTTGGAAAGATGGGGGGACAAAAGGCTTGGCTTTAGGAGAATGTTTTGGAAACTTTGTCAAGGCTTTAGTGCATGTATGTGGACGGTATGTATGGCTAGGGGTGGCCAAATTTTTGGTTGGTTGGTAGCTAGTTAGTGCCAATTTTCTCTTTGGTTAGTAGGCATTTTCGGCTAGCTTGGTAGACATTCAACTTGTGTTTTGTGTCAAAACCGAAACTCCTTTGAACTTTACCAATTCTTCTCTTTTGTGCACCATTTGGTATTTTTATTTCTTTCATCTTCAAAGTTATTCTCTTTAGCCGAATGCACTTTGATCTTTTGGTGCAATTTTGAGCACTTTTCTTCTTTGGCAAATTAAGTGTTTGGCCGAACCTCTCTCTCCCTCATCTCTCTTTTCTTTTCTTTTGACATTGGTTCATAAACATCTTCTTTTTCACTCTCTTGGCCGAATATCTCTCCATCTCAAATACCATTTCTTTTTCATTTGTTCAAAGATAAAACATCTACGTCCATTCTATTTCTTCTTTTCTTTTTCACTTCACCATAGCCGAATCTTCTACTTCCTTTTAGTATCATTTTGGCCGAATATTCAAGGGTAGACTCTCCTTGGTTTTCTTCTATCGATTTTGGATAAAAAGGGGTAAGTGTTCATGGACGTTTTCCTTTCTTTTCTTTCTCGTTTCTATGATGTTTTTCTTATGGACAAAGGCCGAACCTTTGGGCATTGTTTTGCAAGGTTCTAACCATTTTAGGATTCGATTATTCTCTTAGGCTCTTTGGGATTTCGGAAGCAATCGATTTAAGTCATTCCTTTAGCGAATCGGAGTTGGTAAGTCAAGTGGTAAGGATTTTATACTTTTAAAGTTGGTTGAGGAAGCCTAAGATTGATTGGATTTAGTGATATGGCCGAATGGCCTTTGTTTATAATATTGTGATATGGCCGATTGTAGGACAAAGTGATCTAGTGCGTTAGATCGAATCTTCGGAAGTTAGTATTTGCGTTGGTGAAAGGTGTGTATCTTACACACTTTATAACTTGGTTTATATTTGTATGTTTATGTGTGTTATTACTAGTCATATTATGAAAGTGGGAAAAACGATGAGATTTGGATTTGATACCATGATGGTATGAATGAGAATTCGGGTAAGTCCGTTTCGATATGTTGTTAATACATGTGGATTGAAATCATGATCTACGATTTATGATATATTTATTATATGATTCATATCATAGTATAATGACATGATTTGTTTATCTATTGCATTGGTATGGGCAATACGAGAGGAGGGGGAAGATTGTGACTTCGGTCACCAGTGATTTGGTATCACATTGTGTCTTCAGACACCAGAGATTTGGTATCTCCAGTGATTTGGTATCACATTCGTGTCTTCGGGCACCAGAGGTTTGGCACCTCATAGCGTCTCGTCCCTGTGGTTAATACCACCGTGGGTTGGCCCCACTTTTGAGATATGGGATTGACGCCAGTGATTTGGTATCACATGTGGGTTGGCCCCACAACTTGATGATTTGTGACTTCGGACACCAGTGGTTTGGAACCACCAGTGATTTGGTATCACATTCATGTCTTCGGACACCAGAGGTTTGGCACCTCATAGCGACTTGTCCCTGTGGTTAATTCCACCGTGGGTTGGCCCCACTTTGAGATATGGGATCGTCTGCTAGTGATTTGGTATCACACGATGGGTTGGCCCCATCACTTGATTTGTGACCTCGGTCACCAGTGTTTTGGTAACACAATTGTGCCTTTGGACACCAGTGGTTTGGCACCACCAGTGGTTTGGTACCACACGGGGTAGAAAAGGAGTTATGGATGGCTAGGTTGGGTGCATTATACATATATGTTGCTTTGTTATAAATTGTGTAAGCATGTGGTATTACCCGGGAGAGGGAATATACACTGAGTCTTGGTGACTCACCTTCTCCCTTATCATTTCAGGTGATTCGTGAGATCGCGGATTTATAGCCGGATGAACTCGAGGAGGCCATGCAATAAATTTCGGTTCTACGTGAACTTTGGTTTGAGAACTTTACTTTATTTAAATTTGGTTTTATACTTTTATGGGTTTGTAATAAGGCCTCTTTAAATTATGTTTTGGATCATTTTTATGTTTTGATTATGTTTTAAATATGGTTATAAATTCTTGATTATTACAATAAATTGAGCACCAAGTTTTCTAACTACACAATGCGATGGTTTTTAAAATGTTACATCGGGTAACATAAATCATTTGGTAATTCTAACAACTTATGTGTTTTCGATAATTTAAATGATTTTCAAATATCTAGTTTCTACATTCAAATGCAAATGGTTTTCAAAGTAATAATTTGAGTTTTCTTAAAATGACATAAATGTTTTCTTAACTAAGTTTTAAAAGTTTTACTTACGGCATTTCAAAAACAAATTATCAGTTTTTAACTTATTATACACCTGATTTCTACAAATATAGAATTTCAAAGGGTTTTTCACAAAAATTTAATCGTTAACTCGTTTTTCTTCGAAATATTTTCCTCAGTGACATACCAATTCGGTCGTGGCGTATTGACCGGGTTTGGGGTGTTACAAATTGCTATCAGAGCTAAGTTCAAAAGCTCGGCTGTGGGCCCGAGGCCCAAAATGTTTTAAAGTATGGTTTAAGATGTTTTCGTTGAAAATTTTATGGTTGGAAAAGCATGGCCCCGAGTCTCCAGCATCAATCTGCCCGGGTAAGTACATCAAACAATTGATTTTGATAATATGATGATGATGATATGATTGTGTAGTAGTAGGAACTGCTCTAGAGACCTAAAACTATAGGGTGGATGTACTCGCAAAACAACCTCTTATAGAAATCTTTTTCATAAAACTGTTCTTTAAAGAAAGCGGAATAATGACTAATGCATAAAACTTTTAACTTAGATAAAACGAGACGTTAGACATGAGTACTCGAGGACGAGGTCGTGTTATGCGTGGACGTGGTCGAGGTAAGATGGCTGTGTCTGAGCCAGTGAGGTCGGGTCAAGGATCCGAGAATGAGGTACCACCAGTTCCACCTCCAGCGGTTGGAGTTGAGCATCAGGATCAAAAGGGGGATGACGCAGTGTCTCAGGCGATGCTGCGAGTTCTTGAGAGGGTAGTTGGAGTAAGTGGAGGCGCGGGAGCTGGGAAATCTGTTCCAAAGCGACTCCGAGCCAACGGAGCCGAGGTATTTCGAGGTGTTTCGGGTGTAGCTCCCAGCTCAGCTGAATATTGGTTAGAGGCGACGGAGCGAATCATGGAGGATTTGGATTTGAATGCTGAGGAAAAGCTAAAAGGGATTGTATCGCTTCTTCGTGATGAGTCATATCAGTGGTGGCTCACGGTTCGGAATGGTGCTGCAGTGGAGGATCTCACTTGGGACTTCTTTAAGGCAGCGTATCAGAAGAAATATATCGGGTCTAGTTACGTTGATGCGCAGCGTAAGGCATTCCTGAATTTGGTCCAAGGGAGTAAATCTGTATCAGAGTATGAGGCTGAGTTCTTAAGATTGAGTCGGTATGCTGGAGGTATTGTGGCTTCGGAGCACGAGTGATGTGTTCGATTCGAGGACGGTTTGAGAGATGAGCTGAGGTTGCTAATTGCTCCACATCAGGAGCAAGAATTTGCTGCGTTGGTTGAAAAGGCTAAGATAGCCGAAGGAATAAAGGAATCTGGAAGGCAGAGTTACGATCGGAATAAGCATAAGAGAGGATATGGATCATCTGGGTCGGACGAAGATTCTCAAAAAGGGGTTAGGCAGAGTGGGCCGAATCAGTCTGGGAGGCCTGTTACTGCTAATCAGAAACCAGCACAGTGTAATCGATGTGGGAAGTTTCATTGGGGCGAATGTTGGACCGGTGGGAAAGGATGTTTCGAGTGTGGCTCGCTGGATCATCGTGTGAGGGACTGTCCACGTAAGCAAGCCAGGAATCAATCTGAAGGTCAAGATCGTGCTCAGTTCAGAAATGAGGGACCGTCACCGCAGAGAGGTCGTGATAACGGTAGAGGAGGTAATGGTTCTGGTCGAGGTCACGGAGCATCGGGCAGAGGTGCAAGCAACACTGAGGCAAGACAGCCTGGGTTGGTGCATGCAGCGAGACGTCGAGAGGAGGGCGACGCACCGAACGTCATCACCAGTATGTTCTTGATCATTGGATTTCCATATATCGCTTTGATTGATGTGGGTTCGACGTATTCAAATGTTGTTAGTAGTATAGTAGTTTTATTAATATCAGAGTGCGCAGCAAGAGCGTAGTGTGGTGAGATAGGATGTACGACTGTTAGTTAGTTTGAAATTTCAAGGACGAAATTTTCTTTAAGGAGGGTAGAATTGTAACATCCTGAATTTGGGCCTAGTAGGATTGGGCTGATTGGGGCATGGGCTTTAGGAAAAATTTGTGTGTCATCTAGTTACTTGTGTTAGCTCGGGTAGTATTGTTTGTGTGCTTAGTATATTTGTGTAAAGGCTTGGAAATATTAGGAAGCTAGAATAATTTTTAGTATGGTTTATTTAATGAAGTGGATTAAGTGGGCTTAGCACTTAAGTTAATTTAAGTGTTCATTTAAAGCATAAGAGGAGTAAGTGGCTAGTTGGTTAAGGAGTTTGGAAGGTGGCTTGAGGTTAGAGGTTCGAGTAGCATGTTTAGCATTTTCAAGGTTTATTTTTGAATCCTTGCATTGATGGACGGTGAAACTTATTTATGATTGGTTGGACTATTTCTTTTGGTAAGTTGAATATATGATTAAGGAAAGCATGAAATTTGGGATAAGATTCTTAAGCTTTTGGAAAGATGGGGGGACAAAAGGCTTGGCTTTAGGAGAATGTTTTGGAAACTTTGTCAAGGCTTTAGTGCATGTATGTGGACGGTATGTATGGCTAGGGGGTGGCCGAATTTTTGGTTGGTTGGTAGCTAGTTAGTGCCAATTTTCTCTTTGGTTAGTAGGCATTTTCGGCTAGCTTGGTAGACATTCAACTTGTATTTTGTGTCAAAACCGAAACTCCTTTGAACTTTACCAATTCTTCTCTTTTGTGCACCATTTGGTATTTTTATTTCTTTCATCTTCAAAGTTATTCCCTTTAGCCGAATGCACTTTGATCTTTTGGTGCAATTCTGAGCACTTTTCTTCTTTGGCAAATTAAGTGTTTGGCCGAACCTCTCTCTCCCTCATCTCTCTTTTCTTTTCTTTTGACATTGGTTCATAAACATCTTCTTTTTCACTCTCTTGGCCGAATATCTCTCCATCTCAAATACCATTTCTTTTTCATTTGTTCAAAGATAAAACATCTACTTCCATTCTATTTCTTCTTTTCTTTTTCACCTCACCATAGCCAAATCTTCTACTTCCTTTTAGTATCATTTTGGTCGAATATTCAAGGGTAGACTCTCCTTGGTTTTCTTCTATCGATTTTGGATAAAAAGGGGTAAGTGTTCATGGACGTTTTCCTTTCTTTTCTTTCTCGTTTCTATGATGTTTTTCTTATGGACAAAGGCCGAACCTTTGGGCATTGTTTTGCAAGGTTCTAACCATTTTAGGATTCGATTATTCTCTTAGGCTCTTTGGGATTTCGGAAGCAATCGATTTAAGTCATTCCTTTAGCGAATCGGAGTTGGTAAGTCAAGTGGTAAGGATTTTATACTTTTAAAGTTGGTTGAGGAAGCCTAAGATTGATTGGATTTAGTGATATGGCCGAATGGCCTTTGTTTATAATATTGTGATATGGCCGATTGTAGGACAAAGTGATCTAGTGCGTTAGATCGAATCTTCGGAAGTTAGTATTTGCGTTGGTGAAAGGTGTGTATCTTACACACTTTATAACTTGGTTTATATTTGTATGTTTATGTGTGTTATTACTAATCATATTATGAAAGTGGAAAAAACGATGAGATTTGGATTTGATACGATAATGGTATGAATGAGAATTCGGGTAAGTCCGTTTCGATATGTTGTTAATACATGTGGATTGAAATCATGATCTACGATTTATGATATATTTATTATATGATCCATATCATAGTATATTGACATGATTTGTTTATCTATTGCATTGGTATGGGCAATATGAGAGGAGGGGGAAGATTGTGACTTCGGTCACCAGTGATTTGGTATCACATTGTGTCTTCGGACACCAGAGATTTGGTATCTCTAGTGATTTGGTATCACATTCGTGTCTTCGGACACCAGAGGTTTGGCACCTCATAGCTTCTCGTCCCTGTGGTTAATACCACCGTGGGTTGGCCCCACTTTTGAGATATGGGATCGACGCCAGTGATTTGGTATCACATGTGGGTTGGCCCCACAACTTGATGATTTGTGACTTCGGACACCAGTGGTTTGGAACCACCAGTGATTTGGTATCACATTCGTGTCTTCGGACACCAGAGGTTTGGCACCTCATAGCGACTTGTCCCTGTGGTTAATTCCACCGTGGGTTGGCCCCACTTTGAGATATGGGATCGTCTGCCAGTGATTTGGTATCACACGATGGGTTGGCCCCATCACTTGATTTGTGACCTCGGTCACCAGTGTTTTGGTAACACAATTGTACCTTTGGACACCAGTGGTTTGGCACCACCAGTGGTTTGGTACCACCAGTGGTTTGGTACCACACGGGGTAGAAAAGGAGTTATGGATGGCTAGGTTGGGTGCATTATACATATATGTTGCTTTGTTATAAATTGTGTAAGCATGTGGTATTACCCGGGAGAGGGAATATACACTGAGTCTTGGTGACTCACCTTCTCCCTTATCATTTCAGGTGATTCGTGAGATCGCGGATATGGAGCCGGATGAACTCGAGGAGGCCATGCAATAAATTTCGGTTCTACGTGAACTTTGGTTTGAGAACTTTACTTTATTTAAATTTGGTTTTATACTTTTATGGGTTTGTAATAAGGCCTCTTTAAATTATGTTTTGGATCATTTTTATGTTTTGATTATGTTTTAAATAAGGTTATAAATTCTTGATTATTACAATAAATTGAGCACCAAGTTTTCTAACTACACAACGCGATGGTTTTTAAAACGTTACATCGGGTAACATAAATCATTTGGTAATTCTAACAACTTAAGTGTTTTCGATAATTTAAATGATTTTCAAATATCTAGTTTCTACATTCAAATGCAAATGGTTTTCAAAGTAATAATTTGAGTTTTCTTAAAATGACATAAATGTTTTCTTAACTAAGTTTTAAAAGTTTTACTTACGGCATTTCAAAAACAAATTATCAGTTTTTAACTTATTATACACCTGATTTCTACAAATATAGAATTTCAAAGGGTTTTTCACAAAAATTTAATCGTTAACTCGTTTTTCTTCGAAATATTTTCCTCAGTGACATACCAGATTCGGTCGTGGCGTATTGACCGGGTTTGGGGTGTTACAGGGCGTGTCCCTGCAGACCCCAAGACTAATTCTATTCAGAAAAGGCTATTTGTGGGCCAAGAAAGGCGTTCCAAAGCCTATATAAACACCATAGGGGGCAACCTAAAGGAGGACGCCGAGTAGAAGGCAAAAAATACTCGAAGACAGCCATCGGAAGTAGCTTGGAAGAAGGATCTTCATCGAGACTGAAGATCTCCCATCAAGTTCTTTAGAAGTTTTTGGGTTTTCTTATGTTTTGTTCTTTCCCTTATTTTAAGATGTTTCCCTTTATCAGTATGAACTAAACCTCTCAAATACCTAAGGGGATGAAACCTAAAATAGATCTTATTACTATTTGATTTATAAGATAAATACTTGTTCTTATTCTTAATTGTGAGTTCTTATTCTTGTTTTGATATTTTAGGTTATTGGTTCAAGTCGAATGTGCTTATTCAGTGGAGCAAAAGTCCCTGTTTAAGAGTAGATCAACACAATTAAGCGGAGTTGCTTGCAACCCTAAAAATAGGGTGACGAAAATCTGTCGGATTAGAGACAAATCTAATAAGGGAATCCATAGATCGACTTAATGAAACAATAGGGGTTTTAATTAGAAAGAGATTTCAATTAATCAACCTAGAGTCAGTTGTTTTTAGTCTTGAAAGAGATATTAACATAAATCAGGGATTTCTACGAATTAAGTCAAGTGAATAAATCGTATGAATCAAAAGTAATAAGTGAAGTCTAGGTGGATTCTTCCTTAGGTATTGTCTTTATCATATAAGTTGTCTAAAGGTATTTCCTTAATTTTTTTCTTTGTCGTGTTTTTAATTAAGTTTTAGTTTAAAAAGAAGCCACTCCAATTCTTAGGCTAAATAATAGAAGGATAGTAATTACTAGTACTCTTGGTCCTTGTGGATACGATATTACCGGTCTTACCATAACTATACTATTGAATTATAGGTGCGCTTGCCTTTATTGTGGTCATAGTTAGCTTTAGACACATCACTATCCCTTATTCTTTATTCAATTTTTGGCAAACAAGGATGATAATGGCTTATTTTTTTCATGTTTGTTTTATTATAATTAACATTAATAACCATTTTACAAATTTAACCTTAATATAACCATTAAAATTCTACTAACTAATGTCCATAATTGTCCATCCCCACTATCAAGAGTCTAATTACAACATAAGGACTCCTCATTTAATAAGACATGGTAATTAAACACTTGAACAATTAGCACACATCTTTTACATTTTATGTGATTAAGTCCTTTTTCGCAAATCAACACACAATCGATAAAATTTTCACACAAAATTTTCACACATGCTTAATCACATATTGTAAACACTAGAAATAATATTAAAATATTTTTCTGACCTCGGATTTGTGGTCTCGAAACCACCATTCTGACTACGGTCTAAACCGGGATGTTACAAGACTCTACAGTGAGGCTTCAATGATACACTGTCAATGGTATAACAATCATTTCGAAAAATTTTCCACTTCATCCCCTTGGCACATAAACTTGTCAAAACTTGGTGGAGTCCTTCAGCGGTCATAGTCTTGAAAAATTGGGTGTTGATAAACCGTAAAAGTAACATATTTTAATCCCACATTTAGCATATTTTCGGATGATTTATTCCTTGATTCATGTAAAAAGGTGCTTTTAATCCTTTCTTTTCATGACTTATACTCAGGAAAGCACCCAAGGATGGAAAGAATGAGAAACGGGCCTAAAACGAACCAAATTAGGCCAAAGAGGAAATCGACACGGCCTGGACTTAAGCCCACACGGTCGTGCCTCATTGAGCAACTAGAACACGGCCTGATCCTGATTCACACGGTCGTGCCTCATTAAAGAAATTCAAACATGGCTTAAAGACCATTCACACGGGCGTGTGACATGGCCGTGTCCCTGTCGTGGCAAAGAGAAATTTTAATCGGAAAAGGATACTTAGGCCAAAGAAATGCATTCCAAGAGCCTATATAAACCCCCTAAGGTGCAACCTGAAATGGGGCGGTGAGCTAGGCCAAGGAGCCAAGCCAAAAAGGTCAGATTTGTGGGAATCACTCGAAGAGAGCCAATTAATCCATCTCAAAAAGCCGGAATTCTACTCAAGACGGTGGATCTCTCCTTCAATTCCTTCAGGGGGTTTTAGGGATTTCTTATGTTTTGTTTTATTTTTTCTTCTGATATGTTTTCTTTTATTATTATGAACTAAACCCTTCAGATACCTGAAGGGGATGAAACCTAAGATTGATCTTGTTATTGTTTTCTAAACTATATGATAAATATTTGATTTCTTCTTAATTATGTGTGCTTAATTCTTGTGTTAATATTTCCGGGATATTGATTCAAGTTGGATGTGCTTAGGTGGAAGAGCAAAAGTCCCTGCTTAAGAGTAGATCTAGCATAATTAAGGGGGGTTGATCGCGCGCCTAGAGATAGGGTGACAAGATTTTGCCGGATTAGGGTGAAACCTAATATGGGAGTCCATAAATCGAGTTAATACAATTATAGGGGTTTTAATTAGAAAGAGATTTCAATTAATCAACCTAGGGTTAGACGTTATTCGCCTCGAGAGAGGGTTTAATATAACTTAGGGAATCTTACAGATCAAGTCAAGTGAATAAATCGTCTTGTTCAGTGTTAGATAACAAGTGAAGTCTAGGTGGATTCTTCCTAGGGTATCGTCTTGATCAATTGAGTTTTTCCAACAGTATTTCCCCAATTCGTTCTTTTTGTCTTGAGTCTTTAGTTTAGTGGTTAGTTAAATTAGATAACAACATCACTTATTTTAGGCTAGATAATAAAAAGAAAGTATTAGTACTTTTAGTTCCTTTGGGTTCGACAATCCGGTCTTGCCTAAGCTATACTACTGTTCGATAGGTGCACTTGCCTTAAATCATTGTCAGAGTTGGTTTCCAGGTTTGATCATTCTCATTCATATAAATTTGAAACTCTGAAATCTAACGATCAAGTTTTTGGCGACGTTGTCGGGGAACTAAAATATTAAGAAAGCTCTATTTTTATTACTTTAGCCACTATTATTTTTTTATTTTCCGCAATTTATTTTTTATTTTTTTAGGTTAAATTTTGATTTTGCTAAATTTTCTTTCTTTCTTTTCTCAGCAGGTGCCTCTAGTTTATGACTAGAAGGAGCCCGAAAGGACCACTACTATACGATAGTGATATTGAAGCAACCACTCGCAGGAATCGCTGAGAAATTAGGCGACCCTAAATTACACAGAAGAAGAGCGTGAAAACAGATCCAATCCTACTAAAGGGATGGACGAGAATAATCCACCACCACAAGATGTGGGAGAAAATAATGCTCTGCGTACTATGTAAGATTATGCTAAACCTCTTTTAACAGGAGCAGAATCGAGTATTGTTAGGCCTGCTATAGCTGCTAATAATTTTTAATTAAAACCTAACACTATATAAATGACTCAACAATTTGTTCAATTTGATGGTTTGCAGGACGAAGACCCAAACACTGATATAGCTAATTTTTTAGAGTTTTGTGATATCTTCAAAATAAATGGCGTTTCTGATGATGCCATACATATTCGGTTATTTCCCTTTTCATTAAGGAATAAAGCCAAACAGTGGTTAAACTCGTTCCACGAGGGTCAATCACTACGTGGGATCAAATGATCGAAAAAATTTTATTAAAATATTTCCCACCGGCCAAAACGGCCAAATTACGGAATGATATCTCTTCATTTGTGTAGATGGATTTAGAGACGTTATACGATGCATGGGAGGGATACAAGGATCTCTTGAGAAGGTGTCCGCACCATGGTTTACCCTTATGGCTTCAAGTCCAAACTTTCTATAACGGTGTGAACCCTTCAACGAGGCAACTAATTGATTCAGCCGCCGGTGGAACCCTGAACAATAGAACTCCTGAAGCAGCCTACGAGTTTATTGAAGAGATGTCACTGAATAACTATCAGTGGCAAGTTACAAGGACAAAACCAACAAAATCAGCCGGAGTTTTTAACCTCGATGCAGTAACCATGCTATCAACATAGGTAGAGATGATGAATAAAGAGCTTGATAGTTTGTGTTCTTTGCAGGCACATCCAGTAATGCAGTGCAGCGCAAGTGGAACTGTGGCAAATCCTGAGTACCCACCCTACCAACCGGGCGCAGAAAGCGAACAGATGAACTATATTGGTAATAATTTTGTATCTAATAATAACCCTTATAGTAATATTTATAATCCAGGTTGGAAGAACAACCCAAATTTTACATGGGGAGGTCAAGGAAATCAAAGACAACAACCTCCTCAAAATTTCCAAAATCAGTCCTATCCATAGGAAAAGAAGCTGAACCTTGAAGAGATGCTGACAAAATTCATGGCAGCCACAGAAAACCATTTCCAAAACACTGAAACAAACCAACGAACATCGATTGAAGAGATCAAGAGCCAAGTTGGGGAACTTACTAAGTCAGTTGGACAACTTGCAAAGTTAGTGTCCGAACGACCACAAGGGCATCTACCAAGGCACACTGAGATTAACCCAAAGGAGCAAGTCCAAGCCATCACAGCTCATGATAGTATAGGGTTAGATGAACCCAATTCAATACAAGGAAACGAGGTAAAAGAAGGTAAAGTAGATGTAACACAGGAAAAGCCAAAACCGATAATCAAGGAGTACCAACCTCGCATACCTTATCCCGAAGCGATGAAATGAGATGATACAGAGGAACATTTTGATAAGTTTCTTAAACTTTTAATGAAATTACATTTCAACTTACCTCTTCTTGAAGCTCTTTTTCAGATGCCAGATTCGAGGAAATTTTTAAAACAGCTCTTGACGAACAAGCGCAAATTAGACGAAGAGCCACACGTAGAATTAAACGCAGTATGCTCAGCAATGTTACAGAATAGACTATCGCAGAAGCAAAAAGATCCAGGGAGTTTTACAATTCCATGTTTAATTGGTAGACTAACTGTTGATAATGCATTAGCTGATTTAGGGGAAAGTATAAATGTCATGCCTTATAAAATGTTTAAACAACTAGGTCTAGGGAAACCCAAACAAACTAGGATGAGCATTCAATTAGCTGATAAAACTGTTAGAATTCCTAGGGGTATTATCGAATATGTTCTTGTAAAAATTGATAAATTCGTTTTCCCAGTAGATTTTGTTGTCTTAGACATGGATGAGGATAATTCGATACCCTTAATTTTAGGAAGACCCTTTTTAGCAACTGCTCGAACTAAAATTGATGTTAGCACAGGAGAACTCATACTTCAGGTAGGTGATGAATCGATCAGTTTACAAGCTCTTGACTCGGCCAGGACAACAATTGATGAAGGTGAAAAAGAAAATTCAGTTGATAACCAGGTTGTTTAACTTTCACCACAAGAAACACCACAAGGATACAAACCTGAGCCAAATCATGGACCTTGTGCCAACACAGAAGAATTACACAAGGAGCGAAGCCTTAAGGGCGGCAGATTAGAAGAGTGGAAGACACACTTTAAAGAGGAACCAGAACCACACAAAGAAAAACCGAAAGAGCCCCCAAAAGAGCTCATAGGAACGTCAAACCACTTCAAAATAAGAGACCAGGTACTATTAGATAAATCAGATCCTCGAATCACCATGTCAGACCTGAAAGCAAACGAAGAAATCCCTCTTGAGGTACCTAGTATCTTTCCATACGGAACAGTCGAGGTAAGCAACCCCATATTCGGCACTTTTAAGGTACACGTTTCTTGACTCAAACTTTATCAAGAAAATAGAACTGTACGCATGAGGGAAGATATTCAAACCTTTAAACCTCCTTGATTTTTTAAAAATGAGGAAAGTCTAGCTTAAGACTATAAACGAGCGCTTCTCGAGAGGCAACCTGAGCACTAACACAATTTATTTTCACATTCTGCTTTCAATCTATTTCCTTTTCTTCTTTTCTTTCTGAATACCTAGTTGTAAACTAACCATAAGTGTAGATTTCCAGACCACACGGTCTTGCACACGGCCGTGGCCGTGACCATGTGGAAGTACAGAATCTCCATACTGATATAGCAGAGGCGGCACGAATCAAAACCCAACTAATTTTAGAAATCACGGACCCAACCACCCACCACGGGCACCGACAAAGCGCCACGACCGTGC
This sequence comes from Gossypium australe, assembly GCA_005393395.2. Lineage (NCBI taxonomy): Eukaryota > Viridiplantae > Streptophyta > Magnoliopsida > Malvales > Malvaceae > Gossypium > Gossypium australe. The sequence goes on along the minus strand of CM016616.1, from coordinate 32,525,833 downwards.
GAGGTGGCTGTAGACGACACTGGCTTATCAGAAAAGGGTGTGGCTAGCTGAAAAATGGGCATGGAAAATCAACACGCTTAGACACACGACCATACGAGGTGGCCGTGTGAAACGACACGCCCTCGGTCCACGGGCGTGGGGAAGTACCAGAATTGAGCCTCTATTTAAATACCAACCCCTTCCCCATTCTTCTCATCTACTTTCCACCTCTTTTCTTATTTCCCATTTCTTAGATTCCCCTCTCTATAACAAGTCTCTATAACTCTTGAGCCACACCAAAGCCATGACGAAGAAGAGGAAGAAAGCAAGCATAGTCTCCTCAAGGGAGACCCCTATACATAAGTCCATGTCGTCCGCTTCACCCAAACAACAAGCCAAGGGTCTTTGAGACCATTTAGTTTCTATTTTTCTTTTCTCTTTTGCTTCAATTTCCTTCCCTTTGACAATCTTATGCTTAATCTAGTTTAATTTATTTTAGTTTCTTAGTGTCAAATTCAAAAGGCTGCTAGGGAATCACCACGACCACGACCATAGCCACGCCACTTCCGCCACCGCTAGCACCTCCGCAACCTTAGAGGTCACACCCACCTCGCGAACCATCCAACAATAAGGACTCCTCAGTCCATCCATCTTTTCTTTTAATTTTATTTTACTTTTTATTTTCCTTCCCTTTAGTTTTCTTGTCCTTAATTATATATTTAGTTTATTTTAAATGTGTCTTAATAAATCCTGGCTAATTCTTCACGATCCCTAATTTCTTCATCTAGTGCAGAGCTCATTAGTAACCGCCACAACAAAGGACGACACCTCCAATGTATTCTCCACATCCTCCAAGGAATCCATCCATAATTTAGGAAGTGTCACTTTTTCCCCTCTCTTTTGATTATCTAATAACTGTTATTATCTACCTTGTACATTGAGGGCAATGTACATCTTAAGTGTGGGGGTAAAAGTGCCTAACTTTTTGCATTATTCTCAATCCCTGAGGGTAAAAGTGCCTAACTTTTTTCATTATTCTCAAATCCCTAAATTATATTCTATTCTTAAGTAATTTTCTCATATTACTAATTAGGATGAAATTTCTGATGAATTATGATCTTTATTGACGTGTTTCTGAGTAAGCCATAGTTAATTGTGCATTGATGATTAAATTAGAAGAATATTAGAGAATCAAGCATGATAAGTCTATTTTTTAGAATAATTTTTTTTGAATAGGTTGTCTACCTGAATCTGAATGTTACCTTGAAATTTAAAATTTACAAGGTTGATGTCAAAAATACCCATAATTTTTGTGAGATTTTGAGCCTTATAGAGCATATATTCTTTTTCATGCTCACTTTATTGATTATGAGTGTGTCAACATTGAACTGTTATTCTAGAGCTTGCCTTGATTATACATGTTGAGACCACACCTATGATTTGATATACTGAGATAATAAAGGCACCTAGGTTTTAACCCACTCACTCAACTAAAAAGCCTACCTCCATAAATAACCCCTAGTAAACCCCGTTGATCCTAACAACCCTTTTTATTGACTCACCCACTAATATTACCCCAAAACCCTTTGTATTTGTTATCACCATTTATTTTGACTACCCTTATATCGAGATTTGATTTGATTAGTTACCTAATTATATTATTTCAGTAGTTGAATTTATCTTTTGTTACTTGATTTGTTCTTAAAAAAAATTCGAAGTATATTCAGTATTAGTAATATGAAAAGTGAGCTTATACAATTAAAAGTCTATTTATCAAAAGAAAAGCTTGTAGTATTAGGGTTATTACTTTTCAATTGATGTAGTTACTTATTATTAGATAGGTAACTTGTCAGGTCAGTCTCGATTCTAACCTTCTGATTCAGCCTTTATCCACACCTTTAACCCTAGCCCCGTTACAACCCTGTTAAAGACCTTTTGATCTGTTTATCATCTCATTTTACAGTGGTGGAGATTTGATTTTCAGGCAAGCCTATGGGATTAACTTTTCAGGTTTGACTTTTGAGTGCTCTTTTCTTGAACCTTAAACACTTCGAGTGATTTGAGTGAATCTTTTGTGAGGATGCCAGTCTTTGTAGGTTTTGAATTAAGGGTAATTATTCAGGTAAGGGGAAACACCTACGTTTTCGTGAATACAAATGTATGACTTATATTGTTTGAATCTTTAGGACTCTTCGAGTTAGATCATTCATGTATAAATTATCTATGAATTATGATGAGACATTGTTGATAGGAATTATGAATCATGGAAAGTTCGTTTTAATTGTGAGTTAAGAATTTTGCTTGAGGATAGGCAAAAGCTTAAGTGTGGGGGTATATGATAAACCGTAAAAGTAACATATTTTAATACCACATTTAGCATATTTTCAGATGATTTATTCCTTGATTCATGTAAAAAGTTGCTTTTAATCCTTTCTTTGCATGACTTATACTCAGGAAAGCACCCAAGCAAGGAAAGAACGAGAAACGGGCCTAAAACGAACCAAATTAGGAAAAAGAGGAAATTGACACGGGACTTAAGCCCACACGGCCGTGCCTCATTGAGCAACTAGAACACGGCCTGATCCCGATTCGCACGGCCGTGCCTCATCACAGAAATCCGAACATGGTTTAAATACCATTCACACGGGCGTGTGACATGGCCGTGTCCCTGTCATGACAAAGAGAAATTTTAATCAGAAAAGGATACTTAGGTCTAAAGAAACGCATTCCAAGAGCCTATATAAACCCCTTAAAGTGCAACCTGAAAGGGGGCGGTGAGCTAGGCCAAGGAGCCAAGCCGAAAAGGTCAGATTTCTGGGAATCACTCGAAGAGAACCAGTTGATCCATCGCAAGAAGCCGAAATTCTACTCAAGATGGCGGATCTCTCCTTCAATTCCTTCAGGGGGTTTTAGGGATTTCTTATGTTTTGTTTTATCTTTTCTTGTAACAGACCGAATTTGACCCTAATCGAAACAGTGGTTTCGGGACCACGAATCCGAGTCTGAGAAATATTTTAATATTATGTTTTGAGTCTATTATATGTGAATTGATGTGTGTGAAAGTTTCGTATGAAAATTTTATCATTTAAGTGCTTAATTTGATTAAAAGGACTTAATCGCGTAAAGTGTAAAAGTGGCATATTAAAGTGAAATGTGTTAATTTGAGCATGGCTTTATAATATGAAGTATGGAAAGGGTAAATAACCCATTTTATGAGTTAGTGGCCGGCCATGGACAATTTTGTCCTTAAGTTAAAATGTTTAGTTATTTTTAATTATAAGGTTAGTTTAGTAATTTGGTAATTATTTATTATATGTTAAAATAACCAAGAAAAGAAAGCCATCACCTTTGACTCATCCATGGCCGAATGTGGAGGAAGAAAATAAGCTTTAGATTCTTTGAAATTTCGGCACTTTGAAGCCAAAATTCAAGGTGAGTTTTTAGTTAGTTTTCGATAAATTTTACGTTTTTGAGATCGTTGCTTCGAACCGTAGCTGACCCATGTTAAAATTTTTGAATCTAAGCATGCTTGATGTTCGGCTATTGATAGGTTTATATGGTTTTTGATGTTTGATGATGTTAGATAAAAGATAAGTTAAAAATTAGTATATTATGTATTGGAAGTTTTGATGAATTTTTGTTTTTAGGGCCAAATTGTAAAAATGAAATTTTAGAGCGGCTTATTTGCAAAATAAGTGAAATGTGAGGGCTTGTAAAGTCCCTAGGAATATTCAGCCCTTGTATAGTCTTAGCTAATTTGGTGTATTTTGTGTGTTATGCAAATAGGACTAAATTCCAAAGTTGTGAAATATTAGGGGTAAAATAGTAATTTGCCCATTTATGTGTTTTGGGACTAAATTGAAATGAAATGTGCTTGAATGAGATTACTTTTGATATGTTTAGATCAAGAACAAAGAAAAACGGAATTAGATCCGGGAAAGACGAAGGTTCTCGAATAGCCGATTTACACGGTCTATCGACAGCCGAGGTAAGTCCTTAAGCTGAAATATATTAAAGAATTATTTATGAACATATTAAATGATAATGTTTGATAAATTTTAGTACATATTTATGTCATAGCCGAATGTATATAAGTATATTAGATTGATTGCATAATTTGATAATGTGATATGAATAAGTGTCTTGATGCGAATTGTGGGATTGTACAATGACGTAATGATTTTAGTTGTTTAATGTGAATAAGCTTAGTTGAATTGGATATGTAATATAGTTATGAAATGTGTGTGGAATGATTGATCACAGTGATTTATTTCAGGCTTTAAGCCTAGCAGGCCTAGCGCCGGTGATTTATTTCAGGCTTTAAGCCTAACAGGCCTAGTGCCGGTGACTTATTACGGGCTCTGAGCCTAGCAAGCCTTGTGCCGGTGTTACTTATTACGGGCTCTGAGCTTAGTAGTCCTTGTGCCGGTGTTACTTATCGGGCTTTGACGCCTAGCAGGCTTGATGCCGGTGATGTGTTTTACAAAGGAGAAACAGAATTTTGTTCAAGGCAAACTATAGCTAATGTATCTAGTTAAAGGCTCAGGTAAGCAAGTAAGGTATGTTATGTTTAATGTTACTTGAGTCGAGTTAATACTATGAGAACAGTGTTATGTACATTTGAGATTAAGATTGATGTGCATGAGTATTATATGATTGAATTTGAGCTCGAATGTACTATTATGGAGATTCGGTTTTCAAATAGAAATGCTAAGAGTGAAAGGAATTTTAGTACAATAACATGGTTGATATGAATGCAGTACTTATACGATTTGGAGCATGTGATTCTTGTAATATACTTATTTTGTGCTTCGAAGAGATACAGGTTTATGGAAATGAAGTACAATTACTTAGGTTAATGAACTGTTAGTATTCGGCCCTGTGTAAATCAATATATTTAGATGTTTATGTGCAATGTCATAAGTTGAATGATTTAAATGTTTAAGTGTTTGAATGTTATATTATCATGAGTTTAGGACTTACTAAGCTAGTAAGCTTACTTGTGTGAAATGTTCTCCTCTTTTTTATAGATTAGGTCCAGCCTACAAGCTCATCGGGATCGTCAAGAAAGTCGTCCACACTATCAATCTAATTTGGTACTCTTTCATTTTGGTTTTCGGATAGAGGCATGTATAGGAAAGACTTTGACTTTGTTTTGAAGGAAACTTTTTGTTCATGTATATAATAGCCATGCGAATATGGCTAAATTTTCGGTTAAGTATGTTTTTCATGCTTTTGATATAATTGTCGGTTTATATCGTTAATGTTTGTGCAAATTCAATCAAGGTTTAAATCGAATATGGTAAGGAAATATATGTTTGTGAAATGAACATTTGAGTTGGGTAATGTGGTCTGAATAATCATTTGTATACTCGATTATATTGAACCATAGTTGTGTTTTGTTTAGAGGTTAATGATGTTAGGATTTCATGTGAGTGTTCGAAGTATAAGTTAAATTTATATGAATTATTATGATGCATGGATATTATGAATTGTGTGTGGGTATATGCGGTTATAATCTAGGTGCATATCGTATACATATATATGGTTAGATATATATAGGTTAGTCATGACATATAGGCGTGATGTGTTTAGTTGTGTAATATCCATTATTAAATATGCATGTTTTGCTTAAATGTGAAGTGTAGAAATAAATCTCATGAGTTATGTATTCGGCAATACATGGTATTAAGTAGAAAATATATTTGGTTTTAGATTTCATTTGTACATGGCTAATAAACATCATATGCTTGGTTCGAATACATCATTATAATGATAAGCTCATGATTTATGTATGTATTTTAAGGCAAATTGTGTAACTTTAAGACATGTATATTGACTTGATAAAATGATATATAATTGAAATGAATTCGATTGAACTGTGAGACATGATTTGTATATCAGGTATGACTAATCATTTAAGACTAATATTTAATTAGTAAAATGTTATATACATATATATATATATATATATATATATATATATATGCATTTGTGGATAAGTTCTATGTGGTCATGTGAATGTATGAAAGCTGTATTTTCTTTGAAAATGCCTCGTAACCCTAATTCGGCGACGATATGGGTTAGGGGTGTTACATTTCTTCTGAGATGTTTTCTTTTATTATTATGAACTAAACCCTTTAGATACCTGAAGGGGATGAAACCTAAGACAGATCTTGTTATTGTTTTTTGAACTATATGATAAATATTTGATTTGTTCTTAATTATCTGTGCTTAATTCTTATGTTTATATTTCCGGGATATTGATTCAAGTTGGATGTGCTTAGGTGGAGGAGCAAAAGTCCCTGCTTAAGTGTAGATCTAGCGTAATTAAGCGGAGTTGATTGCACGCCTAAAGATAGGGTGACGAGATTTTGCCAGATTAGGGTGAAACCTAATATGGGAGTCCATAGGTCGAGTTAATGCGATTCTAGAGGTTTTCATTAGAAAGAGATTTCAATTAATCAACCTAGGGTTAGGCGTTATTCGCCTCGAGAGGGGGTTTAATATAACTTAGGGAATCTTACGGATCAAGTCAAATGAATAAATCGTCTTGTTCAGTGTTAGATAACAAGTGAAGTCTAGGTGGATTCTTCCTAGGGTATCGTCTTGATCAACTGAGTTTTTCCAACAGTATTTCCCCAATTCGTTCTTTTTGTCTTGAGTCTTTAGTTTAGTAGTTAGTTAAATTAGATAACAACTTCACTTATTTTAGGCTAGATAATAAAAAAGAAAGTTAGTATTAGTACTTTTAGTTCCTTTGGGTTCGACAATCCGGTCTTGCCTAAGCTATACTACTGTTCCATAGGTGCACTTGCCTTAAATCGTTGTCAGAGTTGGTTTCCAGGTTCGATTATTCTCATTTATATAAATTTAAAACTCAGCAATCTAACGATCAGGTGTGTTCATCAAGGCCGTCAGATAACCTATATTGTGCATTGATGGAGTCTTCATCGAACACCATCGAGACACTGCGCACATATATTGTAACACCCCTAACTCGTATCCAACGCCGGAACAAGGTACGAGGCATTACCGGACTTCCAACACAAGCATTTACACAAATCTGAGTCATAAATTTGTATCCAAATTAAAACCATTCACATTCAATCATAAAGTCCCTTATACGAGCCTATGAGCCCAAAACATACTTTGGAAGTGGTTCGCGACTAAACCGAGAACTTTAGAAATTAGCCCAAAACACACCCGTGTGGCCCAAGGGACATGCCCGTGTGACCCGGAGGCACGCCCGGGCTTCAAACCATGTTCAAATTAGGGTGCTCTCTGACTTGTGCCACACGCTCGTGTGCTAGGCTGTTAGCACACACGGTTGAGACACATGCCCGTGTCTCTGCCCGTGTGCTTAATTCTGGACATTCTGTTTTGCAACAATCAAGGTACAGGGGACACACGGCCGGAGCACATGCCCGTGGGGTAGACTGTGTGTCACACAGGCCTAGACACACATCCGTGTGTCTACCCGTGTGGACAAAATAAAGGATATTTACCAAGCTATTTGCCACCATTGTACACACATACACTTACACCAATTCAAGGCACATAAATAACATACTTAGCTAACCAAATCATCCACAATTATGACCAACACAATATCCACATCTATAATACTCACAACATTTATTAATCCACAATTGACTACTTTCAAGATACCTAATTGTACACCACTTTATCATCTCATCAATAGATCACATTGCCAAACATCTCACATTCATGTCATAAATCACATTTCTATCATTCACCAAGCATATCATGACCATATCACAAAGATATTAGCACATATATATACTTAGGCTTGCAACCATGATAGCCCAAATAAACCAATCTACATGGCTAAATATCAAAACAAGCTTTTGACAATCACAAGCCAACACATTGGCTACAATCACAATGACACATTTAAAAAAATGGCAAAGTCCCTATACATGCCATAAACTCAAAGTACTTGAATTCATCAATACTCAAAGTGATAGCTTCATAGTGTGATAAGTCTCCAGCGATCTCCAATCCGAGCTAGCATAATAACCCTATAAGATATGGGAAAAGAAATGGTTCAGCTATAAATATAGCTTAGTAAGTCCATACGAAAATAATAAGCAACTCTTACAAATCTTTTTATCAAGTTCAACAATTCAAACACAAGATAATACAAATTGCTATAAAGCTCACAGTTATAATTTTCATTCAATCATAAGGTTTACTCTATCAACTTAAAAGCATAATTTAACATATCTTGGCATTAGCCTAACAACCATAATCTCTCCTTTGTAACATATTACAGCATATACAACTCATTTCAAACTTCATAGTAACCATTCACATTAATTATGAGTATTTACATTTCAAGCATATACTTTAACATCTTTCAATTTCTTAATCTCTTATCTTCCTATACTTCCATAACCATTTTAATAGGCAATTATGTCAATCTTCCCTTTTTCTCATATCCGATAAACAATTTGTGCGAATAAAACATGCTATATCATAACTCAAATTTATCCCGAAAGCCAAACACATAATTGTCAACCAAATTTACCATGTATTTCATACATCACAAGTATTGACAAATAATCACAAGTTTTTCACAAAAAACATCACTGTGGAAATCATGAACTCACAATTTCCTAAAGTCAATGTTTATAAACTTTACGTACATACCGGTACCAATTCGTAATACTTACAGACTCTTTCTCTCCTTTGACATACCCGTTGGATTTCCCGTTGAACCATTTGGAATACTAAAGGATACTTGGGAATCTCGTACATACAGTACCATACCAATGCCATATCCCAGATATGATCTTACAAGAAATCTCGTATCGATGCCAATAGCCTAGCTATGGTCTTACACGAAGTCTCATATCGATGCCATATCCTAGATATGGTCTTACACAAAGTCTCATATCGATGACATATCCCAGATATGGTCTTACTCGTAATCTCAGTAACCCTAATGTCATGACATTTGTATCCTATCTATTCCTAATGTTCAACCGGGACTTTCGGTGTATCAAATCTCTGTCAGTCATTTCCGTAATATCATACTCAATAGAATTCACATTTCATTTCAATAATATAGCATTTACCACAATTACATCAATTAAGCATTTATACACATAATTTAATGCTTATTAAACATACGAACTTACCTCGACATAAAAATGGCAAAAAGGACTAAATCATCAATTACTTATTTTTCCCCTATTCTAGGTCCGAACCTCATTTTTCTTGATCTATAATATCACATTTAACATATCTAATCATTATACTATTCAAATCTGTAACGCCCCAAAATTTTTTAATATTTATTTTTGTATGTTTGTGACACAAATGTGTATCTGCTTCAGTGGTTATGTGTTCTAGGAGGTCTGAGAAGTCTTGGGTTCAAGCCTCAGCATGGGTAAAATTTTGTTTTTATTTGAATAAACCCCTATCTTTAGACAGTAGGCTTATAGTTAAATAATTAGAAAAACATGACAGAATGGTCCTGCTAGTCTAGTGGTTAAGTAGAGTGTTAAGTGTGCTTAAGGTCTTGAGTTCGAGGCTTGGCAATGTGGGGGAGTGTTTTATTTTGCTTGGTGTCGTGTAAGTATTTGAGTGCCAGTAGAATTCTGAGGCTTGTGGGCGGTTGGAGTGTTTAAGGAGTGTGGGAAAGGTGTGGGCGATTTTTAAGAGGCTATAGAGGGGGATTTCAGTAGTTAAAGGATTTGGATGGGGGGGTTGGAGATTTTTGAGGAGGGATTTTGGGTAGGAGGAGAGTTGGTGCCGAATTGGTATTGCTTCTTTCAAAATTTCGGCTAAGGAATTGTTTCCTCTCCTTTCTTCTTTTTTTTCTTTCCATCCTTTCCTATGTTTTCTGCCGAATGTTCTTCTGCTAGAGTGTCAAATTTTTGCTGAGGGATTTTGCTATTTTCTTTCTTTTTTTCTTTACTTTCCTCTCTGTGCCATTTCTTTCCTCTTCACCTGGGTGTCGTTCTTCCCCTAAAAACTCTTCATTTAACTGTCGATATTTCACCATAATTGTTATGACTTCCTTTTTCTTTCACGCTTTCGGTAAGTTATGATGATGTTTCGTTATAGTCACCTAACCAATCGGTTGCTAAGGTTTTGACTTTCATTTAGGAGATGATCAAAGTTTGAGGGCAGCTAGTCGAAACTATGGCTTTGGGTATTCGTCGTTTTCCGTTGGTGGTAAGACTGAAATGACTGAAACTCAAATGGCTTGTTGTATCTTGTTCAATTCTCATTAATTTATCACTGGTTCTTTTGTTAACTTTAACTTCGTTGGGTATTGTCTTACTCCTAATTAAATGGATGATTAGGGTTATTTTGTCTTGACAGCAAGGAACCGTTTGGAGCAAGGTCCCTTTTCTATGGAGTCTTAGCATTTGCGTTCGAGGTTTCAAGGTTGGTACAGTGCATTTATTTTGGAAGTGTTTTCGTCTGTATGTTATTGTGCTAATGAGTGAGACTAATGATATAATTGGAATGTTACAATTTAGGTACTATTGGTCTCAGGGGTGGTTTACCGCGAAACCATAACAGGTGTGTAAACAAAATCGCAATTATGGAAATCGGCAAAAGCACAAATAAGTGAACGTCGACGCTACACGGGCGCGCGCTCAGCCGTGTAGTAGGCCTTGTGACTAAACATGGGTGTGTGATCAATGAGGCCAACCATGTGCGATTTCATGGGCAGGACCGAACTGGGCCATGTCGGCCCCACAGGTGTGTGGGCCCCACACGAGCAAACCACATAGGCGTGTGGAAAGTTTTGGGCCAGGTCATGCATTTCACACGGCCAAGGCCATTATGGGCTTGTGGGCCACACGGTTGTATGGGCCCACATGGGCTACCAATATGCGCTCATGAGTTCATTTTCATTGTTTGACTGCTAAGGTTGCAAGAGTCGCCCTAGTCGACAGTGGACCTACTATTGGGTCGGTAAGCTTACTTAGACCCCTAATTGGCTGAAGACTGTTATGCCCTTTTGTGATATATTTATATATATGTACATCTAAGGCTATATTTTAGCATGCCATGTAGACTATACTGAATACATACACGATACTATGATATGACATGACATGATTGCATGATGTATTTCATGGGGATGGGTTGTTATTGATCGAAGGAAGTGTACTAAAAGGCTTCGAGCCTAAATTACTTGCAGCCCAGCTACATGTCACTATCTAGTGTCGCATTCAGTACTCGCTGGAGTGTAGGGATGGGTGGGTTGATTATATCCCCACATGGAGTGTAGGGTTGGACGGAGATGGAGTGTAGAGGCTGGATGGGTAGGACTTGTATACTGTTTCCTATGTTACTGCACTGATTAATGTTACTGTAATGGGCCAAGGCCCAAGCACATGACTGTTCTGTACTGAGATGGGCCAAAGCCCAAACTAAAATTGTTACTGATATTGAAAGGGGCTTAGGCCCATACTGTGTTTGTTTTCTGTCTGTTTGCTAATATGGGATTACACGCTGAGATTTCGTAAACTCACCCATCTGTTTTAACTGTACAGGTATTCCCCTGTCATAGGCAGATCGGTGTAACAGAGGACTCAGCGATGGCCACACGACCCATCTAATTCGATTCAGTATTTTATGATTTCAACTTAATTTTTGGGGTATTTTATTGTAATAAGGGCCTTTGGATTTATATTTTTATTTTGGGATTTTATGGTTGTTTGGTTTATAACTGCTAACAGTAGGAAAAGCCGCGAGTTTTCAGAACGATAAATGTTTTATCAAAATCTCCTCAAATACGCAATCATTTTAAAAGCTTCCGCAATAAATGACGCTTTGAAAATTAATAACATTTTTAAGTGAATAACTTTTCAATGGTTCATGCTTTGAAAATGAACGACCCGATTTTTTAGACTCATCATTGAATAACACAAAGTGATTAAATAGAAAGGAGGATTGCAATGACAACATATTTTACGAAAAACACTTCAATGTGACATCGCTAGATTCGGCCATAACGTCCAGGCCACGTTTGGGGTGTTACATTTAGTGGTATCAGAGTCAAGTTGCAAAACTCGATTGTGGATTGGGTTTTAAAACTTAAAATTCTGAAGTGTTTTGAAATGTTTTACTGAATGGGTGGCTCATCGAGTCTTCGTCACTGATCCTGTAAGTTTTCTCTAAAAACTGCATTATGATTTTGACCGAAACTGTTATATGTTCTAAACTAAAACTGTTATAGGTAGTATATCCTACGACTACAATAGATGGACTGTACTAAAAACACTGAAGATTATGTACACTGAGACTGTAGCAAAACTGTTTGGCCGATTTACGAAAAGGGACACTGAATTACTATACTGCTTTGCATAAAACTTTGATTAACAAATACTGAAACTGTAACTTGATTTGCATAAAACTATTAATACAGATAACACGAGATTAGACAATGAGCACTAGAGGTACTCGCGGATGGGGTATAAGAGGACGTGGTAGAGGCCGTATAGGTGCTCGAGCTGGGTCCTCGTCATCTGGCCACCTACCTAATTTGGAAACTAGTGAGACGCTGGCTTCACCTGTGACTGAGACTGGGTCTCATGATCGAATGGCTGGAGACGACGCACTATCCCAAACCATGTTAAGAATTCTAGAGAGGTTTGCTGGGACCAATACTAGAGCTGGAGGTCGTGGGTCGGTTACGGAATGACTTTGATCCAATGGAGCTTAGATTTTTAGAGGTATTGCTGGGGTTTTCCCTAATGTGGCTGAGTACTGGATAGAGGCCACAGAGAAAATTATGGATGACCTGAACTGCACCCCCGAGCAAAAATTAAAGGGTGTTGTATCGCTGCTACGAGATAAAGCATATTAGTGGTGGCTCACTGTAAAAGAAGGCACTCAGCCTGAACTACTGACCTAAGAATTCTTCAAATATGCTTTCCAGGGAAAATACGTGGGTGCCAGTTATATGGATGCCCAGAGGAGAGAGTTTTTAAATCTAGCTCAAGGGGATAGATCAGTGGCCAAATATGAGGCCGGGTTCTTAAGGCTGAGCCGCTATGCGAGAGGTATGGTGGCGACTGAGTAAGAACGATGTGTTCACTTCAAAGACGGCTTCAGAGATAGCTTAAGAGTTCTGATAGCTCCATAGAGGGAACGAGACTTTACTGCACTAATGGATAAGGCGAATATCACTGAAGAAGTTAAGCGCACTGAGCGCCAGAACCGTGAGAAAGTGAGAGGAAGGAACAGGAGGGATTCAGAGCCCTTGAATTCCATTCAGAGGCCTAAGAAAAAGGCTAGAGTGGGAGACGCCATCAGGGCGAGTGCTGGAAAAGAACTGGGGCATGTGGGGCATGTTTGAGGTGTCGTTCATTGGAGCACCTATCAAAGAATGTCCACGGAGGCCTGATCAGATGTAAGCTTCCGGTTTGGGTACTGAACAGCCGCTGAGGGGTGTTCAGCAGCCACTGAGAGAATGCAGTCAAGCTCGAGGTGGTAATGGGTTAGACCATGGGCAGAGAGCACCGGGCAGAGGTGCTAATCAGACTGAGGCGAGATGGCCAGCTCTGGTATATGCTGCACGTCGCCGAGAGGAGGGAGATGCTCTGGACATCATCACGGGTACGTTCTTAATTTTTAATGTACCTTATACTGCATTGTTAGATATAGGATCCACTCATTCCTATGTTGCCTGCTCTATTACTGAAAACTTGGGGATTCTGGTTGAGAGTACTTCGAGTGAAATTATGGTATTAAGTCCACTGGGGCAGTCCATCCGGGTTAATAAGTTATTTAGAGACATCCCTTTAGAGGTACGAGGATTTATTTTTCTGGCCGATCTAATGGAACTCCCTTTTGGAGATTTGATCTGATACTAGACATGGATTGGCTAGTTAAACACTGAGTGAACCTGGATTGTGCCGCTAAACGGGTGGTATAGAGAACGGAGGAGGACAACGAAGTAGTTGTAATTGGGGAACGTCGGAACTACTTGTCAAATGTGATTTCTACATTGAGGGTCGAAAAGTTGGTTCGTAAGGGATGTAAGGCATATCTGGTCTACATCAGTGTTTCAGATTCTGGGGATTCTTCCGTTAGAGAAATCAGAACTGTTAAAGAATTTTCGAACGTCTTCTCTGAAGAGCTACCTGGGTTACCTTCAAACCATGAAGTTGAGTTTGGGATTGAGCTCTTTTCTGGTACAGCTCCGGTGTCCATCTCCCCTTATAGAATGGCACCGAAAGAGCTTGTGGAGCTTAAATTTCAAATCCAAGAGTTATTGGATCGTGGGTTCATCCATCCTAGTGTGTCTCTATGGGGAGTACCAGTTTTGTTCGTAAAAAAGAAGGATGGATCCATGCGTATGTGCATTGATTATCGGCAATTGATCAAGTGACAATCAAGAATAAGTACCCCTGCCGAGGATAGACGACCTGTTCGATCAGTTCCGAGGAGCTTCGATTTTCTTTAAAATTGAGCTCCGATATGGGTACCATCAGTTGAGAGTTAAGGAGGCTGATGTACACAAGACTGTGTTTAGCACTCTCTATGGGCATTATGAGTTCTTAGCAATGCCGTTTGGATTGACGAATGCACCAGCAGCTTTTATGAATCTGATGAATCGAGTGTTCCAGCCTTATCTGGATCGACTCGTGGTAGTCTTTATTGACGACATTCTAGTGTATTTGAAGACTGATGATGAACATGATTAACATCTCCGAGTGGTTTTGTAAATTTTGAGGGAGAAGCAACTATAAGCCAAGCTCAATAAGTGTGAGTTTTGGTTAAAAGAAGTAACATTTCTGGGCCATGTGGTATTTGCTAAGGGGATTAGGGTCGATCCTTGAAAGATTGAAGCTGTCTTGGATTGGAAGCAGCCTAGGACTATATCAGAGATTCGTAGTTTTCTGGGATTGGCTGGGTACTATTGGCGATTTGTAGAGGGATTTTCTGTAATTATAACACCCTTGACTAAGTATTACGTAAGGGTGTGCCGTTTAACTAGACTAGTTCGCAGCAAAAGAGCTTTGAGAAGCTCAAGACCGTGCTGACTGAAGCCCCTGTTCTGATACAGCCAATGCTTGGTAAAGAGTTTTCTATGTACAGTGATGCATCACATGTCAGTTTAGGATGTGTGTTGATGCAAGAGGGTAAAGTGGTTGCGTACGCGTCTCGACAACTTAAGACTCATGAGGCAAATTATCTGACGCATGACTTGGAGTTGGCCGCAGTGGTATTCACACTGAAAATCTAGAGACATTACTTGTACGGTGAAAAGTGTATCATTTACACTGATCACAAGAGTCTCAAATATCTCCTCACTCAGAAGGAGTTAAACCTTAGGCAGCGTAGATGGATTGAGCTTCTAAAGGATTACGACTGTACGATTGAATACCATCCTGGTAAAGCTAATGTAGTGGCTGACACACTGAGCCGAAGGGCTGTGACTGATTTGAGAGTGATGTTTTCTCGTCTCAGTTTATTTGATGATGGTAGTCTGTTGGCTGAACTCCAGGTTAAAATGATCTGGATCGAGCATATTAAGGGTAAACAGTTGAAGGATGTGTCACTGGGTCTTCGATTCCAACAGATTAAGAGTGGTAATACATCAGATTTTGGATTGAATAGCGAAGGGGTTCTCTGTTTCCGTGGGAGATTCTATGTACTGAAAGATACCGAGTTGAGGCAGTCTATACTGCAAGAGGCGCGTAGTAGCCCTTATGCTATGCATCCTGGCGGAACAAGATGTATCGAGACCTTCGTGAGCTATACTGAAGGCCAGGTCTTAAGCGAGATGTTATCGATTTTGTGAGTAAATGTCTAACATGCTAGCAGGGTAAGGCTGAGCATCAGCTACCCTCAGGTTTATTGCAACCAGTTAAAATACCGCTTTGGAAGTGGGAAAGTGTGACTATGGATTTTGTAAGTGGGTTGCCCTTAACGCCTACTAAGAAAGATTCAGTGTGGGTCTTCATGGATCGGTTTGCCAAGTCTACCCATTTCATACCGGTTTGTACCGATTACTCTCTACGAAGCTGGCTAAACTGTATGTATCTGAAGTAGTGAGACTGCATGGAGTATCGGTTTCGATAATATCTGATATGGATCCCCGCTTCACGTCTCGGTTATGGAAGAAGCTACATGAAGCTCTGGGGACAAGGTTGGACTTCAGTACTGTGTTCCATCCTCAAACAGACGGTCAGGCAGAGAGGGTGATTCAGATACTGGAGGATGGAGCTGTGTAATTGATTTTTGAGGTAGTTGGAAGGACTTTTTACCATTGGTTGAGTTCGCTTACAACAATAGCTACAAGTCTAGCATACATATGGCACCTTACGAGGCCCTATATGGTCATAGGCGTCGTACTCCCTTATGTTGGACTGAACTGGTTTCTAATACTGAGGATAAGGTCAGGTTGATTTGGGATCGACTTAAGGAGGCATCTAATAGACAAAAGTCGTATGCAGATTTAAAGCGTCGAGAGATAGAGTATTCTGTGGGGGACTTCGTGTTTCTCAAGCTCTCACCATGGAAAAAGTTACTGAGATTTGGTCGTAAGGGCAAGTTGAGCCCCAGATTCATTGGACCTTATCGCATACTGAGATGAGTGGGACCAGTTGCCTACCAATTAGAGCTACCTCCAGAGTTGGAGCGAATTCACGATGTGTTCCACGTCTCCATATTGAGACGCAATCGCTCTGATTCCACGCATATTGTTCCAGGTGAAGAGATTGAGGTTAGGCCAGATCTGGCCTTCGAGGAGAAGCCGGTACAGATATTGGACCGCGGTGTTAAAGTGCTGAGAAGATAGTCTACCTCACTGGTTAAGGTTCTTTGGCGTAACCATAGTTCTGAGAAAGCCACGTGGGAGCCTGAGGGTAACAGTCCGGTTTGTACCTTAATCGGAACAATGGTTTCGAGACCATAAATCTGAGTCCATATAATATTTTAATATTATACTATGTGTCGCTGATATGTGATTAAACATGTGTTAAAATTTCGTAACTTAATTTGTTCGTCTGTGTGCTTAATTTTGCATAAGGACTTGATTGTGAAAGGTACTAAACTAGCATGCTTTATGAAAAGGAATCTATTTGTCATGGCTTATTAAAGGTGGAGTCCTTATGTGGATATTATACCTTTATTCATATTAGTGAACATTTATGTCTATATTATTGATGATTTTTATAAGTATTAATAAAGGTTATTTTGGTAAATTGAGAAATATGTTATAATAGATAAAATGAAAGTTAAAATATCATCATCTTCCATGCTTCACCATCGAAAATAGAAACAAAAGAAAAAGGGGTTTAAAGCTTTCAAACATTCGGCCATGGATGTTCTTTGATTAAGGTATGGTTTTTGATCGATTTTTGATAATTTCTACGTTTTCGTAATCGTTGCTTTGAGAGCTACAAAACCCATGTATTAATTTTGAGTATTGATGATGTTTGTGAAATGAGACTTAGATGAACTCATATGATTTATGATGATTTATGGTGTTAAATGAAAGATATGTATGTGATGAACATATTTTATTCTTGAATTTTTGATGAATTTAGCTAAATAGGGCTAATTTAAGAAAAATGATAATTTAAGGGACTAAGTTGCAAATTTGATGGAAAATAGGGGCTTGTGTGATATATATATATATATATATGTATGTATGTATTCGGCTAAGCATGGTTAAATGATGATTTTGTGAATTTGATGTTTTGAGAAAAATGGACTAAATTGATAAAATGTGCAAATGTGAGGGTTGAGTTGCAAATGGCCCTAAATATGTGTATTTGGATTGAATTGGATGGACTAGTGAATAAAAGGGTTAATTTTTGAATATGTTTAGATCAAGAACCGAAGAAATTGGACTTAGATCGCGGGAAAGCAAAAGTAACTGAGTAGCCGTTTCCGTTTCAGTTAAATTGAATTTGAGGTAAGTCATTATGCAAATAAACGTATTTGTATTGAATTATGTATGTTCATATGATTATTGTTAACGACAAATGCTTTCGAAATGATATGTACATGAATTTTGAGATAAGGTTGACTTAGTGGCAATGTTCGAGAAGTCTCGTACGATCCTAGGAATAGATAGGATTAGCTATGTCATGACATAGGTATCTATTCTGTTTTATCATGTAAGACCACGTCTGGGACTTTGGCATTGATTCGAGATTACGTGTAAGACCATGTCTGGGATGTTGGCATCGATATGATCTTTACGTGTAAGACCATGTCTGGGACATCAGCATTGTATTAATTCGTGTAAAACCCTATCAGGGACAGTGGCATCGAAATCTGATTACATGTAAGACCACGTCTAGGACGTTGGCATTGTACGACTATTCTAAGTATTCTGTATATCCTATTAGATTCCGAACGGTTCAACGGGCGATTTCAAGCTATGAACAATTACGTGAATGTTTATCCGATTCAGGTATGCTTGATAAGTACGTGTGTATGAAAGGTAAGTATCTATATGAACTTACTAAATTGAATATGAGCAATGAAATGATGAGACGATATGTGAAATTAGGCTTAAATGAACTATGTGCATATAAGTATTTGAGTTGAGAATGTGGTAAGTTTTGGCCTTGCAAATGGCCTATTTTGCCATACGGTTGTGGCACACGGGCATGCCCAGTGATCGTGGGACTAAGTCAGTAGCTAGTTAAGAGTACACGGCCTTGGCACACGGACGTGCCTGGTAGCCGTGAGGTGTAACCAGAATCGACCACGGCCAAGGTACACGGGCGTGCTTTATGGCCATGGAGTTAAGTCAGTTTCAATCACAGGGAAGACACACGGGTGTGTCTACCAAACGTGGGAGGCACACGGCCTTCCCACATGGGCGTGTAACCCCTGAAATTTAGAAAAGTTTTAAATTTCCTGAGAATTTTTGTATATGTTTCGGTTTTGTCCCGACTCTGTTTAAAGCATGTGTTAGGTCTCGATGACCTACCGAAAGGACACTATGATTGTAAATGATGGTTTAATTTACGAAATTATATGATTTTTGTGTAATGTTTGCAAAATTTTTCGATCTGTCAGGTAATACCTTTAACCCTAACCGGCGATGGACTCGGGTTAGGGGTGTTACACTGAGAATGCAATTCGACAGCAATATCCTCATCTTTTCTGATCAGGTAAAATTTTGAGGCTGAAATTTTCTTTAAAGCGGGTAGAGTTGTAAAGCCCCAAAAATCTTTAATATTTATTTTTGTATGTTTGTGACACAAATGTGTATCTGCTTCAGTGGTTATGTGTTCTAGAAGTGTCTGAGAAGTCTTGGGTTCAAGCCTCAACGTGGGCAAAATTTTGTTTTTATTTGAATAAACCCCTATCTTTAGACAGTAGGCTTATAATTAAATAATTGGAAAAACATGACAGAATAGGCCTGCTGGTCTAGTGGTTAAATGGAGTGTTAAGTGTGCTCAAGGTTTTGAGTTCGAGGCTTGGCGATGTAGGGGAGTGTTTTATTTTGCTTGGTGTCATGTAAGTATTTGAGTGCCAGTAGAACTCTGAGGCTTGTGGGATGTTAGAGTGTTTGAGGAATGTGGGAAAGGTGTGGCCGATTTTTAGGAGGCTAAAGAGAGGGATTTCGGTTGTTAAGGGATTCGGATGGGGGAGGTTGGAGATTTTTTAAGAGAGATTTTGGGGATAGAAGGAGAGTTGGTGCCGAATTGGTATTGCTTCTCTCAAAATTTCGGCTAAGGAATTGTTTCCTCTCCTTTCTTCTTTTTTTTCTTTCCATCTTTTCCTGTGCTTTCTGCCAAATGTTCTTCTGCTAGAGTGTTGAATTTTTGCTGAGGGATTTTTCTATTTTCTTTCTTTTTTTTTCTGTTCTCTACTCTTTATGTTTCTTTCCTCTTCACCTGGGTGTCGTTCTTCCCCTAAAAACTCTTCTTTTGACTGTCAATATTTCACCATAATTGCTATGACTTCCTTTTTCTTTCACACTTTCGGTAAGTTATGATGATGTTTTTCGTTATAGTCACCTAACCAATAGGTCGCTAAGGTTTCGACTTTCATTTAGGAGACGATCAAAGCTTGAGGGCGACTAGTCGAAACTGTGGCTTTGGGTATTCGTCATTTTCCATCGGTGGTAAGACTGAAATGACAAAAAGCTTAATGGCTTGTTGTATCTTGTTCAATTCTCATTAATTTATCACTGGTTCTTTTGTTAACTTTAACTTTGTTGGGTCTTGTCTTGCTCCTAATTAAATGGATGATAGGGGTTATTTTGTCTTGACAGCAAGGAACCGTTTGGAGCAATGTCCTTTTTCTGTGGAGTCTTAGCATTTGTGTTCGAGGTTTCAAGGTTTGTACTGTGCGTTTATGTTGGAAGTGTTTTGTAACACCCCTAACCCGTATCCGTTGTCAGATTAGCGTTAAGAGGCATTACCGGACAAACGGAAACTTTTACAAAAATTTTATAATATAGTTCAACCAATCGGATCAAAGTGTCCCTTAAATAGGTCAACGAGACCTCAAACATGCTTTAGAATAGGGCCGGGACTAAACTGAACACATACGAAAATTTTCAGAAATTTAAAAATTTTTCAAACTTACAGGGGTCACACGCCCGTGTGGGCAGGCCGTGTGCGTCCCACGGCTGGACACGCCCGTGTGCCTCACCCATGGTCGCTATTCACTTGCACCACACGGTCAGTCACATGCCCATGTGCTCAACCGTGTGGGCAATTATAGGCCATTTTCAAGGCCAAAATGCCACCCACACTTGGGTCATCCCTACAAGCACATACAAGCATTATCCCATACACAATTGGCAACCAAAACACATCAAATTGTGCCTCATTTCTACTTAATTATGAGCTTAACAACCATACCAACTTAATAGTCATATAACTCAGTATAACCGCAAACACTTCAAAGCATAATCCATCACAAATTTACCATCAATTATATGCTAACTATACATCAATAACCTTACCATTCATATGACCATTTCATTTGCTATCAAACTATACCAAAACTAGCATCATAGGACATAACTAGTCATTCATAACACGACCATATATCTAGCCATATCACATGGCCATGTACATATATCAAACATATCCCAAAACAACTAGCCTATACATGCCATATTTAGCTATATACACATTCAAAAGTACCAAAATAGAGATTGATAGTGTGGTGATAATCCTCGACGAGTCCCGAGCCCATAGTAGCTTCGACGATCTATAAAACAACGTAAACACACACAAAGTAAGCTTTCCAAAAGCTTAGTAAGCCGTATACAAATAAACTTAACATAAAATGCACATAATCACATTGATACAATGTCATTAATATTTCTCATTTGCAATTTCATAATATGTTCTTTGGCTCATTTGTTTAGCCATAGGATGCCAACATATCACATCTCAAAGCATCACTTATGCTCATAGCACATTCAAACATATATCACATATTATCTCATCAAATCCATACATATATTCATTTTGGTAAGTTCATATATACACTTACCTTTCATACACATACATAGTGTACCTTTCAAACGTACCTGACTCGTTTATACATTTCACGCAGTTTCTCATTTCTCAAATTTTCCCGTTGAACCGTTCGAAATCAAATAGGAAGCTCGGAATACTCAGAATGGTCGTACAATGCCAACGTCACAGACGTGGTCTTACATGTAACCAGATATCGATGCCACTTTCCCAGACAGGGTCTTACACGAATCAATACAATGCCACTGTCCCAGACAAGGTCTTACACATAATCTCAGATCGATGCCAACGTCCCAGACATGGCCTTACACGATATCACATATCGGACACCTATGTCATGACATACGCAATCCTATCTTTTCCTAGGTTCGTACGGGAGTTTTTCGGATGTTGACACCACGTCGATACTATCTCAGATTTCATTTACTCATCATCTCATGCACATTCATCATTAATAATTTTCTTGTGAACTCACATATATCAATGTAAATACATTTATTTGTATATAGACTTACCTCGGATTCGGATAAACGATCGGATTCAGCTATTCAATTACTTTCGACTTTCCGTGATCTAAAACCATTTTCTTCGATTCTTGATCTATACATATTCAAATTTAATCCATTTATTCACCAAATCATTCAATTCAATCCAAAAACACATATTTAGGGCAATTCACAAATTGGCCCTCATATTTTTACATTTTGACATTTTAGTCCCTATTTCACAAAATCACAAAATACACAAAATTTGCTTGTACCCATGCTTAGCCGAATATTCACTATAATCATACAAGTCCATATATTTCATTTATTTCACAATTTAGTCCCTCAAAATATTTTTTTCTCAATTAAGTCCAAATTACTCAAAATCACCAAAACTCCAAAGACAAAACATGTTAATCTAACACATATATTTCATATTTCATCATCAAACATCACGAGGCTCATGAATTCATCAATGGCACTTTCCAAAATATTTATCAATTCACAAAATTGAAGCATGGGTTTTGAAGAACATAAAGTAACGATTACAAAAACCTTGAAATTATCAAAAATCGAACAAAAACTAACCTTGAATCAAGCTTAAATGATAGTCGAACCCTATTTGCTTCTTTTCCTTTCTTTTTCTTTCAATATTTGGCCAAAGGTGATGAATATGGTCATTTTCTCATGTTTTGTTTTATTTAATTAAACTTAATTATTGAATTCCAAATTTAGCCCTTTTAATGTCATTTAAATTCCACTAACTTTAGGCATTAATGTCCATCCATATTTTTAATGGTTCAATTGCACTATAAGGACCTCACATTTGTAAAGACATGACACATAGGTGCTTTTAACATATGGCATGCAAACTTTACATCTTTCACAATTAGATCCTTTCATCAAATTAAGCACACAATCAATCAAATTAACTCACAGAAATTTCACACATACTAATTCACATACTGCAGACACAGAAAATAATATTAGAATATTTTTCTAACTCAAATTGGTGGTCCCGAAACCACCATTCTAACTAGGGCCTAAACCGGACTGTTACAATTCTCCCCCTTAGGGATTTTCGTCTCCAAAAAACTTACTGTTGAATAGGTTTGGATATTGTTGTCTCACTGTATCTTCAGGCTCCCACGGTAGCCTCTTCAACTCCGTTTCGATGCCACAGTACATTTACTAACGGAATTTTCTTATTTCACAATTCTTTCACTTTGCGAGCTAAGATACGGATCGGTTCTTTTTCGTATGGCATATCAGATTGGATTTCAATCTCAGACAGAGTAATCACATGTGATGGATCAGATCTGTATCGACGAAGCATTGATACGTGAAATACATTATGTATCTTTTCCAACTCTGGTGGCAACAACAATCTATACGCAACAGGTCCAACACACTCGATAATTTCATATGGTCCGATGAACCTCAGACTCAATTTGTCTTTACGTCCGAATCTGAGTACTTTCTTCCACGGAGATACTTTTAAAAATACTTTATCACTGATTTTGAATTCAATGTCTTTTCTTTTCAAGTTTGCATAACATTTCTGACGACCAGACGCTGCTTTCTGACTATCACGGATTACTTTCACTTTCTGTTTAGTGTCTTTTATCAAATTGACCCCGTGTATCTTATTTTCACTGAGCTCAGTCCAATACAGAGGTGTTCGACATTTGCGTCCATACAAAGCTTCATAAGGTTCCATTTTGATGCTCGACTGAAAACTATTAGTATATGCAAATTCAATCAATGGCAGATATTGTTCCCACGTACCATTAAACTCAAGAATGCAGCATCTCAACATATCCTCGAGAATCTGAATAATCTATTTGGACTAACCATCCATCTGCGGATGAAAAGTCGTACTAAAATGCAATTTAGTACCTAAGGCCTCTTGCAGTTTCTTTCAGAATCGTGAAGTAAATCTCGGATCTCTATCAGACACAATAGATAGTGGCACCCCGTGCAATCTCACAATTTGAGACACATATAATTCAGCCAACTTATCAAGCAAATAATCTGTACGAACCGGAATAAAATGAGTCGATTTAGTTAATCTATCCACAATAACCCAGATTGCATCTTTCTTTCTCGGAGTTAATTGCGATTGGGAATCATTATCTGTTGAAGTAACCCAGAAGGTACTTGATGCTCGGCTTTTACTTGTTGACAGGCTAAACATTTTGAAACAAAATTAGAGATATCTCTTTTCATACCAGGCCACCAATAGTGTTGCTTCAAATAATGATACATCTTTGTACTACCCGGATGAACAGATAAGCGACTATTATGAGCTTCATTCAAAATAAACCGTTTTAGCTCTGGATTTTTCGGAATACATATTCGATCTCAAAATCTCAAGAAATCATCGACATCAATTCGAAATTCAGAATCAGAGTTCAAATCACACTGGGCTTGTTTCTCTATCATTTCATTATCAACTTTCTGAGCATCACATATCTGTTGTAAAAATAACGATTTTGCTTTCAATTTAGCTAAAACTGAACTTTCATTAGACAAGTCTAAATGAGCATTCATAGCACGTAACGCAAACAGTGATTTCTGACTCAAAGCATCAGCAACAACATTTGCTTTACCCGGATAATAATCTATCATAAGCTCGTAATCTTTCAACAGCTCTAACCATCTTCTCTATCGCAGATTCAAGTCTTTCTGAGTCATTAGATACTTCAAACTTTTATGATCTGAAAACACGTGGCATTTCCCACAGAAAAGATAATGATGCCAAATATTTAATGTAAAAACAATTGCAGCTAGTTCAAGATCGTGTATCAGATAATAACGCCAAATCTTTAATGCAAAAACAATTGCAACTATAACTTTGCCTTCCTGCATCAAAACACATCCCAGACCATTTAATAAAGCATCACTGTAAATCACGAATTCTTTACCCGATTCTGGTAGTACCAAAACTGGAGCTTCAGTCAACAGAGTTTTCAACTGATCAAAGCTTTTCTGACATTTATCGTACCATTCAAATCTCACATCTTTCTGAAGCAATCTAGTCAACGGAGTAGCTATCATCGAAAATCCTTTTACAAACCGTCAATAATAACTAGCAAGTCCTAGAAAACTGCACAGACACATTCTTCGGAGGTTTCCATTCCAAAATAGTAGAAATCTTACTCGGATCAACTCGTATTCCAGAGGATGATACAATATGCCCCAAAAAACTAACTTCTCGTAACCAGAATTCACATTTACTAAATTTTGCATATAATTGCTTATCTCGTAGAGTTTGCAACACAATTCTCAGATGTTCAGCATGTTCAGTTTCATCTCGCGAATAAATCAAAATGTCGTCAATGAATACCACCACAAATCGATCTAGGTACAGTCTGAAAATTCTGTTCATCAAATCCATAAAAACAGCAAGAGCATTTGTTAGTGCAAAAGGCATAACTAAAAACTCATAATGCCCATACCTCGTTCTGAAAGCAGTTTTTGGAATATCTGAATCTTTTACTCGCAACTGATAATATCCCGATCTCAAATCTATCTTTGAAAACATAGTGGCTCCTTTAAGTTGATCAAATAAATCATCAATTCTAGACAGAGGATATTTATTCTTTATAGTCACTTTGTTCAACTGACGGTAGTCAATGCACATTCTCATCGTGCCATCTTTCTTTTTCACAAACAGAACAGGAGCACCCCAAGGTGAAAAACTCAGTCTTGCAAACCCTCTGTCAATCAACTCTTGCAACTGTGACTTTAGCTCTTTCTACTCTGTTGGTGACATTCTATACGGAGCTATCGAAATAGGAGTTGTTCCCAGTAACAAATCAATACCAAATTCGACTTCACGTATTAGAGTTAATCCCAGCAATTGTTTAGGAAATACATCAAGGAATTCACAGACAACTGGCACTGATTCAACTTTCTTTTCTGTCACTTTTGAGTCAATCACATAAGCAAAATAACATTCATAACCCTTTTTGGACCGGACTGAACTAGGGCATGTGGGCCCCACAAGAGCAAACCGTACGGGCATGTGGAAATTGTTGGTCCAGCTTGTGCATTTCACATGGCCAAGGCCATTATGGGCTGTGTGGGCCACATGGGTGTGTGGGCCCACATGGGCTAGCAACATAGGCTCGTGGGCCCATTTTCACTATTTGACTACTAAGGTTGCACGGGTCGCCCAAGTCGACTATGGACCTACTGTTGGGTCAGTAAGCTTACTTAGACCCCTAATTGACTGAATGACTATTATGCCCTTGTATGATATATTTATATATATGTACAAATTTAGGCAGCCCAGCTACATGTCATTGTATAGTGCCGCATTCGGTACTCGCTGGAGTGTATGGATTGGTGGGTTGATTATATCCCCACATGAAGTGTAGGGTTGGACAGAGATGGAATGTAGAGGCTGGAAGGATAAGACTTGTATTCTGTTTCATATGTTACTGCACTGATTAATGTTACTGTAATGGGCCAAGGCCC
Source organism: Gossypium australe (assembly GCA_005393395.2). Classification (NCBI taxonomy): domain Eukaryota; kingdom Viridiplantae; phylum Streptophyta; class Magnoliopsida; order Malvales; family Malvaceae; genus Gossypium; species Gossypium australe. The sequence continues at coordinate 32,499,414 of CM016616.1, read as the reverse complement.
AAGCACATGACTGTTCTGTACTGAGATGGGCCAAAGCCCAAAATGAAATTGTCACTGATACTAAAAAAGGGCTTAGGCCAAGACTGTGTTTGTTTTCTGTCTGTTTGCTAATATGGGATTACACCCTGAGTTTTCGTAAACTCACCCATATGTTTTAACTGTACAAGTAATCCCCAGTCATAGGCGGATCGGTGCAACGAAGGACTCAACGGTGGCCACACGACCCATCTAATTCGATTTAGTATTTTATGATTTCAACTTGATTTTTGGGGTATTTTATTATAAAAGGGCCTTTAGATTTATATTTTTAATTTGGGATTTTATGGTTGTTTGGTTTATAACTGTTAACAATAGGAAAAGCCACAAGTTTTCAGAAAGATAAATGTTTTATCAAAATCTCCTCAAATACGCAATCATTTTAAAAGCTTCCGCAATAAATGATGCTTTGAAAATTAATAACGTTTTTAAGTGAATAACTTTTCAATGATTCATGGTTTGAAAATGAATGACCAGTTCTGTTAGACTCATCATTGAATAACACAAAGTGATTAAATAGAAAAGAGGATTGCAACGACAACACATTTTACGAAAAACACTTCAATGTGACATCGCCAGATTCGGCCATAACGTCCAGGCCAGGTTTGGGGTGTTACAAAATCATCTCAAAATCACATTATGGCAAAAAATTACATTTTTCCCCAAAACTTTTGACATTTTACATTTTAGTCCCTAGGCTCTTAAAATGATTTTCATTCAATTTCATTACACCTAAGCCTAGCCAAACCTATATCATGCTCATAACAGCCTACATTTTTCATTTACTCAGACTTTTACTACTCATTTTATAACTTTTACAAACAAGTCCTTTTAGGCATTTTTACCGAAAATCACTTAGCAAAAGTTGTTTAACAAACAACAAACATGCATTTTCCACCATCAAACATCAAAATACATACATGTTCAACATGGGTAAAATTTTAGACTTTGACATCTCTTCAAATTGGTGGTAGTAATAGATAGATCATGTTACAAGCATTTCAAAAATATAAAAATCATTAAAAACAGGGCTAGAACAGACTTACAATCGAGCTTGGAAGCTTGAAAAACTCTAGCCATGGTTTCCCCTTGTAAATTCGACCATGGGAGGAAGATGGACAAAAATTGGCTTTTAATTTGGCTTTTTAATTCATTTAATTTACCAAATTACTAAAATGCCCTTAATGAAAAACTTTAGAAACATACCAAACCATATCCATTTTTGTCCATTATGAAGTATAATGGTCTAATTACCATCTAAGAACCTCTAATTTAAAATCTCATAGCAATTGGACACCTTTAACACATAGAATTCAAGTTTTGCACTTTTCGCAACTTGGTCCTTTTAACTAAATTGAGTGCCCAAACGTCAAAATTTTCGAACAAACTTTTCACGAAATCATTCCATAAAACTGTAGATCATAAAAATATAATAAAGATGAATTTTTAGACCATAAAAATATAATAAAGATGAACTTTTCTTCGTTGGATATGTGGTCCCGAAACCATTTTTCGACTAGACCCAAAATCGGGCTGTTACATATATAAAAACATTATCAGGAGAGGTGAGATGAGCATAAAATTCTTTCACTACCTTGGTGAGAACGTCATCAGGGCAGAGACAGAAGATTTGACATCCATGTTTCTCCACTACAGAAGAGATTGCTTCAAAGTAGCCCAAAAATGGGGCATCTTGGAAAAGGAAACCTTTTTCCAGTCAAAATGACCTTTTTGATATGTTCTGGGTATACTTTTCTTCACCGATTTTGCTAAAAAAATATTCGTGGAGGCATAGAAGTGGAAGAAGATGGTGCTTGGCGAGCCATTGTAGAGACAATAATGACTCGAAAATAATAAAGGTGAGACCTTTAAAGTTTTATGGAGTAAAAACAGAGAAAGTTAAAGAAGATGAAGTGGAAAAGAAGTTAGAAAAGAAGTGAAACGACTAAGGTAAAACGTGAGAGAAAATATAGCAATGACGTGGGGGCTAAGATTAATCTAAGAGTGTGCCCTGACACAAAAAAAGAAAAATTTAGCGGGAAAAGAAAAATTAGGAAATTAAAATTAACTAATGTATTAAATGGGTTGATTTCTACAAACTTGGGCCATAATGTGCTTGTAACAAAAGAAAATAACAGTTAAATAAACTTATTGAAGAAACTAAACAAAGAAATTAAAAGCAAAGTAAATGAATAAAATAGAATAGGAAAAAAATATTAAGCAGTTCGAAAATCGATGGAATTTTTATCACGAATTATAGGGGCTCCAAAGTAGTGCTTTAATCGTTGTCCATTGACTTTGAAAATGGAACCAGACTTGCTATCTTTAACTCCAACAGCTCTATGGGGATGGACATGCACTATCTCGAATGGGCCAGACCAACGAGATTTCAATTTGGCAGGAAATAATTTAAGCCTGGAATTGAATAACAAGACCTGTTGAAGTTTAACAGGCAGATGACAGGGTTTCCCACAAACAAGCTTGAAGGGAAACATCCCCAATGGTGTCTTGAATACAGTGCAATATGCCCATAAAGCTTCATCCAATCTGGATGACCAATATTTTCCTTTGGGATTGACTACCTTCTCCAAAATTTGTTTAATCTCTCTATTAGAGACTTTCGCCTGTCCATTTTTTTGGGGACAGTATGTCGTGGCAATTTTATGTTTAACTCCATACCTGTTCAGAGCATTAGCAACTACTTTGTAATCAAAGTGTGAACATTCATCACTAATTAGAGTACGAGGGGTACCAAACCTAGTTAAAATATTCTTATGTAGAAATTTCAGTACCGATTTGGCATCATTTATTGGTAAAGCAACAGCCTCAACCCACTTGGAGACATAACCAACAGCTAAAAGTATGTATATATTTCCCCAAGAAGGTGGGAATGGACCCATAAAATCAATTCCCAAACGTCAAATAGTCCCACTTCTAAAATAGTTTGCATGGGTATTTCATACCTCCTCGATAGATTTCTAGTTCTTTGACAGGGACAATTCATGAGTATCTTTAAACATGGTTGGCCAATAAAAACCAAATTAGAGAACTTTTGTCGCAGCTATCATGCCCCTAAAGTGCCCTCCAAACTGTGCTAAATGACAATGAAATAAAATACTTTAAATCTCGTCATCTAAAACACACCTCCAAATTATCTGATCTGCACAATGTTTGAATAAAAATGGCTCATCCCAATAATATTGCTTGGCATCATGGAGAAATATTCTTCGTCTTTGATTTGTGAGGTCAGGTGGCAGTAATCCAGTAACCAAAAAATTTACTATATCAGACATGGCAACTAATAGTTGCTCATTTGGGAAATCATCCTGAATGCATTGAATATTACCGTCTTCATTTCCTGCTTTAATTTAAGACTAGTGATCAGTCACTTAATTTGATGTGTCTTTCCTATCTCTAATTTCCAAATCAAATTCCTACAATAGTAGTATCCATTGAATCAATCTAGGCTTGGCATCTTTCTTAGTCACCAAGAATTTAATAGTAGAGTGGTTGATATAAACCGTAACTTTAGTGCCTACTAAATAAGCTCTGAATTTGTCGAAGGTAAATACCACAGCTAACAGCTCCTTCTCAATGGGGATATACACAACAGAAAGCTATATTTAATATCGTAGAATTTTATTTAACAAAAGAAAAGTAAAAAATTTACAAGGATAATTTACAAAGATGATCAAGAAAGGTTTTTATGGTTTTTGAGAAAGAGAGTATACAAAAGAAAGTTTTTTGATGCCTTTACCAATCGATGCTTCTTTAGGCTATTACAATGCCTATTTATAATACAAATTCTAAACTCTAATTTATTTACATTTCAAATCCGCACAGTATCCTGATAAGGATAACTTAAATGTCAGCTTCATGGTTGCTTCCATGTAGCCTTCTTGAAATGATTGTTGATTTGATGGTTGCTTCTATATTTCCCATGCATTAATGGTTGCTTCCATCATGCTTTCATCATTCTTTGTCTCATTTTTTTATGGACATTTATGGATGATGATAGATTTCCTTCTTTTCATGTCACCTCCAAAATTAAATGTTCCTTTCTTGGATGTCATTCTTTACGTGTTGTGTTTTGTTTTTATCCTTCTTGGATGTTTCTGATATTCATTTCTTCGATTTCATCAAGATGTAATGATTCTGGTGAAGAAACTGGTGAATTCTAGCTTTCCCACGTGTCTTTAATTTCCGTTGTTATCAAAAAATCATCGATCTCCATGTCAACTATCTTTTTTAATAATTAAACTGACTCTTCATTTCTTTCTTCCTAGTTTTTTCCAGTGTCATAAATTCTCTTGCCATTGGTCCAGAATATATAAGTGTTTTGTTGAAGTAGATTCTGGGCCTTGGTCATTAAATCAATTTCGGCTTGGATTCGATAACTAGAAAAATCATTATAACACTTGTCAATGGTTTTGCCAAGTGTTGTTTGTCTTCATTTACTACTAAGAAGGATCTTCCCCAAAGCATTGTGCGAATATTCCAAATTTGATATGGCTGATAAAATTTTTTTTGTTCAGCTATACCAATAAAACTATTTATTTCTATATGAAAATAATAGACAAAATCATCTATATTAGTAAAATCATCTATAATTTTGTGTAGTAGATAACATGAAATACCTTTTCCTTTTTTTGCCCAAGTACTGCCCCATCGGTAAAATCACTGGCATCACACATAAGTTCGAAAGGTAAAGTTTAACCTAGTGCTATGACTATTGGTGATGTGACTAGCCACTTTTTCAACTCCTCAAATGCTTGTAAGCACTGCTCATCAAAATTGAAAGATCTGTTGTGTTCTAACAATGTACATAAAGGTTTTGATATTTTTGAAAAATCTTTAATGAATCATCGATAGAATCCTGCATGGCCAAGAAAACTGCAAATACCTTTAACTATGGAGGGTGGTGGCAATTTCTCAATAACTTTGATTTTTTCTTTGTCAACGGCAATCCCTTGCTGTAAAATTTTATGTCCCAGAACAATGCCTCCACTGACCATGGAGTGGCACTTCTCCCAATTGAGAACAAGGTTAGTTTCTTCATACCGACAAAGAACTAACTCTAGATTTTTTAAACAATCTTTAAAAGTATCGCCAAACAGCGAGAATTCATCCATAAAAACTTATATAAAATTCTCCACCATGTCCGAAAATATTGCCATCATGCAACGTTGAAATGTTGCAGGGGCATTGCATAATCCAAATGGCATTCGTTGAAATGAAAAAGTTCCATAAGGACATGTGAATGTGGTCTTCTTTTGATCAATAAGAGCTATGGCAATCTGGTTATACCCCGAATAATCATCTAGAAAATAATAGAAAGCTTTCTCGCTAATCTATCTAACATCTGGTTGATAAATGGTAGAGGAAAATGGTCCTTCCTTGTTGCTTTGTTGAGTTTCTGATAGTCCATACACACCCTTCATCCCGTATAGTACGAGTAGGAATTAGTTTGCTGTTATCATTGCTTACCATGGTGACACCCCTTTTTTAGGTACACATTGAACAAGGCTCACCCAAGAACTATCCAAAATTGGGTATATGATTCTAGCATTCAGCTTTGACAACTTCTTTTATAATGGGATCTTCTCTACTGCACAATAGATTTTCCATGGCAATCCTCTAGTAATATCTTCGGCATGCAAGTTGTTGGACTGATTCCTTTGATATCCGCAATTATCCATCCCAATGATTTCTTAGGTTTCTTTAAAACTTTCAATAATTAAGCTTCTTGATCTAATGTCAATTCCACATAAATAATTACTGGCAATGTGTTGTTATCTCCCAAGTAAGCGTACTTCAAATGTGCTGGCAAAGGCTTCAATTCCAACATAGGAGGATCTTCTATGGATGATCGAGGAAGTTTAAAATAATGGTTCGATAAATTTAATGGTTAGAAACTTCTCCTTGATCCATTCTCGATTTGCTTAACGTCCATCAGTTCACCAAATGCTTTAATCATTTATGCTTCAGTTAACTCAATTGAGTCTGCATCATAATTACAATTGTTATGATAAATTTTTGCAATTTCTTCCTGAACTATTGTGTCAATAATCTCCACAGCATGAAATTCTTCATTTGTATCTGCACACTTCATAGCATCGAAAACATTAAAAGTTATTTGATAATCATTAACTCTCATAGTTAATTCACCTTTTTGTACATCAATTAATGTTCTACCGGTTGCTAGAAAAGGTCTCTCAAGTAGGATTGGAACCTCTTTATCAGCCTCACATTCTAGAATAATAAAATCTGCTAGAAAAATAAATTTGTCAACTCTTACCAACACGTCTTCTATTTTACCTTCTGGATATGCATATGAACGATCAACTAATTACAAAGTGACAGTTGTAGGTCTTGTCTTCCTTATTCCCAGCTTCCTAAAAACATAGGCATTAGATTTATACTTGCACCTAAATCGCATAATGTTTTGCCAACGTAATGGTTTCCAATAGAGCAAAGTATAGTAAAACTCCCTAGATCCTTCAATTTTGGTGGCAATTTGTTTCTTAGCATTGTTGTGCATCCTTCAGTGAGAGCAACAGTTTCAAACTCCCCTAACCTTCTATTCTTTGATAAGATATCTTCTTATGAATTTCACATAGCTAGACATTTTTTCTAATGTTAACACCAATGGTATGTTGATATGTAATTGCTTCAGGACATCCAAGAATTTCTTGAATTGGAAATCTTGCTTAGATTTTTGGAAATGCTGAGGAAAAGGTGGCGATGGCCATCATTCCATTTGTTAAGGTTTTTTGGTCGTGGCATTTTTATTAGCAATGCAAGATGAATCTGCTACAACATTTTTTTGGTTATTCTTTTCATTTATAGCCTGCTCTACTACTGGTTCTGAATTATTCTTATTTGTGAAATCTAAACTACGTTCTTCAATAGTGGTGTCATTAACAACTCATAATAGTTGCGTACCACTTCTAAGCGTAATGGCTTTACCTTGTTCCTTTCCTTGAGGTCGTGAATTTATTATATCACTCAGCAATGCTCCTTACGGTCTTGAGCTTAATGCTTTGGCAATTTGCCCCACTTGATTCTCTAAAGCTCTTTAAGATACAGGTTGTCTCTGAATGATAGCATCATTCTTAGCCATGTATTCCTTCAATAGATCTTCCATTGATGAAGAACTCAAAGCTAAATTTTGCTGAACATTTTGCCGTGTCATGAGTTGATTGTATTCAGGTGGTGTACCCGCTGTCGAATAGCATTGCTGGAATTTCCAACCCCTGGATTACTCTAACTGAAGTTAGGATGTTGCTTCCACCCTATATTATGTGTCGAAAAATGGGTTGTTATTGTTGCAATTAAAATTTTCCATATAATAAACCAAGGCTGGATTCGATGGGTATTCATAAAAAACATGATCTTCTCCGCAGTAAACCCATGCTAACTCGGCTGCTTTTATTTCCTACACTGCAGTTGGTCTTTTCAGTGTTTTAATCATATTCATTAAAGATGATACCTAAGTTGTTAGGGAAGTAATCGCATCAAGTTCCATTGCTTCAGAAACTCTTCTACCAGTCATTACTCTAGTAGTGGGATATTGATAATCGTTGTTTGCTATCCTCTCTAGAATTTCATATACCTCATTATATGATTTATCAAGCAAAGTCCCATTGGCAAATTTGTCAACGACCATCCTTGTATGCAGATTCAATCCACTGTAAAACATTTCATTTGTGTCCAATGTTGAAAACCATGCATCAGGCATTTTCTAATTAACTCCTTGAATCGCTCACATGTTTCATATAATGTTTCGTCCTGAGATTGTTGAAAGGACGTAATATCATTCTTCAGTTTGGCATTCATGTTCAGAGGATTATATCTCAGCAAAAACCTCTGACAAAGTTCATTCCAAGATGCTGCCGTACCTAACGGAAATGCATTTAACCATGCTCTAGCACAATCTCGTAATGAATAAGGGAATTACTTTAGTTTTAGGGCATCTTCAGGAACACCATACTGTCTAAATGAATCGCATACTTCCAAAAAGAGTCTTAAGTGCAACTATGGATTCTCAATAGGCAATCCACTAAATTTCCCTACAGTTTGTAACATTTGAAACATCACTGGCTTTAACATGGAATCTTGAGCCTGAATATGCAGCCTGACAATTCCTAGATTCAGATCATCTGAGATCGATACTACATGTTCTCTGATGGGTCTGTCTCTTCCATCTATTATTCGAGGAATATCAACATCCTTGCCTTCCTGATGTAATGGCTTTTCTCTAACCTGATCATTTCTAATTCTCTCCATTTCTCACAATTCTTTTCTTATTCTTCTCAAGGTTCTCTCAATTTCTGGATCAAAAGAATACTCTTCAATTGCTGAAATGTCTCTATCATGCACCAATAAAAATCCTGAGCAACAAAAAAAAATCAAAACAACTAATAAAGCTAAACTAAAAAAATTAAAGAGGTAATAATACACCAAAATTTTCACCAAAATTGTCAATCCTCAGTAACGACGCCAAAAAATTTCTGCGTGTGAATGTGTAATATAAATGTACAAGTATACACGTTGAATCAAGTAATAAACTGATGAGTGGGTATCATCCGCACAGGGATTGGAATTGATTAAAATAATTGGTTATGTTATTTCTATGAATTTGTATAATTAAATTGTGCAAAAGAAACATATGACAAATTGATAAAAAAAAAAATTTAATGAATGGGTTAATAAAATCAATTATGAATGAAAATATGCTAGGGCAATTAAAATGTTGTGGCAATTCTCAAAGAATAAGTGGCAAAGAGTTTGTATTATTGAATGATAAAGGTTGGAATTGCTCTGGCTTATTTTTATATAAGAATAATGCCATGGCAAAATCTTGACTATTCTACTCCACAGGGACTCACTACTGCAGTCTGCTTCATTCGGAAGCTAGACTTTGAGCTATCATTCTGTGTTTTTGTATGTCTACAGAACTCAAGAATGATATCCAGATTGTTATTTTGTTCCCTATACAAATAGCAACTTCTACGTCTATAGTGCTGCAAATATTCTTTCGAATACTTATCTATATCAACCGATTATAATCCAATCTATTAAATCTTTGCAGAATTAAATCACATCTAATAACATAGCATACAGTCATTTATTTCTAGAGCTTGCATGCGTGCATTTAAAATAATCACAAATCAAATTAAACAGTATTCTACTCAATAAAACCATGGGCATTAAAGATAATAAAAGTTCACCCAAATAATTCCAACCCAATGAGATTTAACTCATGGGTTGGACATTCAAATTCAAAACAAAACCATTCAACTTCATCATTTAAGTTTATGAATCACAAAGTTCAAATCAAAAAATAAAGGTAGAACTTAGGAAGCTTTCGCAACTCCAGCTTTCACTCTAATAATGAGATTTGATGGAAAACCCAGGGTAGATTTCTCTTCCCTTTCCTTGCATATGTAATTATTCTGGTCTGTAAGCTGCAACCTTCTCCTCTCTTTCTTTGAGATTTTTCACGAGAACCTGATGCAAAGAGAAAAAAAAATTTTTAAATGATAAACCGTAATAGTAACATATTTTAATCCCACATTTAGCACATTTTCGGATGATTTATCCCTTGATTCATGTAAAAAGGTGCTCTTAATCCTTTCTTTTCATGTCTTATACCTAGGAAAGCACCTGAGGATGAAAAGAACATAAAACGGGCCCAAAAAGAAGTAAATGGGCCATATCACAAAATTCACACGGCCTGGCCCAAAGATCACACGGCCATGCCTTGTCGAGCATCTAGAACACGGCCTCACCCCCGATTTACACGGTCGTGCCTCAATTAAGAAATCCAAACACGGCTCAAAGATTCGTCACACGGGCGTGTGACATGGCCGTGTCTCTGTCGTGGCAATGAATAGTTTTAGTCGAAAAAGGATACTTAGGGAGAAAGAATCGCATTCCAAAAGCCTATATATACCCCCTAGGTACCACCTTTGAGGGGGCGTCAAGCTAGGCCAAGGAGCCAAGCCGAAAAGGTTAGAGTTGTGGGAATCGCTCGAAGTTAGCCAGCTGATCCATCCCAAGAAGCCGGAATTCTACTCAAAACGGCGGATTTCTCCTTCAATTCCTTCAGGGAGTTTTAGGGATTTCTTATGTTTTGTTTTATCTTTTCTCTTAAGATGTTTCCTTTATTTGTTATGAACTAAACCCTTCAGATACCTGAAGGGGATGAAACCTAGATGAATCTTGTTATTGATTTCTGAATTATATGATAAATACTTAGTTTGTTCTTAATTATGTGAGCTTAATCCAAATTTGATGTGCTTAGGTGGAGGAGGAATAGACCCTGCTTAAGAGTAGATCTATTAAGCAGAGTTGATCGATAGGGTGACGAGATTTTGCCGAATTAGGGTGAAACCTAATATGGGAGTCCATAGATCGATTTACTGCTATTCTAGGGGGTTATTATTCGAGAAAGAGATTTCCGTTAATTAACCTAGGATTAGACGTTATTCTCCTCGAGAGAGGGTTTAATATACGTTAGGGAGTCCTACGGATCAAACTAAGTGAATAAATCCTATGGTTCAGTGTTAGATAACAAGTAAAGTCTAGGTGAATTCTTCCTGAGGGTATCGTCGTGATCAACTGAGTTTTTTTTCAAGCTATTTCTCAATTCGTTCTTTTTGCCTTCGCGTCTTTAGCTTAGTAGTCGTTAATTTAGATTAAAGAAACTTCACTTTATTTTAGGCTAAATAATAAAAAGAAAGTTAGTATTAGTACTTTTAGTTCCTTTGGGTTTGACAAATCCGATCTTGCCTAAGCTATACTACTGTTCGATAGGTACACTTGCCTTTAATCGTTGTCAGATTTAGTTTCCAGGTGCGATCTCATTCATTATAAATTTTAAAACTCGACACAGCGATCAAGTTTTTGGCGCTGTTGCCGGGGAACTAAAATATTAAGAAAGCTCTATTTTTATTACTTTAGCCATTATTTTTATTTTTTTCAATTTACTTTTATTTTTATTTTTTTTAGGTTAAATTTTGATTTTGCCAAATTTTCTTTCTTCTCCTAGCAGGTACCTCTAGTTTATGACTAGAAGGAACCCGAAAGGACCATTAGTATACGACAGTAAAATTGAAGCTACCGTTTGTAGGACTCGCAGAGAAATCAGGCGAGCCTTAAATTACACAGAGGAAGACCAAGAAGACAGATCCAATCCTACTGAAGGGATGGACGAGAATAACCCACAACCACATGATGCGGGGGAAAACAATGCTCCACGTACTATGTTTGATTATGCTAAATCGAATTTAACAGGAGCGGAATTGAGTATTGTTAGGCCTGCTATAGCTGCTAACAATTTTGAATTAAAGCCTAACACAATACAAATGATTCAACAATTTGTTCAATTTGATGGTTTGCAGGACGAAGATCCAAACACTCATATAGCTAATTTCTTAGAGTTCTGTGATACCTTCAAAATAAATGGCGTTTCTGATGATGCCATACGTCTTCGGTTATTCCCTTTTTCATTAAGGAATAAAGCCAAACAGTGGTTAAACTCGTTACCACGAGGATCAATCACTACATGGGAACAAATGACCCAAAAATTTTTATTAAAATATTTCCCACCGGCTAAAACGGCCAAATTACGGAATGATATCTCTTCTTTTGTGCAGATGGATTTAGAGACATTATACGACGCATGGGAGAGATACAAAGATCTCCTGAGAAGGTGTCCACACCATGGTCTACCCTTGTGGCTACAAGTCCAAACTTTCTATAATGGTGTAAACCCCTCAACGAGACAACTAATTGATTCAGCCACCGGTGGAACCCTAAATAACAGAACTCCTGAAGCAGCCTACGAGTTCATTGAAGAGATGTCACTAAATAACTATCAGTGGCAAGTTACAAGGACAAAACTGACAAAATCAGCTGGAGTTTACAGCCTCGATGCAGTGACCACACTATCAACACAGATAGAGATAATAAATAAAAAGCTTGATAGTTTGTGTTCTTCGCAGGCACACCCAGTCATGCAGTGCAACGCAAGTGGAACTGTGGCGAATCATGAGTACCCACCTTACCAACCGGATACAGAAAGTGAACAGAAGAACTATATAGGTAATAATTTCAGATCCAATAATAATCCTTATAGTAATACTTACAATCCAGGTTGGAGGAACCACCCAAATTTCTCATGGGGAGGTCAAGGAAATCAAGGAAATCAAAGACAACAACCTCCTCAAAATTTCCAAAATCAGCCATATCCGCAAGAGAAGAAGCCAAACCTCGAAGAGATGCTGACAAAATTCATGGCAAGCACAGAAAATCGTCTCCAAGATACCGAGAAAACACTTAAGTCAACAAACATCGGCTGAGGAGACCAAAAACCGAATCGGAGAACTAACTAAGTCAGTAGGGGAAGTCACTAAAGCAGTCAAACAACTTGCAAAATTGATGTCCGAACAACCGATAGGACGTCTACCTAGTAACACGGTGGTTAACCCAAAGGAACAAATTCAAGCCATCACAGTTCATAATAGCATAGGGGTAGACGAACCTAATCCAATACAAGGAAACAAGGTAAAATAAGGTAAAGTTGAGGCAACACAGGAAAAGCCAAAACCGGTAGTCAAAGAGTACCAACCTCGCATACCTTATCCCGAAGCAATGAAAAGAGATGATACAGAGGAACAGTTCGGTAAGTTTCTTAAACTTTTACAGAAATTACATATTAATTTACCTCTTCTTGGAGCTTTTTTTCAGATGCCAGATTCGAGGAAATTTTTAAAACAGCTCTTGACGAACAAACGCAAATTAGATGAAGAGCCACATGTGGAATTGAACGCAGTATGCTCAGCAATGCTACAGAATAGACTACCATAGAAGCAAAAAGATCCAGGGAGTTTTACTATTCATTGTTTAATTGGTAGACTAAATGTTGATAATGCGTTAGCTGATTTAGGAGCAAGTATAAATGTCATGCCTTATACACTGTTTAAACTACTAGGTCTAGGGAAGCCCAAACAAACCAGAATGAGTATACAATTAGCTGATAAAACTATTAGAATTCTGATCGCTGTAAAATCAAAGCTTTAAATATTTATAAAAGAATAATCAAACCTGGAGACTAACTCTGACAATGATATTAAGGCAAGTGTACTTATCGAACAGTAGTATAGCTTAGGCAAGACCGGTTATCGAACCCAAAGGAACTAAAAGTATTAATACTCACTTTCTTTTTATTATTTAGCCTTAAAGTTAGGGTGAAGATTACTTTCGACGAAGACTAAACTAAGGACACAAAGACAAAAAGGACGAATAGGAAAATAACTTTCAGGGAAAACTCAGTTGATTACGACGATACCCTCAGGAAGAATCCACCTAGACTTCACTTATTAATTAACCCTAAATTATATGATTTCTTTTACTTAGCTTGATCCGTAAGACTCCCTAACCTATATTAAACCCTCTCTCGAGGCGAATAACGTCTAACCCTAGGTTAATTAGTGGAACTCTCGTTCGCTTCCTAGGATAGCAGTAAATCGATCAATGGACTCCCATATTAGGTTTCACCCTAATCCGACAAAATCTCGTAACCCTATCTCTAGGCTTCCGATCAACTCCGCTTAATTATGTTAGATCCTCTCTGAGGCAGGGTCTATTCCTCCTCCACCTAAGCACATTAGATTTGGATTAAGCAACATAATTAAGAACAAACTAAGTAATTTATCATGTAACTTAAAAATCAAATAATAAAATCCATCTAGGTTTCATCCGCTTCAGGTATCTGAGGGGTTTAGTTCATAATGAATAAACAAACCATCGCAAGAGAAAAGATAAAACAAAAAATAGGAAAAATCCTAAAACCCCCTGAAGGAATCGAAGAAGAATTCCACCGTCTTGAGTATAACTCCGGCTTCTTGGGATGGATCAACTGGCTATCCTCACGTTATTCCCTAACTCTGACCTTCTCAGCTTGGCTCCTTGGCCTCGCTTTCGTTCCTCTCAACAGGTGATACTTGGGGGTTATTTATAGGCTCTTGAAACGCGATTCTTTTTCCCTAAGTATCCTTTTCCAACTAAAATTGCTCTTTCCAGCGTCAGAGGCACGGCCATGTCACACGCCCGTGTGAATCGAGACCTGACCGTGCTCGGATTTCTGTTGAGGCACGGCCATGGGTGACTGAGTTGAGGCTGTGCTCTAGGTGTTCGTCAAGGCACGGCCGTGTGTGCTTTGGGCCAGGCCGTGTCGATTTCGTGTTAAGGCCCATTTACTCCGTTTTAGGCCCGTTTTGTGTTCTTTTCATCCTTGGGTGCTTTCCTGGGTATAAGACATGAAAAGAAAGGATTAAAAGCACCTTTTTATTTAAAACAAGGGATAAATCATCCAAAAGCATACTAAATGTGGGATTAAAATATGTTACGTTTACGGTTTATCAAATACCCCCACACTTAAGCTTTTGCTTGTCCTCAAGCAAAATTCTCATCTTACAATTAAAACGAACTTTCCCTGATTCACAATTTCTATCAACAATGTCTTATCATAATTCATGGATAATTTATACATGGATAATTTTAATTCAAAGAGTCCTAAAGATTCAAACGAGATAAGTCATGATTTTGCTCCTCGAAAACATAGGTGTCTCCCCTCTTTTAAATAACTACCTTTTCAATTTAGAACCGACAAGGATTGACATCCTTACAAAAGATTCACTCAAATCAATCAAAAAGTGTTTAAGGGTCAACATTAAGCACTCATAAGTCGAACATGAAAAGTTAATCCCATAGGCTTGCCTGAAAATCAAATCTCCACCACTGTAAAATGAGATGATAAACAAATCAAAAGGTCTTTGACTGGGTTGTAACGGGGCTTAGGTTAGGGGTATGGATAAAGACTGAATTAGAAGGTTAGAATCGAGATTGACCTGATAGATTTCCTAACTAGAAAAAAAATGAACTTACTCATTAATTAAAAAAACTAATAATACGAGCTTTTTCCTTGAGAATTGGAATTTGAACATGCAAGCTTACTTAATCATAGAACTAATAATGAATATACTTCATTTTATTTTTAGTACAAACTATCATAATAATAAGGAAGAATTTTTACAACTGAAATATAGAACATAGTTAGGAAACTTATTAAAAAACAAATCTCGATAAAAAGGGTAACTAAAAAAATTGGTGATAACAAATACAAAGGGTTTTTGGTTACAATTAGTAGGTGAGTTAATAAAAAGGGTTGTTAGGCTCAACGGGGTTCACTAGGGGTTAATTATGAAGGTAGGCTTTTAAGTGGAGTAAGTGGGTTAAAACCTAAGTGCCTTTATCATCTCGGTATATCAAATCATAACTGTGGTCTTGACATGTAAAAACGAGGCAAGTTCTAGAATAACAGTTTATAGTTGACACACTCATAATCAAAAAATGAGCATGAAAAAGAATGTATGCTCTATAAGGTTCAAATACTCACAAAAATTATGGGTGTTTTGATATCATCCTTATAAAATTTGAATTTCAAGGTGATATTCAAAATTGGATCAACAACCTAGCAAAAATTTTAATTCCTGAAAAATAGACTTATCATGCTTGATTCTATATTATTCTTTAAATTTAATCATCAATGTACAATTAACTATGACTTATTTTAAAACATGTTAATAGTCATCACAAATCATCAGAAATTTCATCCTAATTAGTAATATGACAACTTTGCATAAAAACAAGACTAAATCAGGGATTTGAGAATAATGAAAAAAGTTAGGTTCTTTTATTCCACTTTTACCCTCAGGGATTTGAGAATAATGTAGAAAGTTAGGTATTTTTACCCCCCCACACTTAAGATGTACATTTTCCTCAATGTACAAAGATAGATGATGACAATTAGTGATTAAAAGATAGGAGGGAAAAGTGTTACTTCCTGGGATTTCTGATGAGATCCTTGAGAATGTGGATAGTGTGTGGCATCAGGTGACTTTTTGCATTTCTCCTAATTGTGCTTTTGTGTGTTGTGGAATAAATGCTTTATTCTGCAAAGTTACTTTGTTAGTGATCTTTTTGATGAAAAGATATGGTGTTAGGGATGCTTGAATGATTGAATAGCCAATGATAAAAATTTGTAAAGAAAATAATAAAAGTTCAAATTTAAGTGGCATAAAATAAAGTCTTAAGAAAAAAATTAAGAAGATAAAACAAATTTAAAAGGACTCAGAGGTCCTCATCCATGGTTGGGTCCGGTGGTGGTGCTGAAATGTGGAGATGTTGGCATATTTGTTGGAGTGTCGCCTCCAATTCGTCAAAGCGTCGAGCGACATGTGTCTCGAACCGGTCGAGTCGAGCAGAGATGTCTGCTAATGATGTTGTTGGTTGGTATGGACGCTGGCTTGGATTCACTGCCTCCTCTGACGGCGGTGGGACATCATCAGGAATGTCCTCGTTCTTCCTCGTTGATGGGTGTTTTTAGTTTGTACTACGGAGGATCAGTCCCTCGTCGTTGTGATATCATCCTCATATGTAGCATGGTTTGGATACCTTGAGGAGTCATGTTTCCTATCAGTGTGAGGGAGTTGATTTGCTCATCAGTGTTGAGGAGGTTGAAGTGCCGAGCTAGCCTTGTAATATAGGGCCCCATTGACAAAATTCCCTTCTTATGTTGCTCTGTCTGATGTTGAATTGTGCATGCCATAAAGTATGCCAAGTCGAATACATGTCCTTCAGACATGCAGGAAATGAAGTAAACGTCGTGTTTGTTGACGACACCGGTGCTCTCTTTTCGACCTGTGATGGTATGGGCGAGTATGGCATGAATGTACCGTAGTGCTGGAGGAAGGGTTGTCGCCTTAGATTTACTGGGGTTGTAAGTGGCCGTCGTGGGCTTTAGGTCGATCCAGCAGTCGATCGGAAGGCAGTAGGGTTCGCGGTTTAGACCAGCTAGTGGGTTCTCTGCTATGAATTCCGTCGTATAAAGGCCAAGAGCTGCTCTGAATTGAGGTACGCTCCATCGATGTATTGTGCCCCCGAGACGGAATTGTATAGTGCCTGGGTCGTCGAATTGAGCCATCACAGTTTGTAGCGTGAATGTGGAGCAAAACTCGAGTGTGAGCTCGAGGTATGTAGGCTCATTAATTGAGAAGAAGGTCTCCCATGGATTAGTCGATATGAGTGCTTGGATATCAGTGGTGAGCCCTACTTGCCCGACGGCGTCCCAATCAATTCGTCGTCCAGTGCTGATGGGCCTATCCCTGATGGCTTTGTACCGGTCCTCCTGAGCGGCTTGTGGAAATCGGAGGAACGGGCGTCGAAGTTCGGTGCTTGCAGAAGAGGATCCGGACCCCTTTCTTTTCTTGCTTGAAACGGCGCGTTTCACTCGAGATGTCTACATATTTCCTGTAAATCAAATATAAAGCAAGTTTTCTAGTTCAACCAATATATTGGAAAATTGAGAATCATTATCATTCACAATTAAATTTTACCAATAGCAAAACATCAATTCTCCAAGAAAAGAAGCAATCTCAAAACATGCAACAAAACCCCTCTAACATGCATTAATAAATAAAAAGATGAATCAAACATTGAAAATCATGTTTGTTAAAGAAATAAAATAAAGCAACAAGAAGCATTCAAACAAAGGAAAAGAAATGAACTAAACACAACCATGTATAAACTAAACAAGAAATAGAATAGACTAAACAATATGAATCAAATTTTTAAACACAAACTTGACATAAAGGGTAAATATGCAAAAATGGTATGAAGATTTTAAGAGAAAGGGAACCAGAAATGGTGGTGAATGACGAGCACGGGCGGCACGCAGGGCGGTGTTGATGGGTCTGTGGTGTGGGCACGGCGCTGTCAAGGGCGTGGTTCTTGGGTGCACAGTGGTGTTGTGGCCATGTGGGTGGTTGGACTGAGTTTTTAGAGTAGAAACGGCGGTGGGGATGGGGTAGACTGGTTGAGTGGCTGGATTTTGAGGTGGGGAATGAAAATTTGATTTTAGGGTTTGAGGTTTGGGGGGGAGACGGTTACTTTGTTTAAATAGGGGGGAGCACGGCCTTCCGCACGGTCGTGTTAGATTTGAATTGCCCGTGCTTTTCGCGATTTCTTAAAATTGGGCGCGCTTCAAAGGTTTTGGCACGGTCATGTGTCAATTCGCATGCCAGTGTTTGATAAGAAAAGACGTTAGCACGGTAGGGTAACACGGGCGTGTCAAGCCCGTGTATAACAAGTCAGTAACCTTAGTAATTTTACACAGTTGTGAGGCACGACCGTGTTGTGCCTGTGTATTATAAGTCAGTAACCTCAGTAATTTTACACGGTTATCTAGCACGGGCGTGGTCTGGTGTTGCAGCCCGTGTCACCGGAAAATTTTTACCCTGTTTAGGCACGGTGTTTTGGCACGCCCATGCTCTATGTGTCAAAGCTGTGTTGAAATTTTTGCATTTTTCGGTTAGACTATTTTAGTGCTATGTTAGAAAAATAAAAACTATGTTAGTATGTTAGTGCTCGGGTTGCCTCCCGAGAAGCGCTTTATAGTCTTAAGCTAGACTCTCTCTATTTTCGGTTCCAAAGGATGGCTCATGGAGCATAAGCTCTTCTCTCATACCTCCAAAATCTGTACCGTTATAAATTTTAAGTCGGTGACCATTTACCTTGAATGTGCCTTTAGTGGGATGGGTTACCTCGACGGTACCATATGGAAATATTGTTTTGATCATGAATGGTCCTGACCATCTTGATTTCAACTTTCCTGGGAATATTTTAAGCCTTGAGTTGTACAATAGGACTAAGTCTCCCACTTCAAATTACTTTGATCTCTTGAGACGAGCATCGTGGCGTCGCTTTGTTGCTTCTTTGTACAATTTTGAGTTCTCATAGGTTTCTGCTCTCCACTCGTCTAGCTCGTTCATCTGCATCATTCTCCTCTTACCTACAATTTTGAAATCAGTATTTAAAAATTTTGTTGCCCAAAAAGCTTTGTGTTCTAATTCGAATGGTAAATGACAGCTTTCCCCGTATACAAGTTTGTATGGGGATGTCCCTAAAGGTGTTTTAAATGCTGTTCTATAGGCCTATAACGCATCATCTACTTTTAATGCACAGTCTTTTCTATTTGATTCAACGGTTTTTTCTAGAATATGCTTAAGTTCTCGGTTTGCTACCTCTACTTGCCCATTGGTTTGAGGATGGTATGGGGTTGCTGTTCTATGATACACTCCATATTTCTTTAGAACTTTTTCAAATTGGGTATTGCAGAAGTGTGTACCCCTATCGCTAATGATGGCTCTTAGTGTGCCGAATTGAGAAAAGAGTTTCTTGAGAAACTTAACTACTACCTTAGCATCATTGGTAGGTAAAGCTTCCACTTCTATCCATTTTGACATGTAATCAACTACTACTAGAATGTATTTATTTCCAAACGAATTAGGGAATGGTCCCATAAAGTCAATACCCCATATGTCAAATATTTCACATGATAACATATATGTTTGAGGCATTTCATCTCATTTAGAAATATTACCTATTCGTTGACATCGATCACACGAGGTAACATACCTGTGAGCATCTTTAAATAGAGTGGGCCAATAAAAACCTGATTCGAGTATTTTGTGTGCTGTCTTTATGCCACTGTAGTGTCCTCCTGATGGTCCTGAATGACAATGCTCCAAGATGTGGTTTGCTTCTGTCTTTGTAACACATCTTCGAATTACCTGATCTGCACAAATGCGGAAAAGGAAAGGATCTTCCCAAAAATAATTCTTCACATCAGCAAAGAATCGCTTCTTTTGGTGATGTGTTAATTTTCTTGGTAAGATGTTAGCTGCTAAATAATTTGCAATATTTGCAAACCATGGTACCTCAGAATGTGTTATAGAGAAGAGTTGTTCTTCGAGAAACGAATCACTTATTTCGCCTTCATTGGGCTCTTTTATGTGTGGATTTTCAAGTCTAGAAAGGTGATCAGTTGCAAGATTCTCAGCTCCCTTCTTATCTTGTATTTCCAGGTCGAATTTCTGTAAAAGTAAAATCCATCGTATGAGCCTGGGTTTAGCATCAGGTTTGTTTAAAAGATAATGAAGAGCTGAATGGTCAGTGTAAACGAAAACTTTGGACATTATTAGATATTGTCTAAATTTATCAAAAGCAAAAACTACAGCTAGCAATTCTTTCTCTGTGGTGGTGTAGTTTTCTTGTGCGGGTGTTAGTGTTCTGCTAGCATAGTAAATTGGCTAAAAGTGCTTGTCTCTTCGTTGTTCCAAAACTGCACCTACTGCAAAATCACTTGCATCACACATTAGTTCAAAAGGTAAGTTCCAATCAGGTGCAATTATAATCGAGGCATTTATTAATTTATCTTTAAGGATGTTAAATGCATCTAAACATTCATGATTGAAATCAAAAGGAACATCTTTTTCTAGTAATTTTGTCAAAGGCTTAGCTATTTTAGAAAAATCTTTAATAAATCTTCTATAGAATCCTGCATATCCTAAAAAGCTTCTGATAGCCTTAATAGAATCTACCTCGATCCCTTTACTAGAAATCTTATGTCCTAACACAATTCCTTCTCTTACCATAAAGTGACATTTTTCCCAGTTTAAAACAAGGTTTGTTTCCTCACATCTCATTAGAACTTGTTTTAAATTCTTAAGGCAAAGATTGAAAGAATTACCGAATACCGAAAAATCATCCATAAATACCTCCATGATATCTTCTACGAGCTCATCAAAGATTGCCAACATGCAATGCTGAAAAGTAACAGGTGCATTACATAATCCAAAAGGCATTCTATGATAAGCAAACGTACCGTATGGGCATGTGAATGTCGTCTTTTCTTGATCTTCAGGAGCTATGGGGATTTGGAAGTAACCGGAGAGTCCATCCAAAAAACAGTAGTACATATGCCCGGATAATCTTTCTATCATTTGATCTATGAAGGGTAGCGGGAAATGATCTTTTCTGGTAGCATCGTTCAACTTTCTATAGTCTATATAGACTCTCCAACCTGTGACTTTTCTTGTGGGAATCAACTCATTCTTTTCATTGGGCACTACCGTCATTCCTCCTTTCTTTGGAACTACCTACACAGGACTTACCCAAGTGCTGTCAGAAATAGGATAAATTATTCCTGCATCTAGGAGTTTAATGACCTCAGATTTGACCACTTCTTTCATGTTGGGATTCAACCGTCTCTGGGGTTGCACACACGGCTTGTATTCTTCTTCCATTAAAATTTTGTGGGTGCAAAGCGCGGGACTTATTCCCTTGATGTCAGAAATTTTCCAAGCTATGGCTTTTTTGTGTTCTTTTAGTACCTTTATCAGTTCCTCTTTTTCCTTGGGTTCTAGTTCTGCAGAGATGATTACTGGTCATGTAAAATTGTCTCTAAGGAATGTGTATTCTAAGTGTTTTGGTAGCTGTTTCCATTCCAATTTGGGTGGCTCTTCGATGGAAGGTTTCTATTTTATTTCGTCGTCATTGTCAATTCTTTCTTCATTCATTTGTTTGGATAGCGATGTATTCAGATTCAGCTCATCATCCTCATCTTCTTCGCCCTCTTCTTGAGTTAGACACAGTTCCATTGTGTCGTTATGTATGATTTCCTGTAATGAATTTTGAATGATATGATCAGTAGTATCAACAAAATAACAGGAATCATCTTGCTCTTTAGAATGTCGCATGGCATCATAGATTTGAAAAATGATTTCTTCGTCTCCTATCCTTAGTGCGAGTTTACCATCTCCTACATTTATTACCGCTCTAGCAGTGGCTAAAAAAGGACACCCTAAGATTAAGGGAACATTATTGTCTTCATCCATGTCTAATATAACGAAAGCAACAGGGAAAATGAATTTATCAATTTTTACCAAAACATCTTCAATAACTCCTCTAGGATATTTAATAGATCTGTCTGCTAACTGAATACTTATCCTAGTGGGTGTCGGTCCCTCAAGATATAGTTGTTTAAACATTTTATAAGGCATTAAATTTATGCTAGCGCCTAGATCAGCTAACGCTTTCTTAATATTCAAACTATCAATTAAACAAGGGATAGAAAAACTTCCTGGGTCTTTTAACTTGGTTGGTAGCTTATTTTGGAGAATGGCTAAGCACTCTTCATTAAGTTCCACTGTTGACACCTCTTCAAGTTTTCGTTTATTCGTCAGTAGCTCTTTTAAGAATTTTGCATACTTCGGCATCTGTGAAATAGCTTCAACAAAAGGTAAGTTGATATGTATTTGTTTAAAAAGTTCAAGAAACTTACCGTATTGTGCATCAATTCGCTCTTTCTTTAACTTTGCTGGATATGGGATTGGTGGTTTGTTCTCATTGCGTAATGGTGTTACCACCTCAATTTCCTTATCATTTTCTTTATTTTCAGTTGGGATCTGTTTCTTCATGTCACCTAATTCCTTTCCACTTCTTAGTGTGACTGCTTTTACCAGTTCTGTTTCTTTAGGAAGATTTTCTGCTCGTATTTCAAAGATCATCTTGGAAAGCATTCCAAGTGTCTTGGTGAGTTCCCCAAATGACTCGGTAAATTTTTCAATTGATGCTTGTTGATTTTTAAGGGTTCTCTCGATATCTTACAGGCATTTTTCTGTGTTTACCGATTCCATCGCATGGATTAGTTCCTTCTCTTGTGGATAGGGCTGATTTCAGAAGTTTTGAGGAGGTTGTTGCCTTTGATTTCCTTGGTTTCCTTGTCCTTCCCACGAAAAATTTGGGTGGTTCCTCCAACCTGGATTGTAAGTGTTACTATAAGGATTATTATTAGATTGGAAATTATTACCTATATAGTTCATCTGTTCATCTTCTGCTCCTGGTTGGTAGGGTGGGTACTCAGGATTCGCCACAGTTCCACTTGCATCGCACTGCATGACTGGATGTACCTATGATGAACATAAATTATCAAGCTTTTTATTCATCATCTCTAGCTGTGTTGATAGCATGGTCATGGCATCGATGTTGAAAACTCCTGCCGATTTTGTCAGTTTGGTCCTTGAAGCTTGCCACTGATAATTGTTTAATGACATCTCCTCAATGAACTCGTAGGCTGCTTCTGGGGTTTTATTGTTCAGTGTTCCACCGGTGGCTGAATCTATAAGTTGTCTCGTTGAGGGGTTTACACCGTTGTAAAAGGTTTGGACTTGTAGCCACAAGGGTAGGCCATGGTGTGGGCACCTTCTCAAGAGATCTTTGAATCACTCTCATGCGTCGTATAGCGTCTCTACATCCATCTGCACAAAAGAAGAGATACCATTCCGTAATTTGGCCGTTTTGGCCGGTGGGAAATATTTCATCAAAAACTTTTCGGTCATCTGATCCCATGTAGTGATTGACCCTCGTTGTAACGAGTTTAACCATTGTTTAGCTTTATTTCTTAATGAAAAAGGGAATAACCGAAGACGTATGGCATCATTAGGAACGCCATTTATTTTGAAGGTATCACAGAACTCTAAGAAGTTAGCTATATGCGTGTTTGGATCTTCGTCCTGCAAACCATCAAATTGAACAAACTGTTGAATCATTTGTATTGTATTAGGCTTTAATTCAAAATTGTTAGCAGATATAGCAGGCCTAACAATACTAGATTCTGCTCCTGTTAAATGTGGTTTCGCATAATCAAACATTGTGCGTGGAGCGTTGTTGTCACCCATATCACGTGGTGGTGGGTTGTTTTCATCCATCCCTTCAGTAGGATTGGATTTATCTTCTTCCTCTCTCTCCGTGTAATCTAGGGCTCGCCTGGTTCCCCGACGATTCCTACGAGCGATAGCTTCGATTTTGTTGTCGAATACCAAAGGTCCCTCGGGTTCCTTCTAGTCATAAACTAGAGGTACCTGTTTGAAAAGAAAGAGAGAAAATTTCAGTAAACAAAAATAAAAAGAAAAAGAAAAATAAATTGCGAAAAATAAAAATTAGGGCTAAAGTAATAAAAATAGAGTTTTCTAAATATTTTAGTTCCCCGGCAACGGCGCCAAAAACTTGATCGCTGTAAAATCAGAGCTTTAAATATTTATAAAAGAATGATCAAACCTGGAGACTAACTCTGACAACGATATTAAGGCAAGTGTACCTATCGAACAGTAGTATAGCTTAGGCAAGACCGTTATCAAACTCAAAGGAACTAAAAGTATTAATACTCACTTTTTTTTTATTATTTAGCCTTAAAGTTAGGGTTAAGATTACTTTTGACGAAGACTAAACTAAGGACACAAAGACAAAAAGGACGAATAGGAAAATAACTTTCAGGGAAAACTCAGTTGATTACGACGATACCCTCAGGAAGAATCCACCTAGACTTCACTTATTAATTAACCCTAAATTATATGATTTCTTTCACTTAGCTTGATACGTAAGACTCCCTAACCTATATTAAACCCTCTCTCGAGGCGAATAACGTCTAACCCTAGGTTAATTAGTGGAACTCTTGTTCGCTTATAATAACCCCCTAGGATATCAGTAAATCGATCAATGGACTCCCATATTAGGTTTCACCCTAATCCGGCAAAATCTCGTAACCTTATCTCTAGGCTTCCGATCAACTCCGCTTAATTATGTTAGATCCTCTCTTAGGCAGGGTCTATTCTTCCTCCACCTAAGCACATTAGATTTGGATTAAGCAACATAATTAAGAACAAACTAAGTAATTTATCATATAACTTAAAAATCAAATAATAAAATTCATCTAGGTTTCATCCCCTTTAGGTATCTGAGGGGTTTAGTTCATAATGAATAAACAAACCATCGCAAGAGAGAAGATAAAACAAAATATAGCAAAAATCCTAAAACCCCCTTGTAACACCCCAAACCCGGCCCCTGCGTTTCGATCGGATCTGGCATGTCACGGCTTGTACTTTGAAAACGTTTGCTTTGTTTGTTATGGAAATCGTAAGTCAATTGGATATTCCTTGGATAAGTAAGTGTCGTTTTAAAATATAAAATCTTTTGTATTATTATTAAGTATAAATAAAAATAAACCTTGTCATAAATTCTTAAGTTGCACAACATTGGAAACTACTTAGTTGAATAAAAACTAGGGGCCTTATTACATAAATATTCCCTAAATAAAAATAAATAAACTTAAAGAAATCTCGAGAATGAATTGTAGAAATAAAACTTGATGGCCCCTCGAGTCCGTCTCGGCTCCCGTGTCCACAATCTACTGCTCATCTGGAAGAGTAGAGAAAACGAAAGCGTGAGTCACCAAGACTCGGTGTATAAATCTCAAAGCACACAACGACCTGAGCCCACAAACACATTATGGGCCCTGGCCCATACATAAAGGTATCAATCATAATCACATGATAGCAATAAATAATGAAAAACCCAACCCATCCTAGGTTTCCAGCCTCTACACATCATCTCGTACCAACCATCACACCGTGGGGATTTCTACAATCAACCCTCCATCCGCTACACACCAAACCGACAGCCGTACTGCCTATTCCTATTAATTAGGAATCATTTAACGTGGCATCGCCACCGATCACTATGTGACGTTACATTTAAATCATGTGGGATTTCTACCACCGATCACCAAGTGACCTATCATGCACTTCCCCTTTAATATCATCATTCCCACCCCATGCATACATACATAAAGAAAACATCATACAGACTTATATACTTTTTGATACTTATAGGGAGTTCTATGTTTACGTACCTGGCATCTTTGCCTAACCCTTTTAGGGTTCCATTCGACTGTCTATATAGCCTCATTCCGGCTTTTTAGCCCATAACATATATAAAAAAACATACATACAGGTTTATTAGTAGTGTGTTAGAGATCTACACACCTGGTTACCGATAAAATGATGCTTTCTATGTCGACGCTATCCTTAGTCGACACTACTGCTATCTGTCTAAAGGGTTGTTCAGAAGCCAGTCCACAACCAAGTGGCCAATCTTGAATGGCAGATACTGCTCTTTTCTTAAACTTAGGGTTTTTCTCCTTTGCCTGATCCATATTTAATTACATCACAAGTCCTTATCAGAACTACTATCACAATATCTAATCGTTAATCCTCATTATAACATTAAGATCTTGTATATAATGATGAAATCTAATAGAAATCTACGAAAATCTACTTACCTTAAAAATCCCAAAAGTGGAGACTAGCTATTTTTGGCTTTTAGATCTAATTGACCAAGCTTCCTTCAAATCCCGAATTGCCGCCCATCATAAAACCATTAAACTATTAGCTTTCGGTTTTTTTGCCTTTCAAAAACCGGGAATAGATCATGAGAACTAATCAAAAATCGACACTTACCTTAGCATGGGAGATTCGGCTAGCACTAGAGAGAGGATTCGGCAATGCCAATGGAAGATTTAAATGCCGGAAGTATAGAACTAATTCTCAAATAGGATGAATAGAAGAAAAGACTATGGATGCTTTGGCTTTTTAGAGAAATCGGCACAAGGAGGAAAAAGTGGAGAAGAGTTTCGGCTTTTGAAGAAATTGGAGAAAAGAATTTGGAGAGGGAGAGGCTAGGGAATTTTGGCACAATGGGAGAGGAATTTAGGGTTTCCAGTGTCAGAATCAAGGAGCTAGCCCCCCTATTTATAGATATTTCGGCACCCACTGCTAAAAACCGAAAACGCCCTTAAAATTCAAGCTAAAAGAGAGGGGAAATTCGGCACCCTCTTTGCCATGCAGTAGCTGAATTTTACACTCCTCTAGGTGGTGGATTTTCGGCTAACACTTCCCTTGAAGATAAGCTCCTAACTTTTCTCCTTTTTATCTATGATATTATCACTTACAAAATCCACATAATTTCTCCTATTTTTGAGCCTTGTAGCCGTCCATCTCTACTAACCCTAGTGCCGAAATTTAACTCACTTAAATTAAAAGATTTGGGCCTCATTAAACTTAATATTTGGGCCCCTAATTCCTTGTGTGTGGCGTCACCCTATCTTCATTTAAAGTGCCGAAATTGGCCTAAAAACATGGGCTCCTTGCAACCCAAAACTTGTTCCTTATTAATTGTTAATGATGCCACCTTAAAATAATTTAATCTGGGCCTTTGCCTAATTCTAAGCCCAAATTTAGACCCCTTTCACCTAAGTTAACATATTAAACATATTCCTATACTAAACGCATAGACCCATTAATTCAGGATGTTACAGCTCTACCCCCTTAAAGAAATTTCGTCCTCGAAATTACCTGATCAGAAAAGATGAGGGTATTGCTGCCTCATTGCTTCCTTGGGTTCCCATGTAGCCTCCTCCGAACCATGATTCCGCCATAACACCTTAACCAGTGGAACCGTTTTCCTTCACAACACCTTAAAATCACGATCCAGAATTTCCACCGGTTCCTCTTCGAAGGTTAGATCAGGTCTTACCTCGATTTCCTCCACAGGTACGATATGAGACGGATGCGAACGATAACGTCTTAGCATAGAGACGTGGAATACATCATGAATTTGACTTAACTCCGGGGGTAACTCCAGCTGATAGGCTACTGGTCCTACTCGCTTCACCACCTGATATGGTCCTATAAATCTGGGACTCAATTTACCCTTTCTACCAATCCTTAGTACCTTTTTCCATGGCGACACTTTTAGGAATACCTTATCTCCCACTGCGAACTCTATGTCCTTACGCTTTAAATCAGCATAGGACTTCTGTCTGTCCGACGCCTCTTTCAGTCGAACCTTAATCAATTCAACCTTCTCTTCTGTCTCGGTCACCAACTTTGGACCCAGAATTCGATGTTCTCCTAATTCCGTCCAACAAGTAGAAGTACGACACCTCCACCCGTACAGAGCTTCGTAGGGCACCATCTGAATACTTGACTGATAACTGTTGTTGTAAGCAAATTCTGCTAACGGTAAGAACTCTTCCCAACTACCTCTAAAATCAATGACACATCCTCTCAACATGTCCTCTAAGATCTGAATCACTCGCTCAGACTGTCCATCGGTCTGAGGATGAAACGCTGTACTGAAATCCAACTTCGTACCCAACGCCTAATGCAACGCCTTCCAAAATCGAGAGGTGAACCTAGGGTACCTATCTGATATGATTGAAACTGGAACTCCATGCAACCTCACTACCTCCGCTATGTATAACTTAGCTAACTTCTGCAAGGAATAGTCAATACGCACTGGTATAAAGTGTGCAGACTTCGTCAAGCGATCCACAACTACCCAAACTACATCTTTCTTAGTGGGTGTGAGGGGAAGCCCACTAACAAAGTCCATGGTAATTCTTTCCCACTTCCATTGGGGAATCTTCACTGGCTGCAACAATCCTAATGGTAACTGGTGTTCTGCCTTGACCTGCTGACAGGTCAAACACTTACCCACCAATTCGGTTACTTCTTGCTTCAAACCCGGCCACCAGAACTGATCTCTCAAATCCCGAAACATCTTACTTCCTCTAGGGTGCATAGCGTATACACTACCATGCGCCTCATTCAAAATCCTCTGTCTTAACTCCGGATCTTTTGGCATGCAAACCTTCCCTTGAAAGCATAACAATCCTTCCTCATTCATACTGAATTCTGCTGGCCCATCCTTTGAGATTAGCTGCAATTTCCCCTTTAGCAACTCATCGGCCTGTTGCCTCTCCTTCACTTGACTAATCCAAGTAGGTTTCACTTGAAGTTCAGCTAATAAGCTTCCATCCTCATACAAACTAAGGTGAGCAAACATTGCTCTTAGGTCAGAGACTACTTTACGACTTAGAGCATCTGCTACTACATTAGCCTTACCCGGGTGATATTCGATCGAGCAATCGTAATCCTTTACCAACTCGATCCACCTTCTCTACCTTAGGTTCAACTCCTTTTGAGTCAAAAGATACTTCAAGCTCTTATGATCTGTGTAAATAACAGATTTCTCCCCGTATAGATAATGCCTCCAAATTTTCAAGGCAAACACCACAGCCGCCAATTCCAAATCATGGGTGGAGTAATTCAATTCATGCGGTCTTAACTGCCGAGATGCATATGCAACCACCTTTCCATCTTGCATCAACACACACCCTAATCCTGCGTGTGACGTATCACAGTAAATTACGAACTCCTTTCCCCGCCTCTGGCTGAATCAACACCGGAGCCGACGTCAAAAACCTCTTTAACTTTTCAAAACTCTCCTGCTGCTTATCAGACCAAACAAACGGAACTCCTTTCCGTAGCAACTTAGTCAACCGTGCCGCTACCAAAGAAAATCCTTCAACAAACCTTCGGTAGTACCCAGCTAAACCAAGAAAACTCCTAATCTCAGCCACAGACTTGGGTGGCTTCCAATCTAACACTACTTCAATCTTTCGAGGGTCAACCCTAATCCCTTCTGCCGACACAACGTGCCCTAAAAACGTTACTTCCCTCAGCCAAAATTCACACTTACTGAATTTGGCATACAACTGTTTCTCCCTTAGAATCTGCAAAACTATTTGCAGATGAGCGTCATGCTCCTCCTCTGACTTTGAATAAACTAAGATATCATCGATAAACACCACGACACACCGGTCTAAGTAGGGTTAGAACACTCGGTTCATCATGTCCATGAACGCTGCTGGCGCGTTGGTCAATCCAAACGGCATCACCATAAACTCATAGTGACCGTAGCGAGTCCTAAAAGTTGTCTTATGAATATCCGCTTCCTTGACCCTAAGCCGATGGTACCCTGACCTCAAATCTATCTTAAAAAAGAT
Source organism: Gossypium australe (assembly GCA_005393395.2). NCBI lineage: Eukaryota > Viridiplantae > Streptophyta > Magnoliopsida > Malvales > Malvaceae > Gossypium > Gossypium australe. Next base: position 32,469,722 of record CM016616.1, on the reverse strand, counting down.
TAAGGCCCCCTTCAACTGATTGAACAAGTCATCAATCCTTGGCAACGGGTACTTGTTCTTGATTGTTAGCTTATTCAACTGACAATAATCAATGCACATACGCATTGATCCATCCTTCTTCTTAACAAATAACACAAGCGCTCCCCAGGGCGACACACTCGGTCGAATAAATCCTCTATCCAGCAACTCCTGAATCTGCACTTTCAACTCTACTAACTCTTTCGGCGCCATCCTATACGGAGCAATAGATACCGGCGCTGTTCCTGAAAGAAGATCGATTCCAAACTCCACTTCACGATCTGGGGGTAATCTTGGAAGCTCTTCAGGGAAAACATCAGGAAATTCCTTTACCGTCCTGACGTCCCCAACAGTCTGATCTTTGGCTTCTAGAGCCCGAACAAACAATAGAACTACCTCACATCCTTTCCTCACCATCCTTTCTGCTCTTAGGGCAGTTACTACATTCGACAAACAGTTCCCCCTTTCTCCTATCACCAACACTTCATCACCCTCGGGGGTTTTTAACACCATACACTTGGCCGCACAATCTAGATTAGCTTGATACTTCACAAGCCAATCCATGCCTAAAATTAAATCGAACTCCCCGAATGGTAATTCCATTAGATCCATTCGGAAGACTATCCCCTGAACTTCTAGAGGTACTTCCCGATAGAGTTTATCCACTACTACCGATTGTCTTAACGGGCTAACTACAGTCATTGCCCTAGGGGTAATTTTAGATTCTAGCCTTAAAGTTCCCGATACGCTACTAGCTACGTACGAATGCGTCGACCCAATGTCAATCAATGCAGTGTAAGGCAAACCAAAATTAAGAACGTACCGATTATGACATCCGGTGCATCAGCCTCCTCTCGACATCTGACAGCATAGACCAACCCCGGCTGTCTCGCCTCAGTGTTTCCTGCCCCTTGGCCTTGTTGGAACGCCGGTACCCCATGGCGCAGCAGAATAAGATTAGATCCGGCGATCCAAATCATGGATCCATGTGCGAGGAACGAATCGGGGTGAAATAAAGGTTTCGAAATTACCAAAACTTCAATCTGAGTAGACAGCGACGCCTTGGCAACAAGAGTTTTGATCTATTGTCGAATCAAGCCTCAACCTTTTCCGATGTCGGCCTCTACGTAATCCACCCGATTTGACTATGAACGGAAGAAATCTCCAAAACTGTTTTGGAGGCTTATTTGCTTGACGGCTGCTAGACCTAACAAGCAATCACTTAGGGTTTTCATGTTAAGTTTTGTCTCCTTTTAATACCTTTTATAATGGGTGCCTTTCTCATTGGGCCTTTTATAATAGGTATCCTCTTAATTGGGCCTTTTGTAATTGGTATCTCTTGAATGTATTACAAGATTAAATAAATACAATAAAGTTTTTAACTGAAAATTATAATTACATTAATTATATCTGAAAATTATAATTACATCAATTATAATAAGGATTCCGGTAAACTATATTTATTTAAATTTATATATGAATAAAATTCATATATTAATAAAATTATGTTATCATTATGTGTACAACATCCTTGTACATATAATATGTTCAATATTTGATTGCCCAATTAAATTAATTCTTTAATTAATTTAATTTATGTGACAACCAAGCACAATACCAACTATATTTTATTCCGTTCATTTCAACCATAGGGTGTGACCCTGTAGGTTCTTGCAACGTTAGCAGTAATACTAGAACGATTCTATTGTCACAGACAATGAGTGGCATCTAGCAATGCATCATTGCTACCTAAGTTACAAGAAGTCATGATTCGACATAACCTTTCGTGATTAACCTTTCATGCATTAATCCTTAAGTCCTTTATCTCTGGAACGGATACAAGTCATGGGATAGTCACACTTGCATAGTCCATCCCATGTTTCCTGATATCTTGAGTAGACTATGATATACAAATTAGTATGACATCTCATATCAACTTATTTGAGCATGGCCATGCATTTCTAGTCTCACTCAATCAAGTGGCCTAAGATATTTCTCCTATTATGTAGGAGGGACTTATCCTTTATTGATCAACCATATCCCTCTACATAGATTGTGGTATATCCAACATCAGCCTTTATAGAACAACCTGTTACGGTGTACGTTTGACTGTATCAAAATATACAACTCACGATGCTGGGATAATAATGATCTCAAGTCTGAGGATCATATACATATTAATCACTATGAGTAATGTTGTGACAATTACATAATAATCCAAGAAACATACTCATAGCGGGTCAATCCAATATGTTGTTCTCTAACACACATATTCATGCATTGATTTTGACACTCCATATCAATGACAACTCTTTATCATCAATCAACTACATGTTAGTCTTAATGCATTATTATTGTCCTAGTCAACAATAATACTCGACTAAGGATCTTTTAAGAATAATCATATTATTCTCAGGACATTATTATAAAACAGTTTATCTATACACACAAAAAGAAAAACTGAAATAATAATGACAACGCTTTATATTAATAAACATGGTAAATTAAGTATGTTATTACAACCATCTCATGATTAATCTTTGGGCATACTCTTACAGGCCTGGTGCTCCACGACCCCGACCAGCACCATTACCACCTCTGGCTGCACCACGACCTCTTTATGGCTGCTGACCTCCTCTACCAGGCTGAGCATTCACCGTCCCATGGTCCCTTCACCGTCCCGTTGCTGCGAACAGTTTCTAACTTGATGGTCCGTAGATCCACACCTAAAACACTTTCCACTGCCTGCCCAACATTCACCGGCATGAAATTTACCACATCGAGCACACTTTGGTGTCTGGTTAGCAGCTGCAGGCTTCTCTTCCCGTTTCGGTCCATCAGACCTAGACCTTTTCTGAGTACGCCCGTTTGTCGATCCAAAATTTCTCTTATTTCCACCCCTATCTCTATCTCAATTCAGTTTCTCGGTCCGCTTTACCTCTTCGGCTATCTTAGCCTTTTCTACTATGACAGTAAATTCTCTCTCCCGCTGTGGGGCTATCAAAACACGCAAGTCGTCCCTCAGGCCATCTTCGAACCTAACACAACATTCATGCTCCGTGGCTACCATCCCACGAGCATAACGGCTAAGGCGTAAGAATTCAGCTTCACATGCAGCCACTGACCTACTCCCTTGAACCAGATTTAGAAATGCTCTGCGCTGCGCATCCACATAACTCGATCCGATGTACTTATTCTGAAACGCCGTCTTAAAGAAATCCCAAATGATATGGTCAGCCACTGTACCATCCTTTACCGTAAGCCATCATTGATAGGCTTCATCCCTCAAGAGGGATACAACTCCCTTCAACTTCTCCTCCTCCGTGAAATCCAAATCATCCATTATGCGTTCTACCGCCTCCAACCAATACTCAACTGAAGTTGGGGCTACATTAGAAATTCCCCTAAACACTTCTGCCCCATTGGCTCTAAGCCATTCTGGCACAGATTTTTGGGCTCCTGTGCCTATACCTGCCCCAGCAACTCTTTCTAAAACTCTTAACATTACCTGAGATACCGCATCATCTCCGGCAGTCTGATCCTGGAATTCCTCCTCCACAGCCGGCATCTCGTTTCCAGAACCATGACCAGATCCTACTGGTTCCGACACCGTCATCCTACCCCTACCACGACCGCGTGGCGGACGTCCTCGACCCCTTGTACTCATTCTACCGATTCGCGTTTATCTGATTAGAAATTTTATGAATTATTAGTTTTCTTCCACTGTTTTAACCACAAACAGTCTTATGAATAATAGCTTTAAGAGTATTTCTTTCGAATTCGCATTCACCATTCAGTCTCAAGTTCATATCCTCTAAGAAACACATACATTCAATCATCAACATCCATGAACTCACGTTCATTACAGAAAAGTGGTGGTGTTGTTGTTGTTGTTTTCACTACCCATGGGTATTTTCGTAATTTTATCCTACAGGAGTATTTTTGTAATTTTTTCAAAATAAGGTTCCCTGGTGATTTTGTAAAAATAGGGTATTTTGGTAATTTTACAATCCAAGGGTATTTTGGTAATTTTAAAATTCGGGGCATTTCGGTAATTTTGAAATCCGGGGGTATTTCGGTAATTTTGAAATTCGAGGGTATTTTGGTAATTTTGAAATTCGAGGGTATTTTGGTAATTTTGGAAACCGGGGGTATTTTGATAATTTTGAGATTCAGGGGTATTTTGATGTTTTTTTTTAAACCAGGGGCACTTTGGAAAATCTAGTTACTCTTGTAAACATAGGGTTTTTGGGTAAATTTTTCATAGCTGTGAACATTTTCAAATCAAGTGTATCTTTTTGGAAATGTACAAAACTTAGGGGTTTTTGTTTGCAAAATAGGGTGGTTGGTCCCTTTCGGGTTTTAATTATGGGTTCAACCCATGAACAAGTCCTTATAGCTAGAGTGAACAATCACTACGCATCAGGTAAGATTCCAGCGAAGAGGAGGTGAGTCACTAGGACTGCTTAAATACCAAGCTCTCCCTGAATCCACTCCTAGACATGCGTATGCCTATTGCCACACCCTGTCATGGCTAAAGTGAACAGTCACTATGCACCAGGTAAGATTCCAGCGAAGAGGAGGTGAGTCACTTGGACTGCTTAAATACCAAGCTCTTCCGGATCTACTCCTAGACATGCATATGCCTGTTGCTACACCTTAGTCTTGCGACTCGTTTACAGGTTTTGTTTAGTGAAATTAAGTCTTATGGAATTGAAGAGTTGTTTGTCTAAGCCTAGAGTCCATCCAGTTCTAATCTAGATAGTCTACGTCCCATAAAGCCCATTAAGCCCACATTTATATCACAATCAGGAGTTCAGAATACTTACCTGGGTGGATTGGATGCCGGTAGACTCAAAGGCCATGTCTTCAAACCAAAAATTTTTCTTAAATTCAATTTTTTTCTAAAACACTTCTAGACCCATTTCACAGCCCGAGTTTTGAACTGGCTCTGATACCAAAATGTAACACCCCAAACCCGACCCATGCATTTCAACCGGATCTGGCATGTCACGGCTTGTACTTTGAAAACTTTTGCTTTGTTTGTTATGGAAATCGTAAGTCAATTGGATATTCCTTGGATAAGTAAGTGTCGTTTTAAAATATAAAATCTTTTGTATTATTATTAAGTATAAATAAAAATAAACCTTGTCATAAATTCTTAAGTTGCATAACATTGGAAACTACTTAGTTGAATGAAAACTATGGGCCTTATTACATAAATATTCCCTAAATAAAAATAAATAAACTTAAAGAAATCTCGAGAATGAATTGTAGAAATAAAACTTGATGGCCCCTCGAGTCCGTCTCGGCTCCCGTGTCCACGATCTACTGCTCATCTGGAAGAGTAGAGAAAAGGAAAGCGTGAGTCACCAAGACTCAGTGTATAAATCTCAAAGCACACAACGACCTGAGCCCACAAACACATTATGGGCCCTGGCCCATACATAAAGGTATCAATCATAATCACATGATAGCAATAAATAATGAAAAACCCAACCCATCCTAGGTTTCCATCCTCTACACACCATCCCGTACCAACCATCACACCGTGGGGATTTCTACAATCAACCCTCCATCCGCTACACACCAAACCGACAGCCGTACTGCCTATTCCTATTAATTAGGATTCATTTAACGTGGCATCGCCACCGATCACTATGTGACCTTACATTTAAATTATGTGGGATTTCTACCACCGATCACCAAGTGACCTATCATGCACTTCCCCTTTAATATCATCATTCCCACCCCATGCATACATACATAAAGAAAACATCATACAGACTTATATACTTTTCGATACTCATAGGGAGTTCTATGTTTACGTACTTGGCATCTTTGCCTAACCCTTTTAGGGTTCCACTGTCTATACAGCCTCATTCCGACTTTTTAGCCCATAACATATATAAATAAACATACATACAGGTTTATTAGTAGTGTGTTAGAGATCTACACACCTGGTTATCGATAAAACGATGCTTTCTATGTCGACGCTATCCTTAGTCGACACTACTGCTATCTGGCTAAAGGGTTGTTCAGAAGCCGGTCCACAACCAAGTGGCCAATCTCGAATGGCAGATACTGCTCTTTTCTTAAACTTGGGGATTTTCTCCTTTGCCTGATCTATATTTAATTCCATCACAAGTCCTTATCAGAACTACTATCACAATATTTAATCGTTAATCCTCATTATAACATTAAGATCTTGTATATAATGATGAAATCTAATAGAAATCTACGAAAATCTACTTACCTTAAAAATCCCGAAAGTGGAGACTAACTATTTTCGGCTTTTAGATCTAATTGACCAAGCTTCCTTCAAATCCCGAATTGCCGCCCATCATAAAACCATTAAACTATTAGCTTTCGGTTTTTTTGCCTTTCAAAAACCGGGAATAGATCATGAGAACTAATCAAAAATCGACACTTACCTTAGCATAAGAGATTCGGCTAGCACTAGAGAGAGGATTCGGCAATGCCAATGGAAGATTTAAATACCAGAAGTATAGAACTAATTCTCAAATAGGATGAATAGAAGAAAAGACTATGGATGCTTCGGCTTTTTAGAGAAATCGGCACAAGGAGGAAAAAGTGGAGAAGAGTTTCGGCTTTTGAAGAAATTGGAGAAAAGAGATTGGAGAGGGAGAGGCTAGGGAATTTCGGCACAATGGGAGAAGAATTTAGGGTTTTCAGTGTCAGAATCAAGGAGCTAGCCCCCCTATTTATAGATATTTCGGCACCTACTGCTAAAAACTGAAAACGCCCTTAAAATTCAAGCTAAAAGAGAGGGGAAATTCGGCACCCTCTTTGCCATGCAGTAGCCGAATTTTACACTCCTCTAGGTGGTGGATTTTCGGCTAACACTTCCCTTGAAGATAAACTCCTAACTTTTTTCCTTTTTATCTATGATATTATCACTTATAAAGTTCACATAATTTCTCATATTTTTGAGCCTTCTAGCCATCCACCTCTACTAACCCTAGAGCCGAAATTTAACTCATTTAAATTAAAAGATTTGGGCCTCATTAAACTTAATATTTGGGCCCCTAATTCCTTGTGTGTGGCGTCACCCTATCTTCATTTAAAGTGCCGAAATTGGCCTAAAAACATGGGCTCCTTGCGACCCAAAACTGTTCCTTATTAATTGTTAATGATGCCACCTTAAAATAATTTAATCTAGGCCTTTGCCTAATTCTAAGCCCAAATTTAGACCCCTTTCACCTAAGTTAACATATTAAACATATTCCTATACTAAACGCATAGACCCATTAATTCAGGATGTTACACCCCTGAAGGAATCGAAGGAGAATTCCACCATCTTGAGTATAACTCCGGCGTCTTGGGATGGATCAACTGGCTATCCTCGCGTTATTCCCTAACTCTGACCTTCTCGGCTTGGCTCCTTGGCCTCGCTTTCACTCCTCTCAACAGGTGATACTTGGGGCTAATTTATAGGCTCTTGAAACGCGATTCTTTTTCCCTAAGTATCCTTTTCTGACTAAAATTGCTCTTTCCAGCGTCAGAGGCACGGCCATGTCACACGCCCGTGTGAATCGAGACCTGACCGTGCTCGGATTTCTCTTGAGGCACGACCGTGTGTGGCTGAGTTGAGGCCGTGCTCTAGGTGTTCGTCGAGGCATAGCCGTGTGTGCTTTGGGCCAGGCCGTGTCGATTTCATGTTAAGGCCCATTTACTCCGTTTTAGGCCCGTTTTGTGTTCTTTTCATCCTTGGGTGCTTTCCTGGGTATAAGGCATGAAAAGAAAGGATTAAAAGCACCTTTTTATATAAAACAAGGGATAAATCATCCAAAAGCATACTAAATGTGGGATTAAAAAATGTTACTTTTACGGTTTATCAAATTCCTAGGGGCATTATCGAAGATGTTCTTGTAAAAATTGACAAATTTGTTTTCCCAGTAGATTTTGTTGTCTTAGACATGGATGAGGATAATTCAATCCCCTTAATTTTAGGAAGACCATTCCTAGCAACTGTATAGGCTAAAATTGATGTTGCCACAGGAAAACTCATACTTTGTGTAGGTAACGAATCAATCAGTCTTCAAGCTCTTGACTCGGCCAGGACAACAATCGATGAAGGTAAGAAAGACAATTCATTTGATAATCAATTTGTGCAACCTTCATCGTAGGAAACACCACAAGGATACAACCCTGAGCCAAATCATAGGCCCCAAGCTGACAAAACAGAATTACATTAGGAACAAAGCCTAAGGGTCGACAATCTAAAAGAGCAGGAAACACAAATCAAAGAGGAACAGGAACTGACCGAAGTAAAACCTAAGGAGCCCCCAGAAGAGCTCATAGGAACATCGAATCACTTCAAAATAGGAGACCAGGTACTGATAGACAAAGCCAATCCTCGCATCATCACATCAGACCTAAAAGTAAACGAAGAAATTCCTCTTAAGGTACACAATATCTTCCTGCATGGAACAGTCGAGGTAAGCAATCCAACATTCGACACCTTTAAGGTAAACACTTATCGACTTGAACTTTGTCAAGAAAATAGAACTGTAAGCATGAGGGAAGATATTCAAACCTTTAAACCTCCCTGATTTTTTTTACGAGAAAAGTCTAGCTTAAGACTATAAACGAGCACTTCTCGGGAGGCAACCCGAGCACTAACACTATTTACTTTCAAATTTATTTTCAGTTTCTTTTCTTTCCTTCTTTCTTTTCTGAAAATTTAGTTTTACACTAACAAAAAAGTGCAAAATTCCTGTCCACATGGTCTTACACACGGTCGTGTCCGTGGCCGTGTGGACCACCAGAATCCCAATACTGATATAGCAGAGGTCGTACGAATCAAATCCCACCTAATTTCTGACACCATGGATCCAACCACTCCCCCACGGGCATCGACAAAATGGCACGGCCGTGCCCCACGACCATGTGAAGCTACTTACTTGCACACCACGGATAGAACACGTCCGTGCCTTGAAACCGTGCCAACATACTGACTTGTGACCTACAGGCGTGGCTGGCTGAAAAACGGCCATGGAGATTCAACACGCCTGTACACACGGCCATGCGAAGCGGCCGTGTGACTCAACACGCCCATGGCTAACGAGCGTGGGAGAAACGAACGGAGCCTCACCACGACCGTGCGAGGCGGCCGTGTGCATTGACACGCCCTCGGTCCACGGGCGTGGGAACATGCCAGATTTGAGATCTTATTTAAACCCCACAGCCTTTCCCCTTCTCCCCATCTTCTTTCTTCCTTCTTTTTCTTTCTTTCCTTAGAAAATGTGTCCAAACTTTTGAGCAACACCAGAACTATGCCGAAGAAGCGGAAGAAGGCAAGCATAGTCTCCCCAAAAGAGACCCTACACATAATTTCATGCCGGCCGCTTCATCCAAACATCAAGCCAAGGGTCTTTGAGACCAATTAGTTTTTATGTTTCTTTTCTCTTTTGCTTCAATTTCCTTCCCTTTGACAATCTTATGCTTAGTTTGGCTTAATTTATTTTAGTTTCTTAGTGTCAGGTTCGCCAGGCTGCTTAGGAATCACGCCACTTCTGCCACCGCCACCACCACAGCAGCCCTAGAAATCACACCCGCCTCGCGAACCATCCAACAATAAGGACTCTTCGGTCCATTTTTCTTTTCTTTTACTTTTATTTTCCTTCTTAGTCTCATTTCCTTTTTCTTTCTTGTTTTTAGTTATATATTTTTTTATTTTAATTATGTCTTAATAAACCCTGGCTAATCCTTCACGAGCTCCCCAATTTCTTCATCTAGCACAGGATCATCATCCAGACCGACCCCTTCAAACATACACACCACGACCTCTACCATCCTCTAGGGACACCATCCAAAATTCAGGGAGTATTCTTTCCCCTTCTCTTTTGATTTATCCCTTAAATCTTATATCTATCTTTGTACATTGAGGGCAATGTACATCTTAAGTGTGGGGTGAATATCTATTTTAAAAAAAGGCCTAACTTTCTGCATTATTCTCAAATCCGGCCAAACTTTCTTCATTATTCTCAAATCCCTGAATTTAGTCTTGTCTTTAAGTAAATTTTTCATATTACTAATTAGGATGAAATTTCTAGTGCTTTATGATTTTTATTAATATGTTTTAAATTAAGTCATAGTTAATTGTGCATTGATGATTAAATTAGAAGAATATTAGAGAATCAAGTATGATAAGTCTATTTTTCAGAATTAAAATCTTTGCTAGGTTGTTGAGCTGAATCTGAATTTTATCTTGAAGTTTGAAATTTACAAGGTTGATGTCAAAACACCCATAATTTTTTGTGAGATTTTGAGCCTATTAGAGCATATATTCTTTTTCATGCTCACTTTATTGATTATGAGTGTGTTAACTATGAACTGTTATTCTAGAACTTGCCTCAATTATACATGTTGAGACCACACCTATGATTTGATATACTGAGATGATAAAGGCACCTAGGTTTTAACCCACTCACTCCACTAAATAGCCTACCTTCACAACTAACCCCTAGTGAACCCCGTTGATCCTAACGACCCTTTTTATTGACTTACCAGCTAATATTAACCCAAAACCCCTTTGTATTTGTTATCACCATTCCTTATGACTACCCTTATATCGAGAGTTGATTTGATGTGTTGTCTAGCTGTTATCTTTATTTTAAAGTAATAGATTCATTCCTTGTAATATTTAGTTTGTTCTTAAAAAACGAACTATATTCATTATTAGTTCTATAATTAAATGAGCTTACATCTTAAAATTCCACATCTTGAGGAAAAAGCTCGTATTATTAGTTTTCAATTGATGTAATTATTTAGGGTTAGCTCAATTTTTGTTAGTTAGGCAATTTGTCAGGTCAATCTCGACTCTAACCTTCTAATTCAGCCTTTATCCACACCTTTAACCCTAGCCCCGTTACAACCCTGTTAAAGACCTTTTGATTTGTGTATCATCTCATATTACAGTGGTGGACATTTGATTTTCAAGCAAGCCTATGGGATTAACTTTTCAGGTTTGACTTCTGAGAGCTTAATTTTGAACCTTAAACACCTCGAGTGATTTGAGTGAATCTTTAGTGAGGATGTCAATCCTCGTCGATTTTGAATCAAATGTAATTATTTAGATAAGGGGAGACACCTACGTTTTTGTGCTACAAATGTATGACTTTGATTGTTTGAATCTTTAAGACTCTTCGAGATAGATCATCCATGTATAAATTATCTATGAATTATGATGAGACATTGTTGATAGGAATTATGAATCACGGAAAGTTCGTTTTAATTGTAAGTTGAGAATTTTGCTTGAGGACAAGCAAAAACTTAAGTGTGGGGGTATTTGATAAACCGTAATAGTAAAATATTTTAATCCCATATTTAGCATGTTTTCGGATGATTTATCCCTTGACTCATGTAAAAAGGTGCTCTTAATCCTTTCTTTTCATGTCTTATACCTAGGAAAGCACCCGAGGATGAAAAGAACATAAAACGAGCCCAAAACGGAGTAAATGGGCCATATCACGAAATTCACACAGCATGGCCCAAAGATCACACGGCCATGCCTTGTCGAGCATCTAGAACAGGGCCTCACCCCCGATTTACACGGCCGTGCCTCAATTAAGAAATCCAAACACGGCTCAAAGATTCGTCACACGGGCGTGTGACATGGCTTTGTCCCTGTCGTGGCAATGAATAATTTTAGTCGGAAAAGGATACTTAGGGAGAAAGAATCGCATTCCAAGAGCCTATATATACCCCCCTAGGTACCACCTTTGAAGGGGCGTCAAGCTAGGCCAAGGAACCAAGCCGAAAAGGTTAGAGTTGTGGGAATCGCTCGAAGTTAGCCAGCTGATCCATCCCAAAAAGCTGGAATTCTACTCAAAACGGTGGATTTCTCCTTCAATTCCTTCAGGGAGTTTTAGGGATTTCTTATGTTTTGTTTTATCTTTTCTCTTGAGATGTTTTCTTTATTTGTTATGAACTAAACCCTTCAGATACCTGAAGGGGATGAAACCTAGATGAATCTTCTTATTGATTTCTGAATTATATGATAAATACTTAGTTTGCTCTTAATTATGTGAGCTTAATCCAAATTTGATGTGCTTAGGTGAAGGAGGAATAGACCCTTCTTAAGAGTAGATTTAGCATAATTAAGCGGAGTTAATCGCACGCCTAGAGATAGGGTGACGAGATTTTGTCGGATTAGGGTGAAACCTAATATGGGAGTCCATAGATCGATTTAATGCTATTCTATGGGGTTATTATTCGAGAAAGAGGATTTCGTTAATTAACCTAGGGTTAGACGTTATTCACCTCGAGAGAGGGTTTAATATACGTTAAGGAGTCCTACGGATCAAACTAAGTGAATAAATCGTATGGTTCAGTGTTAGATAACAAGTGAAGTCTAGGTGGATTCTTCCTGAGGGTATCGTCGTGATCAACTGAGTTTTTCTTCAAGTTATTTCTCAATTCGTTCTTTTTGTCTTCGCGTCTTTATCTTAGTAGTCGTTAATTTAGATTAAAGAAACTTCACTTTATTTTAGGCTAAATAATAAAAAGAAAGTTAGTATTAGTACTTTTAGTTCCTTTGGGTTCGACAAATCCGGTCTTGCCTAAGCTATACTACTGTTCGATAGGTACACTTGCCTTTAATCATTGTTAGAGTTAGTTTTCAGGTTCGATCTCATTCATTATAAATCTTTTTAGTTTTCAGGTTCGATCTCATTCATTATAAATTTTAAAACTCGACACAGCGATCACTAAATCTTCTCTCTCCCCCCGGATTCCCTTTTTTTCTTTTCTCTTTCTTTCTTTATAGTGTAAGTCACTCCTTCTCAGCACATACTTTTTGCTTCCCCTTTTGCAAGGTGGTTTATCTGGTGCAAATACAGCTGGCTTAGAGTGACGAAGACTGAGTGCTGCGTCATCTTCTTGGAATTCCTATGGCATTCTTGTTGGCAATTTAACCAATATTTTGCCATGGAAATATTTCACTTTATTCATCTTCCTACTCTTTTTTTCTCTTCTCTTCTTCATCCTGCACCTGCTGCCAACCACAACCAACACATTTCTTCCCCAATAATAAAAGTAACAAATATTAACATTTATAGCACAATCCAAGCTTTGTTATGCAATGTTTTAAAAATATCTAAAAATGCAAACATAATTACCTAATTACAAACAATTAATTCAATCTAGAGGCTTGAAGTATAACTCTTTTTAAGAGTTATCAAAAATCCCTTAGTAAATCCCAGAATTTTAGATCTAGCTTAAACAAGAAAAATGCTTCTTGTTTCCTCCAGCTCTAGGTCTTAATACTTTAAAGAAAAGAGGGAAGAAGATAACTCCTCTTAACCAAATCGGAGTACTCTTTTAACTTAACCTAAGTCTCTATTGGAACTTGATACACGTCACATCCATATTGAGTTGTCTTATCCAAAATCTACCACTTCCAAGAGACCTATTCGATTGTCTCCTTAGCTTTTAACTCTTCTAGTTCACATTCGGTTAGTTCCTAACCAACTTACCTTGCAACCTAACTGGCACGAAACCACAGTCACAGGGTGCACTATACTACTGGTGTAAACTCATACCCTAAAAATCATTTCACTTAATCACTAATCTCATCCCACTGATTATAGTAATCTGACATGGAACCCTTATTTGTTTATAATCATTTCAGAGTCCACCCACTCTATACGCCAAAAATGCATTTGGACAAATACTACTTCACCAACCATACTGCTTTAAGACTATGCAGGATATGCCACAACATTTCTTACGGAATCGTTTCCCTCAATGTTCGCCATACGCACTATTCCTTCAGTGTTTACCATACGTTCTAGTCCTTTAGGGCTAGCCACACATATCATCTCTTCGGGGTTTGTCATTACCTTCCTTCAAAGCTAGCCATGCCTATCATTCTTCCAGGGTTCATCGCACTTACCATTCATCTCTTTCAAGGTCCACCAAAGTCGGGCTTTCCAGGAGCGCTCATAGAATTCTTATACTTAGTCAAATTCTAACACCATATACACTCATAACTTACTCTATATGCCTTATTACTTTAAACGGTGTTTGAACACTAATGCTTCATTGGGCGAGATGTTATAGTGTACAAGTTGAGTTGTGAAATACTAAATATATTGGGTTGGATTAAATTATAAAGTGTCAAGTTAAAAGTCCAAAAATCACATTTAATTGGGCCCAATACAATGAGAGGCTCAAATCCCCATTATAATACATATGAGGGGAAGCACACTTTATTAGCCCATCTCCCACTCCTAGTTGGACTAGGAAGTTGTTTTTCTATTTTAAATAAACCTTTACAATTCAGCAAGGATTCTACCTTCTCTCCCTACAAATAGATGGCACCAGTAGAGTTATTTACATAATTTTAGAAAGATTGTTACTCTGTCAAAAAATAGAGAGAATTTATTCTCAACTATTAAATATGTTTTTCCAAAATAGTAATTCTATTGATTTCTATTGAAGAAGAGAGAATTTTTCTTTTCACCCCAAAAAAAAAAAAAGAAACGAATTTTTTTTCTATTTTTGTGTTTTGATTAAATTGGTTCGAGCCCACAATCGAAGCAGCTCGTGGTAGGAAAATAGCGAAAAAGATCGTTTGGTTGAAAGCTGGAAAACATAAAGGAGTCGTTTATCCAAAAACACAAGTACAATTTTGGTCTAATGTTTATTGTTATAAATATCACAAACCGGGTCAGTTTTCAAAATTTTAATTTTCCATTGTACAAGAAAATCATTTTCAAATCAGATTTTTTCCAATAGCTTGATCAACTGGTAACTGAAATTAATGAGTCGTGGTTGATGACAGGTGATCTTAATGTTATTATGAATAGTGATAAATGACAAGGTGAAGCAATTTATAATCAGCCAGGACATACTCGTTTTAAATCTTTTTTCTTCCAACATGGGCTTCATGACTTGGGTTTTCAGGGGTCGATGTTCACATGGAATAGGGGACAATTGTTTCAGAGACTTGATCATTCAATTTGCAATAAAGAATGGTAGAATTTTGTGTCAAACACCAATGTGTGATATTTTTAAAATTGAAATATGATCACCAGCTCTTATTGGTCTCAACTAATCTGGGAAAGTTAGTGGATGGTGTAAGACCCTTTTACTTTCTAGCCAGTTAGTTATCTTATCCTGAATTCTTAGAAGTTGTTGCTAAGTCTTGGGTTACGGATGAAGGAGTTATGGATAATCTTGAGAACTTCCCGTAATTAATACAAGTTTGGAACAAGACTGTGTTCGGTAATATTTTGTGAGGAAAAGGAAAACAATAAGGGAATTGGCATGCATACAAAGAGTCTTAGAAAGACGTAACAGCGTCAGGCTTAGATTGAGAGGAGAAGAGGTCCGTCTTGAAATCGAGCAAATTCTAAATTAGGAAGAATTTTTCTGGTTTGAAAGGTCCAGAATTGAATAGCTATTGAATGGGGATAGGAATACTACCTTCTTTCATAGCCGCACATTGAAGCGACAATGATAGAATAAGATAAAAGCTTTACATATTGAAGGGTCTGGATGATGTTTCAATAATGATACCTTAAGGAGAAATGTGGTTGATTATTTCTTTAATTTGTATAAGATGGATGATTACTTGTTGGGGAATTTCCCTGTGCAAGGACGTTTTTCAAAATTGGAGGCCCATGTTGTTAGTAAGTTGCCAGTCGAGGTTAGTTTGGAGGAGGTTCGACGCTCTGTTTTCAGTATGGCCCCTCTTAAGGCACCTGGGGTGGATGGCCTCCATGCCAAATTCTACCAAGCTAATTAGGAGTTAATGGGAAACATTTTTTTTAGCTGGTCAAACATGTCTTCTCGAGAAGGTGCTTGGATATTAGGATTAATAGGACTCTTCTAGTTCTTATCCCTAGGATTATGAGAGTGGAGGCTATCAGTTAGTTTAAGCCCATTTTTATGTAACGTTTTGTATAAAATTATTACTAAGACAGTTGTCATTCATCTTCGGCAAGTTATGCAAATACTAGTTAAGCAAAATCAATCGAGTTTCATTACTTCATGAAATATCTCAGATAATATAATCGTTGCGCAGGAAGTGATTCACATCATAAAGAACAAAAAAGGTAGAAAAGGGTGGATGGTTGTCAAGGTGAACCCTGAAAAGGCATATGACTGGCTTCGTTGGGACTTCCTGAATGATACCTTGAAAGATGTTGGTTTGCCTGGAACACTTGTTAATAATATCATGTAGTGTGTTTCCACATCTTCTATGCAACTGCTTTGGAACGACTCTCTCTCGAAAGGTTTCATTCCATCAAGAGGAGTGAGACAATGAGATCCTCTTTCTCATTACTTGTTCATTCTCGACATGGAAAGAGTGGGACATCTAATTGAGGCAGCAATTGAAGAAGGGTCTTGGGAACTGCTTATGCTCTCACGTCGAGGCCCGGGTATTTTGAGCCTATTTTTTGCTCATGATCTTTTGTTATTTGGTAGAGTGAATGAGCAAGGTGCAGAATGCCTTAAGCAAGTTCTGGACAAGTTTTTCTTTTCTCCGGCTACAAAGTTAACAGTTAGAGGACCCAACTTTTTTTCTCTAGTAATGTGATAGAAGAGGTAGTTGCAAATCTATGTGGTAAGTTAGGTTTCTCTAGAGTCAATGACTGGGGAAAATATCTTGGCATGCCTTTCTTTCATCGCAGTGTTAGGAGTAGTACCTTCCAATTTATTCTGGATAAAATGAGGAATCGTTTAAATGGATGGGATGCTCGTAAGCTATCACTTGTTGGCAAACTCACTTTGGTGAAGTCTGTGTTACTTTCAATTCCCAATTACTTCATCACTACAGCCTGAATTCCAGTTATGATATGCAAGGAAATCGAGAAGATTGCTCAGGGTTTTCTATGGGGTTCCTCTAACAAAGGTAAAAAACTATCTCTTGTTAGTTGGAAAGATTGTTGTAAACCAGTGTTTAAGGGAGTTTTAGGAATTCAGCAATTACAATATCAGAATAAGTTGTTCCTTTTAAAGTTGGAGTTTAATTTGGTGGCTAATATGGAAGCATTGTGGGTCCGGGTACTCTGAAACAAATACAATGTTCATGGGTTTATATTGAAGGAAATACACCGTAGCAAATGTTCTTATGTATGGCGATCCATTTCTAGTGTTTGTAATGAGGTGACCATTCAGGATGGTAGGATGGTAAACTTTTGGAATGATGTCTAGTTGTGAGATTCGGGTCCTTTAAAGCTATAGTACATTGGAAGTGGACCTCTTGATAAACCATTCGTGTTTGTGACTTGGTGGACGCAGAAGGAGGATGGAATTCTAATTGGCTTTCAATAGTACTCCCTAGGAATATGGTGAATTAAATACAAGCTTGCAATCCACCAATGAAGGTTTCAGGGACGGATCGTATTTCTTAGAAGTGGACGTTAGGCAGTAAATTCTCTCAAAGAGTCATATAAGCATATATGTTGTACTACCAGTCCAAATCAATTTGGAAATGACAAAGTAATTTGAAAAGTGAAGGCACCCCAAAGGGTACGGACCTTTTTATGGCTGCTTGTTCGGAATAAACTTTTGACAAATGAGGAGCGCACACGAAGAGATATAACTTTCTTCCCTTTTTGTGAAAAATGTGGAAAGGTAATAGAATTAGCAATTCACGTAGTGAGAGATTGCGATTTCACTCAGGCTATGTGGAAGTTATTAGTACCTAGGCTTAATTGGAACGCTTTCTTCAACTTACATGTTGGGTGTTGGGTACACTGGAATATCACGAATGAGGGGAATCTAACAATTGGCGAGGGCGAATGACCAACTTTTTTCTCAATTGTTACTTGGTTTCTTTGGAAGTATCGCAATGATTTCATCTTTGATAATGCTAATAAAAGTAGTCATGAACTCATTGCTCCGGCTCTTGCTTGGGCAAAATCTTTTGGATTCAATTGTAATAATGAACAATTGCCCCGTTTTTCTAAAAGCGAAACCAGGGTGGTAACGTCCAGAACCTAGATGAATCTAGATTAACGTCGATGGATCGGTGTCAATAAGCAATACCGAAGAGGAAACAGAGGGAGCTGTAACACCCCCAACCCGTATCCCTCACCGGAACCGAGTTACAGAGCATTACTGGAGTTTACAAATCAAACAGACAGAAATTTCAAACATTTCATATCATCAAAACAAGTTATCAAAGCATCATTTTAATCCGAATTATAAACAGACCAAATCCAAATCTATTTGCCTAGTTCACGAGCACTTAAACATAAAATTTAATTAACATGCACCAATCTATATTTAGTTCAACTTACCATGCCATAATATGGCTTCAAAAAAAACAAACACATATTTATATGTATAAAATCAACCAAAATTAAACTTATAATCTCATTTACAAATAATTCACAAAATAACTATTATTTAGACACCCTAGCTACATGCCGACACAAAAAGAAATATACATCACCACGTTTTGAGTTCGGGATCATTGATGGATGCTAAATCGGCGATCAACTTAAGTACCTAACATGCGCACGGAAAACAAAACCGTATGCTGAGTATAAACTCAATGGTATTTCTATAATCTGAATACTTTAAGTAAAATAATATAACATGCACATTAAATCATACATTAACATTAGTCATTCAATTTATCAATTTATTCATAATACATTCAATTCTCATCATTTGCTATCTCAAATAGCTTTTCACGATATGTCACACAATTGATGTCTCATTTCCATTTCACATTTGGTATTCTCAAATACCTTTCATAATATCACTTCTTTTAATTACCCCTATTAACACAACTCAGACTCGGACAGATACACGGATCCAACCAAAACACACCAGTTTTTTAACACCCTTACCCGTATCCTATGCCGAAACCGGGCATGAGGCATTACCTTACTTAATCAACAACTTTAGTCTATAAACTTTCAGTCCCAACTTGACATATCTCTATCGTCATCACAACAACCTCGTTAAGGACCTACGAGGCCTTAAACATACTTACGAGGGGTTTTGGTACTCAACTGGAAACTTTTGCAATCTTAAAATTTTTTCACTTAAACAGGGGCCACACGCCCGTGTGCTTCACCCGTGTGCTTCACCCGTGTGCTTCACCCGTGTGCTTCACACGACCTAGACACACCCATGCCCTTGCCCTTGTGTAAAAACTTGGGTATGTTGTTTGTGACGTCAGCAACCTTATAAGGGTCACACGGCCTAGGCACACGCCCGTGTGGCTAGCCCGTGGTCGACACTGACATACAACACCAACCTACAGAGGACACACAGCCAAGTCACACAACCATGGGACTGACCGTGTGTCACACACGGCCTAAACACACACCCATGTGCCTACCCGTGTGGACAAGAACAAGGCTATTTGCCAAGCTCTTTTCACCCCTCTAGCTCACACAACATGAGTTCATTCAACATATCACTAAACAACTCATATCTTGCAATATAAACTTCCATGAATAACTACATCTTTTCATATAAATATCAAAGAGCCAACAACTATGGCTATATACACAATAGTTTCTCATTAAAGGGGCCAACACACTCTTGGACAAAATAACAAAACAATATACCTAGTCTAGTCCCAATACATGCCATACTCAAAATCACTAAGTCTAGATATACCGAGATGAGCTGATAGTGTGGGCGATCTTCCGATTATCTTCGTATCCCGACCCGCCTCTTTAACTCTATAAGACAAGGGAAAGGAAAAAGGGGAGTAAGCTTTGAGCTTAGTAAGTTTACGTGTAAACAAATAACATCTTAGCATGTGCTAAATAATAAATAGCATCATATACTAAACAAAAGCAATCCACAATCCTAACCATGCTTACTCATTTCTTCCTTTACCACATTCCAACCATATCACAAGCTTAATGCTTACATTTATTAGCTTGCATCCCTGCACTTAACACCACAATTTCTCAGGATACAACACATTATAATTACTCACTAAACCAATCACGATGCCAAATCATTCGGTGGTTTCGCACTCAGCCCACCATCAATCTTTAATAGGGTGGTATCGCACATAGCCCACCAAAAAGGATAATTTCGGTGATATCGCACATAGCCTACCAAATATCAATATAAACGATGGTATCGAACACAGCCCATCGTAGTTACGTAATAAGGTGGTATCGCACTTAGCCCACCGTCAAGTGTTGTTATTACACATTTAGATATCTATTTCATCATTCATACGAAAACTATTCAATAACTACCACATTCAATCCAATTGAATCATACATGTTCTATTCATGCCATGCACCAATTAGCAACCACAATGTATATATAAAATGCATCGTTTACACATAAACTTACCTCGGTGCAAAACGTTTCAATTTGCGGTTTAATCCATAACCTTGCCTTTTCCCCAGTCAAGGTTAATTCCGCGCTCTTCTTGATCTATAACAGTAAAATTCACTCATTTAGATCATTCTATGACCATAATACATCAAAATCTACACTTAGGCAAAAATGACCATTTTGCCCTTACACTTTGGCAAAATTATGATTTTTCCCCTAGGCTTGTAAATCATTTTTTGACTCATTTTCTCAATAAACAAGCCTAGCTGAACATTTATTTCTCCTAGAACTACTCACAATTTCATCTATTTCATGCATTTATTACAAAATCACAAACTCTACAACTTGGTCCCATTTAGGTGTTTTCATGACTATACCTTTCACCAAAGTTATTTCTCATCTCTCTAACATTCATTTTCTTCCATAAAAACTCAGCAAACAACATAAACATTCTCATTGTAAGTCCTTATACTTTCAACCATATTGCAAATTAGTCCTCTCATTAGCTAGATTAAGCTTTGAAGACTCTAAAAGTACAAAAATTATCAAATAACACCACCAAAATCACTTGCTTGTAGAGAAGATGAGTTGCTGAATTTTTCAAGCTTTCAAAACCCCTCTAAGCATGAAATTTTCGGTGGAGATGAAGAGTGAATAGTGAAAGATGATAGTTTTTCTTTTTACCATGTTTTATTTATCTTTTCTCACCTAATTCACCCAATTTTGACCAAAAATTAAATGCTCTTGTCTCCCTATACCATATGGCCGGCCAACACTCCTCCATTGGCCTAATTTCACTTTAAAGACCTCCATTTTAACATTCTATAGCTATTAGGTACCTCTACCTTGTAAAATAGAACTTTTGCACTTTATGCGATTTAGTCCTTTTTCACAATTACACACACATTTGTTAAAAAATTAAAGCACCAAAATTTTCATGCATCCATATAATCATGCTACAACACATGAAATAATATGAAAATAATTTTCCTCAACCTCGGGTTAGTGGTCTCAAAACCACTGTTCTGACTAGCCCCAAAATCGGGCGGTTACAACTCTCCCCCTTTAGAAATTTTCGCCCTCGAAAATCTTACCGGTAAAAAGGTTTGAATATTGCTCTCTCATGGCTTCTTCCAGTTCCCACATAGCCTCTTCTATACCTTGTTTTTGCCATAACACCTTTACTAAGGCTATGTCCTTATTCCTCAACTGTTTCACCTCTCGAGCCATAATTTTAATCGGCTCCTCATCATATTTCATATTCGGTCGTATCTCAATTTCTGTTGGAGGAATCACATGCGAAGGATCGGAGCAATAACGCCTTAACGTTGATACATAAAACACATTGTGTATTTTCTCTAACTCTACTGGCAAAGCCAACCGGTATGCTATTGGCCCAATTCTATCGGTACTCTCATACGGCCTATGAATCACGAACTCAATTTCCCCTTTCGACCAAATCTCAATATTTTCTTCCACGGGGACACTTTCAGAAATACTATCGCCCACTTGAAACTCAATTTCTTTTCTTTTCAAATCCGCGTACGACTTTTGTCGGTCTGAAGCAGCCTTCAGACTATCCCGGATTACTTTCACTTTCTCCTCAGTCTCTTTAACTAAATCAACCCCATGAATTTGCTTCTCACTCAGCTCGGTCCAGTACAAGGGAGTCCAACACTTACGACCATGCAAGGCTTCATACGATGCCATCCGTATACTCGACTGATAACTGTTGTTGTATGAAAATTCGACTAAAGATAGGTATCTTTCCCAACTACCTTTGAACTCTAACACACAGCACCGGAGCATATCCTCAAGAACTTGAATCACTCTTTCGGATTGGCCGTCAGTTTGAGGATGGAATGTAGTACTAAAATTTAACCTTGTACCCAAGGCTTCCTGCAACTTCTTCCAAAACCTCGAAGTGAATCTCGAATCTCTTTTCGAGATAATAGATACAGGCACTCCATGCAATCTCACCACCTCAGCAATATATAACTCAGCCAACTTATCCAGTGAATAATAGACACGCACCGGCATAAAGTGAGCCGACTTCGTTAGTCTATCAACAACAATCCACACAGCATCTTTCTTTTTCGGAGTCATAGGCAACCCCGTCATAAAAACCATGGTGATCCGATCCCACTTCCACTCGGGAACCATCACTGGCTGAAGTAATCCCGAAGATACTTGATGCTCGGCTTTCACTTGTTGACAAGTCAAACATCTTGTTACAAACTCAGAGATGTCTCTTTTCATACCCGGCCACCAATAAAATTTCTTTAGATCATTATACATTTTCGTACTGCCCGGATGTCATGACAAATAACCACCATGTGCTTCATTTAATATCTTCCGGATCAATTCATCATCCTTAGGTACACAAATTCTGTCACGAAACATCATACAACCATCCAAACTCACTCAAAAATTAGAATCATTTCCCGATTCACACTGGGCTCTCTTAGTTTGCAACTCGTTACCATTCCTTTGAGCTTCACATATCTGTTGAATAAATAGTGGCCTAGCCCTCAACTCGGCTAATATAGCACCATCATTAGACAATGCTAAAATCGTGCTCATAGCTCTCAAAGTATACAAGGATTTTCTACTTAGGGCATCCGCAACCACATTCGCTTTTCTCGGATGGTAATCAATTACTAACTCATAGTCATTCAATAATTCAAGCCACCGCCGTTGTCGCAAATTCAAATCCTTTTGATCCATCAAGTACTTCAAACTCTTATGATCCGTGAAGATTCGGCACTTCTCACCATATAAATAATGTCACCAAATCTTTAATGCGAAAACAATCGCAGCCAACTCCAAATCATGAGTCTGATAATTCTTCTCGTGCGGTTTTATCTGCCTCGAGGCGTAAGCAACTACCTTACCCTCTTGCATCAACACACGACCAAGACCATTAAACAACGCGTCACTGTAGACCACAAACTCTTTCCTCGATTCTGGTTGAACTAACACCGGTGCCTCAGTCAACAATGTTTTCAATCTCTCAAAACTCTGTTGACATTTCTCAGTCCATTCAAACTTAACATCTTTGTGCAACAATTTCGTCATCGGGGTAGCAATCATGGAGAATCCCTTCACAAACCGTCTGTAGTATCCCGCTAAACCCAAAAAGCTTCTGACTTTCGAAACGTGTCTCAGTGGTTTCCACTCCACAATAGCTGAGATCTTACCCGGATCAACTCTAATACCATCACCTGACACAATGTGTCCTAAGAATCCGATCTCTCGGAGCCAAAACTCACTCTTGCTAAATTTAGCATACAACTGCTTGTCTCTTAAAGTCTGCAAAACAATTCTCAGATGCTCTGCATGATCATTTTCATCCCGAGAATAAATCAGTATATCGTCAATAAAGACAACTACAAACTTGTCTAAATACGATCGGAAGACACGGTTCATTAGATCCATAAAAATCATAGGAGCATTCGTTAGACCAAATGGCATGACAAGAAACTCATAGTGGCCATACCTCGTCCGAAACATAGTCTTCGGCACATCTTGCTCCTTAACCCTCAACAGGTAATAGCCAGACCTCAGGTCTATCTTAGAGAACACCGTAGCTTCTTTCAGTTGATGAAATAGATCATCTATCCTTGGTAAAGGGTACTTATTCAGTACAAAAGCGAGATAGGACTCGCATCCTTTTCTCAAATATTTCTCAGCCACCGAGGAAGAGATCATTACCGGTAAACTATCTGACCCACCTGATTCAACCCGAATAACATCTCCATTTTCACATTTCAATTCAATAAATTTACTACCACAGTTCACTAAAACACTATGGGTAGTCAGCCAATCCATACCAAGAATCAAGTCAAATTCATCAAACGGCAACAACATAAGGTTTGCCGGAAAACAATGACCCCTAATTGTCAAAGGAAAATTCTTACACATCTTGTCAACTAACACATGTTTACCTAATGGGTTTGACACCTTTACCACAAACTCCGTAGACTCAACAATCATACTCAAACTAGATGTGAATCTCATGCAAACGTAAGAATGGGTAGACCCCGGTCAATCAAAGCAATAACAAAGGTGCCATGGAGAGAAAAAGTACACGTTATCACTAAACAAATCATTTTCTCATTTTCTCATTAAACAAGTCTAGCTGAACATTTTTTCTCCTATAACTACTCACAATTTCATCTATTTCATGCATTTATTACAAAATCACAAACTCTACAACTTGGTCCCATTTAGGTGTTTTCATGACTACACCTTTCACCAAAGTTGTTTCTCATCTCTCTAACATTCATTTTCTTCCATAAAACTCAGCAAACAAAATAAACATTCACATGGCAAGTCCTTAGACTTTCAACCATATTGCAAATTAGTCCTCTTATTAGCTAGATTAAGCTTTGAGGACTCTAAAAGTACAAAAATTACCAAATAACACCACCAAAATCACTTACTTGTAGAGAAGATGAGTTGCTGAAATTTTCAAGCTGTCAAAACCCCTTTAAGCATGAAATTTTCGGTGGATATGAAGAGTGAATAGTGAAATATGATAGTTTTTCTTTTTACCATATTTTATTCATCTTTTCTCACCTAATTCACCCAATTTTGACCAAAAATTAAATGCTCTTATCTCCCTATACCATATGGCCGGCCAACACTCCTCTATTGGCCTAATTTCACTTTAAAGACCTCCATTTTAACATTCTATAACTATTAGGTACCTCTACCTTGTAAAATAGAACTTTCGCACTTTATGCGATTTAGTCCTTTTTCACAATTACACACACATTTGTTAAAAATTAAAGCACCAAAATTTTCATGCATCCATATAATCATGCTACAACACATGAAATAATATGAAAATAATTTTCCTCATCCTCGGGTTAGTGGTCTCGAAACCACTGTTCCAGCTAGCCCCAAAATCGGGCTGTTACAAGTTTGGCACCTAGTGCCTCATCGGATAATTCGAAGTAATAATTTGACACCCAGTGTCTCATCAGTTAAACCGAAGTAAATTGGTACCCAGTACCTCATCGAATTTATCTGAAGTAATAGATTGACACCCAGTGTCTCATCAACTCGAGGTCGAAGTAATCCCTGAACTCTTCCAATCTTATGGCATGCCATCTATATCCGACTCACCCCGATATAATTAATAGAGTTTCAATTCTTTTTTCATATGCCACAATCATCCAATATTCAAATATCACATTAATCACAACTTCACATACATTTAATTCAATATCAAAATGCTAATTACTCGCCTTAATTACTCACCATAAATATTTAAATCAAAATATAACAATTAATAACTAAATTCGAATTATAGAAATACAAATCAAAATTTCCGAGCTACTCCTCGTCGACTTTATCTTTTCCTTTCTTAGCCGAGGTTTCCGGCACAATGTTAGCTATGGAATTGAAACAATTAAAATTCATCAATACAATACAATTCAATTTCAAATTGATTATTTCAATTTTTATTCAACATTTGCCTAAATTCCAATTTAGTCCCTAAATCGAGACTAACTTTATTTCTTTACAATTTATCCTATAATTTCATTCAATTTCCACTTTAAACTAGATTTAACTCTCTAATTTCACTTAAATACCTAAATTTTAGAATTTTGACAATTTAGTCCCTATTACTCAAAACTTATAATTTATTTTACAATTCAATCCCTTTTTCATTTCTAACTTAAAATTCTATCAATTTAATCCCAAATACTTAAATTATTCAACATGAACAACATCTAAAATTTCAATAATTTCTAAAATTTCAACATAGGTTAAGTAATATTTAATATTGGAATTTTAAAAACATAAAAATTACAAGAAAATAGACTAAATTGACTAACCGATTGAGCTTTGAACTTTGAAATCCTAATTCTCCTTCTTTCTCCTTCCTTCTTTCTTTCCTTTCTTTCTTTTCTGTTTCGTTTCTACTTTGTTCTTTTTCTTTTTCTTTTTCTTTTTCTTTTTCTTTTATTTGTTTTGTTTTATTATTATTTACTTTATTATTATAATATAATATATATTTCTTAAATATTAAGTATTATTTATTTATTATTATATACATATGTATAATATTTTTACACATGTATTTTATCAACACCATACACTTGTTTGAAAACAAATTAAATTGTTTATTTAGTCCCTTTTTATTTTCTTTCATCTATAATTCAATTATTAACCTATCTGCAATTTAGTCCTTATGCCTAATTACTCTTAATTCATGCAAATTCACCTAACCAAAACCTAATTAACGACACAAATAACTTTGTAAATATTTTTAATAGATATTTACGAATCTGTTTTATAAAAACGGAGACCCAAAAATACACTTTCCGATACTCGTGACTATCAGGTCGTTACAAGAGCTATGAGAGATTTAAGCAGAGTTTAGTTGGTGGATTTCAAAATGGTAATAAGGGTGTCCAATGCTTTCCAGATTGAGGAATGAGCGATTATTAAAGGCTTAAAGTTGGTTTGGTCAAGGGGATTCAAACAGGCAGAGGTTTATTGGGATAATGCAATGTTAATTGTGTAACAGCCCGATTTTAGGGCTAGTTGGAATAGTGGTTTCGAGACCGCTAATCTAAGATTGAAGAAAATTATTTTGATATTATTTTACGTGTTATAGCATAATTATATGGATGTATGAAATCTTGGTGCTTTAATTTTAGCAACTGTAAGCTTAATTGTGAAAAATGACTAAATCGCATAAAGTGCGAAAGTTCTATTATACAAGGTAGAGGTGTCTAATAGCCATAGAATATTAAATTAGAGGTCCTTAAAGTGCAATTAGCCCATTAATGGTGTGTTGGCCGGCCATAGAGACAAGGAAACAAGGGCATTAAATTTTGGTCAACATTTGGTGAAATTAGGTGATAAAAAATGAATAAAATAAGATAAATGAAAGAGATATCATCTTTCACTATTCATGCTTCTTCTCCACCAAAAATTGAAGAAAATTAGAGGATTTTGGAGTGCAAACTTTCAGTCAAGCTTTTCTCTTACAAGTAAGTGATTTTATAGGTCTTTCTTGATAATTTTTGTACTTTGGGAACCCCCAAAGCTTAAGCTAGCTAATGAGGGGACTAATTTGCAAAATGGTTGAAATTTTAAGGACTTTCCATGAGAGTTTTTATGTTGTTTTCTGAGTTTTTATGGAAGAAATTGAATGTTAGTGAGTTAAGGAACAACTTTTATGAAAGGTGTTATCATGAAAACACCTAAATAGGACTTATTTGTAAAGGTTGAAATTGTGTAATAAATGCATGAAATAATTGGTTTTGTGAGTTGTTGTAGGAGAAATAAATGTTCAGATAGGCTTGTTTAATGAGAAAATGTGATGAAAAACGATTTACGAGCCTAGGGGCAAAATTGTAATTTTGCCAAAGTATAAGGGCAAATTGGTCATTTTGGCCTAAGTAGAAATTTTGATGTATTATGAATTATAAAGTGATTGAATGAGTAAATTTTATTATTATAGATCAAGAAGAGCACGGAAACAACCTTGACCGAGGAAAAGGCAAGGTTACGGATTAAGTCGTTAATTAACACATTTTGCACCGAGATAAGTTTATGTGTAAATGAAACATATTTAATACATATGTTGTTACTTATTGGTGCATTGTATGAATGAGATCAATTATGATTGAAAATGATAGATAGTGAGTAATTCTTGTATGAACCTCGGAATAGATATGTACGTGCGGAAAAATGTCCGTAATAATTATTTGATGGGTTGTGTGTGATACAATCTTATTACTTACTCACGATGGGCTGTATGCGGTACCATCATTTATAATATCATTTGGTGGGCTATGTGCGAAACCACCGTAAATATTCTAGTTGGTGGGCTAAGTGCGATACCACCCTATTATTAACTATTGGTGGGCTGTGTGCGAAACCACCGGGTACATAGTATCATTCTGAGGGGTTCATCGAGAAATTGTATAATTAAATGTTCATGTTACTTTGTGGTGATGAGTGCAGGGAATGTGTACAAGTAATTGTGAGCAATATAATTGTTATGTGGTTGGAATGTGGTAAGAGATGAGATGAGTAAGCATGATTATGGAAATGTGAATTGTTCTTACTTAGTATGTAATGTTATTAATTGTTTAGCATATGTTATAATGCTTATTATTTACATGTAAACTTACTAAGCTTAAAGCTTACTCCCTTTCTTTTCCCTTATTTTATAGTGTCAAAGAGCCAGTTCAGGATATGAAGATAATCTAAAGATCATCCACACTATCAGCTCATCTCGGTATATTGGACTTAGCATTTTGAGTATGGCATGTATAGAGGCTAGACATAGTGAAATGTTTCGTTGTTTGGCCAAGTGTGTTGGCTCCTTTAAAGATGAACACTTTTGTAAATGGCCATATTTAATGGCTCATTATCATTATATATATAAAAACATAAAGTTATTCATGTTTGTGTATGATGTATGATTGGATGGTTGAGTAATGGTTGAATGTGATTGTTGTTGTGTAAGTTAGGATGGTAAAAAGAGCTTAGCAAATAGCCTTGTTCTTGTCCACACGGGTAGGCACACAGGCGTGTGTCTAGGCCGTGTGTGACACACGACTAGTCCCATGGGTGTGTGACCAGGCCGTGCGTCCCCTGTATGTTAGTGTTGCAAGTCAGTGTCAACCACGGGCTAGACACACGGGCGTGTGCCTAGGCCGTGTGCCCCTTATGAGGTTGCTGACGTCACAAACAGAATACCCAGGTTTTCACACACGGGTGAGGACACAGGCATGTCTAGGCCGTGTGGAGGACACAGGCCAAGGACACGGGCATGTAACCGGCCGTGTGAAAACCCCTGTAGGTTCGAAAGGAAAAATAAATTTCACACGGGTTAGGGACATGGGCGTGTGTGACCACACGGCCTGCCTACACGGGCGTGTGGTCCTGTTAAGGCAAAATTTTTCTAAGTATACAAAAGTTCCCAGTTTGATTCCGAAACCCTCCGTTTGCATGTTTAAGGCCTCATAGGCCCATAATAAGGATGATATGAATGTGAAGGGGAAGTTTTAAGTCCGGTAATGCCTCGTACCCGGTTCCGGCGTTGAATACAGGTAAGGGGTGTTACGAATTGATACTACTCGAAATGGTTTTGCATCAATTAGTAACGTTGCAATAATCCGATTAATTCATGAATGGTGCACTAAAGATTGGCAAGTGAAGTTTAGGCATGTATTAAGAGAGGGTAACAATTTGGCTGACAGCTTGGCCTAGACAGTAGTAGGGCAATTAAATCAATTAGTTGTTCTCACAGATCCACCACAGTGTAAGAAGTCCGCTGGAGGAGGATGTTCATCGCTCACTGCATGAGGCGACCTTTATCCCTATACATTTCTAGTCGTAGGCATGTATTTTATTTACTACCAAAAAAAAAAAGAAGAAATAGGAATGGCAATGAAATGGGGTAATATAGTTTTTTATTGCCACAATCTCATCTTGATATAATTTTATTTAAAATTTTTGTATTGAGCTTGACTTGATCTTGAAATAGTTTTATCAATTCTATCATAACCTACCCAAAATTTTAAATAATATTTTGTCATATATGATATTTTAAAAAAATTTAAACCAAATAATAATATAGAATAAAAAAAATTTTTTTTTGCAAATATCTCACAACGAAGTGCGACGAATTCTCTAAAACAAAAAAAAATTAATGAAAAACTTGAACCAACCTATCCTACCCCTACCCTAAACACAATTTTCAAAATAAAAGTTACACTTTTATTGGATTGGGAGGTAAAAGTATTATGGAGGCCCTTCTATTAAGAGTCAAATTACATTTTGCTCTCTATTTAAAAAAGGGCAAATTAATCCTTAGACGTTAGATCAAACTTACATGTTAGATCAAAGAGTAAATTAGTCTTTCTGTTAAAATTTTATAATTTTATACTGTTAAAAATTAGTATTTGTATATCAAAATAAGATACACATGACACTCTACATATAAGTGTTCAGTTATTCTGTCAATTACGTTAGTTTATAACAATAGAAATAGATAGAACTTTTAACAATAAAAAAATTAATTTACTCTTTGATCTAATGTAAAATGATTAATATATTTATTTTTAATAAAAAAATAAAATATAATTTAACTCTTAATATAAATAATTAAATAATATTTTTACTATGAATGTATCGAAATGAATAAAATTAAAGGTTTTTTTAAGGAAGAAAACAGAAATGTAACCATGGTTGAGAGGTGCATTATAAAGTGGGAAAATGGGGTTAAAAGGTCAAAGGGGGACCATCAATTATGACCAACTCCAACGAGCAATCAGAAACTCAGTGTACCCTCTTTTCTTTGTCAAGTTTCTGCAATGAAATTAACAGCATTAAAAGGTTCCCCGTTTTGTTTTTCCAGATACAATTGGAGATTCTTGTTTTACTTTCTTGAATCATTTTCCCCTTGTTATTTGCCCTTAAAATGTAGTCCTGAATGTCCCATTATCTACTAGAAGTACAACAAAACTCCCCTATTATATTTTAGATTACATTTTAATTTTTTTATTGAAAAAATAAATTAATTCTTATATATTAGATGAATAAGTAAAATAATTTATCCATTAAAATTTGATGTTTATATATAAAAATAATAATAAATTTAGTCTTCAATCTTTACACATTTATTCGATTTGACTCTTACTCTTTTATTCAAAGTAAATCATTGAAATTGGTAAAGCAAAAGGGTCAAAAAAATCTTAGTAACAAATTAAAAAAAACGATTAAGCTCTTTTAAAATTTAAAAATTATTAACAATCATAAAAAAAACTATAAACAATTTTTTAAATGTTATAAAAATTTTAAAATTATAATTTTTTTATTAAAAATATTTTTTATAATTTTTAATTTTTAAAAAGGTTAATTGATTTTTTTTTAATTTGTTACTAAGGCATTTTTGACCTTTTAACCTTATTAATTTTAAAAATTTCTAATTTACTTCCAATAAAAGAGTATGGGTCAAATTGAATAAATGTGTAAAGATTGAGAGCTAAATTTTTTATTATACCTTATATATAAATACCAAAACAAACATTAAACCGTGCAATGTTAACAAAAAGATTGTTTTGCTCACTCATCTAAAATATAGAAATTAATTTATTTATTTTTTAATAAAAAACTAAAATACAAATTAAAATGTAATACAAAAAGTTTTGTAGTACTTTTGCCGATTCGCCTTTCCAAATTTTATTTCTTTGGATTGAAACTTCAATTTGGAACTGTATGACTGTTCGTTGGGTATTAGAATATCAAATACATGTACATTAAGGCTCGATTTTTATTGGTTTTGGGTTAAAAAAAATACAAAAGTTTAGATTTAAATGTCTTAAATTTTGTGTGTTAGAGTAGAATTATCAAAAATACACTTATATTAATAATTTAAAAAGTATTTAGAATTTTATGTTAAATATTATTTAAAAACATCATTATATTAAATTATTAAAATATCTAAATTAACTAACTTTAGTTATAGTGTAAACCAAACCATGTTTTTAACATGAGATTTTAACACAAGCTAAAATATTGAAGTAAAAAATTTTAGTTTGCTATGAATATTTTATTAAGTGAATGTCTATCAAGATCAGGATAAGTTTTGATGAATTTTAAATTTTAATAGTCATTAGAAGTAGAATTATATTTCATTTATGCTTTCTATGTCTATAAATATAGATTTTGGAGAAGCATTGTAACTTACTTCCATTGATCAATAAGATACGTTCTTTTTTATTCTCCTATTTTCTTTGATCTTTGTTCTTTTATTTTATAACATGTTATCAGCACGATTCTCTTTTAAATATTATTCTACTTAAACTATTTCCCATAACCCAAACAAAGTTCTTTAAAAAAAATCCCTTCAAAAACAAAATCAAGGCTTGAACTAGAGCCCTATCCCCATCATTGCTTCCAAGTTCTTTAGCTTTTTGTGTTTGTGCACAAAGAAACCTGTAATGAGGCAATATATTATGTGTATTATAGATATGTGTACTCTTTTTTCTTCAATAGGAATTTTTTTCCCACGAGGTTTTTATCTTAGTAAGGTTTTAACGAGGTACATTATCTACCAATAGGCATCCAAGGAAAGTGTTATGAATATTTTATTAAGTGGATGACCATCAAGATCAAGATAACTTTTGATGAAATTTAAACTCTAATAGTCATTAGAAGTGGAGTTTTGTTTCATTTGTACTTTCTATGTCTATAAATGTAGATTTTGGAGAAGCATTGTAACTTACTTCTATTGATCAATAAAATACGCTCTCTCTTTTATTCTCCTATTTTCTTTGTTCTTTGCTCTCTGTTCTTTTATTTTATAACACGTTATCAGCATGATTCTCTTTTAAATATTATTCTGCTTAAACTATTTCCCATAACCCAAACAAAGTTCTTTAAAAAAAATCCCTTCAAAACCAAAATCAAGGCTTGAACCAACGCCCTATCTCTATCATTGCTTCCAAGTTCTTTAGCTTTTGTGTTTGTGCACAAAGAAACCTATAAAGGCAATCTGCTCAAGATGCATAAAGAAAAAAAAATCCAAACGATTCTACAAGGATTCAAACTTGTGTTTGCTTGATTTCGTTAAAGACCTAAATCGCCACCCATATTGCCAAAAGTAAGATTCGTACTACACCCTCTAGTAACCACTGAAATATTCAATCCTCAATGCTCGTGATAATAGTCAAGGTGATAAGGATGATGTTAAAGAATCTTAGGTATATTTTATTATGATTTATTTATTATATCATATTTATTAAAATTTGAGACTAGTCATGACAACATAAATAGATAGATTCTGATTTGAAATTCACATATGTCTATGATGGTGATTATGAAATAAAGAATCAATGGAGGCGCTTAGAAGTCTATCCTACTAGATTTGTTGCATTCCCCGAAGTGAATGCAAATATAAAGAAAATAAAAGATATAATAATAGACCACTAAAAGTGGAACATAGTAATAAATAATAGAACAATGAGAGTTCTTAATATAACTCTTCAAAGGGTAAAGATAACTTATGTTATCAATGTGATATGAAATATTATTGGCCACATACGTGGCGTATGCCCAAATATTATGTTTCCGTTAATATTCTTTAAGAAAGGATATGAGAATGTAGTAATGAATTCTATCATTACAGATAGAAAATATTTATCTTATTTGGTACTGAAACAAATAAACATTATTCCAATATGTGATAGTACAAAATTAGTTGAAAGCTTCAGAAGAGCTAATATATCAATATCTAAAAAGCAAAAAAAAATTGTGATGGTTAATGCATTAGTTTTAAAAGATATTCATTATAATGGATATTTGAAGATTTTGGCATATTCCTTGAAGCAAATATTGTATATAATTGTTTGGAAATTATATTTATTTTATTGCTTTAGTGACATTATAAATTTCCAGTAGTAAATGTCACAATAGCAAAGGAATGATAGTAAAATTATCAATTTATCACAATTTATATTGACATTATTAGTACAATTGAAATGCATGTTAAAGTAAACTAGAAATTTATTGATACAAATGCGTTTACTACTTGGCGTGACTAGTTAGACCATCCTAGATCATATATGGTGCGATAATTAATTGAGAATTCATATGGACATTTATTAAAGAACCAGAAGATTCTTTAATTTAAAGAATTCTCATTTGTTATTTGTTCTAAATGAAAATTGATTCTTAGAAACTCACTAGCTAAAGTTGATATTTAATGTCTTACATTTCTGAAATGAATATGGGTCCATTCATCCGCAATGTGGATGGTTTTGATATTATATGATTTTGGTAGATGCATCTACAAAATAATCACGTATGTGTTATCAACTTGCAACTTGTCGTTTGCAACATTGATTATTTAAATAATTAATTTCAGATAATGCAATTAAGACAATTCATCTTGCTAATACTGATGAGTTTATATCTCACTCTTTTATTGGTTGAGTTTGAAAAACTTTTGTGAAAGTTTGTTATTATGCGAAAAATGGTTTAGAGAAATTATCAATTGAAAGCCTTTAATTAATGTCTAAACCATTACTTATGAGAACTAAACTTCCTATTTCAACATGAGATTATGTTGATTTATGTGTTGTATGCATCAAGCCAATATAACAGTCCAATTTTAGTGAAATCGTCGGGACCACAAATCCGAGTCCAAAAAGAATAAAAAAATAAAATTTATTTAAATTTCATGAAATGATTGGTAAATGTTAGAAATAGTGCATGAAAATTTTTATAGAAAAATTTTGTCGATTTCGTGTCTAATTACAAAAAGGACTAAATTGTATAAAATGTCAAAGTTGAATTCTAGTAGCTATAAGGATCAAATAGCTATGGAACTCACAATGTGAGGTCCTTATATGGTAATTAGACCATTGATAAAAACTATGTAGATATTTTTAGTGAACCATCCATGGAAAAATTGAAAAAGGGTTAAAATCCGTTTGAATATTGAATTTCGATTGGATAGGTGATTCCCGGTGTGGAATGAGATCCTGCATGTGTTGCAGTAAAGATTTAGCCCAGACGGGTAATCTATTGATCTCATCATAGAAAGGATTTAGCCTAGACGGGTAATCCTACAAAAAAAATAAAATGGACTCTCAAGCATATGTATTTTCAATTAGGATTTAGCCTGGACTGGAAATCCTAATTGACTGGATTTAGCCTGGACTGGTAATCCATATTGAACTTTATAGGGAATTCTTTGTCATACAAGGATTTAGCCTGGACTGGTAATCCGACAAAGCCCTTAGAGTATATGTGCTACAGTTAGAATTTAGCCTGGACTGGTAATTATACTGTATGATATGTGGCTAGGGAGTGTACCTAGACGGTACTATTGGATATGAATTAACAAGTAACGGAATTGTGCACCTCGAGTGTACTACTAGAAACATCCATCGAAAATTTGATAATTCAACGTAAACAATGAATAAGTGACCTGGAAAAGATAAAATGGAATGTGAATGTGGCATGATGAGCTCATCTATACATGTTGGTATATTTGTGACTAACATGTTGATTGAATGTTTGTGATTAGGCAAATTTGCAAAATTGATGGATATATGTTTTACATATTTTAAATGTTAAATATGATTGGTAAGTGTAATTTTAGTTATACGAGCTTACTAAGCATATAATGCTTATTAGGTTTATTTTCCCTATTTTATAGTATTCAAAGCTCGTGAAGGTTGGAGATCAGTCGGAGTAATCATCACACTATCAACTCCTTGATTTTGGTATAAATGTCAATCTTATTTTGGTATAATGACATATATAGGCTAATATGAACAAATGATGATTTATAATGTTGGCTTGTAATCTAGCCATTGGAATGGCTAGAAATGGTTGTTTTTTATATGGTATGAATTTACAATATGTTAGCTATTACATGTTAAACAAGTTAAATAGGACTTTTATGAAGCATATTATATGAGATAATGTAAAGGTAAGTGTAAAAGTATGATATAGGAAATAATGTATCAATTTGGATGATGGAAATTGGTTGGATTTGGTTGGTTTATACTTGTGAGTTTTGGTGTAGGAAAATGGTTAAATTTGGGTGAAAATGGGGTTAGGAAATGGCCTTATCTCGTCCACACGGGTAGACACACGGGCGTGTGTCCAGGCCGTGACACGGCCTGGGTACATGGGCATGTGATCTGGCTGTGTGTCCCCTACTTTTAAAATTTGCAAAACAGAATGTCCAAAATTTAACACACGGGCGTGTGCCTCAGCCGTGTGGTTGACACGGCCTTAGACACGGGCGTGCAATACGATCGTGTGAAGTCTGCACCTATTTTTTGAAAATTGATTTAACCACATGGCCTAGCACCTGGGCGTGTGGCACAGCCGTGTGTGCAAGTCAGAGAGCACCTTAAGTGAGACAAGGCCTGAAGCACGGGCATGTCTAAGGGTCACACGAGCATGTGCAGTCACACGGCCTGATCACACGAGCGTATCGGTACTGTTCATAAGTGAAATTTTTAAAATTTTGCGAAAATTTTTATGAGACTCCAATTTAGTCCCGATTTAATTCTAATGTTCTTATTGGACTTTGAGGGTTTAATTAATGGACGTTATGATTATTTACGACCGATGAATAGTAATTGATACGATTATTCTAAAAATGTTCTGTATTTACTGCTAATACTCTATAACCCTGTTCCGGCGACGGATACGGGTTAGGGGTGTTACAGCTAATAAGTTATAAATACTCCCTATTACAATTGATTTTTGGTCAAGAGTTAAATATTTCTCATCTTTGAATTTTCGTATATGTGTATACGTTTCAATTGCTCCACCACAACAAAGATGAGTGAATACTTAAAGAAAGTTGGGAATATATATTAATTACGAGTCACCTTGTATTATTATATGTTTTAAAAGTATTGGAGAGTCAATTATGACATGATTTGTGATTACTATTTTGATTTGATAGTTTTCCTGACATTAGGGTGAGAGAAATAATAACTTGTAATGAGTTAGAGGGAGAGTAATTTGAACCAGAAGTTCAAAAAGGATAACACATTACAAGTTTCAAATAATAAATCTAGATGGTCATAAAGTGAAGGCGGGTGCTCCAGAAGAGACTCAATACATAACTAATAAGTAAGACTCCATAAAGGATTTAGGTACCTGAAACTGAAGATTAAAGTAGTGAAAATAAGGAAATTGTGATAAGTTATGTCAATCCGATAAAATGTGAAATCAAATAACAAAAAGTGGTCGACAATGGTTTTACATGCAATATTATTGTTGAAATGAAAGGAGAATATTGAATAAATCTGTTGAGAAATATATATATCAAATAGATTGGTCAAAATAGAAAGACACAACTCAAGTACAATTAAATTCGTGGAGTTTTTGGGCTAGTAATCCAAATATCTAAAGGTATAAAGCCAGTGAGGGTACAAATGAAGTAGTCTTGCAAAAGCAGAATAAAAATATGAAACTTTTCGCTAAGTCTTGTTATTGATTATGAAAATATATAATATTCTTTTGTGGTGGATGCAATAACCTTTAGATATATTATTAAATTGAAAATTCATAAATTATTTAACTTGCATCTAATGTTTGTTTTTACAACCTTTTATGAGTTACTATATAGTAAAGTTTATATTAAAGTCTTTGAAGGATTTAGAATGCTAGAAGCATATTGAAATTCTCGGGAAATTATTCAATTATATGAATTGAAATAATTTAAACATATGTGGTAAATTTGACTGAGTGAATAGTAGTTGAAGGAGGATTATAAAATAATCCAAAATACCTATTTATATTCCTATAGAAGAATCATGATTAAAATTTGCTACGATTTTTGTTGAAACTCCTGAAAAGATCAAAATATATTTCCCCAAAATTTCCCATCACTCGTGACTTTCAAAAGAATGTTGATATAAATGCTTAGCAAATACTTTCAAATGGTCATTAGAAAAGCTAGTATTCAAGATTTAATACGTAGAATACGAGAAAGTATGTGATGTTTTCATGAGGGGGAGTAAATACACGCTATACTCTTTTTCCCTTAACCGAGGTTTTGTCCCGTTGGGTTTTCCTGATAAGGCTTTTAATGGGACAGCATATTATGCGTATATAGATATGTGTACTCTTTTTCCTTCAATAGGAATTTTCTTCCCACGGGGTTTTTATCTTAGTAAGGTTTTAACGAGGTACATTATCTACCAATGGACATCCAATGGGGAGTGTTATGAATATTTTATTAAGTGGATGTCCATCAAGATCAAGATAAGTTTTGATGAAATTTAAATTCTAATAGTCATTAGAAGTAGTTCTGATTTATTTATACTTTCTATGTATTGTAACTTTACTTCCATTGATCAATAAAATACGCTCTCTTTTATTCTCCTATTTTCTTTGTTCTTTGTTCTTTGCTCTCTGTTCTTTTATTTTATAACATAATTTTTAGTATTTGTAAAAGTGTTTTTGGTTTAAATTAGTTTTATCCTCGTTTAAGAAGTTCAATATATCTTTTTACTTTACAGCATCATGTTTAAAATAAACATTTTATATATTTTCTTAAAAGCACTTTTTAATAGCAATAGTAATCACTATCAAGCTTTTCAAAAGCATTTTTCAACTTCAACAATTAACTGGTTTTAAAATGAAATCAAGAGTTCGAATAATAAATGTTTAACTTGATGACTTGGTCCACACAACAGCTTAGATCTGGTGTGACAATTATGGAGATTCAACAAACAATGCAATGGTATCAATCCTTTGTAGAACATCGTGATAGACATACAATGTTTATTACTTGAATTCTAATGTGAGTGTTGACATTTGATTTTTTTTTGAAAAAAAATCCAAGTAATATGATAGAATATAGCATATTGGTGCTACCAAAAAGGGAAGTCTTAGTATACCATTACAATGGGACCTGGCATGTACAGCCTTTGCTATTATTCTTCTGGCTTTCAAAGTCTTGAAGAATCAATTGTTGAAGCTTTATATTATCAAATTTTAGGGATAAGGTGGCTTTGTTTATAGTTGATGCAGATGCTCCCCACGGAATAAGCCGATATTTCACTACATTTGCGCGGACTAAATTTAATTATTTGTAGTTGTATCAATTACTTGATGCTGGGTGTTTTGGAATCAAACATTAAAATCTAAAATCAGCCATGAAATGAAAGAAAAATGATTTGACAGGCCATTTGACTTTGGAGTTTCTGATGTAATTCACCAACAGCTTTTGATTTAGGCTTCAACCGGACATGATTGGGGAATTTTAACTAAATCAAACAATATGACTGTTAGGCATTAGTCGGAATCCACTTCTTACCCAAAAATAATGACTCCGCTGACGAGAGTGCATTTGGATTCTTTTACATGTATAATGACTTTATATTATGATGCAAAAATGTTGAATCGAATCCATACCATGTTCAAACTTCTCTTCTAGGTTAAGATTGCTCCTTTTATATATTATTGTCATGCTGTATAAAATATCCTGCTGAGGCCTTACCATTTTTTTTTTCTTTTTCTTTTGTGTAATATGGTAATTATATATATATGATCTTATTCCTTTTTCGTAAGGTTATTTTTTAAAAGAAGAAAAGCAATAACAGAAATACATAGTTCAATTGCAACCCATAGATTCATACTTTAAACGAATTTCTAATTCGAATTCAACATGTGTAAAAAGAAAAATAGAACTTGGAAGCTCTGAAATTGAAATCAAACCATGTGACAACTGCTTGCAGTTTGGGAATTCTTCCATGTTCTGGAATATACGAATTAAGAAAAGGTAAAGGAATAAAAACCAAAGACGGTTCTTATTTGTTAATCGGAAAAAAGGAAAGAAATATTAATTATATTAGCAAAGGATAGACAGACGATTACAATTTACAGTCATTGGAAAGGAACGGACGATCCGTAATGTTGCCACGTTGTTATTGCACTGGCATCTGTCGAGAACCCACGATGTAGACATGCATGTATATATTTCCCTCTCCCCTTGCGTTGTTTGCTTCTTTCAACCACAACCCACCTTTTTTCAAAGCTTCATTCATTCCAAGAGAGTGTGAAGAGTAAAGTATGGCGGACTGGGGACCGGTGGTGATAGCGGTGGTGCTATTTGTGTTGTTAAGTCCAGGATTGTTGTTTCAGTTGCCAGGGAGGAACAAAGTGGTGGAGTTTGGGAACATGCAAACCAGTGGGATTTCCATTCTTGTCCATGCTATTATCTTCTTTGGACTTATCACTATCTTCCTCATCGCCATAGGTATTCACATCTACACTGGATAGCCTGCCACCCTTACTATTGTGTTTTGTAAGATTTAGTCTTTTTTTCTTTTATTACCCTTCTGATTGGTTAATGTATTTCTCCAGGGTGAAGTGTTTGGTTTTGGATTGTTATCTTGTTGGCCTTAATGCAGTTGTAGAATAATAGAAATGATTGGTGAAATAGCAAAATTGTGCTTTTATTTGTATGTTCGGACTCTCAGGATAATATCACAACTTTCTGGACAAAAATTAGTCTTGAAGGAAACAACAACAAAGAAGAAAATAAATAAATAAAAGTAAAAAGACCTCTTTAACAGACACCTGCCGAGTAGATAATTTGTAGAAGTGTCTTTTTTTGCTTGTTTTAACCTTCCATTTTGGATAAGAAATTCAATGCTGATTAGCTGATGAAGATTTTGAACATTTAAAATCAAAGCAACGGAAGTCCCTTAAATCCAACAAGTAAACGATGGGAGAGACTTGCACGCAATAAAGGGTTGGTAATAACCAAAAATAGAACACCAATAGTTGTATTCACAAAGACGCCATAATACATCCACATATCTCAGTTACATATGAAGCAACATTTATACACATTTCCAGCATGCATTACTACTGGAAGAAAGCCTGGTACAATAGGTTTCCCAAGAACTCCAGTGCTGCTCAATTATCCAACCCATATTCCAACTCTCTGTCTCAATCTTGTTTTTCTCTTCACATAAGTTTCCATGCTGCAGTGCCACAATTCCCACAGCGTTTTGAATATAAAGTCTTATCAGTGATCTGCTAAATCTTTGCATTAAATTTGATAGATTGAAGAAGAGATACATTCATGTCACGCAAACAAGGATAAAATTTAGCAGCCTAACGCAAAAGGTAACTGATTCAAATGATTCCCAAGGATCGGAGAGAGGCAGGGTATAATAAGGAAATCTGTTGCAAAATGGGTCATTAATGCGATATCATGAACCTATTATAACCTTAAGCAATGCCATAATAATTAACATCAAAGGCTCAGCTTATCTGTTCGAGTTAAATCCAAAGCTCATTTCAAATCAAATATTAAAAAAATCCAAACCTCAAAGACAAAAGCCAAAAACTCATTTTTTTCCCCCTTTTTAACTAGTAAAAAAGTTTTTCCCATGCTGTAGGAAGAAAGATCTGCATTGGATTGCATAAAAGGTTCAGAAAAGGCATGCACCAAAGATCAACAGATAAATAAAAGATTGGACAAACTAGAAAGCATAATTTTGGTGAAGAGTAAACAACATATTTGATATTCGAAAGCATTGAAAGCATTCCAAATAAAAGGAGATGGGGAATGTGGGGTGTAATAAGACAGGAACTTCTAAAATCCTACCAACCAAAGGTTCAGCCACCACCAAAACCAACCTGAAAGAGAGTTCCCATTAAGCTCTGTTTCCCAGTTTCGTTTCTCCTAGGTTTGGTGCTCACCTCTCATAACTGCAACCTGCAGTTCAGCACTACACTAGTAAAAATACAAAATATCCAACGCCAAATTTTATCAGAATCTATAAAAAGCGATTTAAGGCTAATAAAAAAAATGCAGAGGATGGAACAGAATTATTCCTGTGAACAAAAGAGGCACTTCGCAAAATATAGCTCTAATTCACAATAACCTACTTACTTAGTCCTCTAAGTTCAATAAATATCCTTCTTCTTTTTTTTAATCTTCACCCATTCAACTATCAATCATGAAATACCCCCAATCTCAAACCTACAAATCTTACAGTATATTGCCATTATTAGCATGCTATTGAAATCAAAGCCACTTAATGATGAAATCCAGTAACTTGACAAAAACGTTCGAAAGTAAAGAACCTAGGGTTTATTATAAAGTTTTTTTTTTCTTTTTTTTATGTACAATTTCCAAATTAATCCAAAAAAAAAATTAGGAGAACCTAGAATTGAACACATTTTTATCCCCAGTCCTTCACGATAACAGAGAATGCGACATCAAAAGGTAAAAAGTCACAATTTAAGAGAAAAAGTACATTACATGTAAAATACAACACAATATCAACCCATTCAAGAAGAAATAATCAACAAACAAATTACCAGGGACATCCTTTCGCCGCGAAGGAGGGGCCATGGCGTAACACAGAATCGAACGACCTAACATGGAAACCGTTGAAACAATCCCAGCAACGTAACAAACCATGACCAAACCAAGAACCCAAGGCATCAACATGAACCCTATAAAGAAAGTAACTGATCCACACAGCATCAACGAAACAGATATCCCTAGCATCAGCCAAGCGAATCCAGCCGGCGAAATCGTCGTCATCGATGCCGTTCGCGGAAGAGGACTCCTCTCCGGGGCGGCCGGTTGGTCAGAGAAGGGAAGCGGCATCGTAGGCAATCGTAGAAGATTTAGGACCGGCGGCAACAGCTCGTAGAAAAACCTTGATTGTTGGCCCTGATTTCGTTGTTGTCTTCTCATCATCTTTTTTCTTCTCAGAAAAATTGCTAGGTGAAAATTGTCCTAACCCTATAATCCGAGCCGCGGGGGGGGGGGGGGAGTGAAAATTGGAAACAATAACTAGAATTTATTTTTGCTAAAACGAGGCAACCGGAAAAACGAGTACACAGTTATCAAAACCACCGTTCAATTGGAGAAAAAATTAACAATCAGAGGGTTCCAGCCAAGGCTAAGGCTTTGTTTGTTTCTCAGGAAAATTTGGAGGGTAACCAAAAGATAAAATTGACGCGGCGCTGCTGTTATTCCATTTAAATGGAATTTTCAGATAGCAAAAATGTAAAAACAAAGACAAAAACAGAGATTACGCCCGAAACGAAAGCGTAAAGGATTAAGCTGGGCGTCCCTACCTAAAACTCCCACGTGGCTTTAACCCACTAGCTATTTTTCTTAATGCCTGATTTGCACGACTCTATTTTTTTTATGTTCTAAATTATAGATTAGCTAGTGAAAAATAATTTTTTTGTAATATATGTATTTATAAATTGATCTAAATAATAAAATGCGTTAATTCAATGAAAAAACATAAATGTGTAGTGTACAACCTAATTTTGGCCCGGGCCACTAAAACATAAACCCAAAAACAAAACCAAAGCGATTAAAAAAAACAGTCCAGTTATCTCTTACATCAGCCCAAACTCGAATGGCCCAATACTAAACTCAAAATAAAACCCAAACAAACTAACCCAAATTTCAACTCAAATAAAATTAAACCCTAGCCCAAACCACAATAAAAAAAATAAAAAAAAAGGAAAAACCCTAGGTGCGTCGCACCTAGGTCTTCTGACTGCCACCTGCACTCTGCACCGCTGTCTTGTCCACCGCCACCTGCCTCCACTTGCACCGTCACCTATAAGAATGAAAAGAGAAATGACAGCACAAGTTGTAAAAATGGCTTTATAAGCCATGAAAAAACCGAATGTAATGGCTCTTTTTTTTCGGACAGACAAGAAATAAAAGAAAAAAAACAACAGATTTTAAAACTCCAAAAAGCAGAGATTCAAGTATTAAGATCCAATACAACAAATATACGAAGCGGAAGAGTTTGATTCAAAAAATCAGAGGTGTTATTTGGACTCCTTTAATCTTTTTATTTTTATTTTTTTCTTTTTCGAAACTATACATATATATATATAGATTACAAAATAGTTTTAAAAAAAGGGGTTACCTATTTTTCTGACTTCGCTAAAAAAAAGGGAATTTTTGGGCTCCGGTCACCATGCACGGCGGTCGACGGCGGCGGAGCCCACGGTGGCAATTGGCCAGATTTCAGCCAAACTCCCATGCCCTGCAGAGAAAACACAATAAGGGTTAGGGTTTTTTTTTAAAGCAGCTGAAAAATGAAGTTTTTGGATTTTTTTTAACTAATATAGGCAACATAAAACGACGTCGTTTTGGTCGATGTCCCTAAGCCCCAAAACAACGTCGTTTTACCCCTCTGACTCGCGCCTTGACCCGACCCGCAGGGAGGATTTGCGTGTTTTTACTTTTGGGGCTTATTGCGCTTTTAGTCCTTCAGCTTTTTTTATGGTCTTGCAATTAAGTTTATTTTATTTTTAATTTTGCCCAATAATTTACTCC
Organism: Gossypium australe; assembly: GCA_005393395.2. Taxonomy (NCBI): domain Eukaryota; kingdom Viridiplantae; phylum Streptophyta; class Magnoliopsida; order Malvales; family Malvaceae; genus Gossypium; species Gossypium australe. The sequence goes on along the minus strand of CM016616.1, from coordinate 32,425,537 downwards.
AGTTTTCAATTTGGTCCCCTCGATGCTGTGCGTTTTGGAGGGGAAGGAAAAATTTCCCTTTTAGTTCCTCCTTGTTATTCACGCGTTCAATGGGGTCTTTTTCCTTTTTTATTTATTTCAGATTTGCCTCGAACTTCCGTTTTGAGTTCAATTGAGTCCTTTTTTGGTTTTTTTTTGCTATTTTATTGTTAAAATTAATTAATTTATTATTACTATTTTATTATTATTATTATTATTATTATTATTATTATTACTATTACTATTATCATTTTTTTTTATCATTTATTCCCCATTACTATTACTATTATGTCGTTATTATAACTATTATTTTCGCTATTATTTTTTGTTATAATTATATTTTTTGAGTCCTTTTTTGGTTTTTTTTTGCTATTTTATTGTTAAAATTAATTAATTTATTATTATTATTATTATTATTATTATTATTATTATTATTATTATTATTATTATTACTATTATCACTTTTTTTTATCATTTATTCCCCATTACTATTACTATTATGTCGTTATTATAACTATTATTTTCGCTATTATTTTTTGTTATAATTATATTTTCTCTTCGTGTTTATTACTTATTATTATTTTATTTTTATTTTTATTACTATTTTTATTTTTATTTTTATTTTTTTCGTTTTTGACTCATTTATTTTATTTTATTTTCGTCTTTATTATTGTTATTAACATTAACACATTTATTATTCTTTCATCATGCACATTTGTACCATCATTTTTTTCATTTTATTACCAATTTACATTGCTTAAATCTTTACCCGTTACGGAAATTTTCATTTTTAAAATCAGCAATTCTTCGTATTTTGAGATTCAAAAAGTCGCACCCTAACTTATCGGGTTCCGATTTTCTCGATAAATCTGAAAAACGAATGTTTCCAAAACATTTTTAATAACCTCGGGAATTACAAAAAGATCGTGTTCTAACTTACAGGATGTGATCTCTTTCTAAAAACTGAGATAATCAAATACCCTTCAAAATAAATAAGTTTTTCGGTGTTTATTCTCGTATCGAGAATTTAAGACATTGTGTCCTAACTTACGGGACATGATTCTTTTTCTTGATTAACGGAAACATGCCCTATTCTCGATTTTTTTATAACAAATGATCGTATTTTTAAAATTCCCTCAAATTTTCAATTTTCGACACTAAGACACTAATTAATCAATTAGGTACCAATTTTGGGGCGTTACGAGGGTGTTAATCCTTCCTCGTACGTAACCGAATCCTGAACCCGTCTTTCTGAATTTCGTAGACCAACAAGCGTTGTTTTAAATAAATCGAACCGTTTATTAAAAACAGTTATTTTACGAGGTAACCCGATCACACCTCACAGAAAAGGATTGGTGGCGACTCCCGTTTTTTTGTTTTCATTCTCAAAATCAAAGTCGACCCCTTTTACAAAAATTGGTTTCGATAGCTTGGCGACTTCACTAGGGACACAAATAAGAGAGTCAAGCCACGAGTTGATTACTTTTTTTCTTTTTATCGAAAATTGTAAACTGGGTTTAAATATACGATCCTTTTGTTACATTTCATCCGTCTTTGTTACGACTTTCATCATTTTGGTTCACTTTTCTGGTTTGAATTTTTTATGTCTCTACACATTGCATCACATTACCGCTCGATTATATCCTTTTATGTGGGAGTGATAAACTATTCCTTCGTGAGGTATTCACCTCCGTGCAGGATAGTGGATCGGTTTCGGGATACATCCATACCTATGTCTTCGTAAGATTTTGATCTCCGTGCAGCCATAGGGAAATGTATTCCCCTGAACTGAACTCGGTCCATATGAGCCTATAATGGGTGAGGATCGAGGAATTTGCTGGTTTAGGTACCTTTACTCTAAAACCAAATCCCATATAGCGAGCCTTAAGAGCCACCTTAGGTAGAGCCGCACCAAACCCTAGTGGTTGCCCGAGTAGGTATTTTATTTTTCTTTGCTTACTTTAAACTGTATATGAAATACTGACTTGCTTTGGTTTTAATTTAATTGCATGGAATATTCATCACAAAAAAAGTGTTGATTCACATTCGGCTGCTAAATAGATAACTTGTCATGGAAAAAGGGGTTTCTTGATAAAGTGGAGGATAATGCGGCCGTTCGGATATGGGCCAAGACAGCGCAGCAAGAGAAAGGTGATAGTCTTACAGAGGGGTACGTGTCAGAGTTATGGGATTTCACACGTATAAGCGTAACCCAAAATAATCTTCAAGAGATGAAAGAAATATGGAGTCAGTGGGATGACGAGATCAAGCAACTATTCTACTGCCATTATGGTGATTTGCCCTATCTGCTTGATATCAAGGTGGACCAGCACCTATTCCGAGCTATCGCCCAGTTTTGGAACCCTGCTTATAGTTGCTTTACTTTCAAGAAAGTGGATTTGGTACCTACCATAGAAGAGTACACAGCTTTACTCCGTTGCCTGAAGATTTAAATTGATAAGGCTTATTCAAGAGCTGTTAATGTCCAGACATTCTTAAAAAGGCTGATGAACATTACAGGGATGAGCGAGCAGCGGATTACAACCCAAATAAAACAAAAAGGAGATTGTAAGTGCATCCCTTGGAGAAATTTGAGGGATTTGATCATAGCGCATCCTAATGTGAAGAAAAGAGTTGACGTTTTCGCTTTGAGCATTTATGGACTGGTTATCTTCCCCAAGGCTTTAGGTCATATAGATGAGGCGATCTCTGATTTATTTGACAGACTTGATAAAAGATCACACCCGTTCCTGCAATTCTAGCCTAAACCTTCAGTTCCCTGAGTGCATGCCAAAGAACGGGCGAAGGGAGATTCATCGGGTGCGCACAACTCTTACTAGCATGGTTCCACATCCATTTTTGGAAAGTAGAAAAGGTATCATATTGAATCTTTTCCAAAAACTATTCTCCGCTGAAGGAGTTAGTAGTTACGCCAAGACGGGACGATATTACGGAAGAAAATTGGATGATGATTTTGCAAAATCTACAAGAAGAAGATATAGAATGGATAACCCCTTGGATGGTTCCTGATTAGATCTTATATAGGTGTGGGGATTTTGATTGGGTTCCCTTGCTTGGAACATGGGGAGCTGTCGAGTACACTCCTCTTATCGTATTAAGACAGTACAGATCGAGACAGTTTGCGCCAGCAACACAAGGTTTAACTCAGTGGGAGTTTGAATATAAAGGAGATAATTACAAAAAGAAAGTTCGTGAAATATCAAATGCCTGGAACCAAACTCGTAGAGTGAAAAGGTTTGCTGCTAACCCGATAACAACCCCTGTGTATGACCGGTGATGGAGTCAGAGAATCAACGATAACATCCCTATGCCAGGCCAAGAAAACACCTGATCAATAGAAGAACACTTGCAGGTGATCCCATCTGAGCTAGAAATCATCAAATAAGACTTTGAGAAAAAGAGTTTGGAATTAGGAAAAAGGATAGAGCAATTAGAGGAAGAGAAAATGCAGCTGGGACTGGATGTCGAAGTCTAGAAACTAGAAGTCGAGAAGCTTAGAAAGGGGAAGAATAAGGCTGAAGAGGATTTGGACAGTTTGAAGACAGACTACAAGAAGCTGCGAAGGTCAATGAGAATCGCTGGGCTGGGAAAAACGTCAGAGCAATGGCGACAAGAAATCAAAGAGGAAAAGAATAGAGCCAGTCAATAGGAAAGGAAACTACGAGATACTCAAGCTCAAGAGGATACTCTGAAAAGGAGTTTGGTAGAAATTCAAAACGAGAAGGAGGAATTAAAGACTCTGGTGTCAGAGTTAGAAAGATCATTGTATCAGTATCGTAGTCGTAACTTTGTAGTCGAGTTGAAGGCTAGTCTGAGCAAAATTGAAGAATTAAAAGGGAAGCTAGAAGAACTTGAAACCACGCTGCAAAACTGTGAACTTTAAGTTGAACTCCCTGAGACGAATAACAAGCGATGGAAGGAGCAGCTTCATCAATCACAAGATCAGGTCAAAGATAGGGATTATGTAATGAGTGCCGCCCTGGCTCAAGTGCGAGAGGTGGTGGGTCACTTACAAACCTTAGCAATCCAGGCTGATGTACTAAGTTTAAAGTACGAGTCAGAGTCAGATCGAGGACGAGAGTTAGTTTGGCTTCTTAGAAAAGTCAAGGCCTTAAGTATTAGGGCGATGCCTTATATGTAATCTGTTTTATGTAAAGGAATTTGTTTTCTAGAAAAGTTACTCTAATGAAATTGAATCAGAATCAATGCATTTTTGTTGCATACATTTCATGCATCAGCATTACATGGCATCACGTACATTAAATCTCACAAAAAGACCCTAAAATTATGGCAGTTACCCTGGAACATCGTAACGGTACACGAGGAAGAACTAAAGCCATGGACCAAAGGTTGGAAAGATTAGAGCAAATGCAAAAAGAGATACAACATCAGCTGCAAATACAGATGCAAGAACAACTGGCCAAAATTTAACAAGATATGAGAGATCAAATGCTAGAATCCCAAAGGAATATGATGAGCCAACTAACCCAATTGCTGACTAGAGGGTTAGATAAAGGAAAAAGCTCTATGGTCAACACCGGAGATGATAACAAGGACACCGCTTATCCTCCAGGCTTTACCCCAACAAACATCCAAGAACAACCAAACGCATATCCATAAAGGGTATCCGTCAACATCAGACCCTAATATCAAACCGGTACCTCGGCACTGGTGAACTTCCCAGCAGGTTCAAGATCCAACCGAGGAGACAATCCAGTAAATCTCGTCGTCCCTGATCTCGAAGATATAGCAGAGATGGAAAAAGCGATAGTGGAACTCCCAAAGCAGCTTGAAGACTGATGCAGATGGCTAGAGGAGAAATTCAAGGCGTTGGAAAGCGCTGATTACTATTGTGGAATTGATGCTAAAGAACTGAGTTTGGTTCCGGATCTGGTGCTTCCGCCTAAGTTTAAAACTCTAGAGTTTGAGAAATATAATGGGACCAGCTGCCCCGAATCCCACATTACGATGTTCTGTCGGAGAATGACAGGATATGTCAGTAATGATCAATTGTTGATTCATTGTTTCCAAGACAGCCTTATTGGGGCTGCGGCCAAATGGTATAATCAGCTAAGTTGTGCCCAGATTAATTCGTGGAAGGACTTGGCATAGGCCTTCATGAAACAATATGGCCACGTGACAGATATGACCCCCGACAGAATCACGCTGCAAAATATGGAGAAAAAGCCAAGCTAGAGCTTTAGACAATATACGCAAAGGTGGAGGGAAGTCACTACACAAGTCCAATCGCCTTTGATTGAAAAGGAAACGACAATGCTCTTCATTAATACCCTGAAGGCTCTATTCATTAATCATATGCTGGGAAGCGCAACTAAGAGTTTCTCGGATATAGTAATGTTTGGAGAAATGATAGAAAACGCAATAAGATGCGGAATCGGCCCCAAGGAAAAAAGAAAGTGAAGTGAATAATGTGAACACGGGTTACTCAAAGCCGATTACTATTAGCCAACTGAGAACGGTAACCACTGGTCATCAAGGCCCACCAAGACAAGAGTCCAACATAAGGCAACCTACAGAGAAGCTCCAGTTTACGCCCATTCCAATGACATATAGGGAGTTGTACCAAAATTTATTTGATGCGCATGTGGTATCCCCTTCTACCTAAAGCCCATGCAACCCCCATATCCCAAATGGTACGACGCAAACGCCTAATGGGAATACCATGCGGGGAGTCCCGATAGAAAACTGCACCGCTTTCAAAAAGTTAGTCGAAAGGTTCATCAAAATGGGTATTGTGAAATTTGATGGTCCATCTGACGCAAAAAATCCGTTACCCAACCATACGAATAAGGGGGTAAATGCGATAGTAGAGAATACGGGGCAGAAAACCAAGATGTATATTACAGAGGTGAAAACCCCGTTGAGAGAAGTTTGGAAGAAAATGGTGGAAAATGGGCTAATCACACAGGACTCGAGGAACAGGTCCCGAGAAGTAAGGAATTATTACGAGTTTCATTATAAAAAAGATCATGAGATTCAGAAATGCAGTGAATTCAGGACCTTAGTACAGGGTCTGATGGACAATAAAAAGCTAAAGTTCTTTGAGTATACCGAAGAAGAAGAGGTGTGCTCCTCAGAAGGAGGGTCGATAGAAAAGGTCTATGGGGCCAATTGTCCTGTGGTAATCATCATACGACCAAGAATCAATAAAGCCGGATCAAAAACTGCACCAAAAGTTGTAATCCAGAAACCCGTTGCTTTCCCTTATAAAGATATCAAAAGGGTACCTTGGAATTATGGCTGCAATGTGACAATCCCAGGAGAGATAACCCCGGTCAACACACCAGAGAAAGGTCAAATTGTGGGTTTCTATACGGCAGCGAAAAATGCTATGATACTCCAAATACGAAAGCCGAACTTGTTAAAGGAAAATCCTTAGCGATTGAACAAAAGAAAGAGAAGTCAGAACTACCTATTAATGAGCCAATAGCTGAGAAAGAAGCTAAGGAATTCTTGAAATTCCTAAAACAAAGCGAGTATAGTGTCGTGGAACAATTACACAAACAGCCAGCTTGCATATCGGTACTGGCTTTACTCTTAAGCTCGGAGGCGCACCGTAACGAGCTAATAAAGGTGTTAAATGAAACATATGTCGCTAATGATATTTCAGTAAACAAGCTAGACTGTCTAGTCAACAACATAAGCTCTGATAGTTACATCTTTTTCAATGACGATGAAATACCGCCGGGGGGTATAGAATCCACCAAGGCTTTACACATTACGACTAGCTGCAAAGGGTATACATTACCAGGGGTACTGATTGACAATAGATCGGCATTGAATGTATTACCCCTGTCCACATTGAACAGGTTGCCCATGGATAGCTCTCACATGAAGACATGCCAAAACATAGTGAGAGCATTCGACGGCACCGAAAGGAAGGTAATGGAAAGGATTGATGTACCTCTTTTAATCGGTCTAAACATATACGAGGTAGACTTCTTAGTGATGGACATTAAGCCTTCTTACGATTGCCTATTGGGGGGCCTTAGATTTATTCAGCAGGGGCGGTACCATCATCACTGCACCAAAAGCTAAAGTTGATAACGGATGGCCGACTAATAACGATAAACGCGAAAGAAGACATTATCGCGTCCGTTACCAGTGATGCGCCATACATAGAGGCAAATGGTGAGGCGATAGAATGTTCCTTTCGATCGCTGAAATTTGTGAATGCAATTTTTATTGTCGAAGGAAGCAAGATCTCAATGCCCAAAATATCCAAAGCTACGAGGATGAGTTTACAGCTGACAGTGGGAAATGGAGCATTGCCTGGAAAGGGACTCGGGAAATACCTCCATGGACGGGTCGAAGTATCAATTTTGACCGACAAACGGGATCGCTTTGGCTTGGGGTATAAGCCAGATGCGAAGCAAAGAAACAAAGAGTTTGAGAAGAAGCAAGAGAGAAGAAGAGCGTGATTAAGTGGAGTAGAGGTCAACTGGGAACCAATGACCTTCCCCCATATATCCAGAACATTCGTGTCAGGAGGAATTATTCACTTTGAACGAAAGATGACAAGAAAAGAAATTACTGAAGAAATGATGGGAAATCTGAGCATCAATGCCATATCTGAAGAGGGAATAGCGGAAGAAAACTTGTCGGGCATTTGCCCTTACAAGCCTGGAAGTGTTCTGAACAATTGGACTACAGAAGAGATTCCTGTAGTTTTTAGAGCTAATTCAGAGTAATGTTCAAAACATGTTTATTGCCTTAAGCCTAGAAGCAATAAGAATCCTTTTGTGAAATAGGCTTATGGTCAACATTTTTATTTCAATGAAAATGCATTTTTGTGTCTCATTCTAAGCAAATATTATTTTATTCTTTCATTTCATTCATAATCATACCATACAAATATCTATTCTTAGATTCATTTCTTCTTTGGATATTCCTTCGTGCCTACAACAGGTCTCCAGATATCAACGACATGAGAGACACTACTACTGACCCAGAATCTCCTTTTAAGCGTGACATGTGTCTAGAGGGATCTCAGGATTTTGAAGATGACAGAGACTGTAACTTATCTCCGGATTTGTTAAGGATGGTAGAACAAGAAGAGAAACAGATCCTACCTCACAAAGAGTCAGTAGAAATAGTGAACTTGGGAGACGGACAAGAAAAGAAAGAACTGAAGATCGGAGCTTGTATTACCACAGAGACAAAGCGAGGCCTCATTGAGTTACTCCAAGAATTCAAAGATGTAAGAGAAACAGATCCTACCTCACAAAGAGTCAGTAGAAATAGTGAACTTGGGAGACGGACAAGAAAAGAAAGAACTGAAGATCGGAGCTTGTATTACCATAGAGACAAAGCGAGGCCTCATTGAGTTACTCCAAGAATTCAAAGATGTCTTTGCATGATTGTATCAAAATATGCCCGGGCTAAGCACTGATATCGTGGTACACCGGTTGCCCATAAAAGAGGAGTACAAGCCAGTCCAATAGAAACTCCGAAGGATGAGGCTAGATGTTCTACTAAAAATAAAAGAAGAGGTCAAGAAGCAATTTGACATTGGTTTCTTGCAAGTGGTTAAATACTCGGTATAGGTAGCAAATATCGTCTCTGTCCCTAAAAAAGATAGGAAAGTACCAATGTGTGTAGACTACAGGGATCTGAACAAGGCTATCCCGAAAGATAATTTCCCGTTGCCTCACATCGACACTTTAGTTGACAATACGACGAGTTATTCGCTGTTCTCCTTCATGGATGGCTTCTCAGGATACAACCAGATAAAGATGCATCCTGAAGACATTGATAAGACCACATTTGTAACCATGTGGGGAACGTTTTGCTATAAGGTGATGCCATTTGGACTAAAAAATGCGGGAGAGACATATCAGAGAGCCATGGTAACCCTGTTCCATGATATGATGTACAAAGAAATTAAAGTTTATGTCGACGATATGATCGCCAAATCCCGAACTGAAAAGGAGCATGTGCAAGTCTTGAGGAAATTATTCTTGAGGTTGAGGAAATTCCAACTAAAGCTTAATTCAGCAAAATGTACCTTCGGGGCTAGGTCAGGGAAACTGCTAAGATTCATAGTCAGTGAAAAAAAGATTGAGATTGACCCAAACAAAGTCAAAGCTATACAAGAATTCCCTCCGCCACGCACTAAAAAAGAAGTTCGAGGTTTCCTAGGAAGATTAAATTACATTGCCCGGTTCATTTCACAACTAACTGAGAAATGTGACCCCATATTCCGTCTTCTTAAGAAACACAATCCAAGTGTATAGGATGATGAATGCCAGAAAACCTTTGACAAAGTGAAGCAATACTTGTCCAATGCCCCAGTGCTGACGCCGTCTAGTCTAGATAAGCCATTAATCCTATATTTGACAGTACTTGATAATTCTATGAGATGTGTGCTTGGCCAACATGATGAGTCAGGAAAGAAAGAAAAGGCGATATACTACCTCAGTAAGAAATTCACTGAGTGTGAAATGAGATACTCGTCAATTGAAAAGTTATGTTGGGCATTGATCTAGACAACTCAGAGACTGAGACAGTACATGTTGTACCATATGGCTTGGCTAATATCGAAACTAGACCCTCTAAAGTACATGATGGAGTCAACCGCTCTAAATGGAAGGATGGCCCGATGGCAAATTCTACTTTCTGAATTTGACATAGTCTATGTGAATCAGAATGCTGTAAAAGGAAGCACAATCGCTAATTTTCTAGCCAATAGAGCTCTAGAAGATTATGAGCCTTTGAACTTTGATTTCCCAAATGAGGATCTAATGTATGTGGTAATCACCGAATAAGACACTCTAGAAGATCGTCCTTGGAAACTAAACTTCGACGGAGCATCAAATGCTGTTGGCAACGGAATTAGGGCAATCCTGATATCCCCAAATAGAGATCATTATCCATTTACTTGCAAATTGGATTTTGATTGTACAAATAATATGGCAGAGTACGAAGCATATATCATGGGAATTCGGGCGGCCATAGAACACAAAATCAAAGTACTAGAGGTATACGGGGATTTTGCACTAGTGATCTATCAGCTCAAAGATGAATAGGAAACAAGAGACCCCAAGTTGATCAACTATCGAAAGCTAGTTCTGGAATTAATTGAGGAGTTCGATGATATCACCTTCAGTTACCTACCGCGAGATAAAAACCAGATGGCTGATGCTTTGGCTACATTAGCTTCTATGATCAGAGTAAATAAGCAAGAGGATGTGAAGCCTATCCAAATGAGTATTTACGAGGCTCCAGCTCATTGCCACAACATCAAAGTAGAAGAAGAAAGAGATGATCACCCCTAGTATCACGATATACTGCGATACGTAAAGATTCGTGAGTACCCTGACCAAGCGACTGAGAATGATAAAAGGACTTTGAGAAGACTGGACAGCGATTACGTCTTAGATGGAGAGATCCTATACAAAAGAAGAAAGAATCAGGTGCTACTGAGATGTGTAGACACTGTTGAGGTTAAGAAAATCTTGGAAGAAGTCCATGAAGGCATCTGCGAAACACATGCTAACAGTTTTACAATGGCCAGGCAAATCATGAGATTCGGGTATTATTGGTCCACCATGGAAGGAGATTGCATCAATTATGCCAAGAAGTGCCAAATTTATGTGGACAAGATTCACGTGCCTCCTTCACCGCTTTATGTTATGACTTCTCTATGACCTTTCTCTATGTGGGGCATGGATGTCATTAGACCGATCTCACCAAAAGCTTCAAATGAGCATCGATTCATCTTTGTGGTCATCGACTACTTCACCAAGTGGGTAGAAGCCGTTTCATATGCCAATGTCACAAAGGCAGCAGTCAGCCTGTTCTTAAAGAAAGAAATCATATGCCGATATGGAATGCCGGAGAGGATCATATTCGACAATACATTAAACTTGAACAACAACACGATAGCGGAAGTCTGCAGTCAATTCAAAATTAGACACCACAATTCATCACCGTATCGTCCAAAACTAAATGGTGCAGTGGAAGCAGCCAATAAAAACATTAAGAAGATCGTGGGGAAAATGGCTGAGACTTATAGAGATTGGCTTGAGAAGTTACCATTTGCTCTCTATGCTTATTGAACATTGGTCAGGACCTCTACTGGGGCAACTCCTTTCTCATTGGTCTATGGAATGGAGGCAGTTTTACCCATCGAAGTTGAGATTTCTTCCCTTCGGGCCTTGTCAGAGCTGAAGTTGGATGAGGCAGAATGGATCCAAGCCTGATATGATCAGTTAAATTTGATCAAAGAAAAAGACTGAAAGCTATCCGTAATGGTCAAATGTACCAGAAACGAATGGTGCGAGCTTACAATAAAAAGGTTCGCCCTAGAGAATTCCATGAGGGGGACTTGGTGTTGAAGAAGATCCTTTTCATACAAAAGGACTTCAGGGGAAAATGAATGCCAAACTAGGAAGGACCTTATGTGGTAAAGAAGGCCTTTTCTAGAGGAGCGTTGATATTAACTGAAATTGATGGCAAAACTTTGTCTAATCCAGTGAACTCAGACTCAGTCAAGAAATAATTCACTTAAAAAAAAAGGAGAGGCCAAAGGCGAAAACCCGCAAAGGGCGCTTTGAGACCAAAGGGGTTTTGAATTGAAAACCCGTGAAAGGGTAATTCAAATTTTGATCGAAAGAGAGGCGTGCGATAGTCTTGCGATTCCCAAATTAACAAAGAAGAGATATGCTACATCTTGGGGCATCAACAAAGTACTCTTGATCTCCTAAACACATGTTGAGTTCAAAATGGTCATCAAGAAGTTCGTACAAAGAAGCTCAGGCTACGATATCTAGGGCACCTATTTTTCCTCTCACCTATTTTGTATTCTAGAAATGTTTGCTTTCTTTAATTAATCCATTCTTTTCAGACTTTGTTCTTGATAAATTTCAGTTTTGACCATCATTATGATCTTTTTCAAGCATTTTGCATTGAAATAACGATTAATGGACTAATGTACTTTCATAAAAGGAGTTCGGCATATTACTTTGGAAGCTTCTAAATAGTACAAGGACTTGAAACAGCATTATTATTTAGAACTTACCAAACCTAAGGGTCAGAAACATTTGAGAAAGAATAGTCTAAATTACGGCTATTGCTTCGGGTTTTCTGTTAAAGACACCAGCTGAGCAAGAAGGCAGGGTACTGCGTCAGTGATTGAACCTCGATAAACAATGAGCAATGACAACCTAAGCATCAAAAAAGGATTATTCTCGCAAAATGACATTCTGCATTCATGCAGATATCATGCATACACATCTAGTTAGGAGCATTTGATTCATTCTTATCATGACATCCTAATCATTTGGCGTAAACATAGGCCCATGAAATCAATTCAACATGTCATGTTCCCCAGAGGACGGTGTAACAATATCGGTGAATCCACAAATCCCATACCTCTGAAGTTGCAGTGGGATGAATTAAAGTCATTATAGCAAACCTTATCTCCCTGAAGTTGCAGTAGAGCAGGTTGAAATAGCAAGTCTTATCTCCCTGAAGTTGCAGTGGAGCAAACTGAAGATAGCGAATCTTATTTCCCTGAAGTTGTAGTGGAACAGATTGAAGCTATAAATTACAGATCTTATCTCTCTGAAGTTGCAGTAGAGCAGATCATGGCAAGCTTTATCTTCCTGAAGATGTAGTGGAGCAGGTTGAAGTTACAAGTCTTATCTCCCTGAAGTTGCAGTGGAGCAGACTGAAGATAACGAATCTTATTTCCCTAAAGTTGCAGTGGAACAGATTGAAGCTATAAATTACAGATCTTATCTCTCTGAAGTTGCAGTAGAGCAGATCATGGCAAGCCTTATCTTCCTGAAGATGCAGTGGAGCAGGTTGAAGTTACAAGTCTTATCCCCCTAAAGTTGCAGTGGAGCAGATTGAAGCCACCAACCTTATCTCCTTGAAGTTGCAGTAGGAGCAGACTGAAGATAGCAGATCTTATCTCCCTGAAGTTGCAGTGGAGCAGACTAAAATCACAAATCTCATATCCCTGAAGTTACAGCAGAGCAGATTGAAGCTACAAGGTCCTATCTCCCTAAAGTGGTGTGGAGTGGATCAAAGCAATAAGATGCATTGGACTAGAATGAAGCTACTTGAAGAAGAGAGGCACCAAAACAAGTCAAGACTCAGCAAGACCGGGCAAAATTGGTCTTTCTTAAGAGTCTTTGCTTCATTCCCGTTACATGACAATAAGCAAAGAAGGACAGCTGTACAACCCAATTTTGGCCCGGGCCCACCAAAACACAAACCCAAAAACAAAACCAAAGCAATTAAAAAAAAATAGTCCAGCTATCTCTTACATCAGCCCAAACTCGAATGGCCCAATACTAGACCCAAAATAAAACCCAAACAAACCAACCAAAATTTCAGCCCAAATAAAATTAAACCCTAGCCCAAACCACAATAAAAAAAAACAAAAAAAGGAAAAACCTTAGGTGCGCCGCACCTAGATCGTCTGATCGCCACCTGCCCTCTGCACCGCTGTCTTGTCCACCGCTACTGGCCTCCACTTGCACTGCCACCTGCAAGAATTAAAAGAGAAATGACAGCACAAGTTGTAAAAATGGCTTTATAAGCCATGAAAAAACCGAATGTAATGGCTCTTTTTTTTTTCGGATAGAGAAGAAATAAAAGAAAAGAAAAACAATAGATTTTAAGACTCCAAAAAGCAGAGATTCAAGCTTTAAGATCCAATACAACAAATATACAAAGCAGAAGAGTTTGATTAAAAAAATCAGAGGTGTTATTTGGACTCCTTTAATCCTTTTATTTTTATTTCTTTCTTTTTCGAAACTATACATATATATAGATTAAAAAATAGTTTTAAAAAAAAGGGTTACCTATTTTTCTGACTTCGCTAAAAAAAAGGGAATTTTTGGGCTCCGGTCACCATGCACGGCGGTCGACGGCGGCAATTGGCCAGATTTCAGCCAAACTCCCATGCCCTGCAGAGAAAACACAATAAGGGTTAGGGTTTTTTTTTTAAAGCAGCTGAAAAATGAAGTTTTTTGGATTTTTTTAAACTTATATCGGCAACATAAAACGACGTCGTTTTGGTCGATGTCCCTAAGCCCCAAAAGACGTCGTTTTGCCCCTCTGACCTGCGCCTTGACCCCACCCGCAAGGAGGATCCGCGTGTTTTTGCTTTTGGGGCTTATTGCGCTTTTTGTCCTTCCGCTTTTTTTATGGTCTTGCAATTAAGTTTATTTTATTTTTAATTTTGCCCAATATTTTACTCCGGTTTTCAGTTTGGTCCCCCCCAATGCTGTGCATTTTTGAGGGGAAGGAAAAATTTCCCTTTTAGTCCCTCCTTGTTATTCCCGCGTTCAATGGGGTCATTTTCCTTTTTTATTTATTTCAGATTTGCCCCGAACTTCTGTTCTGAGTTCAATGTAGTCCTTTTTAGTTTTTTGAGTTCAATTTTATTATTATTATTATTATTATTATTATCATCATCATCACTATTATGTATTTAATTTTTTTACTATTATTATTCATTTATTATTATTATTATTTTTGTACTACTATTATTAGTATTATTATTACTATTACTATTATGTCGTTATTATAACTATTATTTTCGCTATTATTTTTTGTTATAATTATATTTTCTCTTCGTATTTATTACTTATTATTATTTTATTTTTATTACTATTTTTATTTTTATTTTTATTTTTTTCGTTTTTGACTCGTTTATTTTATTTTATTTTCGTCTTTATTATTGTTATTAACATTAACGCATTTATTATTCATTCATCATGCACATTTGTACCATCATTTTTTTCATTTTATTACCAATTTACGTTGGTTGAATCTTTACCCGTTACGAAAAATTTCGTTTTTAAAATCAGCAATTCTTTGTATTTTGAGATTCGAAAAGTCGCACCCTAACTTACGGGGTTCTGATTTTCTCGATAAATCTGAATAACGAATGTTTCCAAAACATTTTTAATAACCTCGGGAATTACGAAAAGATCATGTTCTAACTTACGGGATGTGATCTCTTTCTAAAAACCGAGATGTAACACCCCAAACCCGGTCTATGTGTTAAGACCAGATTTGACATGTCACACGAAATGATCATATGTAAAGTCTCTTCAAGGTTTGTAGAAAACGGATTTTATAATAAAGATTTTAAAAAGGTGTTTATTGAAAACCGAGGTTGATTGTTATATTTATTAATTTAAGACGTAAGAGTTTATAAATTTGAAAAAATACTTGATTCAATATTCCGAGAAATGTAAAAGAGTTCAAAAGAAATTTCGAAAACAAGATTTTTAAAAGAGTTGTTACAGAAAAATGTTACCGAGTTAAAACTAACTAAGAATGAAATCCTTTTCATACGTTTATTTAAGAAAAACGTTTATTTCTATTTTTAGAAAAGAAAACCCATTTAAGTATTTAAAACGTAATATAAATCCATCCACAAGTAAAACATCAATAAAAATTTAACCAGAGGCCTTATTACATCACAACTTAAAAGCAAATATTAAAAAGTACTTAAAAGAAATCCGAAGTTTAATTAACCCATTATTCGTAGTATGGCCTCCACTGAGTCGTCCCCGGCCCAAGCCTCCGTCACTGATCATTACCTGGAAAGGGTAAAGAAAACGGGGTGAGTTACTTAGAACTCAGTGTGTAACTCACTTACCATAGTCCACTGTGCCAAAACCATTTAAGCATTTATTTGGGCCTGAGCCCATTACAAATATAACAATTTAACATGTATAGAATGCATGCGATATGCAATTCCCAAAACCAAACCTAAGTTTCCATCCGCTACACACCACACATACCAACCAGCACACCTGTGGGGAGCTTTAGTCACCCACCCCGCCACAACACCAAACTGGGCATTTAGCCATATATCAAACTGGGCACGAAGCCATATTTCAAACTGGGCATGAAGCCATATTTCAAACTGGGCACAAAGCCATATATTAAACTGGGCACGAAGCCATATATCAAACTGGGCACAAAGCCATCAGAATTTTGTAGCAAAGCTACCAGAACTTCTCTTCATCAGAAAGCCCAACCCATGCAATCATGTATATAATATGCATAACAATCCATTCATATAATTATTCCAACATAAGGCTCATTATAAAAGTTATTACAAACTGGCCCATTTCACATTTTGACCCACATTATCTCATATCACATTTGGCCCATTTAGCAATTATCACATATGGCCCATTTATCAAAATCACATATGGCCCATTTATCAAATATCACATATGGCCCATCTATCAAATATCACATATGGCCCATTTATCAAAATCACATATGGCCCATTTATCAAAAATCACATATGGCCCATTAAGTCAATTTTATCGATTTAGCCCATTAAGGGCAATTTCGTAATTCTCATAATCTTGATACCAATTTCATAGTTTTTACCAATTAAGTGTTAAAATATACCATTTTACCCGATTTCACCAACTTTGTGATTTTAATCTAGCTATTATTACGATGTGGTTATCTAACCCGCGAGATATGGTGTGAGATTACACACCTGATTACGGTGAGCACTACACTTTCCTGATCGTCAACACCTAAAAACGTTATAACGCTCGATTAGAATACTAACACTTCAAATAAATCTATGCTAAGGTAAGCGGTCAAGATTTTTACCATCAGAATCTCGAATAACTACTATTTGTCGGTTCTCCCCGGTTGACGGTTCACAACCCGTTGGAAAATCTCGACCAGCTAATGGCTCAGAACTACGAACAACCTCGAATAACCGGTTTTCACCGGATGAGGGTCCACAACCCGGTGGAAAATCTCGGATTGCCGAAACAGCCCTTCGCTTGAATCTAGAGGGAATAGCGAATCCGCCCCTCTTCCGATCACTATTCACCACCCTTTTTGACCCTATCTTTTTTGCCTCCATTGACACAAGAATATTAGTCCAACTATTATTTTGAAAATTAAGACGATTGATTTTAAGGGGTAAAATCGGCTTACCACGAAATCCTTACGTTCAAAGGATGAAAATCAAGCGATAGCGTTCCTAAGATAAAATCGATTAGTAAACCCCATCATTAACGAAATAATGAGTAATATGGAATTCCTTGATAAAAACCCTTACCTTAAAACTTTGGACCGAATCCTAGCGATTCACGATGATTTCGGACACTCCAAATTTCAGTCTTCTACTAAGTTTCGAGCGATCAAAGTGTGAGAAGAAAAGAATGAAATGGTTAGAGAAGAAGATAAGTGTTGTAAAATATTCGGCTATGAAGAGAAAAATTTAAAGGAGATGGTATTAGCAACATTCGGCCATGGAGGAAAAGAAAAGGGAGAAAATGTTGAATAAATTTTGTAAGAAGAAGGAGATGAAATAAAGGTACAGGACAATTAGGTGTTTCGGTTTTGGTTCATTTCAAGAATAGAAGATGAACAAAGAGAGAGGTTTGAGGCTAGAGAGCATTCGCAATGGAGGAAGAAAATAAAAAAGAAAATGGCCTTCAAGGTTTTGGTGTTTTCGGCACTAGGGGAAATGACTTGAGAGAATAGGCAAATTTAGACCAAAATGGTCAAAATGGAATGACCAAAAGAAAAACAAAAGATGCTATCCTAATGCTCAATGTGCATTCGGCTAGGGAGAGAAAAGATGAAGAGAAAATGTTTTGAGAGAAAGCAAAAATGACCAAAAAGAAATGTGCCCAACAAGCACCTATCCTTACTCAAAAGTCTTCAAAAAAATTTGGCCACCCCCTTAGCCCCTATAACCGTCCAAGTACATGGACACCAAAGTCAAAGTTTGGCCATTCCAAACTTTCTAAAACACATTCCTTAAAATGTGCCTTGTGTTCCCCCTACATACCATAACCTCATGATTCCCTACCTTAAGTTCAATTCTTGCCTTAATCCATTAGCCACCTTGCCATAAACTAAAAGTCCAACTTTCCAAAAATAAAGCTTGGCCGACACATGCTAGATGAGTGCAAAAAAATAAAAAAATTCTCATGCATAACAAGGGATTCGAACCTCTTCCCTCTAAGTATGCTTATGGCGCCAACTCCTCTTTACTACTAGCTCATCTTATGCTAACTTTTGCCACTTAATTTCCTTAAACATCAAGGTTACTTGTTCCACTTCAATAAAGTAATATTTACCAAAATTTATTCCAAAATCCAATTAAATCCCAAACCTTCTCAGGACTATTTTAACACACACATCGGATAAATAAACTAGCTGAGCACCAAAATAATGCAACATATAAAAATTCAAATTTTAGGATGTTACAATTCTACCCCCTTAAAGAAATTTCGTCCTCGAAATTTACCTGGTTAAAGGAGGTGAGGATATTGTTGTCGAATCATGTCCTCAGGCTCCCACGTAGCTTCCTCCGCTCCGTGATTACGCCATAGAACCTTAACCAATGGTACTGACTTCTTTCTTAGCACCTTAACATCACGATCTAAAATTTTCACTGGTTCCTCCTCGAAAGACAAGTCAGGCCTTAACTCAACCTCCTCTACTGGTACTATATGAGACGGATCCGATTGGTAACACCTTAACATTGAGATGTGAAAAACGCTATGAATCTGACTCAATTCTGGAGGTAATTCAAGCTGATAAGCCACTGGTCCTACACGCTTCAACACACGATACGGTCCGATGAACCTAGGGCTCAACTTGCCCTTCCTTCCAAACCTGAAGATCTTCTTCCAAGGTGAGACCTTTAGAAAGACCTGATCTCCCACCGCAAACTCAATATCCTTACGCTTCAGATTCGCATACGATTTTTATCTATCTGAAGCTTCCTTTAACTGAGCCCGAATTACCTTTACCTTTTCTTCCGTTTCTGATATCAGCTCAGGACCCAATAACTGTCGTTCGCCCAATTTAGTCCAACAAGTAGGAGTACGACACCTACGACCATACAATGCCTCGTAGGGTGCTATCTGAATGCTGGACTGATAGCTATTGTTATACACAAACTCTACCAACGGAAGAAAATCCTCCCAACTACCTCTGAAATCAATCACACAACCCCTTAACATGTCTTCCAAAATCTGGATTACTCTTTCCGACTGTCCATCTGACTGAGGGTGAAAAGCCGTGTTGAAGTTTAACTTTGTTCCCAAAGCCTCATGCAAAGCTTTCCAAAACCGTGATGTAAACCTAGGGTCCCTGTCCAAAATAATAGACACTGGTACCCCATGCAACCTCACGATCTCTGCTATGTACAACTTAGCCAACTTCTGCAGTGAATAATCCGTACGAATAGGTAGAAAATGAGTAGTCTTCGTCAACCGATCCACTATTACCCAGACGAAATCTTTCTTAGTAGGTGATAAGGGTAACCCACTAACAAAGTCCATCGTTATCCATTCCCATTTCAATAAAGAAATCTTCACCGGTTGTAATAATCCCGACAACAATTGGTGTTCCACCTTAACTTGCTGATACGTGAGGCACTTACTCACAAAATCTGTAACTTCCCGTTTCAACCCTGTCCACCAATACTGATCACGAGTCTCGATACATTTTATTTCCTTCGGGGTGCATAGCATAAGGGCTACTATGCGCCTCTCGCAGAATTATTTGTCTCAAATCCGAATCCATGGGCATACAAACTCTTCCACGATAACACAGCACTCCATCCTTACTCATTCCAAAATCCCCTATTACACCACTTTCAACTTGTTGAACTAAGGGACCCAACTTTTCATCTGATAATTGTTTCTCCTTAATCTGACCCAACCACACAGGCTTCACCTGAAGTTCGGCTAGAAGACTACCATCTTCATACAGACTGAGATGAGCGAACATCACTCTCAAATCCAATATTACCTTACGACTCAACGCGTCTGCTACCACATTAGCCTTTCCAGGATGATACTCGATTGAGAAGTCATAATCCTTTAACAGCTCCACCCACCTTTGTTGTCTTAAGTTCAACTCCTTTTGGGTAAGGAGGTACTTAAGACTCTTATGGTCCGTATAAATGATCGACTTCTCACCATAGAGATAATGCCTCCAATTTTTTAAAGCAAAAACCACCGCAGCCAACTCCAAATCATGGGTAGGATAGTTGACTTTGTGCGGCCTCAACTGACGAGATGCATAAGCTACCACTTTTCCACCTTGCATCAACACACATCCCAAGCCCGTGTGTGACGCATCGCAGTAAACAATGAACTCTTTTCCAGCCTCAGGTTGAATCAGTACTGACGCTTCCGTCAAAATCTTCTTCAATTTCTCGAAACTCTCTTGTTGTTTATCTGCCCACACAAACGGTACTCGCTTTCGCAATAGTTTAGTTAGGGGTGCAGCGATCAACAAAAACCCCTCAACAAAGCATCTATAGTAGCCAGCCAAATCTCAGAAACTCTGAATCTCAGTCACTGACTTCGGTGGTTTCCAATCCAACACGGCCTCTACCTTCCGAGGATCAACATGTCCCAAGAAAGTCACTTCTTTCAGCCAAAATTCACACTTACTGAATTTGGCATAAAGTTACTTTTCTCGTAGTATTTGCAATACTATGCGCAAATGTGAGTCATGCTCTTCTTCATTCCTCAAGTATACTAAGATATCATCTATGAACACCACTACAAACCGGTCTAAGTAGGGTTGAAAGACTCGGTTCATCATGTCCATAAATGCAGCTGGTGCATTGGTCAAACCAAACGGCATCACCAAAAACTCATAATGTCCATAACGAGTTCGGAATGCCGTCTTATGAATATCTGCCTCCTTAACCTTGAGTTGATGATAACCCGATATCAAATCTATCTTTGAGAAAACTGAAGCTCCTCTCAACTGATCAAATAGGTCATCGATTCTCGGCAATGGATACCTATTCTTGATTATCAATTTATTCAACTGCCTATAATCAATGCACATACGCATCGACCCTTCCTTCTTTTTGACGAACAAAACTGGTGCTCCCCACGGAGACACGCTCGGTCGAATAAATCACCGATCCAACAATTCTTGAATTTGAGCTTTAAGCTCCGCTAACTCCTTCGGCACCATTCTATAAGAGCAATGGACACCAGAGCCGTTCCGGGCAAAAGCTCAATGCCAAACTCTACTTTCCGGTCTAGAGGTAGACCCGGAAGTTCTTCGGGAAAGACATTTGGAAATTCTTTCACCGTTCTAACACCTTCCACTGATAATTCCTTGGCATCCAAAGCACTAATGGAGGCTAGGAATGCTCCATACCCTTTTCGCACCAACTTTTCTGCCTTTAAAGCAGATACCACATTTTCTAAATAATTTCTCCGTTCGCCTATCATCACAACTTCCTTATCTTCCAAGGTCCTTATCGACATCCGCTTTGCAGCACAATCCAAATGCGCACGGTGCTTCACCAACCAATCCATGCCCAAAATAAGGTCGAACTCGCCGAAAGACAGTTCCATGAAATCCGCCAAAAATACTTCTCTTTGAATTTCTAAAGGCACGTCTCTATACAATTTATTCACGATCATAGACTGTCCTAAAGGACTAATTACCGTCATCTCTCTATCGGTAATCTCAGATCTAATATTCAGATTTCCTGATATAGCACTAGCAACATACGAGTGGGTAGACCCGATATCTATCAAAGCAGTAACAGGTATATCAAAGATGAAGAACGTACCAGTTATCATATCAGGTGCATCTCCATCCTCCCGACGCCTGACCGCATAGACTAACCCTGGTTGTCTCGCCTCTGCGTTACCTCTGAAGCCATTATCTCTACTCGGTGCACCTTGACCTCGTCCAGCGCCATTACCACCACGACCTGGTCCACGGCCCCTCGGTGGCTGCCGAGCGCCTCTAGCTGACTGTGCATCAGGGTTACGAGCTTTTTGAGTCAGAGCAGACCGTCGAGGATAATTCTTAAGCTGGTGGTCCTTAGAATCATATTTAAAACAACCACCGGTTCTCTTCCAGCATTCCCTGGGGTGTCGTCTTCCACAATCAGCACACAGTTGAATCTGATTGGTAGCCGCAGGTGCTCTAACTAGAGCTGGCTCATCATTCCTGGGCCTCTTTTGGAACCTTTTAACGAAACCCGAGTACTTAAAGTCCCTCTTGCCTCTGCCTCTTTCTCGGTTCTGACGTTCTGAGTTCTTAACCTCTTCAGCGATCTTGGCTTTCTCCATAAGCGTGGCAAAAGTCCTTACTTATTGTGGGGCTATCAGTACCCGCAACACATCATTCAGCCTATCCTCAAAACGTACACAGCGCTCATGATCAGTTGGCACTATCGTCCCAGCATAACGACTCAAGCGTAGAAATTCTGCCTCGTAAGCTGCCACCGTCTTATTTCCTTGAACCAGATTCAGGAATTCCTTCCTCCGGGCATCCACATAACTTGCCCCGACATACTTTCTTTGGATAGCAGCTTTGAAGAAATCCCAAGTAACATGTTCAGCCTGAGTGCCTTCTCGAACAATAAGCCACCATTGATACGCCTCGTCCCTCAACAAGGACACAGCTCCTCTCAGTTTCTGCTCGGTGGTACACTCCAAATCATCCATGATCCGCTCCACAGCCTCGAGCCAATACTCCGCTACATTTGGAGCTACACCCGAGACACCCCTAAAAACCTCGGCACCACTTGATTTAAGTCGTTCTGATATTGATCCACGAGCTGCTGGCCTAGTTCTAGCCCCAGCAACCCTTTCTAGGACTCGCAACATTGCTTGGGTCAAAGCAATGTCCTCTCTCATATGGTCATGGGATCCATTTTCTGACATAGGTGATGCCGATGCATTCATTTCCGGCATATGTCCCGATGCCTCAGACGCGGCTCTAGCACCTCGGCCTCTACCACGGCCACGTCTACCACGTCCACGTCCTCTAGCGCTCATTTTGACTATTTCGATTTAGTCTGATTACAAGTTTTATGAATCAGTATACTATTTCAGTGTTTATTAACGATATTTTATGAGATATAAGAACTAGAGTTGTTTTCGCAAACACATCATATAGTCTCAATCTCTATAGTTTCAACACCTAAAACTAAAAGTTCTAGAGTGTTCCTATAGTCATATCACAATAATAAGAATTATTCAATTCACATACACTTACTTGACTTGGTGCCGGATACTCGTGGTGTCATACTACCTTTAAAAACATAAATTCTATAATTCAAAACAGTTTTAAACGAAAATTGTTGTTGAACCCAAACCACAACCGAGTTTTGAAACTGGCTCTGGTACCATAAAATGTAACACCCCAAACCCGGTCTATGCGTTAAGACCAGATTTGACATGTCACACGAAATGATCATATGTAAAGTCTCTTCAAAGTTTGTAGAAAACGGATTTTATAATAAAGATTTTAAAAAGGTGTTTATTGAAAACCGATGTTGATTGTTATATTTATTAATTTAAGACGTAAGAGTTTATAAATTTGAAAAAATACTTGATTCAATATTCCGAGAAATGTAAAAGAGTTCAAAAGAAATTTCGAAAACAAGATTTTTAAAAGAGTTGTTACAGAAAAATGTTACCGAGTTAAAATTAACTAAGAATGAAATCCTTTTCATACGTTTATTTAAGAAAAACGTTTATTTCTATTTTTAGAAAAGAAAACCCATTTAAGTATTTAAAACGTAATATAAATCCATCCACAAGTAAAACATCCATAAAAATTTAACCAGAGGCTTTATTACATCACAACTTAAAAGCAAATATTAAAAAGTACTTAAAAGAAATCCGAAGTTTAATTAACCCATTATTCGTAGTATGGCCTCCACTGAGTCGTCCCCGGCCCAAGCCTCCGTCACTGATCATTACCTGGAAAGGGTAAAGAAAACGGGGTGAGTTACTTAGAACTCAGTGTGTAACTCACTTACCATAGTCCACTGTGCCAAAACCATTTAAGCATTTATTTGGGCCTGAGCCCATTACAAATATAACAATTTAACATGTATAGAATGCATGTGATATGCAATTCCCAAAACCAAACCTAAGTTTCCATCCGCTACACACCACCCGTACTAACCAGCACACCTGTGGGGAGCTTTAATCA
This sequence comes from Gossypium australe, assembly GCA_005393395.2. Taxonomy (NCBI): domain Eukaryota; kingdom Viridiplantae; phylum Streptophyta; class Magnoliopsida; order Malvales; family Malvaceae; genus Gossypium; species Gossypium australe. The sequence continues at coordinate 32,401,510 of CM016616.1, read as the reverse complement.
CCCACCCCGCCAACACACCAAACTGGGCATTTAGCCATATATCAAACTGGGCATGAAGCCATATTTCAAACTGGGCACGAAGCCATATTTCAAACTGGGCACGAAGCCATATATCAAACTGGGCACGAAGCCATATATCAAACTGGGCACAAAGCCATCAGAATTTTGTAGCAAAGCTATCAGAACTTCTCTTCATCAGAAAGCCCAACCCATGCAATCATGTATATAATATGCATAACAATCCATTCATATAATTATTCCAACATAAGGCTCATTATAAAAGTTATTACAAACTGACCCATTTCACATTTTGGCCCACATAATCTCATATCACATTTGGCCCATTTAGCAATTATCACATATGGCCCATTTATCAAAATCACATATGGCTCATTTATCAAATATCACATATGGCCCATCTATCAAATATCATATATGGCCCATCTATCAAATATCACATATGGCCCATTTATCAAAATCACATATGGCCCATTTATCAAATATCACATATGGCCCATTAAGTCACTTTTATCGATTTAGCCCATTAAGGGCAATTTCGTAATTCTCATAATCTTGATACCAATTTCATAGTTTTTACCAATAAAGTGTTAAAATATACCATTTTACCCGATTTCACCAACTTTGTGATTTTAATCTAGCTATTATTATGATGTGGTTATCTAACCCACGAGATATGGTGTGAGATTACACACCTGATTACGGTGAGCACTACACTTTCCTGATCGTCAACACCTAAAAATGTTATAACGCTCGATTAGAACACTAACACTTAAAATAAATTTATGCTAAGGTAAGCGGTCAAGATTTTTACCCTCGGAATCTCGAATAACTACTATTTGTCGGTTCTACCCGGTTGACGGTTCACAACCTGTTGGAAAATCCCGAACAGCTAATGACTCAGAACTACGAACAACCTCGAATAACCGATTTTCACCGAATGAGGGTCCATAACCCGGTGGAAAATCTAAGATTGCCGAAAAGCCCTTCGCTTGAATCTAGAGGGAATAGCGAATCCGCCCCTCTTCTGATCACTATTCACCACCCTTTTTGACCCTATCTTGTTTGCCTCCATTACAAGAATATTAGTCCAACTATTATTTCGAAAATTAAGACGATTGATTTTAAGGGGTGAAATCGGCTTACCACGAAATCCTTACGTTCAAAGGATGAAAATCAAGCGATAGCGTTCCTAAGATAAAATCGATTAGTAAACCCCATCATTAACGAAATAATGAGTAATATGGAATTCCTTGATAAAAACCCTTACCTTAAAACTTTGGACCGAATCCTAGCGATTCACGATGATTTCGGACACTCCAAATGTCGGCCTTCCACTAAGTTTCGAGCGATCAAAGTGTGAGAAGAAAAGAATGAAATGGTTTGAGAAGAAGATAAGTGTTGTAAAATATTCGGCTATGAAGAGAAAAATTTGAAGGAGATGGTGTTAGCAACATTCGGCCATGGAGGAAAAGAAAAGGGAGAAAATGTTGAATAAATTTTGTAAGAAGAAGGAGATGAAATAAAGGTATAGGACAATTAGGTGTTTCAGTTTTGGTTCATTTCAAGAATAGAAGATGAACAAAGAGAGAGAGCATTCGGCAATGGAGGAAGAAAATAAAAGAGAAAATGGCCTTCAAGGTTTTGGTGTTTTCGGCACTAGGGGAAATGACTTGAGAGAATAGGCAAATTTAGACCAAAATGGTCAAAATGGAATGACCAAAAGAAAAACAAAAGATGCTAACCTAATGCTCAATGTGCATTCGGCTAGGGAGAGAAAAGATGAAGAGAAAATGTTTTGAGAGAAAGCAAAAATGACCAAAAAGAAATGTGCCCAACAAGCACCTATCCTTACTCAAAAGTCTTCAAAAAAATTCGGCCACCCCCTTAGTCCCTATAACTGTCCAAGTACATGGACACCAAAGTCAAAGTTTGGCCATTCCAAACTTTCCAAAACACATTCCTTAAAATGTGCCTTGTGTTCCCCCTACATACCATAACCTCATGATTCCCTACCTTAAGTTCAATTCTTGCCTTAATTCATTAGCCACCTTGCCATAAACTAAAAGTCCAACTTTCCAAAAATAAAGCTTGGCCGACACATGCTAGATGAGTGCAAAAAAATAAAAAAATTCTCATGCATAACAAGGGATTCGAACCTCTTCCCTCTAAGTATGCTTATGGCGCCAACTCCTCTTTACTACTAGCTCATCTTATGCTAACTTTTGCCACTTAATTTCCTTAAACATCAAGGTTACTTGTTCCACTTCAATAAAGTACTATTTACCAAAATTTATTCCAAAATCCAATTAAATCCCAAACCTTCTCAGGACTATTTTAACACACACATAGGATAAATAAACTAGCTGAGCACAAAAATAATGCAACATATAAAAATTCAAATATTAGGATGTTACACGAGATAATCAAATACCCTTCAAAATAAATAAGTTTTTCGGCGTTTATTCTCGTATCAGGAATTTAAGACATTGTGTCCTAACTTACGGGATGTGATTCTTTTTCTCGATTAACGGAAACATGCATTGTTCTCGAATTTTTTTGTATAACAAAGGATCGTATTTTTTAAATTCCCTCAAATTTTCAATTTTCGACACTAAGACACTAATTAATCAACTAGGTACCAATTTTAGGGCGTTACGAGGGTGCTAATCTTTTCTCGTACGTAAACGACTCTCGAACCCGTCTTTCTGAATTTCGTAGACCAACAAGCATTGTTTAAAATAAATCGAAACGTTTATTAAAAATAGCTATTTTACGAAGTGACCTGATCACACCTCACAAAAAAGGATTGGTGGCGACTCCCGTTTTTTTGTTTTCATTCTCAAAATCAAAGTCGACCCCTTTTACAAAAAATGGTTTCGACATGTAGATATTTTTGTATTTATATTTTCTATATAAAATATATAACATGGAAAAAAATAGATTCAAAATAATACAATTAACTTTATAAAGTAAATATTTTTATATTTTTTAATTGAGTTTATATTCGATTAACCTACGAGACCAATTCAAATATTCAATTATTGGTTTTATAATAAATATAGATATTTAAATTTTAAAAATTACTTTTTTAATAAAAAATTTTAACTATAATTAATCTGTAATCTATAATATATACATTTTTAAATATTTACTTTGTTGGAATAGTTCTTTGAGATACATTAAATGTTTAATTTATTTAATTAATTTTTATTTATAATTAATAAATTAATAAATATATATTGGTAAGGTTTATTTTTCAAAAGAATTCTTAATTTGTAATTTCCTAAAAAAATAATTTACTAACTGACCATTTTCAAAAAAAAAATCCTAAAAACAATATCTTATTAAATGGATGTCCATCATGATCAAGATAAAATTTTAATATACTTTAAATAGATCTCTACTTCTTCTATACTTCTTATGCCTAATAGAGACTCTGATAAAGTATTGTAATCATCCCTTTTGATCAATAAAGTACATTCTCTATTGCTTTCATATTTTTTTGTTCTTTATTCTCTCCATTTTTCTTTATTTTATAACACGTTATCAGCATAATCTTGCTCAAAGTGATAGTTCTTTTTATCGACGATCAAATTTATCCTTCATGATTTTCAAATATCTTTGACGGCAAGATGCAGAGTTTTTACATGAAGTTTCTTTTATTTAATGTTTCATATCTTATTATTATTTTTCATTCTTATTTCATTATATGTTATCATTGTTTTGATTAATTTATTTTACTTTTTGTTCTTAAGGATGGTGAAAGATTTGATACCATTATTTATATGAAACCGAGAAGTAAAAGTCACAAACTTATATGAAATTGAGAAGTAAGAGTCACTCTCAAAGTTTGCTTTTTGATATTTGCTTGGGGATGATCTATTTCTCTTCATTACAAAGGATGCTTATAATCACTACTTCTCATTCATGGTAACACAAGCTAATCTAATCAACTTCTTTTGAAATTTGATTTGATTTCTATTAAAAAGTTCAATTTATATAATTCACTATCCGTATCTCTATGAATTTATAAAATCCTTCATGCATTTAGTTATTGAGATTTTTATGTGGAGATAAATATTTTTTTTTCATTTTTAATAGAATTGATTGGTTTAATTTTGATTTTGATTAAGATATATGATTATTGCAAAATGTGAGTAAAAATACTTACTTGTCATAAACTTTGGGATATTCATCCTGTTTGTGATAATTTCATATCATTGTAAGGTTTGAGACAAAATTATGTCATAAGAGGTGGAGGTTATAAAATATTTATGTTTAAACTTTTATAGCCGTAAAGTTATTTTAATTTGACATTATAATATTTTATTTTTTGTTGTGATATGATATATAAATATATATTATCTAACCACAATGATTTATTAGTGACATGAATTTATTATTTGTTACATTTAATATATGTTTTATTTATACCTATTCGTTTTATTCTTATATGAATAAATAAAATTTTATTTAAAATAAATTTTATATGATTATATGATCCTGAAGAGTTAATATTGCATCAAACTGTAAAAAGCTCTTTAAGAGTGTAACACCCCTACCCTATATCCGTCGCCGGATAAGGGTTACGAGACATTTCACAACTAAACACAAGTCCATGCACCTTTATAAAAGAAACTAATACTTTGATAATTTTTAAACAGTTTCATACTATTTCATCATAATTATAACTCATTTAATCTCAAAACATGAACTTAAATATCATGAATATTTTCATGTACAAATACTAACGGCTCACTATGCATTTGTCATTCAAATGTGAAGGCCGAATAGGCCTATGGTAGTTACTCATTTATTTCAGTTCTATAAGTAGCATATCATTCAATAGTATACATGTCTAAATATAAACTCCACTTTAATAATGTACATTTCTCATTTCATTGTCCAACACCATTGTACCCTAAGACCCAAAAATAAAAAAAATAAAAAATAAATATATTCCATACTAAATTAAGTCATGGTCGTTCATTTTCATTTCCTCATACACGCATATAGTACATACAACTAGTTATACATATATTCATCATTCATATACAAACACTATATGCGTCATCCAAAAATTTAGACAAACATTTATCAATGCCGCACATATCTATCAAAATGTATATATGTATTCACATCCAAAAATAATATATAAACTTCACATGCCACAACACTATATTTACCTAATCATTATATTCATACTCAATAATTTTAAACCAACCCAAATCGAGATAAAATCAAAACCAAATTTTCACAGCATATAGTTATTTACTAGCTCAAACATATTCACTCAATCCAAGGATAGACATGCAGCCATTTTCGTATGGCCTTATATATACAATTTCACAACGATCAAAAGATACAAAAGAGACCTAGCCTATACATGCCACGAATTCAAAAGAAATGTAACTTATAAGATACCCAAGTTTTGTGATAGTGTAATTGACTTCGACGAGGGTTCCCGAACTCGAGCTTTGACTTTAAAAATCTATAATGCAATATAACAAACACACCACGTAAGCTTATATAGCTTAGTAAGTTATAAGCAAGAAAATAAGATGCACAACTACTAATTTCACCTTTAGTCTTTTATAACTCCCATCTAACTAATTAAATAATTCATAATGTCACCATACATACTAGATCAACATTCGTAAATCTCATGCTCAGAAGATCTCAAACAAAAGAATTAAATATTTATCATCTGCATATCTAATAACTGCACTCACAGTGTTTTTCAACCGATTTCGCACACACAGTGCTCGGTGATTTAATCCGCACACACAGTGCTACTCAACCGATCTCGCACACACAGTGCTCGGTGAATAAATCCGCACACACAGTGCTCTCTCTATTTCATTGATCATCTCTTTCATGTGCATATCATATACATTTATATTTAATTTGCATACACCAAATATATCTATACGCATATATTGAACAAACCTTTCTTCCAAGTCCTATTTTCCCCATAGGCTATACCTCATGATTCACCCTTACTTGTACTCAATTCACATTCGACTTTTACAAAGATCAAATCCCAAACTATATCACACTCGGAAATTATATGCATCTGTATCAATGGATAATTGTATATAAAATTTTATATATCTCAAGTAATCAAGAATTTATATAAACCACCTCATATCCATGATAGTATATCTCATCCGACATATACTATTAAACTTACCTTGTTGTCTTCGGCAATTACAATTTAATACATTAATTTATTATTAAAAAAATATAATTCAATTTAGCACAACTCATTTAAAACCAACCGCTTATAACTTACCTCAGAAGTCGACGATTTAAGCTTCCCGGCTACTCGTTTACTTTGGCCTTTCCCCGATCCAAATCCTTTCCCTTTAGTTCTTGATCTAAAATAAATTTCAAATTAATCCCATTCAAAAACATTTACACTCAATTTCATCCAAAGTACATAATTATAAATTTTACTATTTTTGCCCCTAATATTTTTATACTAGCTACAACTTAGTCCTTAATGCCGATTTCACAAATTGCTCAAAGTTAGACCAACATTCTTTAAGGCCGAACCTTTCTAAAGTTCTTATACTTCTATACAAATCAAATTCTTAGCAAAACAATCCTTCAACTACTCATCTTTGCGAAATTTAAACCCTCACACCCCATCTCATATATGTTTTCATGCCTTGCTCATGTTGATTTCATACTCATAATAAATTTTTTTTTATTCCTCCATCAAACACAACCATGTACTCATATTCATTAAGGCCGAATCTAAAACATGCTCCATACTAAAATTTTCCACATGGCTTTGTGAATATGCAAGGTAACTAACTCAAAACTATAATAAAATCACCAAGATCGTGTTCAAATTCTCACCTTAAGGAACATGCAAATGGCCGAAAGTTGAGGCTTCTTATTTTGTTTTCTTTTCTTCAATTTCGGTGAATGAAGGGTGAGGAAGAAGATGATACTTCCTTCTTTTACTTATTTCTTTATTCATCTCCTATTATAATATAATTAAAAATGTCACTAACTAAACAATTTAATATATAATATATATGATAATCATTTTACCGTCCACTAGCATGGGAATTTGTCTATTTGACATGCAAGTCCCTTCTTGATGAATTATTTCAATAAAATCATTTCACTTAATTAAGGCCACTTTTACTACTTTAACTATTTAATCCCTTCACTTAAATAATCACCCAATCACAAAAATTAGTAAATAATATTCTAACTCATGCTTGACCCCATCACATAGACATCCAATAAAAGAATAAATTAGAAATAAAATATTTTTCTAATTCGGATTCGGGGTCCCGAAACCCCCGTTCCAATTAGAGTCGTTTTTGGGCTGTTACAAAGAGCTTATATTTTAGCTCCTTGTGATGCAAATTTTTGTAAAATATAATATTATTTTTCAGATCAAGAAGATATATGTTGAATAATATCTTTATGTGTTTTACATTAAAACCATATATATAAATAATATGAGATACTCGTGTATTTGTATTATATATATTCCCGAAGGAATACATTACACTATATGATTGGAATATCTAATGTGCTCCTGTAGTAGCAATATTGTGAAAATGACTTTAGCAGCATTTTCGAATGATCTCATACCTTCTAGTGGCTACGCAAAATAATAAGTTACGAATGAAAAATTATGAAATTCTTCCCACTAGTTTTGCTTCATTCCCTGAAGTGTAGTAGTACATAACAATTATGAAAAATGAAAATATAGAGATCATGATTGTTTTTGTAATTGAGGGTGTGTGTAACAGCCTAAAATTCAATGGTGTCAGAATAGTGATTCAAGATCACTAAATCCGACAAATAAGATTAGAAAATTTAAATAAAAATAATATTTAGAAGTGAGTGAGATATTAGAAGTATTTTTAAGTAGGTGAAATTAAATTTAAAGAGTAATATTTAAATAATTAGGTTGAAAACGAGGTATTGAGACTCGATTTCGTAAAACTTAGCTGAAAATATTTTTATGAATATTTATGGAGTATTAGTAATGTGGTATTAAAATTTCGTTAGAAAATTTTAATGTTTTGATAGTCAATTAAATAAAAAGGATTAAATTGGAAAAAGGTGTAACAGTTGCTTGAAGGATTAAATAGCTCAATTGTCAAGCAAGGAAGTATTAAAGGTACAAATTAGTCCAAGGGAGATATTTTGGGCGGCATTGGCAGAGAAAAATCTGGAAATTGAAGAAACAAGGGTAAAATTGGAATATTGCATAATTAATTAAATAAAGATAGGACTAAAGTGGAAACATCTAGATTTCTTTTGATTTTTCTTCATTCTCATCAGCCAAAATGCCATAAGAGCGTTCTCTAAGCTGGTTTTTCATAATTTTTGCATCAAATCAAGAAATCGAAGATAATCGAGGAAAGGAAAAAGTTGCAGCTTAGTCCCTGAAACATCTACAACTACTGCAAATTGTTCCGGGTAAGTTCGAACAGTTAAATTATCAATAATTTAAATTATTTCTGAATGATAATCAGTATCTATTCATATTAATTGTTAAAAATAATAAAATCATGTGCTAAAAGCTATGAAATTGAATTGAGTATTACGGAGAAATAGAACGCGGGAAATGAGTACGATCGTTCAGTGAAAAAGATGAATTGACTGTGAATTACCCAAGTAAATAGAGATTCTGCATTTGTTGCGAATTCTCGTGTTTGCTTTCCGTTTAGCTTCCATGAGCTTCCGTTAACTCATATGGGTTTTAGTTTAACCCTTCTGGGTTTCAGTTTAGCTCTTCTGAGCTTTAGTCCAACCCTTATGGGTTTCTGTTCAGCTCTGATGAGCTTCTGTTTAACCCTTTCGGGTTTCCGTTTAGCACTTATGTGCTTCAGTCAGCCTTTGGGCTTTAGACCACGATGACCTCAAATCCGTAAGTCGTTCCTTGCATGGATAAGTTGGTAAGTGGAAAGTGGAACATGTGTGAAAGAATGTGGATAATATTATTATTTCTATTATTGAGCTCAATTAAATGATTTTATGAAATAAGTTGTGGTTGACAGGATAAATGTCAATTAATGAAATGCCTTTTTGATTTTAATTATAATGTGTTCAATGTTTGGTAAGATTTATATTTAAAGCCGACGAACTTACTAAGCTATATTTAGCTTACTTGTAATGTTTATTGTTCTTTGTAGATTAACGAGAGGGTCGGAGGATCGGATCATCACACTCAAGTCACACTATCTCGATTTTTTGGTAGACTTTATTATATATACTTTTGATGGTTTATATGGCATGTATAAGGACTTTAATGACCACCTTTTGTAATAACTTAAGGTTAAATATACATGTTATGTTAGTAAAAGTTTATTGTGTGAAATATCAAGTTATTGAACAATACTTTGTCATAATAATGGAAGTTGAAATGAATGAAATCATATAAATTGTTTTGAATATTATTTGATAATATGTATGAATATAAATAAGGTAAGTTTAGGGTTGATATTATTGAAATAAATTAAGTATAATTGTATGAAATTTGCGTTGGTTGAGTTACTTGAGTTGAATTGGTTGCGGTTTAAATTTGCAGGGTTGGTTAACTTTTATAAAAGACTCATATAGAGTCCACATGGCCTGACACATAGCGTGTGACCAGACCGTGTTAGACACACAGCTAGCACATGGGCGTGTGAACTGGCCGTGTGTCCCCTGCACCTTAATTTAGCAAAACAGAATGTCCAAGATTGGCCACACGGGCTGAGACACGGCCGTGTAAGGGACTCGGCCTAGGGACATAGGCGTGTGCCCTGGTTGTGTGAAGTTTGCACCTAATTTATGAAAAATCATAAAAATAAAATCGACTACACAGCCTAGCACACGGGCTTGTGACTTGGCCGTGTGGCTACCATTTGTTGTTGACGTCATAAACAGAATGCATCCTAAAATTGACACAGCCTAAGCACATGGGCGTGTGACATGCCACACGGGCGTGTCCATTAACCCACACGGGTGTGTGCTCCTAAAGTCTCAAAAATTTTTTGAGTTTCATAAAATATTCCTAAGATCTTGGTTTAGTCCTGAACCACTCCCAAAGCATGTTTTGGGCCTCCTAGGCTCATAAAAGGGACGTTGTGAATGTGCGTGAAAGGTTTTAATTTGAAAGGAAATTTAAGTCTCGGTTTTGTATAATTGTTTATGTCCGGTAACTCCTCGTACGCTGTTCCGACGTTGAAAATAGGTAAGGAGTGTTACAGTGTAATTGGAGATTAATCATGACAATATGAATAGATAGATTTTGATTTGAAATCCACGTATGTTTTGTGATGGTGATTATGAAATAAAGAATCAATGGAGGCATTTAGAAGTCTATCCTACTAGATTTATTGCATTCTCTGAAGTAAATGCAAATATAAAAAAAAATAAAAGATATAATCATGGGCCACTAAAAGTGGGAACATAGTAATAAATAAGAGAACAATGAGAATTCTCAAGATTAACTCTTCAAAGAGTAAAGATAACTTATCAATGTGATATGAAAGATTTGGCCACATATGGTATATGTCCAAATGTTTTATTTCTGCTAATATTCTTTGAGAAATGATATGAGAATGTAGTAATAAAATCTATAATTATAGATAGAAAATATTTATCTTATTTGGTACTAAAATAAACAAATATTAACAGAAACACATAGAAGAGCTCTAGAAAATGATTGGAATATTTATCTTATTTATCTTATTTGGTACACAAATATTTATCTTATTTGGTACACTATATGATTGGAATATTATAATATCACTAAGTCAACAAAATTAGTCGAAAGCTCTAGAAGAGCTAATATATTAATATCTTGTGATGGTTAGTCCATTGGTTTTAAAAGATATTTATAATGGATCTTATATTGAGATTGTGAATGAGGAAAATATTATATTTCATATGAATCACTATTGCTATAAATATTTATTTTGAAAGGATGAAAAAGAGAGGATTGGGTTATTAATTTATGTTTATTTTATAATCTTTGTGATCTTCTTTTGTCATCATCCCCATTAAAGAGTTGGAAGCAAAATGTTTGACTGTGAAAGATCTATTTATGAGCAATAAAATATAATAATTCTATCTAAAGCTCGTTATGGTTGGATGCACTTGAAGTTGCAATTTTTTTTTAGATATTTGAAGATTTTGGTATATTCCCTAAAGCGAATATTGCATATAATTCTTTTGAAAATTATATTTATTTTGTTGACTTAGTGATATTATAATATTCACATTGATTTAGACATTTCTAGTAGTAAATGTCACAATAGCACTTATATGTAGATACAAAGTAAAAAGAATGATAATAAAATTATTAATTTGTTACAATTTAGTACAATTGAAACACATGTTAAAGTAAACCAAAAGTTTACTGATACAAATGCATTTACTACTTGGCATGACCAGTTAGACCATCCTAGATCATATATGATGCAATAATTAATTGAAATTCATATGGACATTCATTAAAGAATCAGAAGATTCTTTAATTTAAAGAATCAGAAGATTCTTTAATTTAAAGAATTTTCATTTGTTGTTTGTTCTTAATGAAAATTTATTGTTAGAAACTCACTAGTTAAAGTTGAGATTTAATGTTTTGCATTTCTGAAATGAATATGGGCTCATTCATCTACCATGTGAACGGTTGTGATATTATATGATTTTGGTAGATGAATCTACAAAATAATCACATATGTGTTATTAATTTGCAACCTATCATTTGCAAGATTGCTTGTTTAAGTAATTAATTTCAGATAATGCAATTAAGACAATTCATCTTGCTAATACTGATGAGTTTATATCTCAATCTTTTATTGATTGAGTTTGAAAAACTTTTGTAAAAGTTTGCACATAATGGTTTAGAGAAATTATTAATTGAACACCTCTGATTAATGTCTAAATAATTACTTATGAGAACTTAACTTCCTATTTCAGCATGAGATTATGTTGATTTACGCGTTGTACGCATCAAGCCAATAAGTTATAAATACTCCCCATTACAATTGGTTTTTGATCAAGAGTCAAATATTTCTCATTTTTGAATTTTTGTATGCGCGTATATGTTTCGGTTGCTCCACCACAACTCACAAAGATGAGTGAATCCTTAAAGAAAGTTGGGAATATATATTAATTACAAGTTTCTTTCTATTATTAGATGTTTTGAATGTATTCGAGATTCAATTATGACATGATTTGTGATTATAATTTTGATTCGATAGTTTTCCCGACATTAAGGGAAGAGAAATAATAACTTGTAATTAGTTAAGAGGAAAGAAATAATAACTTGTAATGGGTCAGGGGGAAAGTAATTTGAACCATAAGTTCAATAATGATAACTCATTACAAGTTAACTGTCAGATATATTTACAAAATTAATGAGAATAAACAAGTGTTATATATCATCTAATATTTTAATTTGAATCAAAGTTCAAGTAAGACAATCAGTTAAAATAAATAATAGATTGATCGGTTCTAAAGATGAAATTTCTTCTAGATGGTCATATAATGGAGGTGGGTGCTCTAGAAGAGATCCAAGACATAACTAATAAGTAAAAATCCAGAAGAGATCCAGGTACCTGAAACTGAATTTTAAAATAATGAAAATAAGAGATCTCGATAAGTTATGCCAATTGGAGAAAATGTAGAACCGAATAATAAAAGTGGTCGACAATGATTATTCATGCAATATTATTATTGAAATAATGAAATAAAAGGAAGATCTTGAATAAATCTATTGAGAAATATAGGTATGGAATAAATTGATCAAAATAGAAAGACGCAACTCAAGTACAATTAAATTTGTAGAGTTTTTGGAATAATAGTTCAAATATCTAAAGGTATAAAGCCAGTAAGGGTGCAAATGAAGTAGTTTTGCAAAAACGGGATAAAAATATGAAGTTTTTCGCTAAGTCCTGACAGTGATTATGAAAAGATATAATATTTTTTTGTGGTGGATGCAATAACCTTTAGATATATTATTAAATTGACAATTCATAAAAGATTTAACTTGCGTTTAATGGTTATTGTTACAATCTTTTATTAATCACTATATAGTAAAGTTTATATTAAAATCCTTGAAGGATTTAGGATGCTAGAAGCATATTGAAATTCTCGAGAAATTGTTCATTTATATGAGTTGAAATAATTTGAACATATGTGGTAAATTTGACTCAGTGAATAGTAGTTGAAGGAGGATTATAAAATGATCCAAAATACCTATTTGTGTTTTCATAAAAGAATTATGATTAAAGCTTGTTATGGTTATTGTTGAATATCCTAAAGAGATCAAAATATATTTTCCCCAAATTTCCCTCACTCATGACTTTTAAAAGAATGGTAATATGAATGCTTATCAAATGCATTCAAATAGTCATTTGAAAAACTAGTATTCAAGATTGAATACGTAGAATACGAGAAAATATGTGATGTTTTTATGATGGGGAGTAAATACGCGTTGCACTCTTTTCCCCTTAACCGAGGTTTTGTCTCATTGGATTTTTCCTGGTAAGGTTTTTAATGAGGCGGCATATTATGCGTATTATAGATTGTGTACGTTTTTTCCTTCATTAGGTTTTTATCCCACAAGGTTTTTCCTAATAAGATTTTTAATGAGGCGACATATTATGCGTATTATAGATTGTGTACATTTTTTTCTTCATTAGGTTTTTATCCCACAGGGTTTTTCCTAATAAGGTTTTAAAGAGGCACATTATCTACCAATGAGCATCTAAGGGGAAGTGTTATGAATATCTTATTAAGTGGATGTCCATCATGATCAAGATAAAGTTGTAATGTACTTTAAATTCTAATAGTTATTAGAATTAGATCTCTACTTGTTCTATACTTCTTATGCCTATAAATAGAGACTCTAATGAAGCATTGTAATCATCATTTTTTGATCAATAAAGTACATTCTCTATTGCTTTCATATTTTCTTTGTTCTTTATTCTCTCCATCTTTCTTTATTTTATAATATAATTCACTATTTTAATTTACATTTTTCTTTAAATATTCTTTAAATATTATACATATCTACATTATTTTTTAAATATTTCTCTAACAATAAAATAACCCATTTCTATGTATATATCACGTTAGTACTTCATTATTTTTTAAAATATTAAAAATAGAATATATATTTATACTTTTTATACTTTTTTATTAATTTTTCTTTTTTAAATTTTTTTAAATTTTTTTTAAAAATTAATTAATTGTTGACATGTCATTCATGTGAAAATCTACGATATGTCACCTAATTTTTTCATCTATTTTGAGATAATTTGACAAATAATGTATGCTTAAAAGCGAAAAATTAAATAAAGAGTTCAATAATTTTTTTTGATAAAGTTGGAGGGTAAAAGAAGTGATTGTGCCAAAAAATTAGCTTAGAAAGTAAGGGAAATGTTGCAGCCACAAATTGATTCAATTCTCTATAGTTGAGCAGGATTAAGCAACCGCACTTACACATGAATCAAGCAAATTCAATTACAAGCAGATTTTTCCGTTTTTATTGGATATATATCAAACCTATAAGTAAAATTTAGCTATTTCATAAGAAAGAATGAGATGAGAAGTCTCACGGGTATGCCGAAAGGAAGAAGTAACTCCTTTCAACCCAACTCCGACTGCTGACCCCTATTATCTCAAATTGCACTTAAAATTCTAAGCAAGGCACCTTTCTAGAACTCATCTTTTGACCCTCTTTGCCATTTTTATTCTGATTGTAACTTGATTTAAGTTTGATTAAGTCATTTTAAAGAGGCCTGTTTGAAGTAGGATAAAAAGGTAATGGTAAGATTTTTGTGCATTACATTTTGGGGCTAAATTAAGACCAGGACAAATGATGTAAATGAGATAATAGTGTTCACAAGCTATTCGTGTTTGACTCGAAAATAATTCGAATTTGATTTGGTAATAATTGAGCCAAGTCCAAGCTTGAGTTATCGAACAAACTGAATTCAAACTTAATAATACTTAACTTAAAAAACTAACGAGTCTCATCAAACTTTTTATATTATTAAATTATATTATTTTCCTGAATATATATTATTAACCATAAGCTTAATTATTGAGTCGGGTTCAAATTCAAGTATAGAAATTGGTGAACAAACTTAATCAAGCTGGACAGTTATTTCTATAGAACCAACAAAACCTTATCAAAACAATGCTTGCGCACACACCAACATACATAATGCCAATGTGTGACTTACCGCATGAAAGGCATATGGTGATTTCCCGTGTTTAGCCGTGATACAGAACTCAATTGGAATCCAATCCTCCGACCCAAAGCAATTACCTAATGCCGCTTTATATAACTATGAGCTCCAAAGGTGACCGCGGGTGGTCCAAAAATGAGCACAAGCTGTGCTCTCTCTTACAGGCAAAATGTGGAACTGTATTCTTTTTCTTGATAATCCGACTGAAACAGAGTATGAGATAGTTTCAACTCAACAAGGCCATTTTTCGTTGTTGCAATTACAAGTTTTATCTCATTAGATCATTCAATCTGGCATCGTCCTAGATGTATTACTGGTGAAAATAATGAATTCTATAGGCATTGCCATGATTGAGGACAATCAAAATGTTGGAATTTCATTCCATCTCAACTTAATGTTAATAGAATACTATTATTGAACCAATTCCGATTTATTAGCAATTCAACAGCCGCCTCAAGCAACCTGGGCTTCATAGCTACACTAGAATCCACAATGAAATTAAATCTAATAGACAGGAAGGATGAACCCATGTCTGATATAGATTTTGCCAAACAAAACTTAAAAGAAAAACAACATGAAAAGTTTACCATAACCAATTAAAACCACATTTGGGTTATAAACATTGAAAAGGGAGACATTGAAGAAACGAGGAATTCATGTAATGGCGTTTGGTGGCGGGAAAGCGGTGAAAAGCATCTCTGATGGGGAAGTCGAAAGATGGGAAATTGGTATAAGAAAACCAAATATCCCATCCCAACGACTAAAACCAACCAAAAAATCAAAAAACACAAAACCCGTACTATGATGCCATGGATAAAGGGTTTGATGTGCAGGGCTGATTGGAAGGCAGGGCAGCCTGTAGAGAACCCACCGGTATTTTAAGAGCCACGAAAATACTGCTCTCCCCTATTTGTCTCACCCCTTTCTCCCCTCCCAACCCTAAAAACTAGGCCGAAGAAACACTTCTGGAACTGGAAAAAGAATAAAAAATAAAACATTTTGATGATTGAATTGAAGGCCTAATTCCTAACCTAATTTTTGCAGATTTGACGATAGCAAAGCGGCTGAATGGTAAGAGCCTTTATTCATAGAGCAATTGATCACGTGAAGCTCACGTGGCTTAATATATCTTATTCTGTTGTCCACGGGCCAGCCCGCGTCAAATAAAAAGTTTAGGCCGGACCCGGTTCCCTGTATTAAATATTTTTATATAACTAAAATCATTAAAATAAATATTTCCTAACAAATAAAAAAATAAATATATATAGTTAAATAATATTAACATGTGCAACTTAACAAATAAATATCACTAAAATAGTAGTAAAATTAATAATAAAATAAGAATTATACAATATTCAAACAATAACAATAAAATAGTAATAATATAATAATGAAATGATAGCAAACCAATGAAAAAAGTAATAAAAAAAATCCTTTTTTGGCAAATTTGGGCAGTGCCAAGCCCGGGCCAAAAAAATTTACCCGAGGCCTGGTCCGTTTAGAAAATAGGCCTTATTATTTTTGTTCAAACCCATTTTTTAGGCTTATATTTTTGCCCAAACCCTCCCACTTTTTAGGTGAGTCTTTGGGCCAGGCCGGGTGGCCCAACCCATGGACAAGTCCATTCTCGTTTTGTGTCATATTTCTTTTTATTTTGGGGAAAAAAACTCTCTAATCCTCTTTAATTTTTGCATTGAGCATACTAGTCCCTTTCAGAAAAAAACAATTCTGTCCTTGTCAATTTTAAAAATGACAATTAATAAGGGTATAATAACAATTCTTTTTATCTCCATAATACTAATTTTAGTCTTTAATATTTACATATTTTATTGATTTGATCATGATTCTAAAAAATTTAACAATTTAAAGCTCAACATTTACACATTTTATTAATTTGATCCTAATTCTAAACAAAAGTATCTAAAAATAAAATTATAAAAATTTAAAATATATAAATTAAAAATTTCTCAAAATTAAAAATATACAATTAAAATATATGTATATTGTATTGAATTGTTATTATATTTAATGTTAAATATAACTAAGAGTAAATTATATTTATATTAATCTCTTGATTGAGTCGATGTCACGACTCAATCGAGCATCAAATTAATTTAAAAATTTTACTAAAATCCCCTCGCTTTTATAAAGTAGAAGGTATTTTTATCATTTCATATTTTTTAATAAAATAATACTATAATAAAATTTAAACTTGGGTGACAATCACATGAACTTTAAACTTTTATCTTAACCATTTTAACAGAGGCCACACTTAATTTTAAAATAAATTTGTTATAAATATATATTTACGTATTTTTCCGTGTGACATAGAATTAGTATTATTTATTATGTTTAAAAAATATTTTTAAATATAAATTTCTTTTTCCCTAAAAGAATATAGTTTTTTTATTTCATTATTTTATTATTAATATAATTAATAAACGGATTAATATTTGATAAACTATTAATGTATAGGTCTTATGCACCATTAGCTAATAGTAAAATAACACATCATCATTGCTGTAAAATAAAAAAAAAAAAACATTGAAGGACTTGAAAATAAATATCATTAGCTTTATTAAGTATAATTAAATATTAATTGTAATTATTATTTTTTTCATTTTAGGTTTGAGTTTTAAATTTTAGGGTTTAGTTTTTTATTTCGAATAATGAATTTGGGATTTTGAATTTCTAATTTTAGATTTTTTTTTTGTATATTTATGTTTAACAGTTATAAATAGTAGTTATTTCTATTTATCTTTAAACCCTTCAATATTTGTTTTCTTAAAATAATAATGCATCATTTTATTATTAATTGATGGTGTATGAGATCTATGCACCGACGGTGCATCAAATATTCTATCTTAATAAATTGTAATAATATTTAAAAGATTAAAAACTTATTTTTCTCTCTTTGACCCGTGAATCTCCTTTTCTATCATTCAACTTTCTCCAGCTATGGTGTTCCGAAAGCTTGAAATGAAGTTTAAGTTTCATTTGGAGACTTTACTTTGATCGAAATATTAACGGTAAGTGGTTCCTTCAAATTTCCTTTGACGATGTTAGATTTCACTTAGGAATTGAAAGACCTTTTCAAAAGAAATTTGAAAGAATTTTTATTTGAAAAAACTTTTGGTCGAACAAATAATTTAGTTTATAACTATTTAAAACAGTTTTATTCTATTTTATGTTAGAACACAAGTTGGGAAATAACTAGAGAATTTATGTAATAAATCCAAAATGTAAGTAAAAAAGATTAGGATAGCCTTTCTAAGCATATCAAACTTCTTTATCTCTTCTCTAAGTTATACAAAATGATGATGATAATTTTAAAATGTTGGCTACGAAATATCCCCAAATTTATTGCTTTAGTGAGATTTAATCAAAAGTCAAACATGACGACTTAAAGATTTTGTTCCAAACTAACTTCCTCTAACTATCTTTTGAACATGAAATGAGACAAGTAGTACAAGCAATCAAAGTTTTATCTCAAGGAACCTCGAGCTTTTCAAACATGAGCTTCAAGCAAGATTCGTTTTTCTACTGATTTGGCCCTAAAAACATGATCTTTTAATGTTTATAATGTCAACCTTAAAGAACTTTCACCGGAACATACACTATGTTAACATTAATTCAAATTGTCCATGAAATAGCAAGAGATAGTCATGTTCCTCAGCTTTTAACATTAACTCAAACTGTCCATGAGATAGCAAGAGATAATCATGTTCGTTGGAACAATCAAAAGTTACAAGGTTACTTAAACCACGTTTGAAAATGGAACAAATGAAGGTTAGATATTACTTGACCCAAATATCCTCGTGAATTATGAGAGAGAAAAAAAATTAGACCTTGAGGTTAAAATGAAATGAAAATTTGAAGACTTACAAATCAAGAACAAGAACCGGTAAAAAATTGAACTTGACACAAGGGATAAGTCTGTAGTGAAGATGGATGATTTATCCTGTTTAGTACAGGTCAGAAAGTCTGACTGTAGTAAGGAGAGAGAGACTTGAAATTGGAAGGAAAAAATGAGGGTCACCGGTTGCTTTTGATAAAAAGATATTAATGTTATAGCAACAACAAATGCTTGTTTTTGTTGATTTAAAACTAAATAAAGCAGATGATGGTCAGAGTTGGAATCCCTCTTACAAGCAAACAACACCACGACATTATTTCAAAGAGTGCTGCGCAGTGCTTACAGAATTAAAGACACGAAAGTTAATATTAAATCCATGACACATTACACACATTTTGTTTCATCAAATAACATGCAAACAGATGATAAAATGTGCTGATGATGTTCTTATGAAGGAATGCGGACACCATGCATGCATGCATTCATGCATTTGCCACTGCATGCTTTTGCTTCTATTTTCCTTTATGTATCATAGTCATGGTAGCCATCCCGTCATGTAATTATTCACACTCGGGCCCCCGGTGACTGCCGATATCGTATCGGGCTGATATCTGTAGTTCAACAAATCAAACCGATTAAGAATTCATCTTGTAGTTATGTTATTTAAATTCGTTGTTAGTGTTGGATATAGGTATGTAGTACCCGATTTGTAACGTTGGCTCGCAGTCCAATGGATGGAAGAAGACATCACCCTGAGGTTGATGGGTTGGTTGTCGGCCGTAGCCGACGTCATCCGCATTTGGATTCAGCTGGAGTGAATGTACTTGGTAGCCTTCCATCAACTGCAAAAAACCACCGTTTCTCAACTCATTAAATATGTTAATTTTGTTGGTAATCCCTTGTTGAATGAAATTGTAACCTTAAAGATGTAAAAAGAAACCTACCCTTTGTTTTAGGTTCTTATTAGCTTCATTAAGTAGATGTTCCTGCATTAAAGAGAGTGAAAAATAGTTGCATTGGTGGAAGAGACAACAACAAATTAATGGCTTTCAAATTATATAAGATGATGCGATACCTTTCGTTGCAGATCAGTGAGCTGATCAAGCATGTATTGGGTCTACAACAGAAACAGTCAAATCAGATCCATAATTCAATTTTTCATTGATTAGTGAATTGAGTTTCTGTTAGGAAATGAGCATTGAAAATAGAGGAGAATGGAGTGAAAGTACCCGCGTTGATCTTATCAGCTTTAATGAAGAATCAAGCTGCCTCTCAAGTGACTCAAGCTCTTTGCTGCTCAAAGGCCCCAGATCTTCTCCAAGTAAATTCCTAACCAAATATATCAACAATATATTTTTATCTTCAATCATGTATCATATATTTAATGATTACGAACAATTTGGGCCATTTCAAAGGTTGCTCACTCACCTTTGGGACCTTTGTAAGGCTTCATAACGTGCTTTAAGCTTCAGATATTCCTGCTGGCTGCTTAGCTCCTACAGACACATCATGAAATTTGCATTTATTCCCACAAAACTACACATTTGCAGCCAAGTTTAGCATTGATAGACAGGTTAATTACTATGTATTACTTCATTGTTTCAATCATCATCTAGCTGAAAAATGTAAGCCAAATGCATATATGCTAAAACAAATTGAGGGACACCAAAATAATGGCTAATCTTAAGAAACAAGCAACAAAAAACAAAACCAAGCCAAAACTCAAAGGTAAAATGTTGTATTAGGTAAGAAACCTTAGTAGGGAGACCAAGTAATATGCTTTTTAAATATAAAGTAAGTAGAATTATGAGAAAGATGCAATGTTATGGATCTCTATGGGAGAGATGAGCTTTGTAGAGATATGAGGAATAGTTTGGTGACACACTGGATTAATGAGCTAACATGTATTCCATATAGGGAGCATAGAAACTCCAAAGAAGAAATAACCAGGGCAGTGTTTTCAAATCTCAGTTGGCAGAGATGAGTAGCATATTACCAGAGCCTCCCTAGTTGAAACATTTGTCTCTGGTGCTCCATGGCTGCACTTCTGGTACCTCTCCAATGTTTTCATCATGCTATATATATATATATATATATATATATCAAGGTAAATGACTAAATGTTAGTTCAAGGATACAACACATTCATAAACAGAATATTCGAATGGTTGAAATTGGAGCTGTATGTTGAAATGATAAATCCAAAAACAATTATCAAAGTTCAGTTAAAAAAGATGGCACAAAAAAAGTAATAAAAGTTCAAAAATCAGCCATTGAGGATCATCATTTAACAACACACTGACAATAAAGATAAAAAGGATAATTTTTTTTTTAAAAAATAATAAAAGAAGAAGAAGAAGAAATCTTGCAATTTCCAAAAGGTACTAGAGCGAATATATCAATTAAAAATTGCTATTAAAAGAAAAATGCTCAATGTATCACAAAAGTTTTTATTTTTAAATTTTTAAATTTTAAGAGGAAGTAATTAAAATGAAAGCAATCTTTAATTTTTTTTTCTTGGTACAATAAATTGGATGGTTTAATATTCACCAAATGTTGGGAATTAGAACTTGTTCCTTATTATTTAATTGATGATCCAATGTTTCCAAAACACCTTACTTAAACTAAGCTTTTAATTAAACTTACAAATCATCAAATTATACTTGTAATGACTATGAAAAAGAGATTAATTAACACAGGCAGACTGTGTATTAATTAATTAATAAACGTAGTACTATTAATCACATAATAATCAATACAATTGCGTTAATTAATATTCTAGACCAGTGGAATTAAGACAAGCAGCGCTCATGCTAGTAGATCAATTGAAAGAATTAAAAACATCAAATATTTCAGCCTTCTAAACGAAATTTAGATTTAAAAGCGAAGGAAAAGAAAGTTGAAAACCCTAACATGGGGGGGGGGAGCAGCTTTGGGAAAATCAAAACCTTAGAAACTCAGAAGCATTGATGGAGATGTACCCCTTTAAGTGATCCATTGAAATAGATCCCAGACATGATAGAATCCATTGGAAAGAAGGAAGTTGGTTTGTAAGAAAGAAAAGACACATCTGAAAAAGTAGAAACGACAGGCTGAAATCTCTTGTTTGTCTTTACTGTTTTGATTTTGTTTTTCTAACATCTCAAACAGGTATCCTTGGGTTTTTTATCTGTTTTGTTTTAGAAAAATAAACCAGGTTGAAGTCTGCTTTAAATATGGGATTAAGTTTGAAAATTTAAAATAAAACCCTAAGCTCAGATCGTGTAAATTTATGAGCTTTCTTTCTTTCTTTTTTTTTTTTTTCCTTTTATCTAAATAAGCTTTTGTTTTTTATACGAGAAATTAATATACATGATTTATAATGATTTGAGAGGAAAAAAACAGGATCTAATCAAAGCTGGAACGAGAGAAATTAAAGAAAGAATAAAAGTATCCAAAGCTAATCTGCAAGAGATCTTTCAGCTTCTTATGTTAAACATGAAAGACGTTAGATCGGAGATTTTAAAAACAAACTTGTAGGCAAAAATATATATATAATAATGAAAGAGGGGAAAGGAAAGGGGTGATAAAACCAAAGAGATCAAAGAAGGAAGAGAAGAAATTAGAGTGGGAATATATATATATATACACACACACACACAAGAGAGGGATGTTGGCTTTTGACGATTTAGAATTGCAGATCTAACATCAAGAAGAAGAGGAAAAACACACAGGCAAACGCCAAGACATTCACCAAAACGGCAAAACTCAAACATAGCTTTATATTATAAATTTCACTCTTTTCTCAAAATTTTCTCCCATAACTTGAATACCCCAAAATCACACCCAAAACAGCAAAAAAAAACCCTCCTCTTTGAACCCCTAAAGTCAGAAATCAAAGCAAGCAAAAAGAAAGAAGCGAGAGCTTGCTTTGTTTTACGAAAAAAACCCCTTAGTATAGTAGTAGTAGTAGGAGGAGTAGTAGTGTGTTGGTTTTGGGGTTTTGAAAGAGGGTATCAAAAAAGAAAAAAGGAGTGGTTAGTTTTGGTGATACCTTGAACTACTGCAAAACTCGTACAGTTTTCCCCTATTGGAGAAGATGATGAGAGCAACCTCTGCATCACAAAGAACGGAAAGCTCATAGGCTTTCTTCAAAAGCCCATTCCTTCTCTTAGCAAAAGTTACTTGCCTGTTAATCTTGTTCTCAATTCTCTTCAACTCAACCCTACCTCTCCCCATTCTTTTTTTCCCCAATAAAAATATTATCTTTGCAATACCCCCAAACACTCTCTCTTTAACACTTTTGTTCTTCTTCTTGCTTTTCTCTCTATTTATTCTGTCATGGATGATACGCTTTCGCTAACAACTTCATCCATCATGTAATCAGAATTAACCCCCCCGCCCCCCCAACAAACAAAAAAAACTTAAACCTTTTTGCTTTGTTTTACGCACTAAACAAAATGATAAGACAGCCTAAACAAAAAGGATTTTCCTTTAGGTATATTATATCTCCAAAGGACCTAATTTCTTTTGTACCTTTACTTAAGCTTCACCCATTGCCCGTTGGATCAACCCCATCCAACGGTGAGAAACATGGAGCAGCCAAAGACGAAGAAGCTGAGAATCCTTAACCAGTCAATGCAAAAGGGTCACTGCCACACTGCTACGTGTCGAATGGAGAAGTACATAGACTTGTAATGATCCAACTGACCATTTTAGGGTTCGGGCAATCGTATGACCTAACCTTAAGAAGGTGAACCCTCCGTAATCTGTTCCCTTCTATTTACGTAATTACCCTTCTGCTTGGTCTTATTGATTTTTAAGACAAATCCTTGTCTTGCAATCTTCTAACGTAATCCTAATATGGTTAACTTAATTAATTAATTAGCAGCATGTCGTGATGATGTCATGGATCATAGAACAATGTTTTTTTCATAAGAATAAAGCCTTGATTTTTTACTATAATAAGTTTTATCTTGGTATTGTATACAAAGGGGTGTGCATGCTGAGATTACTGGAGTTGTGGAGTCAAATCCATAACTTTAATGATGATAACAAGAATTGCATGATTAGAGGCGAAGCAAATGTTACTGAGAGAGATAAGAAAAACTGAAAAGAGCAAAATATATGTATCTATGTATATATATTTTTTTAATTAGTTCGAAGGTTGGAGAGTTTTGAAGGAATTAAAGGAGAAGCTTGCTAATTGTGGTTCTCACATTAATTTCTTAATCCCCCCCTTCCCTTTGTACATTTTGCAAGCAATTATTGAAACGATTGCATATGTTAGCTGCTGTATGTGATTATTTCATATAAATGACCCAATCCCTTATGATTTAGTTTCTTTTTAACTCATTTTGCATTAATTTAATGTAATTACGTCCTACATTATTTGGACTTTAGAAAAAGGGTCAAATACGAAAAAAAAATTAATTTTTAAATAGTTATTTCTTATACTTATATATGAATATACATTGAACACATGATAGCTAGTATGGTTTCATGATTTTGTGCATCAATTTGCAATTTTTTTCATACTTTCGTGCATCATTGCGTCCTATTATATGGTCCATGTTTTTGTTGGAATAGACTTCTCATAATAAATTCACTTTACATACGAATATAATTAATAATTTTAATAAAATTTTTTATTATAATTTCTT
This sequence comes from Gossypium australe, assembly GCA_005393395.2. Lineage (NCBI taxonomy): Eukaryota > Viridiplantae > Streptophyta > Magnoliopsida > Malvales > Malvaceae > Gossypium > Gossypium australe. The sequence continues at coordinate 32,376,762 of CM016616.1, read as the reverse complement.
AATTTAGTGACAAGATAATTACAACAACGGCTAAGTAAAAGCCTAAACCTCAAGATAATTGGTCAAGACGAGGGGCATGAGTCTTTGAATACTCAAGTTTGAGTGTCCAATATTATCATAGGTGTATATACTATATGTGGGTTTTATTTGGTTTTTTGATTCCTCATCCGTTGTGTTTTGTATTGATTTCATTCTATGTTGTAGTTGTTCGAATATATATTGTACTTGTATAAATACACTGTATGTATTAAACCTTTCAAAAACATTCTGAAACTATAAATTAATATAATAAAATTACACCTTGATCTTAGAAAGATAAAATTTTAATTAATTCCTTTAAAAATTTTGAAATAATAAATTAATATATTTGACCCTATAAAATTTTATAATCAATTTTCGCTCCACCTAATTTCGTCACTCGATAATTATATAGTGTGAGATGGGGTACAATTCCTATCATCCCTACTGTCAAGTATTTAAAAAATAATAATAGAATGTAAACATTTTTTTAGTAAACTTTTATAATTTGGGCGTTGCAGGTAAAATCAGAAGGATTGTTATATAGCTAGCATAAATAACCTTTAGGGGAAGTACAAGGAACTTTGTATTTGATCAAGACTGTTTTGGTCTTGAGTAATTAATCAATTAAGAATGTAACCCCGTACTCAATTCATCATGCCTTTGCTTTAGGATTTTCACCCCAAATATATAATAGGTTAATCGTGCTTTTAGTTGTATTTTAGTTATTTAATTATTAATTTTTCAATTTAATTACTCAACTCTTCGAAATTAAATATTTTACTCATTCGTCCGTTAGTTGTCGTTAGATGAGTAACAAAAAGCTAACATTGGCATTTTTTATTAGTCTGATAAAAAATTTAACCCTCCAATATTTACACATTCTATCAATTTGATCTTAAATTTAAAAAATTCAACAAATTTAGCCCTCAATGTTTACAAAATTTATCATTTTAGTTCTATTTCTTAAAAATTTAATAAATTTAACCCTCAATATTTACAATATTTATCAATTTGGTTGTAATTCTAAAAGTTACAAAAAAGAGAAAAAATATTTTAAAAAATCATTTTTGGATAAAAAATTACAAAAATGATTTAAAAATCTAAAAATATAAATAAAAACAAAAAAAATATGCATTAAAAAAATAATATATATATATATATATATATATATATATATCAAAAGATTCAAAAATAAAAGAACACGAAATAAATTTATTGATATTAGAGAGAGATGAAGTTGGACATCCTCAAGGGACATTGAATCGATAAAGTTATCTCTCTTGGTCCAGTTTAACTCATATTTTCAATTCCTAAACTAGATGTTATAGCACATTACTTGGACTACTCAAATTTGGAAGTTCTTGATGACATGTACAAGTAGGAAAAAGCAATGCGAAAAAAAAGCTTTTCTTGTTTAGCAGGTTTTGGAGGTAAGTTAAGGAATATTAAAAAAAAATTTAAACATATTTTCTTTTCTTTTTTGAAATTTTTAGAAACAAAATTAAATTGAAAATTTTCTATAAATATTGAGGGCTAAATTTACTGAATTTTTAGAATTTAGCTAAAATGATAAATTTTGTAAAAACTGAAGCCTAAATTTATTAAAATTTTTAAATTTATAATTAAATTGATAAAATATGTAAACCATATAAAAAAAATTATAAACACCTCAACCATACATCTAAGATTCACTTAATAGTTTGGCAAACCATATTTTCATATGATAACTAAAAGCAAGACGTTGATAAGGAGGCTCCCAAGCGAGCCCCTTAAATTTTGTCTAGTTTCTTAAATTTTTTTTTCCAAAAGAAGTATATTTATGTTTAGTTCTCCTTTTTCTCTTTTCAAATATCATAAAATATCTTATTTTCTTATGGAAAAAAATATTTGGTACATTGTCAGTAAAGTTTCTTAACTTCATAAGTAAAGTTAATGGTTGATAAGTGTTTTATAAGGACACGAGGTTTGAATATTAAGTATGAATCATAGTTCAAATATTTTGTGATCCATTTCACTTATTCTGTGCTCCAGATACTAGAATGACTAACCGACAGGATAAAACTATCTCGATCAAGATGACAGACCCATTTTTTATACCATCAATAGGATCAATTATAATAAGTCATACACTCATATTCTGGAAATACAAAAACAAATAAATTTCTTGGTCGAACTACCGAAATAGAATAGGGCTAAAAAAATCCGAGAACTAAAAGTTTCACTTTTTGCATTGAAAAGCGAGGCTTCGTGATTCTTGTGAATCTAATTCATTGAAATTCCATCCAGTAAAACGGAAGAAATATAAATCTCCAAAATAATAGATAAGAATATCGCAAATAAAGCCATTGCAACACCCATCAAAGGAGTCGTTCCCCATCCAGGGGCTACCTTACCATATTCTAAATTCAATGGTTTCAAAAAATCCCCTACAACAGTTCGTTTTGGACCAGATCTAAAACTACCCTCAACAGTTTGTGTAGCCATAAATCTTATTTTGTATTCAGTGAGATCTGTTGACTTTGTATATCATTCCGCTGGAAATAAACAATCTTATCATAGACCCATTGTGATCATGAAATTATATAATAATGGAAACATCAACCTTAGCCGCTGTCTCTATATCTGGTTTACTTGTAAGTTTTATTGGGTACGCCTTATATACTACTTTTGGGTAATCCTCTCAACAATTAGAGATTCATTCGAGGAACACGGGGACTAATTGAAGTAATTAGCCTCCCAACAATAAAATATTATATATATATATATATATATATATATATATATTTAGAAAATAAAGACACATGGCAATTTTTTAAGGTTTTTCGTGGAACAAATAAAGTACACTAGTAGTATACTAAATACTCACTCTTTTATTTTATTATTTTTGCTTATGATATCCACGACTAAGGGTGCTTTTAGATGGGTAGCGAGATTAATTCCAGTGAGATTAAAAATAGTGGTAGCTATGAGATTAATTATTGTAGTAGTGGGATAGAGTATAATAAAGGTAAGATTAAAACTAATAATGGATATGCGTTTGGGTTCCAACATAATTACAGCTGTGAAGTGAGAATGAAAAACAATTATTAGGTATATTATTTATTATATAATAAATTATTATCTAAATCCAAAATTTTTATTAAATAATTAAAATTATGTTTATGGTAATAAATTTATATATTTATTATATAAAATAAAATTATATTTCTTTATATAATAACAAAATTTACATGTACTTACTTTATATAAAAAAGAGCGCCATGGTTAAAGTAGGGAATCACCTCTCCACTAGAGAGGCTTTTTCTCTGATAACACTCTTAGCTTTAGTGGAAAATGAGAGCAACATTGTGGTGAGAACATTTTATTGTATCATACATCAATGTTTTAGAAATAGAATCAATACTCAAATTGGTAGTCGAATCAGTCATATCACCAATTTTCAATTTAATTGGTTTGACTGTCTGCTCAACAATAAAAAAAATTATTAAATTTTTTTATAAATCGAGTCAACCAGTTCAACCACCCCAGAATTAGCTACAACAACCACTTGTTGTGGTCTACCCTCTTTGGCCTGTTTTATGGGACGAGTATTCGAGTCAGCAGAACCATAATCTCTCTTAATCGAGACCTTACTCTTCTCTCATTTTTCGCATTCCACTTGTTTGATCTCCCCTATGATTTTGGCTTTCTCCACTAGGGTCTCAAACACCCGTTCCTAGTGTGGAGCAACCTGAATCTTGAGGTCGAAGCGCAGCCCACTTTTGAACATCACGCATTTGTCCTGCTCCGTGACAACCATACCTTGAGTATAACGACTGAGTATCAGAAATTCAGCCTCATACTCTGCCACAGTTTTATCTCTCTCCTTCAACTCGATAAACTCGAGTCTGCGGGCTTCCACATACCTAGTGCTCACATACTTCTTTTGGAAGGCTTCCTAGAAATATTCTCAGGTTAAACATTCAAACTGTGTACCCCTTACAACAGACTGCCACCAACGATAGGCCTTTTCCCTCAGCAAGGACATCGTACCCTTTAATTTTTGTTCTAGAGTACAATCTAGATCCTTCAGAATTCTCTCCGTCGACTCCATCCAGTACTCAGCCATAGTAAGGGTTGTTCTAGCAACTTCTTTGAATATTTTAGCGCTATTCGACCAGAGCATCTCCGTAATAGATCCGTTCTAGTTTGGGCTCCAGCAACCCTTTGCGAAATCCTCAACATTGCCTGCGACATTGCATCGTCTCTGTTCTCGTAACCTCTACCACCATTGGTAGTAGAATTCTCCATGTACTCCTCCTTAGGGATTGGGTTTTCCTTCTGAACAATGGGTACAGCCTTACGCAGCCTACCCCTACCATGTCTACCTTGAGTGGTTATATTGTATTCTAAAAAATTTAAGTTCTAAAGTATATCTATAGTTTTCAAACAAAACCCGATCTAGTTTGGGCTCCAGCAACCCTTTGCAGAACCCTCAGCATCGCCTGCGACAATGTATCATCTCTATTCTCGTAACCTCTGCCACCATTGGCGATAGAATTCTCCACGTACTCCTCCTTAAGGATTAGGTTTCCCCCTAAACAGTGGGTGGCTCAACGGGTGCAGCCCTACGCAGCCTACCCTTATCATGTCTACCTTGAGTGTTCATATTGTATTCTCGAAAGTTTAAGTTCTAAAGTAACAAAAAGTTCAAGTATTAGTTATTTCCTGAGTGTTTACAGTCTAACAATTACAATTTATCTAAAGTTTTAAAAGTAACAGTAATTAAAGTAAGACCGACATCGGAGCCTTGGATTTAATTTTTTTCAAAAAAACTTGTGGCATAACTTTTTCGAAAATTCCCCTTTCTATGACATGCATACAGACTCATTCCAAAAACCCACAATCCGAGTTTAAAAAACTTAGGCTCTGATACCACTAAATGTAACCTCCCCAACTTGGCCTAGACGTTAGGCTTGAATTTTGAAGATTACATTGGCCACCAAAATGGCCAAGTAAGCTATCGGAGTTTATAAAATAGCAATTTTAAAATATTTGTTTCTTTTAGAAGAAAACTTAGCCTATTTTCAGAAAAACTCACTAGTAAACAAAATTTATCAAGTTTAACATTTTTCTTGTAATAGTGACTGATGCATCGTTGAGAGCGCCAAAAAATATCTTATTCCCTGTAAAATAGTAAAAATAACAGTAAAGGGGAAGTAGGGTCGAATCCTCAGGGACCGAATTGTACGAGTGCTCGTTTCTTCAAATCCTGGACAATTTCTTGGCCAAGAAAACCTGCGTTCCTGAAAAATAAAATAAAAAATAGAATTATGAACTTCAATCTGGAAAAATAAAAACAGAATTTAAAGTGAATTAAAATTGTGAAATTAAATAAATTGCAAAAATTAAAATGAGGAATATGGAAATAAACAGAGTTTAGGGAAGAGTAAGTTTCTTATGTGGCGAGATTCTAGCCTCCGGTTGTCTCGTTCTGCCTTGGGTTCAATCCTTGACTTTTAGATGACCCTTCTAAAACCAAGTAAGCCAGTTATAGTGGAAGAGGACGCCTACGACCACCAGTTCAAGAATTTAGACTTAAGAATTTAGGGAACCTGACTCTAGCTTGCAATCGCTTTTGTGGGATCGTCTATGCTAGATCAACGCTTCTCAATGACGAATCCCACGCCATTTTGTCTCTTGGGCTCGCCAACCTCTGACGCAGTAAGTTAACGGACCGATTGTGCAATCCTTCCCAAAACATACAAAGCGGTCGCCTTTGCATACGTTGAAAAGTTTACTTCTTAAGGGACATGGACGGAAGCGTTAGCCCCGTAGTGCGGAGAAACGATGAATACTTGGCGAGAAGGTTAATTACGGATTCTAAGCCTCAAGAACCTTTTTGGGGAATTCGACAACTTTCAGCTAGATGGGTTTAGTGGCTCATGGTTGTGGTGTAAAAGAAAATAATTATAAAAATGGAAAAGGGAATTTTATTGAAAGAAAATATGGAGAGAACAAAAGCCTAGACTTTTGAGGGGAGAGTGTTTTCAGAAAAAGATGGATGCATTTTGAGTCACTTCACCCTCTATTTATAGCTAGGGGAGATAGTCTAATCCTACTTAAACTCCCAAAAGATAAATATATTTAATTGAAGATAAATAAAATAAAATCCTAAAATTAAATAATCCTTAACAATTATCTTAATATTAATTATCCTAATATAATTAAAATAGAATTTGACAGAATAAAATCTCTTCTTTTTGAATTTCAACCCTTGTGTCCTCCATGCTTGCACTTTTGGCACCAACTTTTCCCTGTGTCGCACATTAGCCCATTTTATCTCTAAATTCACGCTTTTGGCCCTTAATTTCGCTTTTGCCTCCAATTTCGTCCCTATGAGATAAAAGATCATAAATAGCTCAAATTAGCAGGATCATACTCAGAATAAACACATAATTAATACATAAAAATACGTTATTCTAGAGTATTATCAAATTCCCCCTACTTAGCCCATGCTTGCCCTCAAGTATGGTTCTTATCTACTGTGAAAGTTAGATTCTGCCATAAGAAATACCTCTCCAAAGTTTCATAAAAATTAGTTAAAAATGCATATGAAAAATAAAAAGAACCCCAAGCTTGCTTTAAGTAAAACAGAAAAATTTTTCCAATTAATACAAACATTAACATCAACTTGAATTATTGCATGGTAATTAAGTAAATTACTAAACCTACCAAAACACCCTCTTTGTTTCTTCCTTTAGTCCCAAATTTTATTTATTTACACATTTTTTTCTTTTTAGAAATATATTGCTATTTCCGGTTAGCGGAGTTTTACCCATCACGTCACACAACCTTTTGAAGCGAAGTAGAATGACAATCGAAGCACCCTACCCCGGTTACTCAATCAGTCACGTTCTAAGCTGCACTCATAACCTCGGCTAGCGGAGTTTTACTTGTCACATCACAGTAACAGATAGAGTTAACTCTATTGATCACAATTATTTTTAGCCTAATAAAAATAAAACAGTGGAGATGGCATCAATTATGGGAAAAATCATAATTTCGTCAAAAGGAAAGAATCATGCTTGTGGGGCAAACAGTAAGCAATTCCTGGTCAAAATCTTGGGCATGAAAAGAGGCAGGATATTCTAAAAAAATAAATATGGACAAAATGGGGCCTCAAATAGCGATAGTAACACAACAGTAAAAGCAGCAGATAAAACGACAGAAATAATGAGGAATACCTCCCCCTTACTTAAAACACATTATCCTCGATGTGGAAGAAAATAAACAAATAGGTGGAAAAAGTTTAGAAGAACTCCCCATGTAATTACTGTCGTAAAGGACGACACACGCGAAGAGGAGGGCGATGGTGTGGTGGTTTCATGCGGAAGGGAAGAAGAAGGCGAACCGGTGAAGGGTGGCGATAGGGTAGGTGACGCGTGCGGCGACGGCTCGGCTTCGGGTTCTCACCTTAGTGGCTGAAAATTGATGATGGAGGGATGGGGAAGAAGGTCCGGCAGCAGATGGGATTTTTGGTGTAAAAATGAGTTTATTTTTAGGGTTTGGGGGTGTATAGGAATGGTGTTTGGCTAAAGGGTGAGTGTTTAGAGGTAGGTTTTAGGGAATCTAGGGCAGGAATGCGCTATTCCAGACTGGAATAGGGATGGAATAAGAGTTATTTCATGCCAATTTTTTAGTTTTTCTCCTTTTTGTCCCTATTTTCACTTTAGTGTACCTAGATAAAAGAAGAGAATTTTATCAATATCCAAAAATAAAGTAATAAATAATAAAATAAAATAATAAATACTAATAAAATGAAATATAATAATAAATAATAAAAATCAAGAAAAGTAAAAAATAAAGGTTGGGTTGCCTCCCAACAAGCGCTTGTTTAACGTCGCTAGCTTGACGCCTTAGCTAGTATTGGGGCTGTTCCGACTGAATTCTTTTGTTCGTATGGGCTTGAAAATTCTCCTTTTTTATCACATCCACCATATTTGGGTTTAATCGTTCTTGCGCCTCTTTCATTGGTTTCATATTTTCCTTCAAGGGTTGATCCCTTTTAAGTCGGCAATGGTATCATCATTCTCCAAAAATGTGAATTTGAGATGCTCGAGAAGTGGTTTTAATTTCGGATCTGATGCCTGCGCAACAGAAGGTAGAAGTTTAGTATCCATAGGAGCCAATAATTTATTAACAGATTCAAAATCATCAATCATCATTTTAGATTTATCTCCATAAGATGACTCAGAAGTTTTTTCTACTGATGAGTTAATTATGTCAACACGGTTTACGTCCAAGACTTCACTTGGGTGGCTAATAGTGCCATAAATGTTAAACTTCACGATCTTCCCATCAAACTTCATCGTGAGGGTTCCGCTTCGTACGTCAATCTTAGTATTTGTAGTACTAAGGAAAGGTCGCCCCAACAAGATGTCTGAAGACCCAAGAGCGTTATCCTCCTCCATTTTTATCACATAAAAGTCTGCAGGGAAGATAAGTCCATTGACTTTGACTAATACGTCCTCGAGGACTCCTTCGGGATGCACAATGGAAATGTCTGCTAACTGAATGACAACACCTGTTTTTGTCAAAAAAACCCGCGTTAAGTGATTCATAAATAGAAAAAGGCATGACATTTATGGATGCCCCTAAATCACACATAGCCTTCTTAATTCCTAAATGACCTATTTTGTATGGTATTGCAAACATTCCCCTATCCTTGCATTTCGTCGGTATTTTTCGCTGCAACACTGCGGATACATTTTTACCATCATTCACCCTTTTATTACCTGTTAACTTCCGTTTGTTGGTGCAAAGCTCTTTAAGAAATTTAGCATACTTCGGTATTTGCTTGATGGCATCCAACAGCGAAATGTTGATCTCGACATTCCTAAATGTTTCAAGGATCTCCTTGTCCTCTTTACCTTTTCGACATTGGTTGAAACATTCTGGAAATGGAGGTTGAATTTTAGGCAATGAAGGTTTTGGTCGGACCTGTTCGTCTTTCTCGGGGTTTCCCCTAGGCGATTTCTTGGCCAAGATTCCTATCGGGAATCGGTTCTACTACCTTTCTGCTTCGCAATGTCATTGCATTCGCATTTTGTCTAGGGTTTGGTTCTGTTCGTGACGACAACTTCCCTTGAGAGTTCAATTTCTCAATTGACGTGGTCAATTCTCTTCTAGATGCCTCAGTTTTCTGTTGGAATTCCTTTGTCTCTTTTTGGAAATTAAGAGTTTGCTGTTGAAAATCAAGAACATTAGCTGCTAACTTATTGACCATGGTTTCTAGAGAATTACCTGAACCTTGCGGCTGTTGCGGAAACCGGTTTTGTTATAGCTGGTTATTTCGTGGATTGGCCCCATAACTTAAGTTAGGATGGTCCCTCCACCTGGGTTGTAGGTATTAGCGTAGGGGTCGTATCGCCTTTGTGGCGGCCCTGGAAAATTTCCCACAGCATCCAGATGGGCTATGGTATCATCATACAAACTGGGACATGCATCAGTGCATGATCAGGAGTAGCACATATTCCGCATAGCCGAGCTGTTTTTGTTTTTTCTGCAAGAAGAGTATTCATCATATTAGTAAGTTTATCAAGTCTATCTTCTATTGTAGAATTACTTAGCTGGTGAACCCTTCTAGGGGGTTCAGGATTGGCTCAGAATTGCTGAGAATTTGCTGCCATTGTGGAGATTACGTCCCTTGCTTATTGGGGAGTCATGTTGACCAATGTTCCTCCACTAGCGGCGTCTACCATATTCATCTCCATGGGCTTCAAGCCTTCATAAAAGTATTGAAGGAGAGATTGCTCCGTTATACCATGTTGTGGGCAACTCGCACATAATTTCTTAAACCGCTCCCAATAGTCGTAAAGGGGCTCAGCTTCTTTTTGCCTTATTCCAATGATCTCCCTTCTTAGCTCAGCTGCTTGAGATGCTGGAAAAAACCTATTGAGGAATAAACGAGATCAATCAGCCCAAGTGGTAATAGATTCAGGGGGTAAATAGAATAACCATTCATTAGCAGAATCTGCTAGGGAGAAAGGGAAATCGCGCAATTTAATTTGATCCTCGGTTACCCTCTGAAGTTTCATGCTAAGACAAACCATATGAAATTCCATCAGATGTTTGTGGGGATTTTCATTTTGTAACCCATGAAAAGTTGGCAGTAGCTGGATTAAACCTGACTTCAGTTCAAAATCGGTATCCATAGTAGGATATGCGATGCATAATGGCGGTTGTTCTGCCGGAGCTTCGGCCAGTTGCCAAATTGTTTGAGCCATTGGTTGACGTGCTAAATTTGGGTTTTCGTTAACCTTAGTTTCAAGCAATTCTTCAGGTGAATCGACTTCTACTTTTTCACCTTCAAAAGTTTGAGTAGGGTTTTCATTAACCCTAGACTCTGCTTCATCGTCGATTCTGATTTCTGGCGGTGGATTGCTTTGAGTCCCAACCACCGCTGACCGCTTTTTCCTTAGATTTGTTTCCTTTCGATTAGCTTTTGCAGTCTTTTCAATCTCTGGGTCAAACGCAAGAGTTCCTGGTGCAGATCGGGTCATAAGAAACAAAAAAACAAGATTAGTACGTTACCAATCCCTGACAACGATGCCAAAATTTGATGCGTCGTTGAAAGCACCAAAAATATCTTATTCCCTGTAAAATAGTAAAAATAACAGTAAAGGGGAAGTAGGGTCAAATCCTTAGGGAACGGATTATACGAATGCTCATTTCTTGAAATTTTGGACAATTTCTTGGCCAAGAAAATTTGCGTTCCTAAAAAATAAAAAAATAGAATTAAGAATTTCAATCTGGAAAAATAAAAACAGAATTTAAAGTGAATTGAAATTGCGAAATTAAATAAATTGCGAAAATTAAAATGAGGAATATGAAAATAAACAGAGTTTAGGGAAGAGTAAGTTTCTTATGTGGCGAGATTCTAGCCTCCGGTTGTCTCGTTCTGTCTTGGGTTCAATCCTTAGCTTTTAGATGACCCTTCTAAAACCAAGTAAGCCAGTTATAGTGGAAGAGGACGCCTACGACCACCAGTTCCAAGAATTTAGACTTAAGAATTTAGGGAACCCGACTCTAGCTTGCAATCGCTTTTGTGGGATCGTCTATACTAGATCAACGCTTCTCAATGACGAATCCCACGCCATTTTGTCTCTTGGGCTCGCCAACCTCTGACGCAGTAAGTTAACGAACCGATTGTGCAATCTTTCCCAAAACATACAAAGCGGCCGCCTTTGCATACGTTGAAAAGTTTACTTCTTAAGGGACATGGACGGAAGCGTTAGCCCCGTAGTGCGGAGAAACGATGAATACTTGGCGAGAAGGTTAATTACGGATTCTAAGCCTCAAGAACCTTTTTGGGGAATTCGACAACTTTCAGCTAGATGGGTTTAGTGGCTCATGGTTGTGGTGTAAAAGAAAATAATTATAAAAATGGAAAAGGGAATTTTATTGAAAGAAAATATGGAGAGAACAAAAGCCTAGACTTTTGAGGGGAGAGTGTTTTCAGAAAAAGATGGATGCATTTTGAGTCACTTCACCCTCTATTTATAGCTAGAGGAGATAGTCTAATCCTACTTAAACCCCCAAAAGATAAATATATTTAATTGAAGATAAATAAAATAAAATCCTAAAATTAAATAATCCTTAACAATTATCTTAATATTAATTATCCTAATATAATTAAAATAGAATTTGACAGAATAAAATCTCTTCTTTTTGAATTTCAACCCTTGTGTCCTCCATGCTTGCACTTTTGGCACCAACTTTTCCCTGTGTCGCACATTGGCCCATTTTATCTCTAAATTCACGCTTTTGGCCCTTAATTTCGCTTTTTCCTCCAATTTAGTCCCTATGAGATAAAAGATCATAAATAGCTCAAATTAGCAGGATCATACTCAGAATAAACACATAATTAATACATAAAAATACGTTATTCTAGAGTATTATCAGTGACTATTTTTGAAAACTTAGTAAATTTCCAATTTATTTATTACTCAAAGTTTATTTATAATCTAGTAACAAAAAAATGATATATAGTTTTAATTAAGTAAAATCAGAATAATTTTATGCATTATTAATTCTAAATCCATGTTTCAATATCCTAATTTCAAATTAAATACCAAGCATGCTAAATAAACCCAAAATCGAAGTCACATGACACAATTCAAATAACGCAATTTAGTTTCAAAATAACAAAAATAATAAAAATACGTCTAAAATACTTTCGGCTAAAAAAAAATTGAGCTGAGCCCTCCATATGTCGAGTTTGCGTCCTAACCTAATGGGTTATCTGTAAAGATGTAAATAACGGGACAGTGAGCTTAATAAACTCAGTGTGAGTTCAATCACCAGTAAATCAGTGTAAACAATAGATAAATAATACAAAATGACAACTCATAGAATAATCACAGTTGATTAGCAATTCAGAATATCGGTATTTCAAATCAACTCATCAATATAGTATCTCAATATTCATAGCCATGTAAATTTTTATAAATGCAATGCAATTTCGATTTATCAGAAAAGATCTTACCTAATTCCACTACACACTACAGTAAGAGTTCCCCAGAACTCATCTATCCCTATACATCGCGTTGTGCATAAACCACTAGTAATTTTGCAAATTAACTACCAGTAATAAAAATTATGGATGAATCAACAATATTTTCAGTTAAAAAGTTTACAGACAAGCTGCCAGTAATTTGTGGATGAACCACCAGTGTTGCAGATTATTAAACTGCCAATACTTCCTCATTTCATATCATACTTCTATAAACCAAAAACTAACATTTAAATTAAGTTGATAATTACAGTGAAATTTCAGTCAATACTTAATCTTAAAGGAGATTTTATGCAACTTTAGAAAATTTAAGCATACAACATAGCTGAATAACAGAAGCACTCTGCAAGCATTATAGCAAAACAAGTTTTTAGCGGCATTTTTTTTGGCCTTATAGTGATGCTTATAAGCGCCACTAAAACAATTTGCAGTGTTTTTATAAGCGCCGCAAAAAATGCAGCTAAATTTTGCGGTGTTTATATGGGAAAACGCTGTTATAGAACATGACCTTTAGCGGCGCTTCTCCCAAAACCGCTACTAAAAGCGCGGCATTTTTTGGGAAAATGCCACTAATTTTAGCAGATTTTACCAATCCATTTTAATTCATATTGAACCCGAATTTTCAGCATAATTTCCTGTAACATCAAATCCAACCAAAAACTTCAAATCTAAATGATACTATCGTGAAAGAAATATGTATATGATCTAAATTAATAAATGAAATAACAAAATATATTATATTTAAAAGTTATATTGTTAATATATTCTCACAATAAGAAAACAAGAGTCTAAGATGGCAGATTCTACGACTGCTGAAACATTTTCATCATATTTTGAAGTTGTAGCTGGAGTTCGTCATATTTTCTTGTTGCTTCTACTTCCTTCGCTGCTGCCTTCGCTTTAAGTTGTAGCTAGAGTTATTCATATTTTCTTTGAGCCTCTGCTTCTCTCAATGCTACCTTTGATTTAAGTTGAGTGATTTGATCAACTGTGCTCGCTTGCATCTGAGCCATCTGGTCTCTTAACCTCTGAACTTCAGCTTGAGTCTGATTTGCCGAAGGCATGTATTGCTGCGAGCTAGGTCCAAAAAATTGGGTTGGGTTAACAAAAGATCCTTAAAATCGAACCCGACCATACCTTTCAGGACCCAAAACTTCAATAATAATTCTGTTATCAATGTCGTCCAGATTAATAGAACTATCACTTGAAGTGATTGCTTCATACTCTACCCTTTTATCATTTAGTTTCTCCTAATAAATCAATCATGGAGTTAGAAACGAAATATATAATCAAACAAATGCAACATAACTTGGCATTATTTGCATTACAAACGACGAATTAAACCATTATAATTAAACATGACAAATATTTAAAATAATTCAAATTTTATTAAGTGAATATACCATAATTTCTTCAGCTTCAATAGTTATAGGAGATCCATCTTTCTTTTTATGTGTAATGTCAAAAAGCTAAAGGTGTCCAACTTTTTGACCAGATGATAGTTCCTACAATATAGTAGGAAAAATATTATTTAGTAGAAAGTATTAATATTTGACACAATTAATAAATTCAAAATACCTCGTCATCAGCTACACAAGCAAAACTTTTCGACCCAGTTGTGTGTGTGAATTTTTGTTTTTGCCTACTTGTAGTTCCAACTCGCTCACGGTCCTACATTATGAAATTATTATTAAGTATATAGTAAATACTATAAACCGGAATAATTATAAGAGTTTGGAAATACGTAATACCTCTCCTTTCTTTGAATTCCAAAATCTAACTGCATCTTCCCATTGGTACCTCAACATTCTAGGGGGGACATTTCGCAATTTCTCTTCGAGGCGAATATTTTTATTGAAATATTCCTTCTTTAAAGTACTTTTATGGCCTCTCCATTTCTTTCCTAATGCCTTCTTCACATAATTATCCGAGACCTCTAAAACAAATCTCTCCTGCAAATAACACAAGCTTAGAAAGTAAAATATAAATGAAACTTAAAACCAAAATATTATAAATTACATTCACATTATTACCTTAATATTATCGAGAGCTTGATTTTTGTTACTATCAGGCATATGATGCCATGACTTGTAGTTGATTGGCAATAGATTGGCATTTCGTGCTATAATGCCCAAGTATCCTGCTAAAAGTCAAGCTTCTGATCCAATAGGCTGACCATGACTATTTCTAGATACTTTGACACGCTCGATAGAATTTAGATCGTATAAATGTTTTAATAGCGTACATCCTCGAGTTTTGCGCCTCCCTCCACTTTCAGCTAAAAAAATGGTATATGATAATATAAGAATTTGAAATAGAAATCAATAATAAAATTCAACATGCATGTAAATTGAAGTTAACATTACTTTGAATTTCTGAAGTTTCGTCAACTGTATTCGGAACATTCAAAGATCCAATAGTAGTCTGTTGTTCACTATTTGTTTCTTCCGAATTTGGAGGATTCTGAATAATACTTAGATCTCGCAATCTTCTTTTAGGCATATTATCTGCAATACACATAAAATAGTTGTAATATTCGTAACTAATTACAGCAATAATAGTACATATAAAATAGGTGAAATATTTAACAAGATCAAGATTTAAATTATAATATTACATATAATTAAAAAATTGTAAAATCTTACTGCATCATGATTTATAAATATCTTCATCCACATCCTTGCGAACCCATTGAAATTGTGTACTAGTACTAGGGATAGTTTCATTTAAGTTTTGTTTTGGAAAAGGAAAAGTTTATGATCTTTTGTCAATGTCATCTCTACTTCCATTGCCCATGTCAGACAAGTATCTAGGGGTGTTATGGAGTACATCATACCAACCCTCATCAATTGGATCTTTCGGGTAAAAAACTTGTTTAACTTGAGAAGAAAATACATACGGCTCGTCTATCAATTGTTGTCCAGTGTGTATTAATCGAGAGAAGTTCACCATTGTAAAACCAAATTGAACTTTTTTAATTCCGTGAGCAGTATTAACATCAGCCCAATCACATCAAAATAAGACAACTGTAACACCCCTTACCCGTATTCAACACCGGAACAGGGTACGAGGCATTACTGGACATAAACACAAGGAAACATACATTTCCGAGTCATAAATTTCCATTCAAATTAAAACTTTTCATACACATTCATATCGTCCCTAAAACAAGTCTACGAGGCTCAATACATGCTTTGGAAATGGTTCGGGACTAAACCGAGAACTTTAGAAAATTTTACAAAACAGAGAAAATTTTTCATGTTACAAGGCTCACACACCCGTGTGGTCCAAAGGACATGCCCGTGTGACCCTTAGACACACACGTGCTATAGGCCGTGTTCAAACTAGGGTGCTCTTTGACCTGTGCCACACGCCCATGTGCTAGGCCTTGTAGAACACACGGCCGAGACACACGCCCATGTCTCTGCCCGTGTGCTCAATTCTAGACATTCTGTTTTGTAACAATTAAGGTGCAGGGGACATACGACCGGATCACATGCCTGTGTGTCACACATGGCCTAGACACACGTCCGTGTGGATAAAATAAAGGCTATTTACCAAGCCATTTGCCACCCTTGTACACACATACACTTACACCAATTCAAGGCACATACAAAACATACTTAGGTAACCAAATCATCCACAACTATGATCAACACAATATCCACATCTATCATATTCACAACATTTATTAAGCCACAATTGACTACTTTCAAGATACCTTATTGTACACCACTTTATCATTTCATCAATAGACCACATTTCTGAACATCTCACATTCATGTCATAAATAACATTTTTATCATTCACCAAGCATATCATGACCATATCACCAAAGTCATTAGTGCACACACACACACACAAACACACACACACACACACACACACACACACACACACACACACACACACACACACACACACACACACACACACACACACACACACACACACACACATATACTTAGGCTTACAACCATGATATCCCAAATAAACCAAATTTACATGGCCAATTATCAAAAAAAAAAAAAAAAACCTTTGACAATCACAAGCCAACACATTGGCTACAATCACAATGACACATTTAACAAAATGACTAAGTCCCTTTACATGCCATAAACTCAAAATACTTGAATTCATCAATAACCAAAGTGATAGCTTGATAGTGTGATAGGATCTCCGACGATCTCCAATCTGAGCTAGCTTAATAACACTATAAACATGGGAAAGGAAAGGGGTAAGCTATAAAGCTTAGTAAGTTCATATGCAAATAATACAAAGCATTATCCATACATTTGACATATAAATAAATTAACATATATCATCATAAATGTCACTAAAACCTCATAAATTTCATATGAACATAAATGTCATTTAATATCAACATAACACATATCAAGATAATTGTCATATACTAATAGCTCATCATATGAATTACATAACACATATCAACATAATTGTCATATACCAATAGTTCATCATATGAATAACATAACACATATCAACATAAATGTCATTTAAGCTTCATAAGCACAACTTACTTAATCACAATCTTACCAATTGTTCATCATATACTAAGTTCATTTTCTTTGAGTTTTACGTACATACCTGTACCATATCATAACATATTCACGTACTTTCTCATCTTTGACATACCCATTAAACCACTTGGAATACTATCGGATACCCAGAAATCTTTGCACATAAGTGCTACATATGTAGCCAATGCTACCAAAAATCTCATAACACATATAAGCTCACTCTCGAGCTATCCTCGGGCTTTGCTCACACAAGCTGTCAGTAGAGACATAGCTACGCGATGCTGCTCACACAAGCTTTCAAGTATCCGTAACATATGTCGGTATACCCAGCCACTGGTAGGACGTACAGGACCAGTACCCAGGACACATAAATCACATAATTACATGGGTTCCTAGTGACATGTCACCTGTATCCTAATCTATTCCTAAGGTTCAAACGAGATTTCTCTCTTGCCGAAACTTCGTCAAATATACTCATAGAATCAATCATACATTTCATGCAATATCAAAGCATTAAAATACAAATATAACATTGCATTATTTACATACAAATTTACCTCGGCATAAAAATGGCGAAAATGACTAAATCGTCAAATACTTGTTTTTCCCCCGTTCTAGGTCCGAACCTCGTTTTTCTTGATCTGTAATATCACATTTAACTTATTCAATCATTATACTATTCAAATTAGCCCAAAATTACATTATAGAAAAATTGCATTTTTGCCCTTAAAGTTTGACATTTTTACATTTTAGTCCCTAGGCTCGTAAAATGATTTTCAGTCAATTTATTCAAAACCCAAGCCTAACCGAACCCTTTTCATACTCATAATAGCCCACATTTCTCATTTAATCATAGTTTTCTATCATTTTATAGAATTTTACAAATAAGTCCTTATTGACATTTTTACCGAAAATCACTTAGCAAAAGTCGTTTAACAATCAACAAACATGCATTTTCTACCATCAAACATCAAAATACATACATGTTCAACATGGGTAAAATTTTAGACTTTGACATCTCTTCAAATTAGTGGTAGAAATAGATAGATCGAGTTACAACGACTTCATAAATGTAAAGAGCATTAAAAACGGGGTAAGAACGGAGTTACAATCAAGCTTGGAAGTGGCGAAACCCTAGCCATGTCTTCCCCCTTGTGAAATTCGGCCATGAGGAAGAAGATGGACAAATTTTGGCTTGATTTTTTCTTTTTAATTCATTTTAATTACCAAATTACCAAAATACCCTTAATGAAAAACTTTAGAAACATACCAAACCATGTCCATTTTTGTCCACCAATTTAACCAATGGTCTAATTACCATTTAAGGACCTCTAATTTAAAATTTCATAACAATTGGACACATTTAACATATATAATGCAAGTTTTACACTTTTTACAATTTAGTCCCTTTAACTAAATTGAGTGCCCAAACGTCAAAATTTTCGATCGAAATTTTTAGTAAATCATTTCATAAAACTGTATATCTTAGAAATATAATAAAAATAAATTTTACTGCGTTGGATTTGTGGTCCCGAAATCACTGTCCCGACTAGACCCAAAATCGGACCGTTACAACAACCTTTCGTTTGCCATAGTAATCCAACTTAATAATGTCCGTAAGAAGTCTGTAATACTCCACATATCCCTCAACAAGATTACTTTCCCTAGCACTAGCATAACTTATAATTGAAGAATTAACAACTATTCCACAATTTTGAGTCCTCCTCAATCTTTCGCGATATTTTGTATGAAACCTGTATCCATTAATGAGAAAGGCAGTATATCTTTTTACTACTCTATTCAGACTTTGGGAAAACCATTTAAATTCTTTATTGACATCCTTTCCACTCCAAACCTATTGAATTGAAAGTAAATTGATTAATTATAATGGTATACGAAAACATTATTATTTATCAATGAAAGCTTCAGTTGCATACTGTTTGCCCTAACCATTCATGAAAAGATTCTGTGAATAACTTATGAATCTCTCAATGTTGTAATCTTTGAGAGAGTGAACGAGATCTCAAGACTTGTTTATACTCACTATGTTAAAAAATGAATTACTTGGTTAGAAGATAAACAAATTAAAAAGATGAATATTTATCAAATTTTAAAACTTACTTGTGTAATAGTTCAATTGAATCGTGGTGAAAAAGAACACATCGATGTGCTTGTACCCAAGATTTATCATCTAAGTGTGCAATTTCAACTTTACTGATTGGTTGTCCATAACTTCGAAATAGATAAGTTTCGGCTAAGTGTGCAATTGCCAAATGATGTTGCCACACTTCTTACATGGGCAAAGAATCATATTCTCTTGGCTTGCATTTTGAAATGCAAAATTTAGAAAAGTCTGTACTCCATTTCGATAATCGTTTCTTATCTTTGACAAATCCATCCAACTCTTATCCATTTCGTAGTTCTTGAAGTCTAAAGTTGACAATAAATTAAGGTTACTTAAGTGTTCTAAATAGATTTAAATCATGTCATTGTACTAAAATAGATAATATAATATCAAGTATCTAATTATTTAAAAAATATATATTAGTGACAACATTTTTTATATTCTCTAAATGTTAGAAATTGCATTTTTTTATGTTCTTTAAATGTTTATATAAGTTATGATAATTATTAACTTTTATTCTTATTTTTCCTTTTATTCATTTACTAAAATTTTTTAATCTAGTTTGGGGATGGAACCAATTTGCAGTTATAAATGGAACCAAGTTATGTAAAATCTTGCACAAACTATTATTTTATCATACCAACACTATTTCAACTTCCATCAATCAATATATTGATAATAATTTCCTTTCAAATTAAAAACTTGTTGTCTGTTTTATTTATTTAGTTTTAAATTTTTAAAAAAGCAATTATGTTTATGGCTTTGAAAATTGGCCACAACTTTTGCTTCGTTTTCATCATTGCCAATACATGATATTAATAAATAAAACTCAAATTCAACTTTGAAAAAAATACATGCAGTTACTGTTCATGTAACTTAATAGAGTAGTGATAATAACATGATATGGTTAACTTAATAGAGTAGTGTAAATTAATTAATTATTCATAAAATAAATTCATTATTTTAAAAAAATTAAAATTAAATAAATAAAAAGTAATTGAACATTTAAAATATAAAAAAAGAAATTTCATGTCATCTTCCACATGTGGATTATACATTGATTGTTTTTATTATCTTATAAAAAAACAAATCTTATAGTATATTGAAGTAATTAGTATAATGTTTGATAAATTTAAATATTAAATTAGAAAAAAAAATTTAAGTACCAAATTTAAAAAATATAAAATTCAATTATTAAAAGAGAGAGAGTGTATAGATTGACTAAACAAACTCATTTTTCATTAAGTGATAAGTCACCCATCATTATTTACTTATCTTTTCAATAGCTTTTCATTGAAAAAGGGTCCGTGAAAATAATTAAACCAGAAATTAATCTCAACATGGGGAACAGTTTCGTTAATTTTTTAAAAGTTAAAAAAATATGTTTATTATGAAATATAATTATTTAATTAATTAATTTTATATATCATAAAATTATTATGAAATATGACTATTTATTTAATTAATAAGAAATTAATTAATTATTCATAAAATTATTTTAATATAAAACGTGTATTTAGTTAGTAGAAAGAAAAACTAGAATTTGGGAATGCTTGGATTGAGATGGGGAAAATAATATATACATTTTGGTAAGTTAAAAGGAAAATGTGGGAGTGGTTAATAACTAACAAAACCAAGTGTTGCCTAACTTTGGATGGAAGTGTCCATCAGGAAATCTTGGTCAAGGATAAGCTATTTATGTACATATAATATTGTCAACTATATTAATATTCTACTACTGGTAGCGGTATTAATTAAGAGGGTAGAACAAGTTGAAAGTAGAAAAAATCAAAGAGATAGAGAGGCGAAGGCGACATAGTTGTTAGTAAAAAATGGAAGGAAAGTAAGTACTCATAAAGAGATTAACAAAAAAAAAAAAAACTACATCAATAACTGTAGTATAAACTAAAGATAGTTGTCAACTGTTATAATAAATGATATTGTAACACCCCTTACCCGTATTCAACGCCGGAACCGGGTACGAGACATTTTCGAACTTAACATACTTAATCATACAATATCAGGCCATAAATTTTCATTCAAACTTAAAACCTTTCATTCGAAATCATAACGTCCCTATTATAGGTCTACAACACCCAAAACATACAATTAGAGCGAATCGGGACTGAACCGAAAACTTATGAACACTTAGGAAATTTTTACTCAAAACAGGGTCACACGCCCGTGTGGAAAGGAACACGCCCGTGTGGGTAGGCCATGTGGTCACACATGCCCATGTAACCAGCCTGTGCAGATTTTATTTTTCATTTCGAACCTACAGGGGTATTCACACGGCTTGGCACACGACCATGTCCGTCACACGGACATGACACGCCCGTGTGTGAAAACCTTGACATTTTGTTTATGACGTCAGCAGATCTTTAGGGCCACACGGCCAGGTCACACGCCTGCGTGCGAGCCCGTGTGACGAACTGAATTTTTTGCAAATTAAGTGCAGACTTCACACGGTCTGACACACGCCCATGTCCTGAGGCCGTGGCCTTCACACGACTGAGACACACTGCCGTGTCTCTACTCGTGTGTTTACTACTGAGCATTCTCTTTTACAAATTTTGGATGCAGGGGAACCCACGTCCTATCAACACGCCCATGAGTCTGACCGTGTCTCACACACGTCCTAGACACATGCCCGTGTGTCTATCCGTGTGGACAAATACAAGACTATCTACCAAGCCATTTGCAACCCTAAAAAGCAACCACACTTATTCTAATTCAAGCACCACATAGCAAGACAATACTATACTTTGAATATCTAACTATCGAGACATCCATACCCTAAATTTTCACTCTACTTCATCATGCACATACTTCATACATCATTCTCTCAATTGTATAAACTTGCACTTCATGAATTTCATCATCATTGGATAGATATAACTTAACTAGTTTTGGCTGATTCCAATAGCCATTTACAAAATGAATTGAGTGACATTAATAGCCAACACATTAACTAATCAAATATGACATATCACAAAATGACCAAGTTCCTATACATGCCATACCCAAAATAATCAAACTTTACTATACCAAAAGAATAGCTTGATAGTGTGAACCGAGCTCCGACGTCCTACGATCCCTGAGCTAGCTTGGCGATACTACAAGGAAATGGAAAAGAGATGGGGTAAGCATAAATCTTAGTAAGTTTGCATGCAATAAATAGCAACATAAAGTCTTATGATAATATCCACACATTCATCATGAATTAACACAAGATTCTCAAGTAACATTGACATGGCTTACTCACGGTTACTCTTACCAAACACACATCTCATTCAAGACTCAATTCTCGTGAGTTTCTCATGTATACCTGTATCACTTTATCACATAAATTTAGCACTTTTTCCATCTTCATCATAATCTTAGCTCTTTACTATCTTTAACATAAACTTAGCTCTTTACCATCTTTAATATAAATTTAGCTCTTTACCTGTTGAACCACTTGGAATATCGAAGGATACCCGAAATTTGTCACACACGTAGTAAGATGCCAATGCCATATCCTAGATATGGTCTTACATTGGATCACATGTCGATGCCGATGACATATCCCAGATATGGTCTTATACGAGATCTCATATCGATGTCGATGCCATATCCCAAATATGGTTTTATACGAGATCGTATATCGATGCCATGTCCCAGACATAGTCTTACACAATTTTCTTATTCGATGCCGATGCCATATCCCAAATATGGTCTTATACGAGATCTCAATTCAGTGTCGAGGCCATATCCCAGATATGGTCTTATATGGGACCTTATAAATCTCATGTCTTGACAAGGGTATCCTCTCATTTCCTAAGATTCAACCGAGATTTCAACATCTTAAATCTTCATCATTTTCTCATTGAAACATCATTGGTCAATTTCATAAAAATAATATACATCTTCACGAAATGTCAAGCATTTTAAAACATAATAACATGATGTTGAATTATTACACACAAACTTACCTCGGTACCAAAATATGTGTAGTTATTCAATTTAGTCCACCACCTTGTTCTTTCCTCGGTTTCGGTCTGGACTTCGTGTTTCTTGATCTATAATGACAAATTTCACTTATTTAATCATCACATTGACTAAAATAGTCCATGAACTATACTTTGGCAAAATTATAATTTAGCCCTTAAACTTCCCCATATTTGCAAAATGGTCCCTAGGCTCGTATGATGAAATATACTTATTTCCTTGGTTACCCAAGCCTAGTCGAACCTATCTTAAACTTATAATAGCTCATATTTTCCTTCAAAACTGATTTTTACTACACATTTTATCACTTTTACAAATTGGTCCTTTTTATGTATTTCCATGAAAAATCACTTAGAAAAAGATGTTTTATCAAACTTTCATATTCCTCCATTAAACATCAAAATACATGCATGTCACACATGAGTAAATTTTTGAACATGACTTCTAGCTTAAAATATAGCTAGAAATAGCTAAATCGAGCTACGAGGATCTCAAAAATACGAAGAACATTAAAAACGGGGCTAGGATGCACTTACTTTGAGCTTGAAAATGAACAAAACCCTAGCTATGGCTTCTCCTCCAATTTTTGGCACTTAGGAAGAAGATGGACATCCATTTTTGACTTCTTTTTCCCTTTTTATTAATTTATTAACCATACGACCAAAATGCCCTTAAGGCCCTTCCTTGAGATTTTTCCTTCCCATGTCCATTTTTGTCCATCATAAGATATAATGGTCTAATTACTAAATAAAGGGCCTCTAATAAGTTTTCTAATGCTATATCATACTTGGAACTTCTAGAATCTCATATTTTTCAATCTTTGCAATTTAGTCCTAATGAATAAATTGATCACTAATTTATAAAATTTCTTCATGAAATTTTCACACAATCATGAAAGCATGTCATAGACCTCATAAAAGCCATAAAACACATATTTCTAATTCGGAGTTGTGGTCTCGCAACCACTATTCCGGCTAAGCCCTAAATCGGGCTGTTACAATTCTTTCCCTTAGGGATTTTCGTCCCCGAAAATTTTACCAGTAAAAAGGTTTGGATATTGGTTTCTCATAGCCTCATCGGGCTCTCATGTAGCCTCTTCTACCCCATGTATTTGCCATAGTACTTTCACAAGGGCTATACTTTTATTTCTCATCTGTTTGACTTCTCGTGCCAAAATCTTAACCGGCTCTTCGCCATAAGTCATATCGGGTTGAATTTCAACCTCTGCCGATACAATCACATGCGAAGGATCTAATCGGTAACATCGCAACATAGGCACGTGAAATACATCATGAATCTTTTCCAACTCAGATGGCAAAGCCAAACGATAGGCTACCGGCCCTATCCTCTCTGTAATCTCATACGGTCCAATAAAACGTCGACTTAATTTGCCTTTCCGGCCAAATTTGAAAACTTTCTTCTATGGTGATACTTTCAAAAATACCTTATCACCAACTTGAAACTCAATCTCTGTCCGTTTCAAATCCGCGTAGGACTTTTGTCTATTAGAAGCAGCTTTTAAATAATCACGAATCACTTTTACTTTCTCTTCGGTTTCTCTGACCAGATCGACCCTGTGAATTTGATTTTCTCTAAGTTCAGTCCAATACAATGGCGTTTGGCACTTACGCCCATATAATGCCTCATAAGGCAGCATCTTCAAACTCGACTGAAAACTATTATTGTAGCAAATTCCATTAACGGTAAATATTTTTTTCCAATTACCTTGAAATTCTAAAACACAACATCGGAACATGTCTTCAAGTATCTGTATTATTCTCTCCGACTGTCCGTCAGTTTGCGGATGGAAAGCTGTACTAAAATTCAACTTTGTGCCCAAGGCTTCTTGCAACTTTTTCTAAAATCGTGATGTAAATCTCAGATCTCTATCTGAAATAATCGACAACAGTACTCCGTGTAGTCTTACAATTTCTGAAACATACAAATCCACCAACTTATCAAGTGAATAATCAATGCGTACCGGTATAAAATAGGTCGACTTCATAAGTCTATCAACCACAACCCACACATCATCCTTCTTTTTCAGTGTCAAAGGTAAACCCCTCACAAAGTCCATAGTAATACGGTCCCATTTCCACTCGGGAACCATAATAGGCTGAAGTAAACCCGAAGGTACTTGGTGTTCAGCTTTCACTTGCTAACAAATCAAGCATCTCGATACAAACTCAGAAATATCTTTCTTCATACTCGACCACCAATACCATTTATTCAAGTCATTATACATCTTTGTGTTGTCTAGATGAACATATAAACATCCACTATGTGCTTCATGCAAAATTTTTCGAATAAGTTCATCATCTCTCGATACACAAACTCTGTTTTGGAACATTAAACATCCTTCAGATTTAATCCGAAAGTTTGACTCAACACCCGACTCACATTGAACTCTTTTAGCTTACAAATCATTGTCGCCTTTCTGAGCTTCACAAATCTCTTGGAGAAACAGCGGTCTAGCTCTTAACTCGGCTAGAATAGAACCATCATCTGACAAAGCCATCTGTGTATTCATGGCTCTCAATGCAAACAAGGATTTCCTACTCAAGGCATCAACGACCACATTCACCTTTCTCGGATGGTAGTCAATTACTAGCTCGTAATCCTTTATCAACTCTAACCATCTTCATTGCGTTAGGTTCAACTCTTTTTGAGTCATCAAGTACTTTAGGCTTTTTATGATCAGTGAACACTCGACATTTCTCACCATACAAATGGTGTCTCCATATCTTCAGTGCAAATACAATGGCGGCTAATTCCAAATCATGGGTTGGGTAATTCTTCTCGTGCAACTTTAACTGTCTAGAGGCATAAGCTATCACTTTGCGCTCTTGCATGAGTACACAACCCAATCCTTTCAAGGATACATCACTATAAACCACAAATTCTTTTCCCGGTTCGGGTTGTACTAAAACTGGAGCCTCAGTCAACAATGCCTTCAATTTCTCAAAACTCTGTTGGCACTTTTCTGTCCACTCAAACTTCACATCTTTTTGCAATAGCCTCGTCATCAGAGTAGCTATCATGGAAAATCCTTTGGCAAACCGTCTGTAATAACCAGCTAGGCCTAGAAAACTCTTAACCTCTGATACGTTCTTCGGCGGTTTCCAATAAATAATTGCTGAAATCTTACTTGGGTCAACTCGAATGCCATCTCCCGAAACAATGTGCCTTAAAAATATGACTTCTTTAAGCTAAATTTCACTCTACTAAACTTGGCATATAACTGTTTATCCCGTAAAATTTGTAGAACCGTCCTCAAGTGCTCAGCATGCTCATTCTCATCACGAGAGTAAATCAATATATCATCAATAAAGACTACAACAAATTTATCCAAATATGGCCGAAAAATGTGGTTCATCAAATCCATAAACACCACAGGGGCGTTGGTCAAACCAAAAGGCATAACTAGAAATTCATAGTGACCATACCTTGTCCGGAATGCGGTTTTCGGCACATCTGAGTCTTTGACTCTCAACTGGTAATAACCGGACCTCAAGTCTATCTTGGAAAACACAGTAGCTCCCTTCAATTAATCAAACAAATCATCGATCCTTGGCAATGGGTACTTGTTCTTTACGGTTACCTTATTAAGCTGCCGATAATCTATACATAACCTCATGGAACCATCTTTCTTTTGCACAAATAATACGGGAGCACCCCACGGAGAATAACTCGGTCTTATGAAGCCTTTATCCGTTAACTCTTATAATCGTGCCTTCAATTCTTTCAACTCAGTTGGAGCCATCCTGTACGGAGCGATCGAAATAGGAGTAGTACCAGGGGCTAATTCAATTCCAAATTCAATCCCTCTAACCGGAGGTAACCTGGGAAATTCTTTCGGAAATAGATCTGGGTACTCACATACTATCAGCACTGATTCAATTCTTAACTTAGTCTCTTTGGCATTCATCACAAAGGCAAGATAAGCTTCATATCCCTTTCTTACATATTTCTGAGCAGACATATGAGAAATCACTACAGGCAATCTGTCATGTTCATCTGATTCAACATGAAGAATATCCCCATTTTCACATTTTAACTCAATAAATTTCCTTCCACAATTTACTATCACATCATGAGCAGTTAACCAATCCATACCAAGAATTACATCAAATTCATCAAATGGCAGTAGCATGAGATTTTCCAAAAAATAATGATCTCTAATCATCAAAGGGCAATCTTTCCATACCTTGTCAACTAACAGACATTTGCCTAGGGGATTTGACACTTTTATCACAAATTCTGTAGACTCTATATGCATTTTCATACTAGATACTAATTTCATACAAATATACGAGTGGATAGATCCCAGATCAATTAAAGCAACAACATGAGTATCATAGAGAGAAAATGTACCCATAATCACATTAGGGGATGACGCCTCTTCTCGAGCGCGAATGGCATAGGTCCTCGCAGGCGCTCTACCCTCAGATCTTGCAGTCTGCTCTCTAGGTGCATTCTTACTACTCGTTCCATTTCCTGGATTTCTCTATGACCTTCCTCTAGCAGACTTACCGATCTTGCACTCCGAGATTTCTCTTTTTTGACCATCTCAGGGCAATCTCTAATAAAATGCTCTAGGGATCCACTCTTGAAACAAGCTCTCTCATTTGCTCAGCACTCATCAGGGTGACGTCTGCCACACTATGGACATTTCATCCTACTTGGTCGAGCGTTACCAACACTAGCAACCGAAGTGGTCTGAGCTTTAGACCCCGAGTACTGTTTACCCTTACTTCTGTTTGAAAACCCAGCTGAAATGGCTGATCGAGTAGTAAACTCTCTTGATTTCTTGGATGAGGATTGAAATGACTTACCCAATTGTCTCTTCCTAGAGTCACGAGACTCAATTTTAGCCTTTCTTTTCTCTTTGGCCAACTCCTCTGCCTTGCAAGCTCTATCTACTAGAACAACAAATTCTTTTAGTTCTAGGAAACCAACCAACAATCGAATATCCTCATTTAACCCTTCCTCAAACCTTTTACACATAATGGCTTCAGTGGATGCACACTCTCAAACGTATTTATTGAGCCTTACAAACTCACGCTCATATTCGGCTACCATCATTCGACCTTGCTTCAGCTCAAGGAATTCCTTTCTTTTCTGGTCGATGAACATTTGGCTAATATACTTCTTTTGAAACTCTTCTTGGAAAAATTCCCAATTAACTTTCTCCCTTGGTACAACCGACACAAGGGTGTTCCACCACTGGTAAGCCGAATCTCTTAAGAGAGACACAACACATTTCAAGCATCTTCAGGTGTGCAAGACAGTTCATCAAATACCCTGATGGTATTTTCAAGCCAGAATTCTGCTCTTTCCGGATCATCATCTTTATTAGCTCGAAATTCTTCAGCTCTTTGTTTTCGAATTCTATCAACGGGGGGCTTTTCCCTTCTTACCACTTCTACAACTTGGGGAGCTACAGGGGTAGGCTGAGGAATAGGTGGGGGTGGAGGGGGTTGAGCGTTCGAGTTCGTTCGAACGAACTCCGTATACCAAGTATTCATCATGTGGAGAAAGGCTTCCCTAGCCTCTTCTCCTCCTCTCTAACTCACAGCCATTGGTTTGTTTTCATTTTCAGTTGGCACCGTCCCTTGGACGGGGGTCAGCGCGGTACTTTCTATATCGTCCGCCACTGCTCTATTGGGATCCATTTACTTGCAAGGGGGTTTTGAAGCTCAAACTTTCATCCAAGCTATCCTATTGCAAGTAAGTGATTATGATGGTTATTTTTGATGATTTTTGTGTTTTTAGAACCCCTAAAGCTTAAGCTAGCTAAAGAGGGGACTATTTTACAAAATGGTTGGAAGTTTAGGGATTTTCCATGAGACTGTTTATGTTGTTTGCTGAGTTTTTAGGGAAGAAAATGAATTATGGTTGTTAAATAAACAACTTTTGTGAAAGGACTTTGCATGAAAACTCCTAATAGGACTATTTTGTAAAAGTTATAAAATAGATGATAAATGTGTAAAATAGTTGAAATTGTGAGTTGCTATAAGAGAGAATATGAATCAGCTAGGCTTGGGTGTGAGAAAAATGAACACATTTCGTTTTACGAGCCTAGGGGCAAGAGTGTAATTTTACAATAGTGTATGGGCAAAATAATAATTTTGCCAAAATAGAAATTTAGAAACATTTTGAATAATGTGGTGATTTAAGGAGTTGAATATGTCATTATAGATCAAGAAGAACGTGGAATCAACCTTGACCGGGAAAAAGGCAAGGTTACAGACTAAATTGCAAACTGACATATTTTGTATCGAGGTAAGTTTATGTGTAAACGATACATCCTTATTACGTATGTTTTTACCTATTAATTCATGGTGTGGATGTAAATGCTTATTGGTGAGATTTACTAAAAATGGTAGAAAATGAGGGAATTCTCGGATGAACCTTCGGGATAGGGATATGGGTACGAATAAATATCTGCAAATGTGTAATTATTGGTCGGCTGTGTGTCGATATTACCATAATTTTTATTGTTGGTGGGTTGTGTGCGATACCACCTTGTTGTTTATTAACGACGTGCTGTGTGCAATACCATCGTATTTATTGTCATTGCTGGGCTATGTGCGATACCACCGTAGGCATGTGATTATTGGTGAACTATGTGTGATACCACCTCGTTAATTATTAAATGGTGAGCTGTGTACGAATCCACCAAGTACCTAACATTATTCGGAAGTGTTCATCGATAAACTTGTCTAAGTGAAATTACATGTGGCTTTGTGGTGATGAGTGCAGGGTATAAGTGCAAGTAAATGTGGGCAATGTTTATGATATGTGTTTGGGGATGTGGTAAGGCTTGAAATGAGTAAAGCATGGTTATGAGGATATGAATTGTTTTTACATAGTATGTGGTATGATGCTTATTGTTTACATATAGACTTACTAAACTTAAAGCTTTCTCCTTTCTCTTTTCCCTTGTTTTATAGTGTCGAAGAGCCAGCTCGAGATACAGAGATAATCAGAGGATCACTCACACTATTAGCACATCTTGGTATAGTTAGATTTAGCATTTTGAGTATAGCATGTATAGGGACTTAGATTTAGTTGAATGTCATATTGTTTTGGCCAAATGTGTTGGCTCATTTGAGGATGAATTCTTTTGTATAAGGCCATAGTTGATGGCTCTTTCTTATTAATCTATGAAATGATGAGGTTATTCATGAATGTGCAAGTTGTATTGTTGTTTAATTGGGGTATTTATGTATGGATAAGTTAGTTACTTAATGTGGTTTATGATGGTGCAAGTAGGGGTGGCAATAAGGGCTTGGTAAATAGCCTTGTTTTTGTCCACACAGGTAGACACACGGGCGTGTGTCTAGGCCGTGTGTCC
Organism: Gossypium australe; assembly: GCA_005393395.2. Classification (NCBI taxonomy): domain Eukaryota; kingdom Viridiplantae; phylum Streptophyta; class Magnoliopsida; order Malvales; family Malvaceae; genus Gossypium; species Gossypium australe. The sequence goes on along the minus strand of CM016616.1, from coordinate 32,346,169 downwards.
CCCTGAATGCTAAGTTGGCAAGTCAGTATGCTTAGTAGTAACCACAGAGCGGAGACACGGCTGTGTGTTTCAACCGTGTGGAAGACACAGCCTTAGGACATGGGCATGTGCCCAGGCTGTGTGAAGTCTGCACCTGAATTAGGAATTTAATTCACCACACGGTCGGAGGACACGGGCGTGTGCCTTGGCCGTGCGAAATTTATGGGGTGATGACGTTAGAAACAAAATCCCAAGGTTTTTGCACACGGGCTAAGACAGGCGCGTGTCGTGGCCGTGTGAGGGACACGGGCCATGGACACGAGTGTGTGTCCTGCCGTGTGAAAACCCCTGTAGGTTCAAAGTGAGAAATAAATCCACACGGGTGTGGAACACGGGTATGTGAAGTTCCACACGGGCGTGTCCTTTTCTCCACACGGGCGTGTGGACTGTTCGATGAAAATTTTTCTAAGTCTTTTAGAGATCTTTTACAGGGTTCTATTTGATCCCGAACCATTCCTAAAGTGTGATTTAGGCCTCGTAGGCTTGTTTAAGAGGTAATATGATAAGTTTTAATTTTGGGTGGAAGGTCATGTCTCGGTTTTGCATTATTGCTTATATATAAGTCCGGTATTGCCTCGTACCCTGTTCTGGCGTTGAATACGGGTAAGGGGTGTTACATCACATGTCGATGCCGATGCCATATCCCAGATATGGTCTTATACGTGATCTCATATCGATGTCGACGCCATATCCCAGATATGGTCTTATACGAGATCGTATATCAATGCCATGTCCCAGACATGGTCTTACACGATTTTTTTATTCGATGCCGATGCCATATCCCAGATATGGTCTTATATGGGATCTCAATTCGGTGCCAAGGCCATATCCTAGATATGGTCTTATACGGGACCTTATAAATCTCATGTCTTGACAAGGGTATCCTCTCATTTCTTAAGGTTCAACCAAGATTTCAACATCTTAAATCTTTCATTATTTTCTCATTGAAACATCATTGGTCAATTTCATAAAAATAATATACATCTTCACAAGATGTCAAGCATTTTAATACATAATAACATGATGTTGAATTATTACATACAAACTTACCTCGGTACCAAAATATGTGTAGTTATTCAATTTAGTCCACCACCTTGTTCTTTCCTCGGTTTCGGTCCGGACTTCGTGTTTCTTGATCTATAATGACAAATTTCACTTATTTAATCATCACATTGACTAAAATAGTCCATGAACTATACTTTGGCAAAATTATAATTTAGCCCCTAAACTTCCCTATATTTGTAAAATGGTCCCTAGGCTCGTATAATGAAATATACTCATTTCCTTGGTTACCCAAGCCTAGCTGAACCTATCTTAAACTTATAATAGCTCATATTTTCCTTCAAAACTGATTTTTACTACACATTTTATCACTTTTACAAATTGGTCCTTTTTATGTATTTCCATGAAAAATCACTTAGAAAAAGATGTTTTATCAAACTTTCATATTCCTCCATTAAACATCAAAATACATGCATGTCACACATGAGTAAATTTTTGAACATGACTTCTAGCTTAAAATATAGCTAGAAATAGCTAAATCGAGCTACGAGGATCTCAAAAATACGAAGAACATTAAAAACGGGGCTAGGATGCACTTACTTTGAGCTTGAAAATGAACAAAACCCTAGCTATGGCTTCTCCTCCAATTTTTGGCACTTAGGAAGAAGATGGACATCCATTTTTGACTTCTTTTTCCCTTTTTATTAATTTATTAACCATACGACCAAAATGCCCTTAAGGCCCTTCCTTGAGATTTTTCCTTCCCATGTCCATTTTTGTCCATCATAAGATATAATGGTCTAATTACTAAATAAGGGCCTCTAATAAGTTTTCTAATGCTATCTCATACTTGGAACTTCTAGAATCTCATATTTTTAATCTTTGGAATTTAGTCCTAATGAATAAATTGATCACTAATTTATAAAATTTCTTTATGAAATTTTCACACAATCATGCAGGCATGTCATAGACCTCATAAAAGCCATAAAACACATATTTCTACTTCAAATTTGTGGTCTCGCAACCATTATTTCGACTGGGCCCTAAATCGGGCTGTTACATATATTATAGTTGTTATGTTGTTATTAGAAAGATTTATGATCTCAAGAGTAGTCAAATTGTTAATAGCCAAAAGACTTTCACCTAAAATATATAATCAAATTTGTCAAAATAGCTTGATGATAGAACCCATGCACTTTATTTTTTCTATAATTAGAGAGAGAAGTCATGTACTCTGTTCCTCTTATTTTGAACTAATGGTTGAAAACAGTTTTAGATTGTTTTCTCACAAATATTGACTTATATTTTTGGCTTATCTTTAGATTGTGTTTATTCTTATCACCTTCTTCACTAATACTCATCATCATCTTGTTTTTTGTTAAGTTAATCTCTAAGTTTTGAAATATATAAAACAAACAATGGTGACCATCAGTATATCACCCAAAATCTCAAAATCATTTAACACAAAGAAAATGATTACTTCGATTAATTCAAGCCGAGAACAAACAACAAAATTTCATAAACAAAACTTTCTGCCTTAACAAATAAAATAACAAACAATATATTTTAATTATTTTCTAATAGAATTTCCTAATAAAATTTTTGTCTTCCATTTATGCAGCAAAACCTATTGAAACAAAACTTTGTTCTAATCATCAATGGCCAACAAATGCAGCAAAAGAGTTTCACATTCTTTCCAATGTCGAGATAAAAAGCTAACATCGGTCACAAAGTTCAACTGAAACAAAATTAATAAAACAACAAAAGAACTTAAGCATAACCATTCCTTTATTTTTCTTTATTTCCTTCTTGTTTACCAGCAACCAAACACAACACCAATTAACAAACAAAAAATGAAAATTGAAATCATAAAGCGAAATGAATCAAATAAAAAAGGTGTGCGTAAGGGAGAGAATAATTGATTACTAGCTAGGAATGGAATCAATGCAGGTTGGAGAAAGCAACGAAAACCTTGAAAACCTCGTAGATCTAGAAAAACATATCGATTACAGAATAGAAGTAAGTCGGCGAAAATCTCGAACGCCAGAAGAAAAAAACAAACAAGAATTAGCAATTACCTCAAATCGAGAACAAGGAACAAATGAGATGATATATATCTCTGTACCAAAAGCAAATCACCAGTCTTTATCTTCTTCAACAAAATATCAATTTTGCTCATATATCGAGGAGGGGGAACTGATTTGGGAAAAAGAAATTAGGGAAAAAAGAAAGGGATTTCAAAAAAAATTAGGGATTTTGGGGAGGGGGAATTGATTTGGGGAAAAAAGAAAGGGGTCTGGGAAAAACCTTAGGGATTTTGAGGAGATGGGAAATTGATTTGGGTAAAGAAATTGGGGAAAAAAGAAAGGGGTTTGGGAAAAAACTTAGGGATTTTGGGGAGAGTGAGAATTTATTTGGGGAAAAGAATTTAGGGTTTTGGGGCTAACAAAACGGCGCTATGTCGCAAAAATTTAATACATATGTGTGGTGTTTATGAAAAAAACGCTGCTATTGCTGACCTTTTATCGTGTTTATGAGAAAAATGCCACTATAGTTCTACCCTTTTGTGGCATTTATTCAAAAAATCTGCTAATGCCTTACCTTTTGCGGTGTTTTTTGGTTAGCGCCACTGATGTATAACCTTTGTAGCATTTTTGGTCCAAACGCCGCTAAAAGCTTATTTCCTGTAGTGAAGTGTAAGATCTCAAAGGCTTTAAGGTAACCAGAAACATAATCTAAAGTTTTTAGAAAAGCAAAGTGTTATCTAAATATATAATTAGGCATACCCTTTAGTGACTCCATTTGAATTTCTAAGCACCTAGATTGTTGGATTGCCGGTACCCCCATAGCGTAGCAGAAAAAAAATTCCGGCGATCCAAACCATGGATCCATGTGCGAGGAACGAATCGGGGTGAAATAAGGGTTTCGAAATTACCGAAACTTCAATCTGAATAGACAGCGACGCCTCGGCAACAAGAATTCTGATCTACTATCGAACCAAGCTGCAACCTTTTATGATTTCGGCCTCTACGCAATTTTTAGGGTTTCTTAAAAGCTCTGTATTAACCAATTACCTTTTATAATTGGTATATATATAATGAATCATAGTTCAAAATAATAAATATAATAATGTTTTAACCGAAAATTATAATTACATTAATTATAACAAGGATTTCGGTAAACTATGTTTATTTAAATTTATATACGAACCAAATTCATATATTAATAGAACTATGTTCTCATTATGTGTACAACATCCTTGTACATATAATATGTTCAATATTTGATTCCCCAATTAAATTAATTCTATAATTAATTTAATTCATGTGACAACCAAACACAATACCAACTATGTTATATTCTGTTCGTTTCAACCATTGGGTGTGACCCTGTAGGTTCTTGTAACGTTAGCAGTAATACTAGAACGTTTCTAATGTGAAAAACAATGAGTGGCATCTAGCAATGCATCATTGCTACCTAAGTTACAAGAAGTTATGATTTGACATAATCTTTTGTGATTAACCTTTCATGCATTAATCTTTAAGTCCTTTATATCTAGAATGGACACAAGTCATGGAATAGTCACACTTGCATAGTCCATCCCATGTTTCTTGATATCTTGAGTAGACTATAATATACAAATTAGTATGACATCTCATATAAACTTATTTGAGCATGGCCATGCATTTCTGATAAACCGTAAAAGTAACATATTTTAGGCCCACATTTAGCATGCTTTTGGATGATTTAAGCCCTGAATTGTGTAATTTGGTGCTCTTAATCCTTTGTTTTCATGTTTTACACTCAAGAGAGCACCCAATGACTAAAAGAATGGAAAACGGGCCCAAAACAGAGTAAATGGGCCATATCACGAAATCCACACGACCTGGGCCCAAGACCGCATGGCCGTGCCTCATTCAACAGTCTCGAACACGGCCTGGCCACGACTTACACGGCCGTGTGCCATGGGTGTGTCCCTACCTTAGAAAAGAAGAGTTTCACTCGGATTTGGATACTTAGGGGCAAAGAAACACATTCCAAAGCCTATATAAACACCCTAAGTATGACCAGAAAAGGGGGAACCCGAGGCTTTAGTTAGGGGGCATCCGACTAGGCCAGAGGAGGCAGATTTGTGGAGATTTACTCGAATAGAGCCAGTTGATCCATCTCAAGAAGCCAGAGTTATACTCAAGACGGAGGATCTCTCCTTCAATTCTTTCAGGGGGTTTTAGGAATTTCTTATGTTTTGTTTTATCTTTTCTTTTAAGATGTTTTCTTTCATTATTATGAACTAAACCCTCAGATACTTGAGAGGGATGAAACCTAAGATGGATCTTGTTATCGTTTGCTGAACTATATGATAAATATTTGACTTGTTCTTAATTATGTGTTCTTAATTCTTGTGTTGATATTTCTGGGATATTAATTCAAGTATGATGTGCTTAGGCGGAGGAGCAAAAGTCCCTGCCTAAGAGTAGATCTAGCATAATTAAGCGGAGTTGATCGCGCGCCTAGAGATAGGGTGAAGAGATTTTGCCGGATTAGGGTGAAACCTAATATGGGAGTCCATAGATCGAGTTAATGCAATTCTAGGGGTTTTAATTAGAAAGAGATTTCAATTAATCAACCTAGGGTTAGACGTTAGTCGCCTCGAGAGAGGGATTAATTTACGTTAGGGAATCTTACGGATCAAGTCAAATGAATAAATCATCTGGTTCAGAGTTAGATAACAAGTGAAGTCTAGGTGGATTCTTCCTTGGGTGTCGTCTTAATCAATTGGTTTTTCCTAAAGTTATTTTCTCAATTCCATTCTTCTTTGTCTTAGAGTTTTTAGATTAGTCGATAGTTAATTTTAGATTAGATAAACAATTCCCTTAATTCTTAGGTTAGATAATAAAAAGAGAGTTAGTATTAGTACTTTTGGTTCCTTTGGGATTTGACATTCTGGTCTTGCCTTAACTATACTACTGTTCGATAGGTGCGCTTGCCTCAAATCGTTGTCATAGTTAGTTTCCAGGGTCGATCATTCTTTATATAAATTTTTAAGACTCTGACACGCGATCAAGTTTTTGGCGCCGTTGCCGGGGAACTGAAATATTAAGAACGCTCAATTTCTATTACTTTAGCCATTTTTATTTTTTGCAATTCACTTTTATTTTTTTAGTCTATTTTTATTTTATTTTATTTTTGCTAATTTCTTTCTTTTGTTCCTTTCAGGTACCTCTAGTTTATGACTAGAGATGGTTTGTTCCTGAAACCTAACACTATACAGATGATACAACAGTTTGTTCAGTTTGATGGTTTGTAGGATGAGGATCCTAAAACACACTTAGCGAATTTTCTAGAATTTTGTGATACCTTCAAGATAAATGGCGTTTCTGATGATGCCATCCGTCTTGGGTTATTTCCCTTTTCTCTGAGAAATAAAGACAAACAGTGGTTGCATTCCCTTCCACGAGGGTCAATCACTACATGGGATCAAATGACCGAGAAATTTTTATTAAAATATTTTCCACCGGCCAAAACGGCCAAATTGAGGAATGATATCTCTTCTTTTGTGCAGATAGATTTAGAGACACTTTATGATGCATGAGAGAGATACAAAGACTTGTTAAGGAGGTGCCCACACCACAGATTACATTTGTGGCTACAGATCCAAACTTTTTACAATGGTGTGAACCCTTCAACACGGCAACTAATCGATTTAGCTACCGGCGGAACCCTGAAAACAAAACTCCTGAAGCAACCTATGAGTTTATAGAGGAGATGTCACTGAATAACTATCAGTGGCAAGTTACTAGGACAAGGCCAGCCAAAGCAGCCGGAGTTTTCAACATTGATGCAGTGACCGCGCTATCAAATCAGGTAGAATTGCTACATAAAAAATTTGATGGTTTATATGGTTCTTCGTAGGCACATCCAGTTATGCAGTGTGACGCAAGTGAAAGAGTGGTGAATCCTGAGTACTCACCCTACGGACAGGGCATGGAAAGCGAACAAATGAACTATATAGGTTATAATTTTCGATCTAACAATAACCCTTGTAGTAATACTTATAATTCAGGTTGGAAGAACCATTCCAATTTCTCTTGGGGCGGTCAAAGAAACCAAAGGCAACAACCATCCCAAAACTTCCAACAACAGCCCTACCCATAGGAATAGAAGCTGAGCCTTGAAGAGATGCTGACAAACTTCATAGCAGCTTCAGAAATACGGTCTCAAAATACAGAAACACGTTTCCAAAAGATAGAAACAAAACTTGAGGCATTGTCACAAGAGCTCAAGGAATTCGGGCAACTTTCAAAGCAAATGTCTGAGAGACCACAGGGAAACTACCGAGCAACACCGAAACTAACCCAAGGAAGCAAGTTCAAGCCATAACAGCTCAAGATAGTGAAGGGTTAGACACGCCTAATTCAAAACAAAAGAAGGTGGTAGAAGAATATACGGTTGAGGTCAATAACAAACCGAACCCAGTAATCAAAGAGTACCAACCTCGTATACCATATCCCGAAGCAATAAAGAGAGATGACACAGAGGAACAGTTCGATAAGTTTCTTAAACTTTTAAAGAAATTACATATCAACTTACCATTACTTAAAGCTCTTTCGCAGATGCCAGATTCTAGGAAATTCTTAAGGGAGCTATTGACGAACAAACAAAGATAGACGAAGCATCACATGTGGAACTAAATGCAGTGTGCTCAGCAATGTTCCAAAATAAACTACCACAGAAATTAAAAGATCCAGGGAGTTTTACAATTCCATGTTTAATTGGTGGTTGATCTATTGATAATGCTTTAGCTGATTTAGGGGGCAAGCATAAATGTCATGCCTTATAAATTGTTTAAACAACTAGGTTTAGGGAAACCCAAACAAACTAGGATGAGCATTCAATTAGCTGATAAAACTATTAGAATTCCTAGGGGTATAATTGAAGACGTGCTAGTGAAAATTGATAAATTCGTATTCCCGGTAGACTTTTTCATTTTAGACATGGACGAGGACAATAGTATCCCCCTAATTTTTGAAAGGCCTTTTTTAGCGGCTGCTAGGACTAAAATTGATGTCAGCGCAGGTGAACTCATACTTTGTGTAGGTAACGAATCAATCGGTCTTCAAGCTCTCGACTTAGATAGGACATCGAGTAATCAAGGTGAGAACATTAATTCTATTAATAACCATTCGGTAAAACCTTCTTTTCAGGAAGCACCACAGAACTACACAACTGAGCCAGATCCTAGACCTCATGCCAACAAGGAAATAACCCATGAGGAAAAAAGGCTTCAGATCGATGAACTAGACGAGTGGAAGACACACTTCAAGGAAAAATTAGGAATACACAAAACAGAACCAACGCCACTCCACGAAACAAACAAATTCAAGATCGGAGATCAGGTACTGTTAGATAAAGTAGACCCTCGAATACCTCCTCCAAACCCTAATACAAACAAAGAAATCTCTTTTAGGGTACTCAATATTTTCCCATACAGAACAGTCGAGGTAAGTAATCCTACAATCGGTACATTTAAAGTAAACGCTACTCGACTTGAATTTCACCATGATAATAGGATTGATAGCATGAGGAAAGACTTTCAACTCCTCAAACAACCATGAATATGCGAATGAAAGGAAAGTCTAGCTTAAGACTATAAACGAGCGCTTTTCGGGAGGCAACCTGAGCACTAACTCTACTAATTAGTTTCATTTAATTCTTTTTGTATTTAGGCGTAGGCGTAGGTTACCATACCCACACGGCCTTGCACACGGCCGTGGCCGTGACCGCGTGGGCACCACAGGAAGAAACATGGGCGTGGGATGCATCTCTATTTAAACCCTTTTCTTCCTTTCTTTTTCCCGTTATCTTTCTTTTTTTCATTTTTCATTATTTACTTTTATTCTTATCTTTATTGTTATTACTTTCTTTTTTTTCTCCATGGCATTTAGATTTAGCTTAGGATACAAAAAAATCAGACCGGCTACTTTGATGATTCAAGTCAAACGGCTTGAGGCACTCCATACGTTTCTCTTCATCCAAAATTCAGGAAGTTTCACTTCTCTCCCTCTCTTTTGATTTTCTTACTATATGATCATTATCTACCTTTGTACATTGAGGGCAATGTACATCTTAAGTGTGGGGGGGTTAACTATAGTATTATTTGAAAATCCCTGAATTATGCCTTGTTCTAAAGTAAGTTTCTCATATTATGATTAGAATGAAATTTTCCTGATTTATGATCTTTATTGATATGTTTTGGATTAAGTCATTGATAATTGTGCATTGATGATTCAATTTGAAGGATACTAGAGAATCAAACATTATAAGTCTGTTTTTCAGAATTAAAATTTTTTAGGTTGTCTACCTGAATCTAATTATTACCTTGAAATTTGAAATTTACGAGGTTGAAATCAAATACCCATAATTTTTTTGAGACTTTGAGCCTATTAGAGCATATATTCTTTTTCATGCTCACTTTACTGATTATGAGTGTGTCAACATTGATTTGTTATTCTAGAACTTGCATTGATTATACATGACGAGACCACACCTATGATTTGATATACCGAGATGATAAAGGCACCTAGGTTTTAACCCACTTACTCCATTAAAAAGCCTACCTTCATAATTAGCCCCTAGTGAACCCCGTTGATCCTAATAACCCTTTTTATTAACTCACCTACTAATATTAACCCAAAACCCTTTGTATTTGTTATCACCATTCTCCTTGACTCCCTTTATGTCGAGATTTGATTTGATCAGTTGCCTAACTATTTTATCTATTTCAATTATTAAAACTATCCTTTATATTTGACGTGTTCTTAAAAAAAAGAAGAAGAAAATTTCGAAATATATTCATTATTAGTTCTATGAGCTTATACATGTAAATTCCAAATCTTGAAAAAGAAGCTCATTTTATTAGTTTCCAGTTAATATAATATTCATTATCAGTTCGTTGTTTCTAGTTAGGTAATTTGTCAAGTCAATCTCGATTCTAACCTTCTAATTCAACCTTTATCCACACCTTTAACCCAAGCCCCATTACAACCCTGTTAAAGACCTTTTGATTTGTGTATCATCTCATTTTATAGTGGTGGAGATTTAATTTTCATGCAAGCTTATAGGATTAACTCTTCATGTTTGACTTTTGAGTGCTTAATTTTGAACCGTAAACACTTCGAGTGATTTGAGTGAATCTTTAGTAAGGATGTCAATTCTTGTCAATTTTGAATCAGAGGTAATTATTCAGGTAAGGGGAAACACCTTTGTTTTCATACTATAAAAACTATGACTTTGATTGTTTGAATCTTTAGGACTCTTTGAGTTGAATTATCCATGTATGAATTATCTTTGAATTATGATGAAACATTATTGATAAATATTATGAATCGAGGAAGCTTGTTTTAATTGTAAGTTGAGAATTTTGCTTGAGGACAAGCAAAAGCTTAAGTGTGTGGGTATTTGATAAACCGTAAAAGTAACATATTTTAGGCCCACATTTAGCATGCTTTTGGATGATTTAAGCCCTGAATTGTGTAATTTGGTGCTCTTAATCCTTTGTTGTCATGTTTTATACTCAGGAGAGCATCCAGTGACGAAAAGAACAAAAAACGGGCCCAAAACGGAGTAAATGGGCCATATCACGAAATCCACACGGCTGGGCCCAAGACTGCACGGTCGTGCCTCATTCAACAGTCTCAAACACGGCCTGGCCACGACTTACACGGGCGTGTGCCATGGGCGTGTCCCTACTGTAGGAAAGAAGAGTTTCACTCGAATTTGGATACTTAGGGGCAAAGAAACACATTCCAAAGCCTATATAAACACCCTAAGTATGACCAAAAAAGGGTGAAGCCGAGGCTTTAGTCAGGGGGCATCCGACTAGGCCAAAGGAGGCAGATTTGTGGAGATTTACTCGAAGAGAGCCAGTTGATCCATCTCAAGAAGCCGGAGTTATACTCAAGATGAAGGATCTCTCCTTCAATTCCTTCAAGGGGTTTTAGGGATTTCTTATGTTTTGTTTTATCTTTTCTTTTGAGATGTTTTCTTTCATTATTATGAACTAAACCCTCAGATACTTGAGGGGGATGAAACCTAAGATGAATCTTGTTATCGTTTGCTGAACTATATGATAAATATTTGACTTGTTCTTAATTATGTGTTCTTAATTCTTGTGTTGATATTTCCGGGATATTAATTCAAGTATGATGTGCTTAAGCGGAGGAGCAAAAGTCTCTGCCTAAGAGTAGATCTAGCATAATTAAGCGGAGTTGATCGTGCGCCTAGAGATAGGGTGACGAGATTTTGCCGGATTAGGGTGAAACCTAATATGGGAGTCCATAGATCGAGTTAATGCAATCCTAAGGGTTTTAATTAGAAAGAGATTTCAATTAATCAACCTAGGGTTAGACGTTAGTCGCCTCGAGAGAGGGATTAATTTACGTTAGGGAATCTTACGGATCAAGTCAAATGAATAAATCGTCTGGTTCAGAGTTAGATAACAAGTGAAGTCTAGGTAGACTCTTCCTTGGGTGTCGTCTTAATCAGTTGGTTTTTCCTAAAGTTATTTTCTCAATTCCATTCTTCTTTGTGTTAGAGTTTTTAGATTAGTTGATAGCTAATTTTAGATTAGATAAACAATTCCCTTAATTCTTAGGTTAGATAATAAAAAGAGAGTTAGTATTAGTACTTTTGGGTTCCTTTGGGATTCGACATTCCGGTCTTGCCTTAACTATACTACTGTTCGATAGGAGCGCTTGCCTCAAATCGTTGTCATAGTTAGTTTCCAGGTTCGATCATTCTTTATATAAATTTTTAAGACTCTGACACGCGATCATTTTCTATTCTCACTCAATCAAGTGGCCTAAGATATTACTCCCATTATGTAGGAGGGACTTATCCTATATTGATCAACCATATCCCTCTACATAGATTGTGGTATATCCAACATCAGCCTTTATAGAACAACCAGTTACGGTGTACGTTTGACTGTATCAAAATATACAACTCACGATGTTGGGATAATGATGATCTCAAGTATGAGGATCATATACATATTAATCACTATGAGTAATGTTGTGACAATTACATAATAATCCAAGAAACATACTCATAGCGGGTTAATCCAATATGTTGTTCTCTAACACACATATTCATGCATTGATTTTGACGCTCCATATCAATGACAACTCTTTATTATCAATCAACTACATGTTAGTCTTAATGCATTATTGTTATCCTAGTCAACAATAATACTTGACTAAGGATCTTTTAAGAATAATCATATTATTCTCAGGACATTATTATAAAATAGTTTATTTGTACACACAGGAAAAAAAATTGAAATAATAATGACAACGCTTTATATTAATAAACATGGTAAATCAAGTATGTTATTACAACCATCTCATGATTGATCTTTGGGCATACTTTTACACGGATTTCCAGCCCCTGTTTCTAAATATATTAATTTTTTTTAGTATAATTTTTTTCAAATATTTACTGCTGCTGCTGCTGTTGCTACAAAAGCTAATTTTACAACAATAGAAAGGGAGAGGGATAGGGACGGTGGTGGAGGGAGGGAAGGGGAGAGGGACGGTTGGGTGAGGTCTAGGAGGGGGAGGGGTGAGAGATTTTTACTTTATTTAACATTAATATAATTATATTTATTTAATATTAATATAAAATTTAAACTTATTATATTTTTTGAAAATATTTATATATTTTTATTTATTTTTTGAATTTTTTTAAAATTAGGATCAAATTAAGAACATTTATAAATTTTGATGGTTAATTTTTTAAAATTATGACTAAATCGATATTTAAAGTTTAGGGCTAAAATTGTTATTATACCAATTTTTAAATTGCCACGTCAACTTGTCGTTTGTGATCTTAACGGGAATGACCAAAATGACAGAACTATATAACATGAGTGGTTAAATTGCAAACTTTTTATTTTGTGTGCCTAAAATAAATTTTGTTTTTTATAATTGAGTGAATATGTGTGTAGTTTACCCTAGAAATTATATCTTAACACTTATCATATATACTAATTATATTTTTAGGGTAACATAATAATAAAAAGAAAGTCTAATTTTCTTTTCTTTATCCATAATAAACATGAAAATTTTTAAAAATATATGAGTTCAAGTTATGGGTAAAGTATAAGGATAGCCATTCAACTATTTAATTTATTTTGTTTTAGTAGTTGAACTATTTTTTTTTTGTTTTAGTTACTTATTCGTTACTTACTTAACGAAAAGAGTATTAAAATATTTAATTTTAAAAAGTTAAATAATTAAATAAAAAAATTAGTAATCAAATGATCAAAATAGAACAGACTCAATAATTGGATCACAATTTACCCTTAAATTTTGAATAAATATTACATTAATTAAGGTTTCGAGTTAAAAGTTAATAATTGGATAAATGCTTGACTCATGGCAGTTGTTTTTTTTATTTCTTTTTCAAGTTTTTAAATTTTTAGACTATTACTTTTAAAGAAAAATATTTGATATAATGTGGGGAGAGTTTTTAAACTCAATAAATAGAGTTAAAGTGAGAAGAAGTATTATAAAAAAAATAGAGTTTTTTATAAGTCGGGTTGGGTCAAGACCCGATTCAAAAAAAAAAATCCCATTTTACTATTGAAGAAATAATAAAATATTAAAAAAATATTTTTAATTAATATTTATATTTAAATTTAAATTTAAAAATATATTTTTATTATTTAAATTGAATTTGGGTCAGGCTAGACCAACTCGAGGGAAAAGAAATATTGTCCACACTTGGCCCAAGTCGGATCGGCCTATCGGGCCAGGTGAGCTACTCGGCCCTTAAATAGGTCTATCTATAAGGTTTAGTTAAATATTAAAAAAATAAATATGTAAAATAATGCAATGACAAATTTTTAACTCTGCTTACAGAGTTTTAAAAAAATTATGTTAATGTACTAAGTATTAACTCTTAATTTTAACTAGATTTTATTGGAAATATTTTATATTATAAACATATTTATAAAATGATTCCAACAAATTATTATCGGTGAAGTGGTAAGAAATTTTCACATTGTTTTAAATGATATTTAGAAATCATTCTTTATTTTAACTTCTAACCGCTTTTCTAGGATATTTACTTGTTTATCTAAAAGGTATCGAGATTTTGTAATTTTTATTTGTGTATGTATCTTTTATTTTTAACTGATATATTTAAAATGAATTGCCTACATGTTCACTCTGAGTTTTTTTTTTTAGAGAATATTAGAAATTTTATGACACATATATGAGTATGAAAACCACGTATTTTGAATTTATAAGTGTATTTGAATATAACATATAATAAATAATGAAATGTATGGATTGAAATTAACTAATAATAACAAATAAAATATGTACAATATTAAAACGAAAAAAAAATAGATTAAATTGTGTGTATAATGAAATTTAAACACATAAATACACCAGATTAAAAATGCTGAATCAATACAATTGTTTATTATGGTGTTGTCATCAATTTTGAGTTGGTGTTGAGTTAAATTGCGCACTAACTCAATCAACAACATTATTAATATATATAACTGGTGAAGGTATTACATTGGTCATATTAAAATAAAAATGTATTCCAAGTATCAAAATGAAGCATTGTTTGAGTGATAAATTCAAAGTTTTACTACTCTAATTGGTGTTGGTGCAAATCTCACTATATACTTATTTTTATTGGTTTTTATTAAAATAAAAGACAAAAGTACCCTAAGATAATATAACTTATTTTAATTATGGAAGGACATTTACGTAATTTCATTAATCGAGTTGGCACCCGATTAACTTGTGATACCAACTTAGTCAGAGACATAAATAATAGTCTAAATATACAATTGATGGAGGTAATAAAATATTCATAATATAATTGAAATGTAAACATTATTTTAAAATAATATATTGATTTAGTGTGTAACACCCTTTACTTATCTCTATCAGTGGATTAGGGTTAAGAGATGCTACGATAAATAACAGAACATAATCATGCTATTTCAATTCAAACTTATTAAAACATTCATTAATCATTAAACATTCAGTTAAACATGTTATACATGTAAGACCGGGCTTAAATTGAGCTTACAAAAGCTCTAAAAACAATTCAGAACTAATGAGGGACTAATTTGAAACTTTTCAGAAAAATGTGGCAAAAATAAAAAAATAGGGGTCACATGGCCGTGTGGCTAGGCCGTGTGATAGGTTGAGGCCGTGTAATGCAAGGTCACATGGCCTTGTTGTCGAACAGTGTAACTAACTATGATCGTGTGGACCTAATTGTAAAACTTTGCAAACATTCACACAACTGTGTGGCTGGGCCGAGTCAATCATCCTGTACCTAAATTACCAGTGGCACACGACCATGTTAACCAACCGTGTATGGCACACAGCCGTGTGGCAAACCATGTGACGTCAAAATGATCATTTTTCAAATGATGCAATCTAAACCTACGTACATTATATATTGCCCAAAACACTTCATAAACTCAATCCAAAGCATGATATAACACATTCTAGTAATGCCTAACCAATATGGCATTTGACACCATAACAACTAAATTCAAAACATAAAACACAATTATACATACAAACATGTATCATCATAGTATAATTTACCAAGAATACTTCCCAAACTTTATCTTTTAACAAGCTTAAAACATGCTTAAACTCCTACAAAGTTGACCATATAAATATATATATCTCATTCACACATTTACCTTTGTACGTAATTAAAACTTATCATATCATTGAAACAACTTAATTTAATAAATGCATATACCACAACTATTAACTAACACATTTACCATACATTTCACCCAAGATTACCATTCCGAACAATTTCATAATCCAAAATCAAGTATACCATCACCACACATACTGTCATCATGTACCATATATACATACCATAGTAATCATTAAATTCAACCTTATACGTGGCTACCATTATAAAAAATTACAACTTCAACTTAATACATAACATATAACCATTTAAAACACAAACCACAATCAAGAACCAGAGTACCAAAATTCAAGATTGACTAAAAATGAATCGCCTATATACATGCCACAAAGCTGAGTTTTAAACGATAGAAAGACTACTGAATTAATATCGGGATAACGTGAGCTTCAAACTATCCGTTTGACGTGTTCCACAAGTTGGCAATCTACAGGGAAAGGGAAAACAATTGAGGTAAGCATATACAATGCTTAGTTAGTTCATAGGTATCAAACCAAGTAACTTACCTTAGGTTATAATTATACACTATATGCTACTTAGCTTGGTAAAGTTTGCTTATCACGACAAATCAAATACAAAAAAGGTGAGTTTAACATTTATCATGCCATATAGTAACTCAATCATATAACATTTCATTTCACTTAATTCAAAATTTCATTATCATTCACAAAACAAATAATCATTTAATCAATTCACTATGTTAATCATATCATACAATCTATTTACCTGTAATACATTCCATTTCAAATTAATGCCAAACATTATTTTATTTCATAATTTGAATTCTCAATCAAATTTATATTAAATCATATGAACTTCATTCCCATATCATATCAATTCATTTTTATACCAAATATATAGATATTGCCAATTCATTTCATAATACAAAATTCGAATCACATTCATCTATTTGTCATGTTTCCATGTTGGCCCCCTAGGTTTGTATAACTGATTCTCAATATGTATATATACCATCCAATCATCGTATCAAATTAATTTGAATATCATTCATTTCATTTACACTATACATGTCCTTATTAACCTGACTCGGACTCAGATGGATACATGGATCCAACCAATCACACTAATTTGGTACCCAGTTCCTATTGGATAAATCCAAAATAAGAAGTTGTGCCTAGCGCTAGTCAGTAAAACCGGTAAATAGATGTGCCTAGCACTGGTCGGTATAACCAAAATATAGGTGTGCCCAACACTCCTCGACACATAGTCATATAAACCTAAACCCTCCCTATCCTATGGCATACCAACTATATCCGACTCTGCCCAAATAGTTAATAGGGTAATAGTTTCTCAATTTCGTTACATAATTTCTTCAACCAGTCATTAGTTTTCAAATATGATAGCATATCACATAACAATACTAATTCAATTTCACATATAATGTCATATTATACTTTCACATATATTCAATTTAGACAGGGGCTAAACTAAACAGTTCATAAAATTCTAGGAAAAACTGTAAAATAGGGGTCACACGACCTTATGGCCGTGTGAAAAGCTATAAACTGTGTGGAGGGGTTACACAGCCGTGTGGCCAAGCCATGTAATAGACTGTGGCCATGTGACAAACACAAAAATTAACCTACGGGAGAGGCATGGTCATGTGGAAGGGTTGTGGTCGTGTGGTTCATAAATTAGCCTAGGGCATGTCGTCCACACGCCCGTGTGGGAAACCGTATGGCCTTATTCCTGAACACAATCACCACCAATTCTCTTGGAAAAAGACACACGCCTTTCACTAGGGGTCTGATCGATGTGTCTCGCTCTCAGTTCTAATCTGATTAACCTAAATGAGGTCATTCAAATGACATATATACACAAGTTAATGATTTATTTCAAGATTTTTCAAGTTTATCGACAGATTCAACAAGCACTAAAAATGATTGAGTAATTGAATTGAAAGATCAACGTGGATCGATGCTATTGTGAAATTTACAAGTTTTACTTATCGAAACAAATTCACTTACCAAACCTTGATGAAAATATGGAGGCTATTGATGATGAATTCAACAACCGATAGAAAATGATTTAACGAGGATTGATTTGATACGAAAAAGAAAAGAATATTCAACAACAAAATGATGAAAAATATGATGTAAAGAAGAGGAAAGAAAAGAAAGAGAGGAGAAACAGAAAAGATGAAAATTAAATTTTAAATGGAATTGAAAAGAGAGCAAAATCCTAGTTTATTTAGAAAAGAATGGTTAGATAGTTTAAGGTTTGAAACCCTAGGGTGAAAAGGGTAAATATCCCAAAGTTTTGGGTCGAAATAATAAAAAAAATGAAAGGAGGAAGAGAGTGGCTCGAACCTAGGTCACTTAAGGGGAGACTAACGTTTAACCATTGGGCTATCGCCCATTTTTTGTTAAGTTTTAATCCCAACAATATATATTTTAGTATGGCTTTTATCATAGGTTGTTGAAAATAAAAGGAAAAGAAGTGAAGAGGGCAGCTCGAACCTAGGACCTCTAGAGAGGGCACTAATTGCTTAACCATCAAGTCTAATTCATTTCTTGGTTAATTATTTCGATTAACCTCCTATATTTTGGGTTGTGACAACTCTCCCCTCCTTAAAGAAATTTCTTCCTTGAAATTTACCTAGTTCGAATAGACGATGATACTGTTGATGAAATATCTCTTTCGGTTCACATGTGGCCTCCTCAATGCCATGGTTACGCCACAAAACCTTAACAAGTGGGATTCATTTCGTTCTTAAAACCTTTACTTCACGATCTAGGATTTGAACGGGTTCCTCTTCAAAGGAGAAATCCGGTCTCACCTCAATCTCTTCAATTGGAACAATATGGGAATGATCGGATTGGTATCGTTTCAACATGGAGACATGGAAGACGTCATGGATATGATTTAATTTTAGAGGTAATTATAATTGGCACGCCACTGGACTGACTCTTTTAAGAATTCTATAAGGTCCGATGAACTTAAGACTTAACTTGCCCTTTCTACCGAACCTTAACACTTTTTGCCATGGAGAACTTTTAAGAAGACTTGATCTCTGACATTGTATTCAATGTCCTTTCTTTTGAGGGCTACATATGACTTCTGCCTATTTGATGTTGCTTTCAGCCTATCCTAAATTAATCTAATTTTCCCTTCAAATTCCTGTACCACCTCTAGACCCAAAATTTTCCTTTCACCTAGTTCGGTCCAACACAATGGTGTTCGGCACTTACGACCATACAAGGCTTCGTAAAGTGCCATTTGGATACTTGATTGGAATCTATTGTTATAGGAAAATTTTGCTAGAGGAAAATGTTCCTCCCAACTACCTCGAAATTTGATGATGCAGCCCCTTAGCATATCTTCTAATATTCGAATAACCCATTTGGATTGTCTGTTAGTTTACGGATAGAAGGCAGTGCTAAAATCTAATCTAGTTCCTAGTGCCTTATGTAGCTCAAGCAACTTTACAATCTCTGAAATGTATAACTTAGCAAACTTTTGTAAGAAGTAATCCGTATAAACAGGTAAGAAATGAGCTGACTTAGTTAATCGATCTACTATTACCCATATTGAATCTTTCTTAGTGAGTGTTAAGGGTAAACCACTAACAAAGTCCATCATTATTCGTCTCACTTCCACTGAGGTATCTTAATTGATTGCAAAAGGCTCAAAGGGAACTGGTGTTCAACTTTAACTTGCTGACACGTTAAGCACTTAACTACGAATTCTACCACTTCACACTTTAGTCCAGGCCACCAATATAGTTCCTTTAAATCTTGATACATCTTATTACCTTCAGGATGAATGGAATAAGGGCTAGCATATGCTTCCCGAAGTGTAGTTTGTTTCATATCCTTATTGTTTGACACACAATACCTCCCTCGGAAGCACAAGATACTGTCATCATTAAACCCATAGTCCTCAATTTTCCCATCTTTTACCTGCTTAATCCATGGGAACAAGGACACATCTAAATATTGTTTAGCCTTAGTCCTGTTACCCAAGGTGGGTTTCTTTTGTAATTTAGCTAGTAAGCCTCTATCATCCACTAGACTTAACCTAGCAAAATTACTCTTTGATCGGTCATTTATGTCCTACTTAGAGCTTCTGCCACTACATTGGCTTTTCTAGGGTGGTATTCTATGACATAGTCATAGTCCTTTAACATTTCTATCCATTTCCATTGCCTCAAGTTCAACTCTTTTTGGGTGAGAAGGTAATTGAGACTCTTATGATCAGTATATATATAATAGTTCTCACAAAACAAGTAGTGCCTCTAGATTTTTAATGCGAATAACACTGCTGCCAATTCTAAGTCATGAGTCAGGTAGTTGCACTCATACTATTTCTGTTGGGAAATGTGCCCATACTGTAGTAAACATGTAACTGTTTTCTATGTATTTAAACGATGAGTAAATAAATAAAGCTAATCTTAAATTTCACTATTATGTCATTTGTGTTTCTGTCTTTCATGTTTTGCATGCATAGCAAAATTGTGACAAGAAAATGTTAGCTCATTGATTGTCTAAGCTCAACTGATGATAAGCGACACTATAAGAATGTTTACATTGTGAGAAAGACAACTTACTTTAGTAGTTAATCTAAACGAGTTCGTAGTCTATAATCCCATAAAAGAATCAAAGTGAGCATTTGATTCAAATACTTCGAAGGATTATTGTGTCGTTTACAATCCAGTTGGGGAGATGGCTAGTCTTGGCTATCAGAGCAGTTGACTCCACAGGTAGGGACATAGATGTACGCATTGGAAGAATGATACATTGGACTGGACCCAAGTGGAATTAATTATGAATTCATTTGTGAATTAATTCACTTGTGACGTTCATGGTGTGATTTACCTAAATTCTGAGTTAGTTACTGATCATGAGTATGTAACTCACGTGCTTTGATATAAGTGGAGGCTTATGCTATAAAGATGATCAATCCCATAGCCGGTATGTTGGGTACATGACTTGTGTATGACATGACTTTACTAGCAGTAATTAAATTCATAGTTTGATTAAAGAGTTAACAATATCCTCTCATTGGCATTGTGTTGATTGATAAATATGGAATGTGGCCACAAGTTGCTTATTCTCGAACAAGCAATTTAACTCAAAGGAATCAAAGATATTTAACTCAAATGATCATATTAATCATTAAGAAGACACAATGGTTACAGTGAGATAAAATAGGATCGTATTTCAGTGAACGAATTTAACTCAAAGGAATCAAAGATATCATATAAGGGTAACACACACATGACGAGATCATTGGACAAAGCAGTTGGATGAATTGATTTTGTAAAGAGTATACAGTAAGGAGTTTTCAATCATGGTATTTCTTGTGGACTGACTCCATGATTAAGTTAACTGCAAATTATCGAAACAATTCTTCTAGACATAATTGAAATTACTCGAGCCTAATTATATATTTTGATTGGTTCTTCCGCTAGCTCAACAAAAGCTTGGTTGAACTACATTTGAATCAAACGAAAATTCTATGACTTTGGAAATAATTTAATTGAGTTGATTTATTTGATGTGGAATTAAATTAAGCGGTGTGAGAATTGTTCAACTAGAGAATTTGAATAAAGAAATTTTTTGAAAAATTAATTTGGAAAATCTTAGTGATTTTGGGAAAAATTAATTTTGATCAAGTAAAATTAAATTAATCAAATTAATTAAAATTAATATGATATTTTTGGAAATTAATTTTCAAGTCAGTCGATTGACATAATGGGTAATTGAACTTGAAAATTGGACTTGAAATAAAAAAAATTGAGCCTGAGAACCCAAAATTGAGACCCAAAAACTGGTCAAACCCGGGCCTAGTATGTGAAACCGAGTCGACAGTCCAACTAGTGGCTGGACCAGACTGGTTTGGCCATCACTGGCTTGGACTGAACTGGCTCGGGGTGCCCTGAGGGTGTCGCACCTATGATGGCACCAATGGACATGAAGGTGCTAGCGGCTACGACGGTGACATTCTGGTGGCTGGCGGATGGTCAACGACCGTGGTTCTTCAACGGTTGAGCAGTGAAGGAATCACATTCCTATTGGGACTCTACCATATAAATTGGTTTCAAATTAAGTTTAATCATAGTTGAAATCTCTAAACTCTCCTTATATGAAAAGAGCCATGGGTCATTATTTTTCACACACTTGAATTCAAGATAAAGTTGTAGAGAGAAAATTCTCTAAAGAAATGATTTTAGAAAATTTATAGAGATATTTTTCTTATTTACAACTTGACCCCAAAGTTTAGGGAAATTGTGAAATTGCATCGCTGATAATTTTTGTGCAAAATTTTCTGATTTGAAGCGAGCCCACACTTAGTGGACGTGAGTTTGAGGACAGTAAAGAAGACTACTCGGTCGAAGCGTTCATCCTAGACGAATCGAAAAGGTTCAATTTTGATTAAGTGTTTATTACTTTAGATATCACAACCAATTTCTAGTTTTGGAAAAAAATTTAAAACTTTGTTTTTTCCTTAAACTTATTTCCTACCATGTTTTCCAAACCCGATTTTCCAACAACTAGTATCATGAGCCAGGTTGTGCTCTACCTATAAGTATAAACAAGTAATCAAAATAAAATTATCATTTTCTTGAATGATTCTATTACATAGACAGAAACATTCTATAGATCTTATGTATGTTTTGAGTTATAGATGGGAATGAATGTGATGTTACATATTTGTTATATAATTTTTATTTTTTGCCGAGGTTGTTGTTATTAGGAAATAGACTATGGACTATCATCTCCACATAAGACTATTCTCTTAAAATTATAAAATTCTTGTGAGCCAAAAACAGACATAGGACTTAAATGTAATCTTTTCCAGAAGGAGCCCATGACGAGGAGAAGACGGAGCAATGGCGGTTGAAGACCCAAGGAATGTCTTGTGGTGAAAAATTATGTATTTTTGTTTTTCAGTTATTTTCTAAAAATAGAACCATGGAAACCTTAATTTACAATTTTATTTTAATTACCCATCTCCTTATATATCTATGTTATAATTGTTTATAATATTTATATTATGTCATACTATAAGTTATATATATGTATGTGATGATCCACAGTTGATCGATTAAAAAAATAAAAAGTGTAGTAATGAGAAATTACATGTGGTGTATTGTTCCATTCACTTCTTTAGGTTATTTGATTGTTGTGAGAAGTGTGGTAATGAAAACGTGCATGTCTAAGGTTGACTCTGTTAAGGAAATGTTGGGTTTTTAAGTGGTCAAATATGACTCACCTCCCTTTCCTAGGACTCTACTTGGTGCACGATTTACAATCACTTCTTCAGTTTTTCCCTTCAAAGAAAAAAAATGGAGAATCAAAATTGGTTATTTTTATGATTGATTGATTCTTGTGAATAAATGAATGTGAATATTATAAAATTTCCATAGCATGTCATGCATATATTGGAAGCATGTCATATAGATTAGATAAAAATGTCATTGGGATTATTGTATGATCATTCTTGAAATCTTGGATAAAAACCTTACATGTTTTTAAAATATTGAGTGGGAGAAGGTCCTTGAACAAGTCTTACGACCTCCATTGATGGTCCTTAATTGATAGCTTGATACGGTTTCGAGCCAGTTCGCACCCCAAGGTAAACTTTATCATATGGGTTCACTGGATGAGATTTCCTCTTAAGGACAGCTAGTCATGCATGACTCTTACTGTTATTGTCCCAAGATGACTCATAAATGAACGTATGTTCATGATGGGTGTTGAGTCAATGGTTACTCACTCAAGATCGTCTCTTATTAAATAGTTTCTTAAGAAATTATATTTAAGCTAGAGATGATGGCCAAGCGTTACACGGTTGTTGGTTGGTATAGAGTCTTGAGAATTAAGATTCATGAACTGATTGGATGTAATCCATGTTTTTTCTAATTAATCATGGGAACCCAAGGAAACATGATTGATGGGTGTGAGAGTGATTGTAGCAATGGAAATTATTTTTTCAAGGTTTTAATACAAGACGCGTGTATCATACTACATTTTTTATATGTTGCTGAAATGAAAATATTTACTTAATATAAAGAAAGTAATTAGTGAATCTTTATTGTTTTTTCAGTTCAAATATGTCTCATACTCCTCTTGTTAGGATTCTTATTGAGAATAAATTGAATGGGGTTTACTTTTGAGAATGGAAATAGAACTTGGTGATAGTTCTCAATTGTTAGAAACACATATTCATCTTTGATGAACCATGCTCGTCTGAAGCTTAGCCCAAAGTGAGAAATCGCTGGAGCGATTCTAACTCGATTGCTTGATGTTATGTCAGTGAGCATGAGTAGTGTGTTGCCAAGGCAACACAAGAATTTTTGTATTACCAAAGAGATCAAAACAAATTTGGAGGATTTGCTTGGAGGCCAAGTCATATTGGCTCGACAATCCACTATTACAAATTTGATGAACTCTCAGTTGAAACTCGACACTCTAGTCAAAGAACATATGCTTAAACTTATAGGATTCATTGCAAAAGTAAAGGACAATGGTTTGAACTAGATGTGAACATTCAGACTAAAATAGTGTTGAAATCCTTGACCAAGGAGCTCATTGACTTTAGGGCCGCTTACAACTTAGGGATCAATGCGCTTACCTTGATATAACTAATGAAGGAATTACAATCCCATGAGTTGGAACTAAATGGTGGTAAGTCGGTTCAGGAGAAACCTAAGGCAAACTTAGCTATGAGCTCCTTCTCCTCGCCCTCTAAGGGGAAGCAAAAAGTTAAAGGAAAGAAGTAATCGACTAAGTCTTCGGTTCCACCTTGTGTGGATAGGAAGAAGACTAAGAATTAAAAAGATCCTAAAAAAATCAAATGTTTCTTCTGCAATAGGAAAAAAAAACTTTAGATCAAATTGCAAAGAGTATTTGGATTATCTAGCTGAAAATGGCAAAGGTATAGTGTAACACCTCTTACCCGTAATCAACACCGGAACCGGGTACGAGGCATAACTGGACTTAACTTACTCAAACATACAACATCGGGTCATAAAATTTTGTTTCAACTTAACACTTTTCATTCGAGTTCATAACGACCCTCTTATAGGTCTACGAGACCTTAAACATACTTACGGAGTGGTTCGGGACTAAACCAGAAACTTTTAAACAATTAGAAGATTTTGACACAAAACAGGGCCTTACGCCCGTGTGAAGAAAAGGACACGCCCGTGTGGAACTTCACATGCTCGTGTTCCATACCCGTGTAGATTTATTACTCATTTTGAACCTACAGGGTTTTCACACGGCTGGACACACGTCCGTGTCCATGGCCCATGTCCCTCACATGGCCACAACACGCCCGTGTATTAGTCCATGTGCAAAAACCTTAGCATTCTGTTTCTGACATCATCACCCCATAAATGTCACATAGCCAAGGTACACACCCGTGCCTTTCGACCATGTGGCGAATTAAATTCCTAATTCAGGTCCAGACTTCAGACGGCCTGGGCACACGCCCATTTCTTATGGTCGTGTCTTCCACATGGTTGAGACACACAACCATGTCTCCGCCCGTGTGGTTACTACTAAGCATACTGACTTGCCAACTTAGCATGTAGGGGGACACACGGCCTAACAACACGCCTATGGGGCTGACTGTGTGTCACACACGGCCTAGACGTGTGTCTACCCGTGTGGACAAAAACAAGGCTATTTACCAAGCCCTCATTGCCACCCCTACTTGCACCATCATAAACCACTTTAATTAACTAACTTATCCATGCATAAATACACCAATTAAACAACCATACAACTTGCACATTCATGAATAACCTCATCATTTCATAGATTAATAAAAAAGAGCCATCAATTATGGCCTTATACAACGGAATTCATCTTTGAATGAGCCAACACATTTCGCCAAAACAATATGGCACTCAACTAAGTCTAGTCCCTATACATGCCATACTCAAAATGCTAAATCTAACTATACCAAGATGTGCTGATAGTGTGGGTGATCTTCTAATTATCTCCTTATCCCGAGTTGGCTCTTCGACACTATAAAATAGGGAAAGGAGTAAGCTTTAAACTTAGTAAGTCTATATGTAAACAATAAGCATCATACCACATACTATGTAAAAACAATTCATATCCTCATAATCATGCTTACTCATTTCAAACCTGACCACATCCCCAAACACATATCATAAACATTGCTCACATATACTTGCACTTATACCCTGCACTCATCACCACAAAGTCACATGTAATTTCACTTAGATAAGTTTCTCGATGAACACTTCGGAATAATGTTAGGTACTTGGTGGTTTCGCACACAGCCCATCATTTAATAATTAACGAGGTGGTATTTCACACAGCCCACCAATAATCACATGTCTTCGGTGGTATCGCACACAACCCATCGTTAATAAACAACAAGGTGGTATCGCACACAGCCCACCAATAATAATAATTGCAGTGGTATCGCACACAGCCCACCAATAATCACACATTTACGGATGTTTATCTGTACCCATATTCCTATCCCGAAGGTTCATCCGAG
This sequence comes from Gossypium australe, assembly GCA_005393395.2. Classification (NCBI taxonomy): domain Eukaryota; kingdom Viridiplantae; phylum Streptophyta; class Magnoliopsida; order Malvales; family Malvaceae; genus Gossypium; species Gossypium australe. The sequence goes on along the minus strand of CM016616.1, from coordinate 32,319,853 downwards.
GATTCCCTTATTTTCTACCATTTTCAATAAATCTCACCAATAAGCATTTACATCCACACCATGCATTAATAGGTAAAAACATACATAATAAGGATATATCGTTTACACATAAACTTACCTCGATACAAAATATGCCAGTTTGCAATTTAGTCCATAACCTTGCCTTTTCCCCGGTCAAGGTCGATTCCACGTTCTTCTTGATCTATAATGACATATTTAACTCATTAAATCACCACATTATTCAAAAAGTTTCTAAATTTCTATTTTGGTAAAATTTCTATTTTGCCCCTATACTTTTGTAAAATTACACTTTTTCTCCTAGGCTCGTAAAATGGAATGTGTTCATTTTTCTCATACCCAAGCCTAGCCGATTCATATTCTCTCTTATAGCAACTCACAATTTCAACTATTTCACACATTTATCATCTATTTTATAACTTTTAAAAAAAAAGTCCTATTAGGAGTTTTCATGCAAATTCCTTTCAAAAAACTTGTTTATTTAACAACCATAATTCATTTTCTTCCCTAAAAACTTAGCAAACAATATAAACACTCTCATGGAAAATCCCTAAACTTTCAACCATTTTGTAAAATGGTCCCCTCTTTAGCTTAAGCATTAGGGGTTCCAAAAACACAAAAATCATCAAGAATAACCATCATAATCACTTACTTGTAAGAGGATAGCTTGGTTGAAAGTTTAAGCTTCAAAACCCCTATTTCTTGCAAAAAAAATCGGTGGAGAATGAAGGAGAATGAAAAAAAAGATGAAAGCTTTCTTAGTTTTCTCTTATTTTATTCATTAATCACCTAACACTACCAAACATTGACTAAATTAAGCCTCTTGTCCCCCCTATGGCTAGCTATGACCTTTAGAAAGACCTAATTTTACATTAAGGGCCTCCAATTAAAATTTTATAGCTATTTGGCACCTCTAGCGTGTAAAATATAACTTTCGCACTTTATGCGATTTAGCCCCTATTTCACAATTTAGCATACAATCAATAAAATTAATGCACCAAAAATTTTCATGCATTCATATAATCAAGCCATAACTCATAAAATAATATTAAAAATAATTTCTCTGACCTTGAATTAGTGGTTCCGAAACCACTATTCTGACTAGCCCAAAAATCGGGATGTTACAACTCTCCCCCCTTTAGAGATTTTCGTCCCCAAAAATCTTATTGATAAAGAGGTTTGGGTACTTTTCTCTCATGGTTTCTTTCGGTTCCCACGTAGCCTCTTCTACACCATGCTTTTGCCACAACACTTTCACTAAGGCTATGCTTTTGTTCCTCAACTGTTTTACCTCTCGAGATAAAATCTTAATTGGTTCCTTTTCATAGGTCATATCCGATTGTATCTCAATTTCAGTCAGAGGAATCACATGTGAAGGATCGGAACGATATCATCGCAACATCGACATATGAAATACGTTGTGTATTTTCGCTAACTCCACCGGAAACGCTAACTAGTAAGCTACTGGTCCAATCCTTTTCGTAGTCTCATACGGCCCTATGAAATCGGGGACTCAACTTGCCCTTTCGACCAAATCTTAATATTTTCTTCCACGGGGATACTTTCAGGAATACTTTATCGCCCACCTGAAACTAATTTTCTTTCCTTTTTAAATTCGCATATGACTTTTGTCGATCTGAAGCAGCTTTCAAACTATCACGGATCACTTTCAATCTCTTCAGTTTCTTTAACCAAATCAACCCCGTGTATTTGCTTCTCACTAAGCTCGGTCCAATACAGTGGAGTCCGACACTTGCGAACATATAATGCTTCGTACGATGCCATTTGTATACTCGACTGATAACTATTGTTGTAGGCAAATTCAACCAAAGGTAGATATTTTTCCCAACTACCTTTGAACTCTAAAACACAGCATCGGAGCAGATCCTCGAGAACTTGAATCACTCTTTCGGATTGGCCATTGGTTTGTGGATCGAACGCAGTACTGAAATTCAATTTTGAACCCAAGTCTTCTTGCAACTTTTTCCAAAACCTCGAAGTAAACCTTGGATCTCTATCCGAGATAATAGACATTGGCACCCCATGTAATCTCACAATTTCAGCAACATACAACTCAGCCAACTTGTCAAGTGAGTAATAAACACGCTCCGATATAAAGTGAGCCGATTACGTTAATCTATCAATGATAACCCACACAGTATCTTTCTTTTTCATAGTCATAGGTAACCTAGTTACAAAATTCATCGTGATTCGGTCCCATTTCCACTTGGGAACTGTCACTGGCTAAAGTAATCCAAAAGGTACTTGATGCTCCTCTTTCACTTGTTGACAGATCAAACACTTTGTCACAAATTCAGAGATATCTCTTTTCATACCCGACCACCAATACAACTTCTTGAAATCATTATACATTTTTGTACTGATCGGATGTACTGATAAACAACCATTGTGTGACTCATGTAAAATTTTTCGAATCAACTCATCATCTATAGGTACACAAAATCTATCACGAAACATCATACAATTATCTGAACCAACCCAAAAATCAGAGTTATTTCCTGATTCACACTGAGCTCTCTTAACTTGCATTTCACTATCATTCTTTTGAGCTTCTCGAATCTGCTACAAAAATAATGGTCTAGCCCTTAACTCGACCAAGATAGAACCATCATCAAACAATGCTAAGCTCGTACTTATGGCTCTCAAAGCATATAGGGATTTTCTGCTCAAGGCATCGACAACCACATTCGCTTTCCCCGTATGGTGATCGATTACTAGCTCATAATCCTTCAATAATTCGAGCCACCGCCGCTGTCGCAAAATCAAATCTATTTGGTTCATCAAGTATTTCAAACTCTTATGATCGATAAAGATTCGGCATTTCTCTCCATACAAATAATGACGCCAAATCTTTAAAGCAAAAGCGATAGCAACCAACTCTAAATCATGAGTCAGATAATTCTTTTCATGCAGTTTTAGCTGTCTCGAGGCGTAAGCTACTACTTTACCCTCTTGCATTAGCACACAACCAAGACCATTCATTAACACATCACTGTAGATTACAAACTCCTTTCCCGACTCAGGTTGTACCAAAACCGGTGCTTCAGTCAACAATGCTTTCAGTTTCTCGAAACTCTGTTGGCACCTCTCGGTCCATTCAAACTTAACATCTTTATGTAGCAGTCTCGTCATCGGTGTATTAATCATGGAGAACCCTTTAACGAACCGTTTGTAGTAACTTGCTCAGCCTAAAAAGCTCCTAATCTCTGACACATTCCTCGACGATTTCCATTCCATAATAGCTGAGAACTTGATCAACTCTAATTCCATCACCCGAAACAATGTCTCCTAAGAATCCGACCTCTCAGAGCCAAAACTCACTCTTGTTAAACTTAGATACAACTGTTTGTCTCTTAAAGTTTGCAAAACGGTTCTCAAGTGCTCCGTGTGCTCACTTTAATCCTGAGAATAAATTAGTATGTCATCAATAAAAACGATACGGTTCATTAAATCCATAAAGATCACAAGAGCATTCGTTAAACCAAAAGGCATGACGAGGAACTCGTAATGGCCATACCTCGTCTGAAATGTAGTTTTCGGCACATCTTGCTCCTTGACTCTCAATTGGTAATAGCTAGACCTCAGGTCAATTTTAGAAAACACCGTGGCTCCTTTTAATTGGTCGAACAAATCGTCAATCCTTGGGAAATGATACTTATTCTTCACTGTCACCTTATTGAGCTATACGTAGTCTATACACAGTTTCATCGACCCGTCTTTCTTCTCCACAAAAAAGTACCGGAGCACCTCACGGTGAATAGCTCAGTCTTGAAAAGCCCTTATTTGATAACTCTTGCAACTAAAAATTCAACTCTTTTAACTCCAACGAACATCCTAGATGGGGCAACCGAAATAGGTGTTGTACCCGGAACTAACTCAATGCGAAACTCGACCTCTCTAACTGGAGGCAATCCAGGTAACTCTTCTAGAAACATGCCCGGATACTCGTATACCACAGGTACTGATTCAATCTTTACTTCTGACTCTTGGGTATTTAACACAAATGCGAGATAGGACTCATACCCTTTTCTCATGTATTTCTCAGCTACCATAGACAAAATCACTACAGTAAAACTATCTGATTTACCTGATTCAACCCGAATGATATCTCCTTCTACACATCTCAGTTCAATAAACTTACTACTAGAGTTTACTAAAACATTATGAGCAATCAACCAATCCATACCAAGAATTAGGTCAAATTCATCAAACAGCAACAACATGAGATTAGCCGAAAAACAGTAACCTCTAATCGTCAAGGGGCAATTTCTACACACTTTGTTAACCAGCACATGCTTGCCTAACGGGTTTGACACTTTTATCACAAATTCTGTAGACTCAACAATCATATTCATGCTAGATACCAATTTCATGCAAATATAGGAATAGGTAGACCCCGGATCAATCAAAGCAACAATAGAGATATCATGAAGAGCAAAAGTACCCGTAATTATGTCTGGAGATGATGCCTCTTCGCGAGCGTGAATGGAATAAGTCCTTGTAGGTGCTCTACTCTCTGATCTCACAGCAGAATCTCTAGGCCCACCTCTACTACTAGTCCCACTTCCCGGGTTCCTCTGTGGTCTACCCCTCGAAGGTACATTACTCGGTCTTTCTCATCCTTCTCAGGACAGTTTCGAATGAAGTGGTATGGTGAACTGCACTTGTAGGAAATTCGATTATTTCCCCAACACTCCCCAGTATGTTGTCTACCATAATTTGGACACTTGGGTTTATCTGATTTTGCATTACCCACACTTGTCATCGAGGTGGCTTGAACTCTAGAGCCCGAGTATGTGTTACCACGATCTCGGTGTGAATACCCAGCTAAAGCAGTTATTCTACGGTTCGCTTCTTTGGATCTCTTTGATTGGCTCTGGAACGACTTACTCATGGCCTCTTCCTTGCATCTCAGGCCTCAATCATAGCTTTTCTCTTTTCCTTATTCAACTCTTCAGCCTTGCAAGCTCTATCGACCAATACTACGAATTCTTTCAACTCCAAGATCCCAACTAGCAATCTAATATCCTCATTTAGTCCATCTTCGAACCTCTTGCACATAATAGTTTCTGTGGACACAAACTCTTGAGCGTACTTATTGACTCTAACAAATCCACGCTCATACTCTGCTACAGACATTCTTTTTTCAATTCAAGAAACTCTTTCCGTTTCTGATCAATAAATCACTGGCTTATGTACTTCTTTCGGAACTTTTCTAAGAAGAAATCCCATGTCACTCACTCCCTTGGAACTACAGATGTCAGTGTTTTCCACCGGTGGTATGTCGAGTCCCTCAGTAATGACAGCGCATTTTAAGCTTTCATTGGGTGTACAAGAAATTTCATCGAATACCCGCATAGAGGCCAGAACTCTGCTTTCTGAGGGTCATCATCTATGTTGGCTATAAATTCTTCGGCCCCTTGCTTTCGAAGCTTATCGATCAGGAGTTTAGTCATTCTTACTAAATCTATACCCTGAGGAGCTACAGGGACTGGCTGAGGTATAGGAGGGGGTTGAGGAGGTTGAGCATTAGGATTTGCTCATACAAACTCAGTGTATCAATTACTCATCATATGGAGAAAGGCTTCTCGAGCCTCTTCTCGTTGACCCAAAGTCCCGGGTCTACTTTCTACAAGCGCGGTCCCTTGCGCGAGAGTTGACGCATTACTAGCAGCATCAGTAGCAGCTCGGTTGGGATCCATTTACTATATGAAAACACAGTTTAAAATTATCAAGAGTCATCACACTATTAATATTTTTATGGCATGTATAGCCAGACTCTCACACACGCTACAGTAGCCCGAGAACTGACTAAACGATAGCTCTGATACCACTAAATATAACACCCCTTACCCGTAGTCAACACCAAATCCGGGTAAGAGGCATTACTGGACTTAACTTACTCAAACATACAACATCGAGTCATAAAATTTCATTTCAACTTAACACTTTTCATTCGAGTTCATAACGTCCCTCTTATAGGTCCCGAGACCTTAAACATACTTACAAAGTGGTTTGGGACTAAACCGAGAAATTTTAAACAATTAGAAAATTTTGACACAAAACAGGGCCACACACCCGTGTGAAGAAAAGGACATGCCTGTGTGGAACTTCACATGCCCGTGTTCCACACCCGTGTGGATTTATTACTCATTTCAAACCTACAGGGGTTTTCACACGGCCAGACACACGCCTGTGTCTATCACACGGCCACGACACAGCTATGTCTTAGCCCGTGTGCAAAAACCTTGGCATTCTGTTCTGACATCATCACCCCATAAATGTCACACGGCCAAGACACACGCCCGTGTCCTTCGACCATGTGGCGACTTAAATTCCTAATTCAGGTGCAGACTTCACACGGCCTGGGCACACGCCATATCCTATGGTAGTGTCTTCCACACGTTTGAGACGCACGGTCGTGTCTCCACCCGTGTGGTTACTACTAAGCATACTGACTTGCCAACTTAGCACGCAGGGGGACACACGGCCTAACAACACGCCTATGGGGCAGACCGTGTGTCACAACGGCCTAGACACACGCCCATGTGTCTAACCGTGTGGACAAAAACAAGGCTATTTACCAAGCCCTCATTGCCACCCCTACTTGCACCATCATAAACCACATTAATTAACTAACTTATCCATGCATAAATACCCCAATTAAACAACCATACAACTTGTACATTCATGAATAACTTCATCATTTCATAGATTAATAAGAAAGAGCCATTAATTATGGCCTTATACAAAAGAATTCATCTTTGAATGAGTCAACACATTTGGCCAAAACAATATGACATTCAACTAAGTCTAGTCCCTATACATGCCATACTCAAATTGCTAAATCTAACTATACCAAGATGTGCTGATAGTGTGGGTGATCTTTTGATTATCTCCGTATTCCGAGCTGGCTCTTCGGCATTATAAAACAAGGGAAAAGCGAAAGGAGTATTCTTTAAGCTTAGTAAGCTTATATGTAAATAATAAGCATTATACCACATACTATGTAAAAACAATTCATATCCTCATAATCATGTTTACTCATTTCAAACCTTACCACATCCTCAAACACATATCATAAACATTGCTCACATATAGTTGCACTTATACCCTGCACTCATCACCACAAAGCCACATGTAATTTCACTTAGATAAGTTTCTCAATGAGCACTTTGGAATAATGTTAGGTACTTGGTGGTTTCACACACAGCCCACCATTTAATAAGTAACAAGGTGGTATCGCACACAGCCCACCAATAATCACATCTCTATGGTGGTATTGTACGTAGCCCACCAATGGCAATAAATACGATGGTATCGCACACAGCCCATCGTTAATAAACAACAAGGTGGTATCGCACACAGCCTACCAATAATCACACATTTACGAATGTTTATCTGTACCCATATTCCGATCCCAAAGGTTCATTCGATGATTCCCTCATTTTCTACCATTTTCAATAAATCTCACCAATAAGAATTTACATCCACACCATGCATTAATAGGTAAATAGTAAGGATGTATCGTTTACACATAAACTTACCTCGATACAAAATATGTCAGTTTGCAATTTAGTTCGTAACCTTGCCTTTTCCCCTGTCAAGGTCGATTCCACGTTCTTCTTGATCTATAATGAAATATTTAACTCATTAAATCACCAAATTATTCAAAACATTTCTAAATTTCTATTTTGGTAAAATTTCTATTTTTCCCCTATACTTTTGCAAAATTACACTTTTTCTCCTAGGCTCGTAAAACGAAATGTGTTCATTTTTCTCACACCCAAGCCTAGTCGATTCATATTCTCTCTTATAGCAACTCACAATTTCAACTATTTCACACATTTATTATCTATTTTACAACTTTTACAAAATAGTCCTATTAGGAGTTTTCATGCAAAGTCCTTTCACAAAAGTTGTTTATTTAACAACCATAATTCATTTTCTTCCCTAAAAACTCAGCAACCAACATAAACACTCTCATGGAAAATCCTTAAACTTTCAACCATTTCGTAAAATGGTCCCCTCTTTAGCTAGCTTAAACTTTTGGGGTTCCAAAAACACAAAAATCATCAAAAATAACCATCATAATCACTTGCTTGCAAGAGGATAGCTTGGCTGAAAGTTTAAGCTTCAAAACCCCTATTTCTTACTGAAAATTCGGTGGAGAATGAAGGAGAATGAAAAAAAGATGATAGCTTTCTTAGTTTTCTCTTATTTTATTCATTAATCACCTAACACAACCAAACATTGACTAAATTAAGCCTCTTGTCCCCCCTATGGCCGACTATGACGTTTAGAAAGGCCTAATTTCACATTAAGGGCCTCCAATTAAAATTCTATAGCTATTTGGCACCTCTAGCTTGTAAAATAGAACTTTCACACTTTATGCGATTTAGCCCCTATTTCACAATTTAGCATACAATCACTAAAATTAATGCTCCAAAAATTTTCATGCATTCATATAATCAAGCCATAACTCATAAATTAATATTAAAAATAATTTCTCCAACCTCGATTTAGTGTTTCCAAAACCACTATTCTGATAATCCCCAAAATCGGGCTATTACATATAGAACTCTTTGTGGTTGAAGCTTGCTTAGTGGAAGAATCAATTGACAAATGGGTTATTGATTTTGGAGCCACTAACAATGTGTGTGTTTTTTTATAGAGGTTTAGTAAAACAGAAGTCTTTGTGACAGGAGCCTCTCGTTGTGAACTAAAGATGGGAGCTATGTTTCAGCTGGAGTAGTGGGAGAAGTTATTTTACATTTTGATAATTTTAGGAAGATTTTTTTAAAATACGTGTTTTATGCACCTCATTTTAAGAGGAATTTAATTTTTGTAGCATGTTTATTTAATGACGATTATTCCGTGACGTTCAATAAAGGTATTGCTATTCACAAAAATTGTTCTTTAATTTGTAATGGATGGATGAAAACAATCTCTACTTTATCAAACCAAATAACTACTCAATTCTTCAAACTGAAATGGTGAATAACTAGCTTAAAACTTCTCACTCTAATAAGGGGTACTTATGGCACTTAAGACATGGTCATATTAAGCAAGAAACAATCACTAGACTCGTGAAATATGGTCCCTTAAGTATGCTTACGGAAGTTACTCTTCCACAATATGGATATTTCTTGGAAGGTAAGATGATATGAGGTCTTTTAATGCGAAAGGTACAACGACCAACCAACCTTTAGAACTTGTGCACACTGATATATGTGGTCCCATGAGCATCAATGCCAAAGAAGGTTACGATTATTACATGACTTTCATCAATAACTATTCTCAATATGGATATGTCTATCTAATGCACAAAAAAGGTGAAACCTTTGATAAATTTCGAGAGTTTCGTGTGGAAGTGGAAAATAATTTTATTGATCCATAAAAAATCTTCGGTTTGACCGAGGTAGGGAATATTTGTCCGATGAGTTCTTAGGATATCTCATAGATAATGAGATTTTATCCCAGTTGATTGTGCCAGGGACTCCAAAGCAAAATGACATAGCTGAGAGAAGGAACAGAACCTTACTTGACATGGTTCATTCAATGTTAAGCTATTCACAACTCCCTACTTCCTTCTAGGATATGCGATACAAACGACTTGCTATATTTTGAATAATGTGCCAACCAAGTATACTTGTAAGACACCTTATGAACTTTGGCATAGAATGAAACCCACTTAAAATCATCTTATAATATGAGGTTGTCCAGCACAAGTTTTGAATAAGGATGTGAAGAAGTGGGTGCACGAATAGAATTATGCATGTTTGTAGGATATCCAAAAGGAAAAAAAGGTGGATTATTCTACAATCCAAAAGATAGTACGATTAAAGTTTCTACTCATACTTCTTTCATTGAGGAAAGTTACATGGATAACTTTAAGCCTTGAAGTAAAGTGATACTCAAGGAATTTTCGGGAGTTGTAGAACAATCACCAAGTTTAATTGTCGAGAAAATTGTAGAAAGACCTGCAAACAATCAACAACATAGGAGAATCCTTCGTAGTGGGAGATTTTCTAAGAAATTGGACTCCTTCATATATGATGATTGTATTTATAATACAGAAGCCAATCATGAGGATGATGATCCACTCACTTACAATGAGGCTATACAAGACGTTGATTCCAAGTTCTAAAAAAAGGACATGGATGCCGAGAAGGATTCTATAGAATCCAATACGGTGTGGAAACTTGTTGACAATGATCATATTAATCATTAAGAAGACACAATGGTGACAATGAGATAAAATAAGATTGTATTGAGTGAACGAATTTAACTCAAAGAAATCAATAATGTCATATGGGGGTAACTCTAACCTCCCCAACCTGACCTAGACGTTGGAACCGAATTTGATAGACTACATCAGCCACCAAGATGGCCTAGCAGGGTTATCAGAGTTTTTTGAAAACAATTATTTTAAAGAATCTATTTAATTTAATAAAAAAACTTAGTTTTAAAGTTGTTTTACTATTCCTTAACATTTTAATTATCATCTAGCAACGGAAAAGATGTCATTTATTTATGTATTTAATAAAATCGGGGTTTATGCTTACTAATTAATAATCAAAGCATAATATCTTAAGAGTTCGAATAAAATGTCATGCAAAATAAAAGAAAACCTAAGTCTTAAATCCTATGCCACAGTTTAATTAAAACATTACAGTTCGACTAAGCCCTAATAAATTGAAAATAGAATGGATTGTGCCGAGGCCCTTTGTATGTTGTACCCGTGTCCTAACTTAGTGGGTTGTCTATAAGGATAAAAATTTAAGGGGGCTGAGCTTTGATGCTCAGTGTAAGTCCATATACAGTAAAATCAAAGAAATAGTTGTTAAGACACATTAATAAACATTGCATGGAATAATCATATATCAATTTAGTTCATAGTATCGGTTTTACAACACAACCATCATTAATATATCAGAACTCACAATAAAAAATTTTAGAATAACCAAATTCTCAGATTTGCCCACAATAATCATATTCCTACACATATATACATACATATTCATGCGTATGTAACATAATAATTTTCTAAATTTGTATGCACATGATTTAAATGATATCATACAGTTTCAGGTTTAAACAGAATAAATCCTACCCCATCGCTACACACCATAATGGGAGTTTCCCAGAACTCTCTTCTCCAACACACTGGGATGTGGGTAAACCACTACTGGTTCACAGATAATAACTGTCATTTGGCTATGGACACACAACAAGTCCCCGCGATTGGAATCCACCTTTGGCTGTGGGTTCATAGCAAAATTCCTGCAGATGAAACTTGCTTTTTGGTTGTTAATTTTACAACAAAAACCCGCCTTTGGAATTGAACTTTGGTTGGGGATTCATAGCAATAGCCGCAAATGGAATTTGCCTTTGGCTTTGGGTACACATCAATTTGCAGATAAGAATTGTCGCATGGTTGTAACTTTACACTGCCATTTTTCATGCAGATTTCTTCCCCCGTACATATCTTCCAACCCATGCAATGTATTATGACATATTGAATTTAGAAGAAATATGATAGCATTTAATGTACTAATACATGGAAAATCAGTAACATAGTTAGACTTTTTCATGTATTCTATTTTTAGTATCATAGGCATGTTGTTTCATACAATCGCAAATATAGATATAGTAGTAATGTATACTAATCATAATTCATACAATTATTCATAAATATAAATAAATACTGCCATAAATCGATCAGTCTTAAATTCTATCATACTTCTTTTCATCAGGGACCTAATTGCATATTTTAATTCACTAAAAGTATTTTGAACTTATTCAGTGACTAATATGATCAAAACATAAAATTTTGGGACAAAACTATAAATTTTGAGTTACATGGGACAGATGGCCATGTGATCGAACTATTTAGGAAACCATGGACCGTGTGGAGGGGGTACATAGTCGTGTGGCTAGGCCGTGTTGGAGACTATGGTTGTGTAGTGTTTCTAAAAATCAACATATAGGGAAGACAAGACCGTGTGAAGGGTCCTAGGCCATGTGAAAAGAGAAAAATTGGGGTTTCAAGGGGGACATGGCTGTGTATTGTGGTCGTATGGTCCACATAGGCGGCCCACATGCCCATGTGGTCTAACCTAGACTCTATTTACATCGATTTTCTTATAAAATAATACACACATAACTTCTAGCATCTTGAACAATGGTCTTTATGTCCAAGACTAATTCAAAATACCTACAACATTTCTTTCAAGTGACAATTACACGAGAATTAATATCAATTTTCAAGATTTATCAAAATTGTCAAGATTTTCGGGAAAACTCGTAAAAGATTTTTAATTGATTTGAAATATTTGACAAGAACGATGTTATTCCAAAATTTTTGGGATCTACCTAATTTGAAACAAGAATACTTATCGATCTTTGATGGGATTTTTAAGATTATTGATGATAAATTCGACGCTGGGAGGGAGAACGGGCTAAATCATGAATTCATTTTGATTTGAGATTTCAAAAGATTATTTTCTAGCAAAGAATGTAAAAAGTTTATGAAAAGAAAAATGGGAATAAAAGAAAATGATGTATTGAAAGTGAAAAGAGGAAAAATTCTAATCGGGGTTGAAAAAGAAGTAAAAATTCAAATGTAATTAGGTAAAGAGATTAAATAGTTAAGGTTTAAAAAAATTGAGGGGTTCAATGGTAAAATACCCTTTTTTGCTGAAAATGAAGAAAAAGAAGTGAGGGAAATGAGTTTGGCATCGCTTGAACTTGGGTGCAAAGGAGAATGAGAGTGCTTAACCATTAGGCTGCTTCCCTTTCTTGGCTTATTTCTACCATATTTATTATATATCTTAGTTGGCCTTAGTTCCTTGGTTTATAAAATAAAATAGAAGAAAATGGAAAGAGTAGGGGTTTGAACCTTGGTTCTCTAAGAAGTATCCTAAGCTTTTAACCATCAAGATTAAAGCTCATTTCTTTGTGATTAATTAAATTTCTAACCCTATTTATTTTGGGGTGTTACAGTTCTCCTCTCCTTAAAGAAATTTCATCCTCAAAATTTACTTGGTTCGAATAGGTGAGGATATTGTTGACAAAACTTGTCTTCTATTTCCCATGTCGCTTCCTCGACTCCATGGTTTCACCATAGAACTTTAACTAGAGGGATTTGCTTCATTCTTAGAACATTTACATCACGTTCTAAAATTTGCATTTGTTCTTCTTCAAAGGAAAAATTCAGTCATACCTCGATCTCTTCGATTGAAACATTATGAGAAAGTTCAGAACGACAACGTCTCAACATAGAGACATGGAAGACGTCGTGGATTCAGTCCAGTTCGGGAGGTAATTTGAGTTGGTAAGCAACTGTGTCAATTCTTCTAAGGATTTGGTAGGGTCCTATGAATTGTGGACTTAACTTACCCTTTCAATCGAACCTTAATAGCTTTCACCATGGGGACACTTTCAGAAAGACTTGATCGCCGACACTATACTCAATGTCTTTTCTCTTTAAATCTTCATACGACTTCTGTCTATCGGAAGCCGCTTTTAGTGTTTCCTAAACTAGTTTTATAATCCCCTAGGACTCTTGCCCTAACTTGGGACCCAAAACTTTTCTTTCACCTAATATGATCCAACACAAAGGAGTTCGACATTTACATCCATATAGGGCCTCATAAGGTGACATTTGGATGCTCGATTGGAAGGGTTTAGGGTTTAAAACTTTTGGCTAAGGGTAAAAGTTCTTCCCAACTACCTCAAAATTCGATAATACAATCTCTTAACATATCTTCCAAAATTTGTATCACCCACTCGGATTGCCCGTCAAATTGCAGATGGAAAGCAATGTTAAAAACGAAGTGGGTTCCTAAAGAATCTTGCACCTTCTTCCAGAATCGAGATGTAAAACGGGGATCTCAATCCAAAATAATTGATATGGGCACCCCATATAACCTCACTATCTCAAAATGTATAACTTTGCCAGTTTCTGTAATGAATAATCCTCGCGCACAGGTAAGAAGTGTGCTGACTTAGTTAACCGGTCTACTATCACCCAAATTGAATCTTTCTTAGTGGGTGTTAAGGGTAACCCATTAACAAAGCCTATCATTATTCACTCACACTTCCATTATGGTATTTTGATGTGTTGCAACAATCCTAAAGGAAATTGATGCTCAACTTTTACTTGTTGAAACATTAGGCACTTGACCACAAATTTCGTTACATCTCATTTCAATCTCGGCCACGAGTAAAATTCCTTTACATCCCGATACATCTTGTTCCCTCCAAGATGCATGGCATAAGGGCTAGCATGCACTTCCTAGAGTATGGTTTGTCTTAACTCATTTTCATTCAGCACACAAAACCTTCATTAGAAACATAATATGTCATCATCATTAAAACCTAAAATTATCGGTCTCTCCCTCTTCTACTTGCTTAATTCAATGTAACAAGGTTATATCTAAGGCTTGTTTAGCTTTGATCTCATCGACTAAGGTGGTTTTACTTGGAATTATGGTAACAAGCCTCCATCATTCACTAAACTTAATCGAGCAAGCATTGCCCTTAATCCGGTTGTCTGTTTTCGACTTAGGGCATCTTCAACAACGTTGGCTTTCCCGAGTTGGTATTCAATTACACTATCATAATATATTAACAGTTCTAACCACCTCCGTTACCTGAGGTTCAATTCTTTTAGGGTGAGAAGGTATTTAAGGCTCTTATAATCAGTGTAGATGTAACAGTTCTCCCTATATAAGTAGTGCATCCATATCTTTAGTGCAAAAACTAATGCAACCAGCTCTAGGACATGAGTCGGGTATTTGCACTTATGTTGCTTCAACTACCTTGACACATAAGTCACTACTTTACCGCCTTGCATCAACACACAACCAAGGCCGGTATAGGATGCATCACTGTACACCACATATTCTTTCCCCTATTCAAGCTGAATTATTACAGAAACTTGGGTTAACATCGCCTTAAGCTTTTTAAAGCTGGTTTGTTGCTTGTTCGTCCACCTAAATGGGAAATCATTTCTCAACAACTTAGTTAGGGGTACAGTTATTAAGGAAAACCCTTCAACAAATCTACGGTAATACCCAGCCAAACCCAGAAAATTACGAATTTCGGAAACATTTTTGGGTTATTTCCATTCAATGATCTCTTCTATCTTCTTTGGATCTACCCGAATACCCTTTGCTAATACTACATGACCCAAAAACATAACCTCCTTAAGCCAGAATTCTCATTTATTAAGTTTAGCATATAACTTCTTTTCATGGAGGATTTGTAGAACCTTCCTAAGGTTCTCTTCATGTTCATGTTCGAATTTGGAATAAACTAGGACATCATCTATGAATACAACAACGGATTGATCAAGGAAGGGTTGGAACACTCGATTCATAAGATCCATGAAAGCAGTAGAAGTAATGGTCAAATCGAATGAAATTACAAGGAACTCATAGTGGCCATAACGGATTCTAAAAGCAATTTTGGGTACATCTGTATCCTTCACCATAAGTTGATAATACCCTGGGTAGAGTATGCCCAAAGACCAATCATGAGATGATTGTAATCACATACTCATATTAGCTTGTTTATTAACATAAAACATTGCCATTATTATTTCAGTTTCTTTTTCTATGAATATAAATAATTGAATTGCAATAAAGTCCTAAAAATTATGATTATTCTTAAAAAGGTCCTTAGTAAAGTATTATAGTGGGCTTGGACAACAATAATGCATTGAGACTAATGCGTAGTTGATTGATGACAAAGAATTGTCATTGACATAGGGATGTCAAAATCAATACATGAGTATGTGTTAGAGAACAACATATTGGACTGACCCACTATGAGTATGCCTCTTGGATTATATTACTCATAGTGATAACTATATATATGATCCTCATACTTGAGATCATCATTGTCCCAACATCGTGATTCATATATTTTGATACAGTCAAAATGTTTATCGTAACATGTTGTGCTATAAAGACTGATGTTGGATATACCACAATCCATGTAGTGGGATATAGTTGATCAAGAAAAGATTTATCCCTCCTACATAATGGGAGCAATATCTTAGGCCTCTTGATGGAGTGAGACTAGAATTGCATAGCCATGCTCAAATAAGTTGATACGAGATATCACACTTATTTGTTTATTGTAGTCTACTCATGTAACACCTCTAACCCGAATAACCATATACTCAAATTGGTCATATTTTTCAACTAACTTCTATATAATTTTATGCCAAAACATACCATTTGATTTACCTATCCAATTCACACCAATTGATACCAAAAGTGACATTTATCAACTAGCATCAATAGTCATCTATGTCATTTATAACAAATGTATCAAATCACCACATTCAAACATATCACAAGATATTTATAACATGCATTTTAACTACCATTCCATGTTAATTCATTCAAGCATCATGAGCCAAGATCTCAACCACTTTAAAGCCAAATATTTACATACCAAAACTAGTTCATCTCATTCCCCAAAATACCATAAACACAAGCCAAAGCAAATGGCTACTTCAACAACCAAAATACCTATACATGCCATTATAACGAAAACTTAAAACACCAAAAGTACTGATATAGTCGATGGATAGTGTAATATAACTCTGACAAGCTTCCAACCCGAACGAGCTTTCAGTTCACTATAAAATACGAAAAATAACACAGAGTAAGCATAAAATGCTTAGTAAGTTCGTATACTGTAAAACAAAACTTACCATTTCAATACATAATAAGTAAGTTAAACATGGCATAATCCAACCACAACTTGGCCAAAGCCTAAGCATGTACACCAAACATGTTAGCCATTTAATCATATCACATAGGCAATATAATCATGGATGAGCACAACATTAAATCATGTATCATATGCATATATCATACTTTTCAACTCTCGATATACCATGTATCACCATTTCAATGAAATTCACATGTGTCCAAGTCTTAGTTCGTATCAAACTCTTACCATTTCCTTTCCAAATAATGCCATTGAACCATTTAGGATATCGTTGGATACCTGGGATAACTCACACATGGTGTGCTAAATCATATAACTATAACCCGTCAATTCCAGTACATGTATGCTAACAAGAGCTATGAATCAGAATGCTCGCATGAGCTGTAAAAATGGACCTGCTTGATAAACCGTAATATAAACATATTTTAATCCCACATTTAGCATACTTTTGGATGATTTAAGCCTTGAATTGTGGAATTTGGTACTCCTAATCCTTTAATTTCATGTTTTATACTTAGGAAAGCACCGGAGGATGAAAAGAATGAGAAACTGGCCGAAAACAGAGTAAATGGGCCAAATCACAAAATCAACACGGCCTGGGCCCGAGATCACATGGTCGTGCCTCCTTAACAGACCTGAACACGGCCTGGCCACGATTCACACGGGCGTGTGCCAAGGGCGTGTCCCTGCCGTGACAAAGAGGAATTCTATTCAAAATAGGGTACTTAGAGGCAAAGAAAGCCATTCTAAAAGCCTATATAAACACCCTAGAGGCCAACCTTCAGGGGGCGTCCAGTTAGGCCGAAGAGCCGAGCTAGAGAGGCCAGAATTGTGGATTTACTCGAAGAAAGCCAGTTGATTCATCTCAAGAAGCCGGAGTTATACTCAAGACGGAGGATTTTCTCTTCAATTCCTTCAGGGGGTTTTAGGATTTTTCTTATGTTTTGTTTTATATTCTAAGATGTATTCTTTTATAATTATGAACTAAACCCATCAAATACGTGAGGGGGACGAAACCTAAGACGGATCTTGTTATTGTTTTCTGAACTATATGATAAATGCTTGATTTGTTCTTAATTACGTGTTCTTAATTCTTGATTTGATATTTCTGGATATTGATTCAAGTATTGATGTGCTTAGGCAGAGGAGGAATAGACCCTATCTAAGAGTAGATCTAGCATAATTAAGCGGAGTTGATCGCAACCCTAGAGATAGGATGACGAAAATCTACCGGATTAGGGTCAAACCTAATATGGGAGTCCATAGATCGAGTTAATGCAATTCTAGGGGTTTTAATTAGAAAGAAATTTCAATTAATCAACCTAGGGTTAGACGTTAGTAGCCTCGAGAGAGGTATTAATATACATTAGGGAATCCTACGGATCAAGTCAAGTGAATAAATTGTCTGGTTCAAAGTTAGATAACAAGTGAAGTCTAGGTGGATTCTTCCTCAGGTTTTTTCTTAATCAATTGGTTTTTCCCACAAGTATTTTCCCTAATTCATTCTCTTTGTCTTAGCATCTTTACCTTAATAGTTAGTTAATTTTAGATTAATTAATAATTCCTTTAATTCTTAGGCTAAATAATAAAAAGAAAGTTAGTATTAGTACTTTTGGTTCCTTTGGGTTCGACAATCTGGTCTTGCCACTAAACTATACTACTGTTCGATAGGTGCGATTGCCTCAATCGTTGTCATAGTTAGTTTCTAGGCTCGATCATTCTTTATATAAATTTTTAAGACTCTGACACAATGATCACTGCTCACACGAGCTGTGGGTCAGAATATAGCTACACGATGTTGCTCACACGAGCTGTGGAGTACCCACAACACATGCCAGACCTCAGCCATCGGTAGGACGTTCAGGACAAGCACCCGAAACATGTAACCCTAATGACATGTCATTTGTATCCTATGAATTCCTAAGGTTCAAACGGGGCTCGGTAGTCAACATAACATCGTTGGATATGCGTTCGGTACATAAATATGAAAATTTGCAATACATGTATAATTCAATTAAAAACATATATATTCAATATAATCACACGAACTTACCTCGACGATTTAAACATAGATACGAATGCGACTAATCCGAAACTTTATCTTTGCCCCAATCTAAAGTGTGCAAGGTTTGTCTTGATCTAAATGGATAAATTCAGCTCAATTCAATAATTATTCTATTCAATTTAATCCAATTTCATAATTTAGCAAAATTACAATTTTGCCCCTATCCTTTTGATTTCTTTTCAATTTAGTCTCTAACTCATAAAATAGAAATTCATGAAATTTTCCCAAATTTCATATAGGTCCCTAGCAAGCCCTATATTTCATTTATTTCACAATTTTAGTATGTATAATTTTCTATTTTTCAATTTAATCCCTATTTAACAATTTTACGAAAAATCACTTAACAAACGTTGTTTATCTATCAACAACTAACCATTTTCTTCCATAAACCAACAAAACTCATACACATTCATTCATGGAAAAACTCTAATTGTTTAAATATTTCACAAATTAATCCCCGAGCTAGCTAGATTAAGCTACAATTATCCCGAAAAAATAAAAATCATTAAAAACGGGATGAAAATCACTTACATGCTTGCACTTGTACTAGTTGAATGTAAAAAGCCCTAAAATGGTGTTTTTTCCTTGAAGAATCGGTGGAGAAGATGAATGTATGAAGAAAATGTTGTGTTTTCTTTAATTTTAACCTTTAATTACTTAATTACCAAAACAACCTTAAAAATTATTCCAAATTTTAATAATACCAAGCCATGTACATCCACTATCTTCATTAAAGGTCTAATCACCACATAAGGACTCATACTTTAAGGTTCTATAGCTATTTAATACCTTTAGCTACTAGAACACTTCTTTTGCACTTTATGCAATTTAGTCATTTTTTTCAAATTAAGCATGCAAACGGTAAAATTTCTTAACGAATTTTTTGTACGGTACTACTATCATGCTATAGAAAATAAAATAATAATAAAATAAATATTTTGATGTCAGATTTGTGGTCTCAAAACCACTATTCTATTTTCACTAAAAATGGGTTGTTACAACTCTCCCTTAAAAGAATTTTCGTCCTCGAAAATCTTCCCTTAAAAGAATTTTCGTCTTCGAAAATCTTACTATAAAAGAGGTTCAAATATTGCTTTCTCGTAGCTTCCTCAGGTTCCCGGGTGGCTTCCTCTATCCTGTGTCGTTGCCAAATAACCTTTACTAAAGCTATGCTCTTATTTCTCAATTCTTTAACCTCTCGAGCCAGAATTTTGATCGGTTCCTCACTGTATGACACATCAAACTGAATTTCAACATCCACAGGTGAGATAATATATGAAGGGCCAGATCGGTACCGTCGTAACATAGATACGTGAAACACACTATGAATCTTTTCTAACTCTGACGACAAAGCTAATCGATACACTATGGGTCCGATTCTTTCAATAATCTCATACAGCCCAATAAATTGCGAGCTTAACTTCCCTTTGCGATCGAACCGAAGAACTTTCATCCAAGGCGATACTTTCAGAAACTCTCTATCACCGACTTGAAATTCAATATCTTTATCCTAAGCTGCTTTCAAACTATCTCGAATTAATTTTTCTTTTTCTTTAGTTTCTTGAATCAAATAAACCCCATGAATCTTTTTCTCACTAAGCCCAGTCTAGTATAATAGAGTTCGGCATACAAAGCTTCGTATAGTGCCATCTTTATGCTTGAATGATAATTATTATTATATGCGAATTCAATTAACGGTAAATATTTTTCCCAGTTGGCTTCGAACTCTAATACACAACAATGAAGCATATCCTCGATTATATGAATTACTCGCTTGGACTGACCATCGGTCTGAGGATGAAATGCAGTGCTAAAATACAACCGCGTACCTAGAGCTTCTTGTAACTTTTTCCAGAATCGTGATGTAAACCATGGATCTTTATCTGAAATAACAGAAATTGGTACCCCGTGCAATCTGACAATCATAGAAACATATAACTTAGCTAATCTCTCAAAGGATAAATCTGTATGTACCGGAATAAAATGTGTAGGCTTCGTCAGATGATCAACGACAACCCAAATTGAATCTTTCTTTCTCAGAGATAGGGGTAAACTCGATACGAAGTCCATTATAACTCGATCCCATTTCCATTCCAGTATTATCGCTGGCTGCAATAACCCAGAAGGTAATTGATGTTCAACTTTAACTTTCTGACAAACTTAGCATCTCGATAAGAAATTAGAAATCTCTCGTTTCATTCTCGGCCACCGGTACATCTGTTTCAAATCATGTACATTTTATTGCTTTCCTGATTAACAGACAAGCTACCATTATGGGCTTCGTGCAAGATTTTTCGAATAAGCTTTAGATTCTTCGGTACATAAATTCTTCCTTTGAACAACAAGCAATCATTAGGTCCAACTTGAAATTCTGAATTAGAAGTTGATTCACCCTGTGTCCGTTTAACTAGCAACTCATCATCACACTTTTGAGCCTCATAGATCTCCTGTAAAAAAATTGGTCTAGCTTTCAACTCAGCTAAAATTGAACCATCATCAGATAATGTCAGTCACATATTTATCGCTCGCAAAGCAAATAAAGACTTTCTACTCAAAGCATCATCAACTACATTCGCTTTACCCAGATAATAATCAATGATCAAATCATAATCTTTCAATAGTTCAATCCACCTGCATTGTCTCAGATTCAAATCTTTCTGTGACATTAGATACCTTAAACTCTTCTGATCAGTAAAGATGTGACATTTTTCACCATACAAATGGTGTCACCAAATTTTCAACACAAACACAATAGTTGCCAACTTTAAGTAATGTGTCGAATAATTCTTCTCGTGTGGCTTTAACTGTGTGGAAGCATAAGCTATTACTTTGCCTTCCTGCATCAAAACACAACCTAAACCATTTAAAGATGTATCGTTGAATGCTTTAAACTAATTGAAATTTTGCTGACATTTCTCGAACCATTCAAATTTTACATCTTTCTATAATAGTCGCATCATCAGTGTAGTTATCATCGAGAATCCTTTGACGAATATTCTGTAATAACTAGCTAATCCTAGAAAACTTCTAACTTCGAATACGTTTCTCGGTGGTTTCCAGTCAACAACTGCTGAAATTTTACTTGGATAAACTCTGATGCCTTCGGCTGATACTATATGTCCCAGAAAATTGACTTATCTGATCCAGAACTCACATTTACTAAATTTAGCATACAATTACTTATCACCCAGAGTTTGCAACACAATTCTCAAATGCTCGGCATGCTCAGACTCATCTCGTGAATAAATCAGAATATCATCAATAAAAACCACAACGAATCTGTCTAAATACTATCTGAAGATTTTGTTCATCAAATCCATAAATACTGCAGGTGCATTAGTTAAACCAAATAGCATCATAAGAAATTCATAATGTCCGTACCTAGTCTTGAATGCAGTTTTAGGCACATCCGAATCTTTAACTCGTAGCTGATAATAGCCAAAATAAAGATCAATCTTTGAGAATATTGTTGCACCTTTCAACTGATCAAATAGATCGTCAATTCACGTCAATGGATACTTATTCTTGATTGTAAATTTGTTGAGCTGACGATAGTCAATATACAATCTCATTGATCCATCCTTTTTCTTAACGAACAGAACAGGTGCACCCCAAGGTGAAAAATTAGGTCAAGCAAAACCCCTATCTGTCAATTCTTGCAACTGTGCTTTCAACTCTTTCAACTCGGTAGGAGTCATTCTGTATGGTGCTATTGATATCAGTGACGTCCCCGGTACTAATTCAATAGCAAACTCAACCTCTCTAATGGTGGTAATCTAGGTAACTCCTCTGGAAACACAGCAGGATACTCACAAACCACTGGCACTGATTCAAGCTTCGACTTAGATACTTTAGAATCCAATACATATGCAAGATAAGCATCACAATCCTTTCTCACATATTTTTGTGCTGACACAGCTGAAATAACAATATGCAGCCCACTCAAACTGTCTGATTCAATCCGGAGTGTCTCACCATTTTGACATTTCAATACAATAAGTTTTTGTCTACAGTTCACAATAACATCATGCAAAGTCGGTCAATCCATACCTAAAATCACATCAAACTCATCAAATGGAAATAGCTTCAAATCTGCTAGAAAATTGTGACCCCAAGTCATCAAAGGACAGTTGTTGCAAACTTTATCAACTAATACATATTAACCTAGAGGGTTCGACACTTTAACCATGAATTCAATAGACTCAATAGGTAATTTCTTACTAGATACTAAATTCATGCATACATACGAATGGGTTGATCTCGAATCAATCAAAGAAGTAACATCAGTATCAAAAATAAAGAAAGTACTAGTAATAACATCTAGCGTAGAAGCTTCCTCTCGTACGTGAATAACGTAAGCCCCAGCTGGTGCTCATGCTTCAGAACTTATAGCAGAGTCTTTCGTTCCACCATGGCTATTACTCACATTTTCAAGATTATGGGGTGGTCTACTTCTCGCAGCAATGTTGCTCGGTCTCATAGTCTGAACTTTTTCTTTCTCGAACTTTTCTGGGCAATCTCTAAGATAGTGTTCGAAGGAACCACAGTTGAAACATTCTCTATTCTCCTATCTACATTCACCATAATGTGGTCAATTACAGTGCCTGCACTCGGGCATGATATCTCTGACACTACACACACTCGCTACAAATGTAGCCTGAAGCTTTGGACTCAAACGCCAGTTACCTCTATCTTTACTGGAATACACCACTAAAACTATGGAACGATTGTGATGTTCTTTTGGTCTATTCGATGATGACTGATATGACTTCCCAGTCGATCTCTTTCTCGAGTCTCTAGCATCAAAATCAACATTTCTTTTCTGTTTACTAAGCTCCTCAGCTTTATCTGCCCGATCAACTAAGACAACAAATTCTTTCAGTTCAAGAATTCTAACTGAAAGCTTTATATCTTCTTTTAACCCTTCCTCGAATCTTTTACACATGGAAGTTTGGATTGGAATGCATTCCCAAACATATTTACTAAATCTGATAAACTCTCATTCATACTCTGACATAGACATACAGCCCCATTTGAGCTCAAGAAATTCTTTACATTTTTGATCCAGAAATATCTAACTGATATATTTCTTTTGGAACTAAGTTTGGAAGAATTCCCAGGTTATATGCTCTCTCGGCACGACTGAAATCGAAGTGTTCCACCACTGGTAAGCTGAGTCTTTCAACAAAGATACCGCACACTTAACACATTTGGTTGGTGAACAAGATAGTTCGTCAAAAACCCTGATTGTATTCTCTATCCAGAATTTTGCACTCTCGGGATCATCTTCAGTAGTAGCTTTAAATTCTATAGCCCCGTACTTACGAATCTTATCAACAGGAGGCTTATTAACTTGTAAAGGTTCCAAACGTTGAGTAATAATGGGGATCGGTTGGGGAATAGGAGGGGTGGAGGTTGTTGAGCAACCAGTTTCATCTGTATGAACTTGGTAAACCATTCGCTCATCATCTGTAAGAAGGCTTTCTTAGCCTCTCCTCCCCGGCCATCAGATACGAGCCTTGTATCGCTCGACACTACTCCATGAATAGAGGCTTGAGCATTACTCTCAACTTCATCAGAGTCAACTTGGTTGGATGTTATTGCTATAAGAAAAAATGTTTTAAAACGGTCAAGAGATATCACACTATCACAGGTTATATAATGGCATGTATAGCTACACTTATATACACTACCTTCAGTCTGAGAATTGACTAAACAGTAACTCTGGTACCAATAAATGAAACACCCTTAACCTGTATTCGTCGCTAGAATAGGGTTACGAAGCATTACTAGAGTTTAAGTGTTAAAAACCATTAAAAATTTAATCATTTAACAACACATTGTCAATCATGGCAAATTCAATCAAAGGCATACATATTATCCCTTATACGAGCCCTCAAGGCCTTAAAAACACATTAGAAACAAATTGGGACTAAATCGGAAACTTATAAAAATTTTAAGAAAAAGTTAAAAATTTTCAAACTGTAGGGGTCACACGGTCGTGAATGCAGTCATAAATGGCTTCATCGCCACAAGCATTCGATTGTTGTAATGTATATCATGTCCTTGTAACAGCCCGATTTAGGGGCTAGCCGAAACAGTGGTTTCGAAATCACTAATCCGAGGTTAGAGAAAAATTATTTTTATGTTATTTTATGAGTTAGAGCATAATTATATAATTACATAAAAAAATTTTGGTGCTTAAATTTTAGCGATTTCATGCTTACTCGCGAAAAAAGACTAAATCACATAAAGTGCGAAAGTTCCAAACTACAAGCTAAGGGTGCCAAATAGCCATAGAATATTAATTGGAGGTATTTAAAGGGCAATTAGCCCGTCAATTGATGGTTGGCCGGCCATAGGGGACAAAAAGAGGTCAAAATTGGTCAAGCAGGTGGATTAGGTGGATTAGATTGAAGGAAATAAATAAATAAAAAAAAAGATGATATCACATTATTCATTTACCTCCTTCCACCAAAATTACCAGCAAAAATAAGGGTTTGAAAGCTTAAAATTTACAGCAACTTGTCCTCCTTACAAGTAAGTGATTTTGGTGACTTTTCTTGATGATTTTTGTACTTTTAGGACCCTTGTATCATGATCTTGCTAATGAGGGGTCTATTTTGCAAAATGGTTAAGAGTCTAGAGTTTTGCCATATGAGTAATGATGTTGGTTGCTGCATTCTTATGGAAGAAAATGAGTCTTATTTGTTAGATAAACAACATTTGTGAAAGGTGTTTCCATGAAAACACCTAAAAGGACCTTTTTGTAAAGGTTGTAAAACATGTAGTAAATGTGTGAAATGTTGAGTTTTGATGGTTGCCATAAGAGTAATAAATGCTCACCTAGGCTCGTTAAAGAAAGAAATTTAATTAGAATTGATTTCAGAACCTAGCGGTAAAATGGTCATTTTGTGAAAGTCTAAGGGCAAAATAGTAATTTTGCCAAAGCATGATTATTGAAATACATTAGCTAATGTGATAATTAAATGAGCTAATTTTCTATTATAGATCAAGAAGAACAAAGAATTAACCTCGATCGAGGAAAAGGCAAAGTATCGGACTAGATCGACCATCTAACCTATTTTGAAAATCGAGGTAAGTTTGAGTGTAATAAATTGAACGTCATGTTATTAAGCTTCTAAATGTTTGATAGTAGCAATGTTATATAAAATTCCTATGAATTTTGAATTATAATGCTAAATGAGAAAATGATGAGAATTGTAATGTGAAATTCCCGGTTGGATTTAATAAACGAGAGAATAAGATCATCAAAATATGAGAAAGGTAAGGTCCCGTATAAGACCATGTCCGGGACATGGTCTCGGCACCGAATAAAGATCCCGTATAAGACCATGTCTAGGATATGGCATCGGCATCGAATATGAGAATAGTATAAGACCATATCCAGGATATGGCATCGACAAACGATATGAGATCTCGTATAAGACCATAGCTGTAACAGCCCGATTTTAACCCTAATTGGAACGGTGGTTTCGGGGCCACGAATCCGATTCGGAAAAATATTTTGATATTATTTTCTATGTTTAATATGTGTGAATTAGTGTGTGTGAAATTTTCGTATTAAAATTTGATCGTTTTGGTGTTTAATTGTGAAAAAGGGCTTAATCACATAAAAAGAAAATTTGGTGGTTAATTGTGTAAGTACTAAATTGATTATTGTTTTATAAATTAAAGTATTGGTAGGAAAACTTAGCTATAATTGAGCTTAGTGGCCGGGCAAATTTGCATGAAATAGTGAGTGGAAATTTTTTATTATATTTTTATGTTATAATAATAAAATAATAATAAAACATACTAAAGTGGATGAACATCTTTTCTTCTCATCCATTTTTCTCAATTGCCGAAACTAGAGAAGAAAAGAAAGGGCTTGAGCTTTGAAACTTTCAGCTTTTGCATGATCAATTAAGGTATGAATTTGAGTTTGGTTTTTGATAATTTTTACGTTTTCAAAATCGTTGCTTTGAATACTAGCTAGCCCAAGCTTGAATTTTTGAATTTGATGATGTATTCATGAAATGCCATTGTTGATAGCTTGATGAAATTGATGTTTAGTGATGGAAAATAAATATAGAATGATAGATTTTTTAAGTTTAATTAAGACATTTTTGGTAAAAATATCTAAAAAGGATTAAATTGTGAAATTTATAAATTGAGAGGTCAAAATGTGAAACTAATGAAATTTATGAGCTTGTATTAAAGCTATGAAAATTCGGCCCTTAAGAAGTTTAGTCCAATTTGAGTATTTTGTGTTCTGTGCAATAGGGACTAAATTGTAAAAATGGTAAATGTCAAGGGTAAAATAGTAATTTGCCCATTTATGTGTTTTTTGATTAAATTGAATGAGAAAATTGTTGAATGAGCTTAATTTGAAATTATTTAGATCAAGAACAAAAAGAATCGGGATTGGATCGGGGAAAAGCGAAGTTGAACGAATAGCCGAGAAAACCTAATCCGTCGATTTCCGAGGTAAGTTTTTAAGCAATTGGGTTTAATTGAATTATTATCTATAATGAAGTACATGAATTAAATAGAGGTAATATGTATAATATGTCAATGCCGAATGTATTATTGGTTGGAAGATGAATTTAGTTGAATGTGAAGTATAAAATATATGCTCATGACATGACTAAGTGAGACATTGATGTCAAGAAATGAATATGGTTGAAAATGATGAATAATTGTTTATTAATAATATTTAGCCGAATGTGGAATGATATAGAAATGAATAAATCATTTTTATACATATATATATGTGTATGTGATTGGGATTAAAATTTTTATATATATGTGTGCTTATTTAGACAAGTATCAAGACCAAGAAATGTGCTAAGTGAGTGAACTTGAATACCGAGCACTGTGTGTGTGCGAAATCGGTCATGTGGCACTAAGTGTGCGAATTTAATATTCGAGTACTAAGTGTAAGAAATCGGATAGTAAGCACTAAATGTGTGAATTTAATTTACGAGTACTAAGTGTACGAAATCGCACTAAGTGTGCGAATTTAACATCCGAGTACTAAGTGTACAAAATTGGATAGTAAGCACTAAATGTGCGAATTTAATTTCGGAGTACTAAGTGTACAAAATCGGATAATAAGCACTAAGTGTGCGAATCTATTTTCCAAGCACTAAGTGTGTGAAATCGAACAAAGAATTTTAATTGCATGAATTGAACTTTAAAACACGTTTGGTACAAAAGGAATTTCAGTCGATGAGTATGGAAGGTGTGAGTGTAAACACCAATGTAATGGTTGAAATCGGTAAGTTTTCGATACTATGAGAGTTTATTATTTGAATGGTAAGTATAAATCTCATAAGTAGTTTATGAATAAAAACTGATTGTTAAATGTATGTATGTTCGGATTTTGGAACTATGAAAGGTGATAGGTTAATATTCTTTTGTATTCAAGTGATGAATGAATTTAATACTTATGAGAAGTCTATTTTTTTTAAATGCTTGGAATATTCGATTTATGAGTTAATAGTGTGTAAATTACAATTATAATGTATTTTGGCTTTGTTATGTAATTGCTTATAACTTACTAAGCTATGTTAGCTTACAGTGTGTGTTTATTTGATTATTTTATAGATTTTGAAGTCTAACTACGAGCTCGGGGATCATCGTCGAACTCTATCACACTATCGACTCATTTTGGTATTTTATAAACTGAATTTTTGAAACTATGAACATATATGGCATGTATAGGCTAGTAATATTATGTTTGGTTTTGAAGTTGTATATATTTGTATAAGCCATGAGAAAATGGCTTGTCCATCTTGTTAATTTTGAAATTTATATTTTTGCTTGATGATTATGTTTGGTTGTGGTTTTGGTATATATAAGTATGGTTAATGTATAGAGTTTAAATGAAATGGAGTAAAGATGTTATAAACTTGTTAACCATATTTTGCAATGAAACAGTTTTAGGTTAGCAGCAGTGATGTGATTTTGAAACATCACTAAAAATAGGAGAAATGGAATTAGAAAGTGAATAAGATATATAATTAAATCTTATTGTGTCTATTTTTATATGAAAGAAACAGAGTAGGCAAAGGGATTTTATATTATGAGATATTTAAATTTTAGTAAGACTAGTTCTAAAAGACTTCGTGATCCCCTGTTCTGTCTTGGACAAATTATTAAACATTTTACAAAAATAATCATGGAGCATAGTTTATATGCTTAGAATCCTTAATGAGCCTATTTTTTATTGGAATAAATGAAAACAATAATTGAATTCTGTACAATGAGATAACTGTGTTTTTGTAAAGATAGGTCAGAACCATCAAACAGTGAAATAGGGGAAACTTTAATGAATAAACTGTACTAATTGGCCACAAGAAAAATTCTAGAAAAATTATAGTAAGAATATATATGAGTCTAGTTTCAAGGAAAATTTACGGATCTAAATTTCTAGTTTTGTAACTTGAGTTATAGTTAATTTAGTCAACATGATGCAGATGGATAGTTTCAATTTTTATGCCCCGAATTAGTAGTTAAGTTTAGTAATGCCTCGAGCTCGACTCCAGCAACGGTCCCGGGTAAGAGGTGTTACAATATCAGGGATATGGCATAGGCATTTAGAAGTGACCCCATGTAAGACCCATCTGGGATGTGGCATTGGTGTTGAAATTTTGTGAATGAGGATGATTACATATATATCCTTGAATAACCTAAGTAATTTTCATGTGGTAAATGGTTAAGCTTATGCTAGAGATGAGATTAATGCTAATGCCAAGTGATGAGGTGGTATAGGTATATGTGACTAATTCATGAGAGTGGTTCACGATATGTGGCATGTTATGTAATTGGTAAGAGTAAGCATGAGTAAGTATGGAAATGAGCTTAAGACTTGTGTTTTATTCAATGAAATGGATGAATGACATTATGAGTTTGATGTTGCTATTTATTTCATGCAAACTTACTAAGCTTTATGCTTGCCCCTCTCATTTCCCTTTTCCTTGTAGTATTGCCAAGATAACTCTAGGATCGTGGGACGTCAGAGTTCGGAATCGCACTATCGACATCTCTTTGCTATAACAAAGTTAGATTTATTTTGAATATGGCATGTATAGGACTTGGGTATTTTGTTATGTCATATGTATTAGCCAAAGTGTTGGCTATTTATGATATCAAAATCATTTTGTAAGTGGTCATTGGAATTGCGCCAATACTTGGCAAGCTTATATATATTCAACGATGATGAAATTGTGAAGTTTATGCTTGTGTGGGTGTTTGATTGAGTTCTTGGGAGTTCTTTATGGTCACAAGTTATGTTGAATTGAGTTGGTATAAGTATGGTTGCTATGTAGGGTGGCATTTGGCTTGGAAGATAGCCCTTTTAATGCCCACACGGGTAGACACACGGGCGTGTGTCTAGGCCGTGTGTGACACACGATCAGCCCCATGGGTATGTTGATAGGCCGTGTGTCCCTTGCTTGCTAGGTTTACACGTCAGTATGCTCAGTAGTAAACACACGGACAGAGACACGGCCATGTATCTCAGTCGTGTGGGAGACACACAACTGTGGACATGGGCGTGTGCCCAGGCCGTGTGAAGTCTGCACCTAAAACTTGCAATTTAATTCGACATACGGTGTAAGGACAAGGGCGTGTGCCTTGGCCGTGTGACCATAATGAGGTGATGATGTCATAAACAGAATGCAATGGTTTTAGAACACGGTCTAAGACACGGGCGTGTCGAGGCCATGTGAGGGACACGGGCTAGGAACATGGGCGTGAGTGACCACACGGGCGTGTTCCATTTCACACGGGCGTGTGGCCCCTGTTTAGGCAAAATTTTTTTAAGTGCGTAAAAGTTTCTGCTTTAATTCTGAGACCTTCCAAATGTATGTTTAAGGCCTCGTAGGTCCATAATAAGAATGTTATGCATATGAAGGAGAAGTTAAAGTTGGAAATGAAAGTTTAAAGCCCAAAGTTGTAAGTTCTAGCAAGTTAAGTCTAGTAATGCCTCATACCCAGTTCTGGAGTTGAATACGGGTAAGGGGTGTTACATTTAGTGGTATCAGAGCTACGATTTAGTTGATTCTCGGACTAACGTAGTGTAAGTATGAGTCTAGCTATACATGCCATATGTAAGAATATGTGTGTAATGATAGTGTGACGACTCCTGACGATTCGAATTTTGTTTTTATATAGTAAATGGATCCTGATCCTGATCGAGCTGCAGCCAATGATGCTGCAAGTAATGCGCCGGCTCTCGCGCAAGGGACCGCGCCAGTAGAGAGTAGACCCAAGACTATGGGTCAGGGAGAAGAGGCTCGAGAAGCCTTTCTCTAGATGATGAGCAACTGGTACACCGAGTATATTCGAGCAAATCCTAATGCTCAACCCCCGCCTATTCCTCAGCCCGCTCTTGTAGCTCCTCAAGTGGTTGAGGTAGTAAGAAGAGAAAGGCCTCCGGTCGATAAGATCCGAAAACAGGGAGCAGAGGAATTTTGAGCTAGTAAAGACAATGACCCGGAGAGGGAAGAATCCTGGCTTGAGAATACCATCAGGGTATTCGACGAATTTTCATGTACGCCTGAAGAGTGCATGAAGTGTGTAGTATCTCTCTTGAGAGATTCGGCTTATCATTGGTGGAACACTCTTGTGTCAGTGGTACCAAGGGAGAGGATAAATTGGGAATTCTTCCAAGAGGAGTTCCGGAAGAAATATGTTAGTCAAAGATTCATTGATCAGAAGAGAAAGGAGGTTTTAGAGCTGAAGCAAGGCCAAATGACAGTGACTAAATACGAACGTGAATTCGTAAGGCTCACTAAGTATGCCCAGGAGTGCGTGTCTACCGAGGCTATCATGTGCAAAAGATTCGAGGATGGGTTAAAGGAGGAAGTCTGTTTGTTTGTTGGTGTCCTCGAACTAAAAGAGTTTGCGGTGTTGGTAGATCGAGCCTGTAAGGCTGAAGAACTAGTCAAAGAGAAAAAGAAAGTTGAGATTGAGTCTCACGACATGAAGAAGAGACAAATGGGCAAGTCATTTCAATCTTTATCCAATAAGTCAAGATATTTCACTGCTCGATCAGCCAACTCAGCTGGATTTTCAAGTAGAACTAAAGGTAAATAGTTCTTAGGGTCTAAAGCCCAGACTACATCAGTTGCTAGTGTTGGCAACGCTAGGCCGAGTAGACCGGAATGCCCGCAGTGTGGCAGACGTCACCCTGGGGAATGTCAAGCAAACGAGAAAGCTTGTTTCAAGTGTGGATCTCTAGACCACTTTATCAGAGATTGCCCTGAGGCAGGTAAGAAAGAGAAACCTCAAAATGCAAGACCGGGAAGTACTACTAGAGGAAGACCACAGAGTTGAGGGTAGAGTACCATCGAAAACATATGCCATTTGTGCTCGCGGAGAGGCGTTCTCCTCTGACGTGATCACGGGTACATTTTCTCTCTATGATACTCGTGTTATAGCTTTAATTGATCTGGGATCTACCCACTCGTATATTTGCATGAAATTAGCCTCTAGCATGGGTATGCCTATAGAGTTTACTAAATTTGTAATAAGAGTGTCAAATCCCTTAGGCAAATATGTGTTGGTTGATAAAGTATGTAATGACTGCCCTTTGATGATTAGGGGTCATTGTTTTCCTGCTAATCTCATGTTATTACTGTTTGATGAGTTCGATGTCATCCTTGGGATGGATTGGTTAGTTACTCATGATGTGATTGTGAATTGTCGAAAGAAGTTTATTGAGTTAAAATGTGAAAGTGGGGATCTTATTAGTGTTGAATCAGATAAGCAAGACAGATCACCAGTAGTGATATCATCATTGTTGACTTAGAAGTATTTAAGAAAGGGATACGAAGCTTACCCTACCTTTCTGATGAATGCTAAAGAGACTGAGTTGAAAATTGAGTCAGTACTCATAGTATGTGAATATCCAGATGTTTTCTCGGAGGAATTACCAGGGTTACCTTCGGTTAGGGATGTAACAGTCCAGTTTAGACCCTAGTCGGAATAGTGGTTTCGGGACCACAAATTTGAGTTAGAAAAATATTTTAATATTATTTTCTATGTTTATTGTATGTGTTAAGCATGTGCTAAAGTTCTGTGAGTTAATTTGTTCGTTTGTATGCTTAATTTGAGAAAAATGGCTTAATCGCATAAAATGAAAGTTTGGTGGTTAAATGTGAAAGTATCATATTGTTGATGTCTTTATAATGTGAAGTCCTTAATAGGCAATTAGCCCATTAATAAAGATAGCGGATGGCAATGGTCAAAAATGACCTTATGTTATATGATAGATATATATTTTGTAATAAGGTTAAAGTTGTAAATTGATTAATAAATGAATTAAAACATAAAAACAAAGCATGAAATGGCCAATATCATCTTTTGTGTCCACTGAATTTAGAAAGAAAGAATAGGATTTGAAACTTTGAAGCATTCGGCCATTACTAAGCTCAATTCAAGGTTAGTTTTTGATCCATTTTTTATAATTTCTACGTTTTTGTAATCGTTGCTTCGTAATTTTCGAAACCCATGTCCTAATTTTGTGAATTGATGATATTTTTGAAATGTGCCATTGATGAACACATGAGCTTTGAAATGTTTGATGATGAAATATGAAATATATGTGTTAGATTAACAAGTTTTGTTTTTGGAGTTTTAATGATTTTGAGTAATTTGGGCTTAATTGAAAGAATAATATTTTGAGGGACTAAATTGTGAAAGAAATGAAATGTATGGACTCATATGAGTATGAGTGAAATTCGGCTAGGCATGGGTGATATGTTATTTGATGTATTTGATGATTTTGTGAAATAGGGACTAAAATGTCCAAATGTGAAAATGTGAGGGCTAATTTGCAAATTACCCTAAATGTGTATTCTTGGATTGAATTGAATGTTTTGATGAATAAATGAGTTATATTTGAATATGTATAGATCAAGAACCGAAGAAAACGGACTTAGATCGCGGTAAATCGAAAGTAATCAAGTAGCCGTATCTGTTTCCGTTAAACCGAACTTGAGGTAAGTCGATATACAAATAAACGTATTTGAATTGAATTATTTGTACATATATGAAATGTAAATTGCTATGAATATCCATTGAGATGGAATGTATATTAAATCTGGGTTTAAGTATATATCGACAAGTTATCAGTGTCCGAGAAGTCCCGTTTGAACCTAGGGATAGATAGGATAGTATATGTCATGACATAGGTTTCCATTATGTGATATCATGTAAGACCACGTCTGGGACGTTGCCTTCGATATGAGATTTACGTGTAAGACCATGTCTGGGACATTGGCATCGTAATGATTCGTGTAAGACCATGTTTGGGACAGTGGCACCGATATCTGGTTACATGTAAGACCACGTCTGGGACATTGGCATTGTACGACTATTCCGATCACTCTGAGTATCCTATTAGATTCCAAATGGTTCAACGGGCAAGTTCGAGAAACGAATGACTATGTGAATTGTATATCTGTTTCAGGTACATTTAATATATACACATTGTGTGTATAAAAAGATAAGTATATTCATGAACTTACCTAGATGAGTTATGTATTTGGATTTGAGGAAGTAAAATGTGTTACATGAATGGACAAGCTATGATCCAAAAAAGTATATGGTGATATGCAAGATTGAAAGATAAATGGCTAAGTGAATGTGCCAAGAAGAATTATGGCTATGCAATTGAGCTATTAGTGAATCCATATTGATTATATGTTTTGAATGCTTATAAGCTAAGTTTATTTGTATATGGCTTACTAAGCTTTTGAAAGCTTACCTTGTATGTGTTTGTTCTATTTTATAGATCGTCAAAGCTACTGAAGGCTCGGGATCGTCGAGGACCATCATCACACTACCTAAGCTCATTTTGGTACCTTTTGGAAATGTATATATTAAGTATGGCATGTATAGGCTTGTTGTTTTGGAAATGTGTTGAGATAAGTGTATATAACCATGTGATATGGCTAGATAAGTGATTGTGTTTTGGTATGTGATGCTTTACCTTATGATGTTGGTTTTGGTATGATTATATGTCTATGAAATTGTCAAAATTGTGGTAAGCAAATTGATGTTATATGAGTACATATGTGTGATCAATAAAATGATTATATGCATGGTTATACATGAGAATTGGTTGTGCAAATTAGTATACGAATTGGCATGAATAGAAATGAGATGATATGTTGTTCTTTTGACATGATTATGGTTGCCAATTGAGTATGGAATAATGCTTGTTTGAGATTCTAGAAATGACCCAAGTGTGGGTGTCATTTTGGCCTTGAAAATGGCCTATAATTGCCCACACAGTTGAGCACACGGGCGTGTGGGTTGACCGTGTCCCTCGTGGTTGAAATTCAATACAAGTCAGGATCGACCACGGGCTGGACACACGGGCTTGTGACTGGCCATGTGGTGAAGTCAGTAGCGACCACGGGTGAGGCATACGGGCGTGTCCATGGCCGTGTGGACAAGTCAGTATGTATGCCCTGTTTTGGCACGGCCTAGATACGCGGGTGTGTTTGAGACCGTGGGAGGCACACAGCTTGCCCACACGGGCGTGTGACCTCTGTAACATAGAAAAAGTTTTAAATTTTCTAGAATTTCTGTATGTGTTCGGTTTAGTCCCGACCCTATTCTAAAGCTTGTTTAAGGTCTTGTTGACCTAGTAAAGGGACTCTTTGATTACATTTGATGTGTTATATCACGAAATGTCTGTAAAGTTTTTCGTTGTCCGGTAATGCCTCTTAACCCTAATCCAGCTACGGATACGGGTTAGGGGTGTTACATTTGATTGGTATCAAAGCTACGGTTTAGCCGATTCTCAGACTAACGTAACGTGTAAGAGTCTAGCTATACATGCCATATATCTGAATTGTGATAGTGTGATGAATCTTGACGTGTAAATGTGTTTATCATATAGTAATGGATCCCGAAAGAGCCGTAGCTGACGATGTAGAAAGCAATGCGCCTGCTACCACTCAAGGGACAGTGCCATCTGATTCGAGATCAGCTACGAGCGGTCAAGAGGGAGAAACTAAACAAGCTTTCTTCCAAATGATGAGTGAGTGGTTCACTCAGTTTGTAAGAAAGAATCCGGCTGTTTCACAACCTCTGCCCCCGTCTAATCCCCCTCAGACTTCTGTTATACCTCCGACTACAAATCTGAATTTGTTGAATAACCTTCGGTCGACAAAATCCGTAAGTATGGGGCTGAAGAGTTCAGGGCTACTAGTGACGATGATGCTGAAAAAGCCGAGTTTTGGTTAGAAAACACTATCTGAGTATTTGATGAAATGTCATTGAGTCCTGAGGAATGTATAAAATGTGTTGTATCATTGCTACGAGATGCAGCCTATCAGTGGTGGAAGACCCTGATTTCTGTTGTTCCGTAAGAGCGGGTGACATGGGATATCTTTCAGATTGAGTTTCGAAAGACTTGTGTTTTATTCAATAAAATGGATGAATGACATTATGAGTTTGATGTTGCTATTTATTTCATGCAAACTTACTAAGCTTTATGCTTGCCCCTCTCATTTCCCTTTTCCTTGTAGTATTGCCAAGATAACTCTAGGATCGCGGGACGTCGGAGTTCGGAATCGCACTATCGACATCTCTTTGGTATAACAAAGTTAGATTTATTTTGAGTATGGCATGTATAGGACTTGGGTATTTTGTTATGTCATATGTATTAGCCAAAGTGCTGACTATTTATGATATCAAAATCATTTTGTAAGTGGTCATTGGAATTGGGTCAATACTTGGCAAGCTTATATATATTCAACAATGATGAAATTGTGAAGTTTATGATTGTGTGGGTGTTTGATTGAATTCTTGGAAGTGCCTTTTGGTCATGAGTTATGTTGGATTGAGTTGGTATAAGTATGGTTGCTATGTAGGGTGGCATTTGGCTTGGAAGATAGCCCTTTTAATGCCCACACAGGTAGACACACGAGCGTGTGTCTAGGCCATGTGTGACACAAGGTCAGCCCCATGGGCATGTTGATAGGCTGTGTGTCCCGTGCTTGCTAGGTTTACAAGTCAGTATGCTCAGTAGTAAACACATGGGCAGAGACACGACCGTGTGTCTCAACCGTGTAGGAGACACAGTTGTGGACATGGGCGTGTGCCTAGGCCATTTGAAGTCTGCACCTAAAACTTGGAATTTAATTCGACACACGGTCTAAGGACACCGGCGTGTGCCTTGGCCGTGTGACCATAATGAGGTGATGATGTCATAAACAGAATGCCATGGTTTTGGCACACAGGCTAAGACATGGATGTGTCGAGGCCGTGTGAGGGACACGGGCTAGGAACATAGGCGTGTGTGACCACACAGCCTGCCCACACGAGCGTGTTCCATTTCACACGGGCATGTGGCCCCTATTTAGGCAAAATTTTTCTAAGTGCGTAAAAGTTTCCGGTTTAATTCTGAGACCTTTCGAATGTATGTTTAAGGCATCATAGGCCCATAATAAGAATGTTATGCATATGAAGGAGAAGTTGAAGTTGGAAATGAAAGTTTAAAGCCCAAAGTTGTAAGTTCAAGCAAGTTAAGTCTGGTAATGCCTCGTACCCAGTTCCAGAGTTGAATACGGGTAATGGGTGTTATAGTCCTAGTCTGCATTGCCACCGTGTAGGCTCACCCTCAGTTTCCTTCTTGACACTTTGGCCTTTTCGTAGATTGAGGTTCTTCCCTTCTTTCGCTACCTCGTTGATTCCACTTCTGAATTTGCTTCCTATGAAGCCCTTAAAATTGTTGGAGCAAGGAATCTCCAATGATGTTGAGTGTCGAATACTACATCTGCTTGGTGGATACTAGGTGGACACTAGCCTTGCGATAGAGGTCAGTGACTAAATATGGGAAATAAATACCAATCTTACCACTTGAGATACAGCATTTCATTTGTCGGTTCACCAAAGTACCTACACAAATTCATTTTCGTTGTAAAATGAAATACAACAGGGTTGCTCTAAACACATTTACATTATTAGTATCCAATGCAAGGCAGAGACACGTGCTATGAATTGCATCCATATTTTTGCAATTGGAAACTTGATTGATTTCTTAAATGAGAGAGGTCGCCCCGAAGAAGCTTCGCGCTTCCATTCCCCTCTGCATTTTGTAAGGTAGTTTAGAATGGCGTCCATGTCTAAATTAGTACAATGGTTCAAATTTTCCTCTTCATAACACAA
Source organism: Gossypium australe (assembly GCA_005393395.2). Classification (NCBI taxonomy): domain Eukaryota; kingdom Viridiplantae; phylum Streptophyta; class Magnoliopsida; order Malvales; family Malvaceae; genus Gossypium; species Gossypium australe. Next base: position 32,281,797 of record CM016616.1, on the reverse strand, counting down.
CACACTATAGTATTCGCAGATAGCGGCAGGGGAAATATCAATATGTTTACACTTGATGTGTACCCTATCATGTGTAGCAATTTTAAAATTGGAGCAGAACTCTAGCACTATTGGTATAACAACAGATTGCTTGCGAAGCAAGCAAAAGTTATCCTATCGATGAAAACAAAAATCATCCTAGATTTCATCATTAAATATAAGGCCAAATCAAAACCACGTTCAAGGATGAACTTACATCCCTAAATGGTTTGATAAAATTTTGCAACCTCCTTTTGCGTAAATTTGAAGCCATTGAATCATGGCACCTAAACTGAGGCAATTTGGGAATAAGATCGTTTGCGTGTTCTCGGGGGCATTCTTATATTTTTCTCAATTAAAAGCAATAAAAATAAACTAATTATCCAATATCAAGCAATCAATCTATAAACCAAAAACTTAAAATGAAAATAAGAAAAACAGTAATAATAAGCAAGGGAAAAGAAAATTTAAACTGCCTTGATTATCGTATTCAAATGGATTGAATTGAAAAGTGTCATGTTCCCCAAGCCAAAACGGTGTAATACTTACAAAGAAAGAAAACTAACAAAAAGTAAAGCAAAATAAAAAAGATCGAAAAATGAACCGAAAGAGATTTGAAAGGGGGATTGAGAGAAAATAGAGAGGGGGAAAAGTTTTTAAGGATTTAAGATTAATGTTTTAGGGAAAATGAGAAGAATGGGGATTCTAGGGTATTTGGAGGCTTAAAAAGCCTCCAAAACACACGGGTCACGATATCTGAAAACGGGTATTACATGACCTAACTCGGATATCACGATATCCCTTTTTTGGGACTCTCCACATGCCATTCTATTTAAGGTATCGCGATACCGAAAGTTGGGTATCGTGATACCACTATGTAAAATAAAATTTTTAACTTCTGAAATTCCAAGGGTGTCACAATATCAAGGACCCAGTATCGTAATACCCAAAAGATTTTTGGTCCCTTACGAAAATGTCCAAGAAATCGCGATATCCCATTGGGTATCGCAGTTTCCCTGAACTTATCCCAGAAATATGAGAAAATCTTTAATTTTCATCTTAATCCTTGAAAATTCAACCTACCAAGTTCAAATTTAAACTAACACAAATTAAAATCCTAATCTAAATGCAATAAATAGAGTCCATACCGAGAACATCTAATTATTTACAAATTCTTGTTCATTCGCCTCAGGTGGCGAGTTAAAAATTCAACTTCAGGCAATCAGTCACACCATTGAAACGGTGTTTCATCGGTGTCCTCGATACTTGAACATGATTTTGTTCAACACGCAAGCAAGGCCTCTTAGGAATCATATTTTCTTCTTTATCCTCGTTCGCTTCATGACTCTCTTGCATGGCCCATTAACACATGAAAAGTTACACCATTCCATGAAGTTTGCAAACCTGTTAGCATATAATTTTTTTTGTCTAAATTACTTGGCACCTATATTCTTGTGAGGGTAACACCTCCTCAGACCTAGACTCGGGCTCGACACATTTGAAAACTTTTGTTTCTCCCTCGATGTCTATAGTCGATTCACCCCGTCCTAAGGCAATGGTAGCCCTATACGTGGCTAAGAAAGGTCTCTCTAACAAAATAGGAATTTTTAGATCCTCCTCGAAGTCAAGCACGATAAAGTCCACGAGAAAAATGAATTGGCTAACCCTCACTAACACATCTTATAGGAATCCCTTAAGACATATTAAAGAACAGTCAGTTAATTGCAAGGTAACTTCTATTTCCTTAAGCTCTCCCAGACCTAACCTCCTATAAATGGACAATGGCATGAGGTTAATATTGGCACCTAGGTCACACAAGGTTTTCCCGAAACTCACTCCACCTATTTCAATGGTGAGGTAAAGCTATCGGGATCCTTTAGTTTGGAAGGAACTTTTCTAGATACTACTACTCTACATTCTTCGTTAAGTGCAATTTTCTCTCCTCTCCTTATTTTCCTCCAACTAGACATAACATCCATAAGGAATTTGGCATATTTGGGCATTTTCTTAAAGAGTTCTAACAAGAGGAGGTTCACATTCAAGGCTTTAAACATTTTAAGGAAGTCTATGAACTCCTCATCATCCCTCTTCTTTTTCTCCTCCAAACAGCTCAAAAAGGGTAGGGGCTTCAAGCTCGTTGGTAGTGGTGGAATGGTTCTATCCTCGGTTTCAACTTGTATGGGTTCACTCTCTGGTCTTTCCTTCTCTAGCACCCCATCTCCAACTCTAGGAGTGTGGATGCTCTCTTAATTCTCACTTACTTCTTTCTCCTAATCATTTGGTCAGATAGGTTCCTTAACCATCGCCTTGAACCTAAGGGTGATCACTTTTATGTGCTCATTTCCCTCTCTCATTAGATTATGTCCGATATTGATGGGTATGTTAGAGGCTAAATTGTTTTGCAATTATTATGACTATAGATTTGGTGCACATCGGCTTACACTACATACAATCTTTCATTTACTTTACATTACTTACCCTAATCAACAATTAAGGGTTACTACTATAGGCGAGTTTTCTCTCTTGATCTCGAGGTGCCCTAAAAGGTAATAGAGGTTGGTATGGCGCATTGGGTTTTAAAGGATTAATGTTTTAGTTCCTTTGATTTGAAGGTCTTGCTTGGTTTCCCCCCACCTAAGGTCAGGATGGTCACGCCATCCCAGGTTATAGGTGTTAGAGTAATGGTTATATCCTCTATTTCCCATATAATTCACTTTCATATGGTTGCCCTCATCGTCTTGTCTTGCAGTACTATGAGTTATTTTGGGTTTTTATTGGACTTGCGCCTTGGTTACAATTTTCTCTAATTGTTTTAAGCTTTTGAGGACTTGTTGTTATTTATCCTCACTAGTGACAGCATTCGTTACTGCTTGTTTGGCTCGATATGTGAACCGCTCAGCTAGCCATATGTAAGAGTTCATTACTATGTCCTCTATGAGTTAACAGGCTCAACATAGGTCTTTGACATGAATGCTCTAGCAGATACTCCAACAAGATTAGAGCATAAATTCCCATCAAGTCCATTGTAGAAGACTTGAAGTTGCTACCAATCTTGTAAATCATGGTATGGACACTTGCGCAACATCAATTTAAAGTGCTCTTAATCCTCATATAATGACTATTCTTTCAATTGTCAAAAATTCGTAATGTCCATCTGAAGTTTCATGATCTTACTTAGGGGAAAATGCTTTGCCAAAAGCTTGCTCGCTAGCTCGTCCTAAATGTTGATTGAATCTACCAACTGCAAATTTAACCACATAAAAGCATTGTCAGTAAGAGAGAAAAGGGATAACCGAAGATGTATAGTGTCACCGGATACCCCATTATGCTTAAAAGTATCACAAATAGTTAGAAACTGCTTAAGATGTTGATTTGGGTCCTCATTCATTAACCCTTGAAATTGAAGGTTCAATTGTATTATTTGGATCATTGTCGGCTTGATTTCGAAGTTGTTAGCATTGATCGCAAGGCGATTAATGCTTCCTTGAACAACATCTAAGTCGGGCATCGTGTAGTCACACAAAGTTCTTTGCTCCGTGGGTATTTGTGGTGGTTGTTGAATTTCTCGTTGTTGATTTTCAATGGGTTTCTCTCTTAATGGAAATGGAATGTCTATCAAATGTTGCGCCCTTCTTGCGTGTGTGATGATACGTTCTGGTTTTGACTCAACTTGTAAGACACCGTTACCGATTCAAGTCATACAATGCCTTCTAAAAACACAAGAGACTGAAAGAAATTAGTTAATTGAAAAAAAATAAGAAAACAATAAGGCCATATCTATAAATCCTACTTTGTCTATTTATCTCTACCTAAAAGCGTACACTAACTATTACTCAATCTTACATCGTCTTCCCAGACAGTGGCGCTGTGACAACCCGATTCTGGGCCTAGTCAGAATAATGGTCTCGGAACCACTAACCCAAGACCAGAGAAAAATATTTTTGATATTATTCTATGAGTTATAACGTGATTATAAGAGTGTATGGAAATATTGGTGAAATAATTTTGGTGATTTCATGTTTAATTTTGAAAAAGGGGACTAAATCGAGTAAAGGACAAAAGTTGGGAATTACTAGCAAATGTTGTCAAATAGTTATGGAACATAATGTGGGGGTCTTTAATGGGCAAATAGGCCAATGTTAAAGTGATGGTCAGCCAAGAGGATAAGAAAGGTTGAAAAGTCAAAATTTTGGTATGGGTTGGTACATGATGACATAAGCAAAAGTTAATAAAAATAATAAGTGGTCATCTTCCTTCCCCATTTTTCCTTTCTTTGCTGAAATTGAAGAAGAAAACCCCTATGGAAGCTGAAATTTTCAGCCACTTCTCATCACCTCAAGTAAGTGATTTTTGCTAGCTTCTCTTGATAAAATTTGTACTTTTGGAACCCTTGTAGCATGGGCTAGCTATTGGGGGGGCTATTTTGAAGAATGGTGAAGGGCTGATGGTTTTTCCATGAGGGAAAATGTCTTGGTTGCTGAATTTTTATGAAAGAAAATGAATCCTAGTTGTTTGATAAACAACTTTTGTGAAAGGATTTTCATGAAAAATACCTAAAATGGTTTAATATGCAAAGTTTGAAAAATAGGTCGAAATTGTATGAAATAGTGAGAAATTGAGGTTGCTATAGAAGAGAAAAAGGTTCGGTTGACTTTGAATTTTATAGAAATTGAGTAAAAATCAATTTTTAGCATTGGGGGCAAAATCATAATTTTTCAAAAGTTTAGGGGTAAAACTGTAAATTTTGCAAAGTATGTGTTGTAGGCTGCTAGTAATGATTATAAAATCTGTATGAGGATGGTTGTGTTTAATTTCACAAATTGACACTTTTATGTGACAAGGGCTAAACTGCAAGAAAGTGAAACATTTGAGACAAAAGCGTAAAGTTTCCCTAATGTGAAATTTTGGATTAAATCATATAAATAGACAACTTAATAAGTAAAAGTGATTATTTTATAGATTGGGGGAAACGAGCGGTAGCCAGAGAACGGGGGAGAACAAATATCTGGTTTATCAGCTTAACTCATTGTTTCAGCAAACGAGGTAAGTTCATATGGTGAATTTACGATGATTAATTATTAAATTTGAGATGAGTTACTATAATATATAAAGTGTTGTTATTTAACCATGATGATGTACAAATATGAGATCGAATTGAAAGATCAACCAGGAGAAATACCGGGTCAAGTACAATAGTACTACGACTCGGGATGAATTGACAGAAAAGACCATGGTTGGACCATGGCATAGTATGTGAGCTAGTGTAAGACCTGTCTGGGACATGGCATCGACCTCGATACGTGTCAGTGTAAGACCATGTCTGGGACATGGCATCGACACAGATAGTTGTGAGTCAATGTAAGACCATGTCTGGGATATGGCATCGGCAGATGATCTTACGTGAGACCATATTTGGGATATGACAGTGGTACCGTACCTACGAGACTTCCGATACATTCGATGATGTTCCGAATGACTCTACGGGTAAGACAGATATTGTAGAATCCATATTTAGTTTCATAAATATATATGAAATGTAACGAACTTGTGAGCTTATGAAATTTATGGACGATGGCATGAAATAATATGTTATTATTGATATTTAAGTCAAATAATGGACAAAGGCAAGGAGAAAGTGGGAATGTAACCAAATTAAGTGATACAGGTATGTATGAAAATCTTGTAAATATCGAGTGGTAATGGCCCAAGGATTCGTTACAGGCATATGTCGAGATTATAAGAAAAGTTATAGATGATATGTGAGGAATTATTATTTGATGTCTACGAAAAGATCAATGAATTAATTATGCATTATTTCTTACCTCTTATGCATAAGTAATTATATCGATTCAGTAAATATGCGATTGTCTCATTGGGATATTGAAATGAATAAGTTTCCAAAAGTCAATGTTGACTCTATATGATAGTAAGTGATTGTATGATGAGAACATATAAATTCTTTTTGCCTGTGAAATTACTCAAATTATATTTGATAGATATCATAAACCAAGTAATTATATGAGATTACTGAGCTTTATAGCTCACTCCGTTTAGTCTCCTATGTTGTAGGATTTTGGAAGTTTGCTTGGGTTGGAAGGCGATGAAGATCTCAACACACTATCTCGTCATGAATTGGTATTTAAAGTTCTACAACTTTTAATTATATGGCATGCATAGGCTAGTTGTTGCATTAAGAGTAAAGTGGGCCTAACCGTGGTTACGTTAAGTGTTAAATGCATATTTAGCCATGTGTTTGGCTTATTAATTAAAAGAAGTTATAATAGGGTTAAAGAAGATTACGGGTCATAGACACGAGCGTGTGCCCAAGCCGTGTTAAATTTCCAGTAGCTCGAGTTTTAGACATGAATCAACACGGGCTGTGAACACGGCCGTGTTGAAAGTCCACACGGGCGTGTGGGGAAGGTCACACAGGCGTGTGACGTGATTTCTAAAAGTTTTATAAGAAATTTTCTTAAGTACTCGATATAGTTCTGGGTCATTCCCAACCCATGTTAAGGGCTTCGTAGGCCCATATGGAGGTCTACAATACCATATTTGAAAAAGTTTTAAATGAGAACACCTTTCCTTGAGTAGTAGATGAGAGTTAGTAAATAATTTATAGAGGTAACGCCTCATACCCGGCTCTGGTATTAGGTACGGGTAGGGGGTGTTACAGGCGCCAACAACTTAACCGGGTGCGCGCGTGCGCATTAAAACACTGAATTTGTGAAACTATTTTTAAAGCACGGTTTTACTGCAAGCGTACACAAATCGCGTAAATTACCAAGCAACTCTATTTTATCTTTCGATCTCAATTTTACTAACTTAGACGAATTAGGTGTGATTTATCTTCTAATCTCGCCAGTTAATCCGGGACTAACGAACGGGTGCGCAACAAGATTACCTTCCGGTCTCACTTTATCTTAATATTCCCTTAGGTGCGTCACTACCTAAGTTCTTAATTATATCCAAACTAGTCTAATTTGTTACAATTTAGTCCTTTTTTTCAACGGATGTTAGTTTACTCACATCTCCATCAACATTTAAGTTCTTAGTGCAGTATGTTGTGGGTTGCATACTGTTAACACAAGGGTTTGCATAAAACATTTAAGGTTCGCATGTCTCGCATACACAGGGTTTGCTTATTTCCTAGGGTTCTTGTTATCTATAGGCTTGCATGGTACTTAGGGTTCACATTACATGGCTAGCATATTATAGCATATAGGCTCACATAATTAAATACATAAGATTTGCATTTAATAACCTAGGGGTTCGTATGTAATATCAGTTTAGGGTTCGCATATCATGACTTAGGGTTTGTATGTAAGTCATAGGGGGTTCACATGTAATATTTTAACTCGCATTCACCACAATATGGGGTTTGTACATATTAATTAGGGGTTTGCATGTTTTTCATATCGGGTTCACATGGATTTACTAAGGGTTTGCATATGTAATCCCATATGTTTATGCATGTGGGGTCACTATAAGGGATTTGCATACCAAGGGTGTTCGCGTACAAAAGGGGCTCGTATACAAGAGGGTTCGCATATAAAAGGGGTTCACATGTATAGGTTCCGCATTATATTGGCACACTGGTTTGCAGGAAAAACATATAGGGTTCGTATAATATTAACACATGGGTTCACATGGCATGGCTTGCATATGGGATATAATAACATATAAGCTCACATGTAACAACACATAGGCTTACTATAATAATATGACTCGCATGTACAAGAATTTAAGGTCGCACATAATACCCTAGGGGTTTGCATGTTTATTTAGTGAGTTCACGTACTTATTCCTATACAGACTTACACATAAGTTCACAACTAGGGGGTTCGCATACAAGGGTTTACATGCATGTGATTCACTTATTTGGGGTTTCGTACACAAGCTCGCACATACAGTGGCTCACACACTGGCTCACATATGGGCTTGCATCTACAGGGGGTTCGCACACGATTTCGCACATACAGTGGGTTGTAATTGGGTTTGCCTATATTAATTCTCTACTTCTTAATATTTTTAATTATACACAAAGATTTAGGTTTAGATCCCACATTTGTTTTGAGAGAACACAAAAACCTTAGTTGGTAGAGGAGGTTGATGATCCACTTGAGGGAGAGTGATGATTTTGAAAACTTTGGATCCTTTTCTTGAAAGTTGATTTGGAAACTTAAGAACTTGGGGGTGTTTTTCTTGAGAATTTGCTAGGTGAAAATTCTAAGGTTTGAATGAAATTGGCTATTTATAAAACTTTCTTTTCCTAATTGAAATAGGTTTTAAGAATTCATGCAAGATTAGGACTATTTCAAAATAAGGACTACATTGAAAAAAAATAGTTTTTGGCTAGGCTATTTTGAAAATTCGGCACTTCCATAGGGTAAAAATTGAAAATAATTTTTTTATTTTAATTGAATGCACATAAGAGATTTTGAACTTGAGACCTATGGGTAAGTTTATGCCTTACCACTAAACCAACAAAGTCATTCTTATCATTCAATTAACAAAAATATTATTTAAGGCATTTTAAGTTTAAACTTTAAAAAAATTAAAAACAAGTTTCTAAAAAAATAAAAACAAATTTAATAACACTAAAAAAATTAAAGCATTTATTATAAATATAGATTTTATAAATAAAAAAATAATAGACTTCATAAATACTTTTGAATATATATTTAATTTAGAAAATTGTATATATCATACATTTTTTTCAAATTAAATATTGAATTCAAAATAAAAATATATATAAAATGATTTAAATATATTTATGATATCAATCATAAAATTTATAAATATTATTAAATAATTTTAATATAAATTTAATTGATACATATAACAAAACTCATGCATTGCACGAGTAAGAAAACCTGTTAAGAACACATATTAGCATAGGATTTGTGCCATATCCTTTTTGAAAAATAATTTATTTTTAAATAAAATAATAACAATTTTAGCCCTTAATGCTTACATTTTTTTGTCACATTGGCTCTTATTCTTTTTTTAATTATTATTACTAAATTTAACCATCAATCTTTTAAAAAGAGTTGAATTTAAACATCAATCTATCAAAAAGAGTGGAATTGTTGCTTTTTAACAAAAATATTGACTAAAACGTTAATGTTTTAAATATGATAGCATGCATGACAATCCTCATATTTTAAATTGTTTGTTGACGTGATATATAGCAAATAGTATCGTATCAATATAAAGTATATATATATAGACTGCCACGTGAGCTACCACACCAACATCACTAAAAGATTAATGTTTTAGTCAACATTTCTATTAGAAAAAATAAATTGACTCTTTTTTGAAAGGTTAATAACTAAATTTAGCAAAAAGAAAAAAATAAGAGCCAAAATGACAAAAAAAAAATATTGAAGGCTAGATTTATTGTTATGCCTTTTTAAGTTATATATCCTAAAGTTAACAATTATTGGTTCGAGCTTTTTTACTTGCTTTTTTATTTAAAGGTTGATGCATATGCTTTGTGAATGGATAGCTTTTCATAGAAAAGAATCCATACGACCATAGCTAGTTATATTTAGAAAAAAAATAGTTTTAGTTGTCAATATTTATATATTTTTTTTAATTTGGATTTTTTTTAGTTAAATTTGATTATTAATTTTTAAAAATAGTCCAATTATTTTTATTTTATAAATATTAACTAAAATATTAACTTTTTAACGATGTTGGTAATGTAATCGTGTGGTAGTCCACGTGCACTTTATGTTGATATAACACTATTTATTATATGTGTCATGTTAACAATAATTTAAAATTTATAAAATAATTAAAATTCAAAATAAAATGGCACGAAGTGCATGTGAATTTTTGTGCAAGTTGTCATGTTTAAAATTTTAACATTTTAGTTAGTATTTCTGTTAAAAAAAAAGCATTAATTCGAGTCTTTTTTTGAAGGTTGATGGTTACATTTGAATATTCTTAAAAATTTGAGGGCCAAATCTAGCTCGAAACAAGAATAAAGACCAAATTGATAAAAACTATAAACATTAAAAGACTAAAATTATCATTATGCCTTAAAAATTGCTTACAACCTATGTGAGAAAATATTTTTAATTTTTTTCTTCTTATAAATAAAAATATATGTTAAATAATAAAATTAACATATATTTTAAATATTCATATAATGAATATAAATTTATAATACAAAAAATATAAATAAATAATTATCACACATTTATTTTATTTTATTTGACAAATTATTTAATTTATTTGTCATTAATTAATTAATTTTTTTTAAAAAACCTAGTAAAGTGGGGGATTAATTCTACTTATAAGTCTATAAATGTAAAGATTTTAAATTTATAGTATTATAATATTATCTTTAATTTCTTTTGACAAATTATCTTTAAATATGTGAAATTGAATTTATATTAATTTTTTAGGAGATAGAAATTAAATATTTTTGTAGAGTTAATTTTATCGAACATTCTCAAAATTTTCATTTTAAACCAGTATTTAAATTTCAAAACATTCTAATTATATTCTTAAAATAATAATGTTATATCAATCAGGTCTCTCCATTATTAAAATCGTTTAATTCAACCGTAAAATAACGCATAAAAATTACATGAAATATTCTGAAATGAAAATAAAAAAAAGAAGCAAAATATTGTTGCATAATTTTTAATCGTAAAGTTTCTATAAAAGCTTTGAAAACTTTAAAACCAAGATTTTTATAATATCTATTTTTTAAAATATTTTCATTTTAAATTATGTCATATAAGGTTTGATGCATCATTTTATGGTTAAATTAAACGTACATTTCTACTCTTTTTTTGCACAAATTCTAAATCTATCCAAAACTACTCTTAAACCCTTAAATTGGTGGAGAAATGAACTTAAGCACACTCGAACCCACGTCCTCCTGCATTGATAATAATGTTCATGCTAATTTAGATAAGATTCCATTAACAATAAATAGAAGTATTATTAATTGTTGCAAATTTCAAGTTAAGATATTAAATTAACATTTTAAGTATAAATCTTTTTCCTTTAGTTTTTTAATTTATAAATAAAAATTTTGATACTTATTTTTAAATTAGAATTTAAGGAAAAAAATTTAATTTAATTTAAAATATGTATTTGACAATCATGTAACAAATAAGAGATTTTTTTAATTATAATATCTTGAATTTTGGATAAAGATTTAAATTGAAAAATTGAGATTAAATAACTTAATAAAATAAATATTTTGGATGAAATATTATTGAATATAAAAAATCCGAAAACATATTACAAAATTAGAAGATAGGAAACAAAAGAATTGTTCATTGAGAAAACCCATAAGAACCAAAATCAATTACTCTCCTGGAATGAAAACGTCAAATAAAACTTGGACACATAAAAACGAAACAATCACAAGTCATAACATAAGGTGAAACTCAAGATTGAAGCTCTCAATTAAAACAGATCCCCACATACCATGTTTTGTCCATCAACTTTATCATAGAGTGTTGACCAAGCCATTTGTGTGGACTACGTCAACGGTCAGATAAAAATCAATCAATCAATCAAGGGTTTTTCCTTCTCTTAAAGAAAACTTGAGGAAGGGGTGTACTCAAGAGACAGTGAAGGTGTAAAGAATCACGTTTCTTTTTTGTTTTGCTTATCTTAATCGAAATTTTTGTTTGAAAATTGAACTCATAAAAAAAAAAAAAAAAAACTCTGTTACAAATCAACCCCTAAAATAACTTATACACAGTATTGCTGCAAAATTCCAGGAAAAAAAAAAACAAGACAAGAATTTCAAAATCGTGGCAAAAGAAGATCAAAATCATGAAACCCACTCAAAACCATTTCCATTTTCAATTTTCCGTAATCCACCCAAAGCTATTTTCATTTCATGAATTCTAAAACAAGCATTTCTGATATTCATTAAGAGAGGAAAAAGCTAGATCTGGAAAAACATGTAAAGTTGAATTATGGGGTTTTGATCTTTTGAGAATGGAAGGAAAGCTCCTCCATTTCTCAACTTGGTATCTAAACCATGAGGGATCTAGATGGTTATCGTAGGATTCATTTAAAAAAAAAAAAAGAAGAGAATAGAAGATACTGATTGTTGTTGATGAAGAAGATGGAATTTGAGATTCGCTTTTATTTAATTTTAGTTTAAAATAAAGTTTTGGTATAATCATGTTTTAGTCCCTTCCAATTGTTGTATAAAAAAGTGATGTAACCATTTGTACCACCTCACATCTTTTAATTTGTAAGTATGCCATATCAACAAATTTTCATTAATTTTGAATGTCATATTAGTGAAAATTTGTTTTATGAATGCTGTTACCACATCATCTATGGTACCTGTCAATTAAAAATAAATATGTTATCTTTTTTTCCACTTCACTCATGGTCTCTTTTTACCAACTGTACTTATTTTTAATTGGTAGGGATCATAGATGATATGGTAAAGAGAGTTCATAAAATAATATATCCATATCAGCAAAATTTTCTATACCACATATGTATTCCACGTGTGCAATCCAAATGCTCAAATAAGCCCTTATTTAATCAGATTCGAAAATCTTAAGCTCTTATTTAACTGTTTAAAACTAAGGGTGAGCATTCAGTCGAATAGAATGAAAGTTTTTGAATTAATTAAGTTGACGAATCCTATTTTATCATCTTAACTCGATTTGAAATTTTCTCGAATCGATTACAGTGAGATGGAATTCGAATCGAATCAAATATATTTGTTCGAGTTAAATTAAAAAAATGACTTTGAATCCTTATAATCATTGTCATCTACTGTAATCAAATTTGTTATTAACTTTCATCTCCTCATAATTTATTTATTAATCTTTTATATACGGGTTAGCTTTTTTGCTTGTTTAGTTGTTTCAATTATTTTCTGATTTTTGTCACTATGTATTTTAAAATTAAAAAATATATATTAAATATAAAAATGTGATTATTTAATAAAAGTTATCTTAAAATGTGAAATTGATACCAACCTAAAATTTTAACACGAATATTTTATGTCTTCATCAATAATTCAATTTTAACAGAAATTTATAAAGATTTAATATGATTAAACAATTTAATTTAATAATATAAATAGTAGAGATAAATAAAATTATTACTATTTAAGGTTTAGGGATTTTTTTAGATGATTTTTTGTTTGGGGATAAAGAGTGAACAGTAAATGTTTAAGAGAAAAATAAAAAGTTCTGAGGGTTAGAGGTAAAATTTTGGGGGAAAAGTAAATGGGAGAAAATATTCAAAAAAAAATTTAGGGGAAAATGGGTTTGGGGTAGATTGGGGTGGGATAGGAGGGGAGTAAAATTTTTGGGGAAAAGTGGGAGGGAGTAAAAATAAAAATATTTGGAGGTTTAGGGTAAAAATGTAAAATATTATAATTTGGTATTTGGTTTATTTGAATTATTCGAGTTATTCAAATTCAAAAACTAAACTCGACTCGAACTCGAAATTTGAAAAAAAATTTAAGTTGACTCGAATAAATTGATTCATTTAACTCAAAATTTGAATTTTTTTTATTTTTTCGAGTCGAATCAAGTTTTTCTCACCCCTATTTAAAAAGTTAGACTCTTATGTGAACAACTCTTAAAAAGCCAAGTCTTTATTTAAGCCTTTAGCCATTAATATAAAGTTTGAAATTATAAATTTAGCCCCTAAATCGTATTCCTTAATATTAGTTTAATTCTATCTATTTTAATTTTTTTAATTAATCAAATAGGTATATTTGTGTTTACCAAATTCATAAATAATTTTATACTGCCATTTTACCAAAAAAAAGGCCCATTTCTAACATTATTTACGAAAATGGGCCAATTTCCTGATTATTTACCGGAAAGGGTCGAATTCCTCGAAATCGCATCCACGTCAGCACGTTCTCAGGTGATGCGTCAGCAAACGCGTCCTTGGGGGAGCATTTTGTCCCCGTCAGCACAAAGCGCTTCCTTGAAGGAGCGCTTTGCTGATGTGGCAAAAACGCTCCACCAGAGACACGTTTTAGCACGTGTTTTTTCCCCAAATAAAACCTATTCTCGAATTAAATTTTCAAAAAAGGTCATTTTTTAAATATTATAAAAATAGACTAATTTTTTTAAAAAAAATTTACGAGAATAAACTTTTATAAAGGCTCAAAGTGACAACACCAATTTTTTTAATGTGTCACCAATTAATATGGAAATATAAATTACAAAGCAAATCTTTATATAGACTCAAAATTTCATTTTCCTTGTTTTCTTAAGTAATATGGGATATGAGATATGTGTATATATAGACTCATGAATATGTTTGTAGCTTGTTCCTAAACAATGTGGGATTCCTTCCTCTTTTAACTAACAACATGAGATTCAATGCTACACTATATTTTATATTTTTTTACAAAATAATTTCTATTTTTTTTATATTTTGTTAACATTTTCTAATATTATAAAATTATCTTTTGAGATCTTTAATCTTGTTGCATTTTTGAATTGTTAACATATATAAAAGAACTATTAAAAAAAAGAGAACAAATTGCACATATGAAACTTGTACATGCAATAATCTTTTATTCAATTTTAAATGTTTGAAGTTAATATCAATGCAATTCTATTTTTTAAAATAAACTTCCATTATTTAAATTTAGAAGTTATACTTTTAATTTTTAATTTTATTTATATTATGAATGTTTGATTAATAAATAAATGGTGAGTATTTGGTACTCAAATAGTATTTTCTTTGTAATTTTAAAAAATTGATATATCTTTTTAAATATTTATTATTTTAATATTTTACTATACCCATTAATTTTTTAATTCTAATTTTAATTTAATTTTCATCACCTAATGAATGCCGATAAATTTATTTCAGATATACTTTGACTAGATAGATAATCTATTTAAACATAGTATATAATTATGTTAAATAAGCTTTTTTTATAGAAATATATAATATACATTAAATATAATAATTATTTTTCTTATTTTATATCTAGATTAAATTACATTAGTAGTCACTTAACTATATTTTTTAGCTATCAAATTATAAAAACTTACAAAATGATCACTCAACTATTAGTAATTTTTTAAATAATTATTTTTTAATATTTACCATATTCATTTTATATTTTATAATTTTTTTACTTATAGAGTTTAAAAGTTTTATTTAGAATGTAACAAATGTTAACTTTTTGTAAAAAAATTAAACTCCAAGTAAAAAATATCAAATATAGTGTAGCCTTTAATCTCATGTTGTTAGTTAAAAGAGGAGGAATCCCACATTCTTTAGGAACAAGCTGCAAAACTATTCATGAGTCTATATATACACGTATCTCATATCCAACATTGCTTAAGAAAACAAGAGAAATGAGATTTAAAGATTTGCTTTGTAAGTTTTAATTCCATATTAATTGGTGATATCTTAAAAAAAAAAATGGTGTTGCCACTTTGAGCCTTTATAAAGGTTTATTCTCATAAAATTTTAAAAAAATTGGTCTATTTTTATAATATTTAAAAAATGATCTTTTTTGAAAATTTAATTCTAGAATAGGTTTTTTTTTGGAAAAAAACACGGGCTAAAACGCGTCCACGAGGGCGTGATTTGTGCTGATGTGGCAAAAACGCTCCCCCAAAGAGGCGTTTTGCTGAAATTTCCCCTAAAATCGCTCTAACGTGAAAGTGTTTTTCCAAAATCGACCCTTTCCGGTAAATAATGAAAAAATTGGCCCAATTCCGTAAATAAAATTGAAAATGGGCTTTTATTGGTTAAATGGTCATTTTACACATATATAACTTTGGTTTTTTTATTTATTTGGGTTTCTTTATATCAAACTACCTATTATTTAAAATTAGTTTGAAATGTATTTTGAAAATGTGATTTTGAAATTCTTGAATTAAGAGGTCTAATTCTCTATTGTGTTTAAGGTTTCAAAAACATTTTTCATCGGTAAAAACAATGTAAAATAAATGGTTTTTGAAGTCAAAAAAGTTCTCTTTTCACCTAAACTTAAAAGTTAGAATTTATATGTTTTTGACTTTTGTGTTTTAGAGTGAAACTGTTAAAATACATAATTATATTAATTATTTAAATTTTAAAAAATTAGATTAATTTATATTTTAGAATTATATTAAATTATTTAAATATAAATTATTACTATATTTTAACTTACTTATTTAAATATAAATTATTACTATATTTTAACTTACTTTTAGAAAATAATTGTATCTTTAATTTTAGAAAAAAAATTATATTAATTACTTAAAATATATTTAAATTTTATATTTCACGTATTATTATATTAACTTATTTAAATATCATTTAAATTAATTCATTTTTTTACATTTCAATACCATGTCTAAAAAAGACATTTTAACAACCCACAATATTTTTTTATAACAATATTACATACTTGAAATAAACAAACCATACTTTGTAACAATCCAAAAAATCTCAGTGTCACCCATAATAGTATTTCAACATATAAACAGTAAAATTTCCCAAAAAGCAAGAGTCTATAAATTGAATAATGATAGTAAAGTCAAATTTTGACATTGAAAAGAATGTATGAATAGTGAAATTTTAGTAAAGATTAAATTGAAAATTTGTGAAAGATGAACTACAAGTGTAAATTTACTATTTTAGAAAAAAAGGGAAAAAATTAAGAAATATTTTTTATGAATGTGACATGAATATGAATTGAGAGGTGGAGTTTGAAATTTGAGATATAGACTAGATTGAAAAGTGGTGAAAAATATAAAGATTAAAGTGTAATTTTATTATTTTATGAGAAAAGAGCTTAATTGCAATAATACTATGAATAAATAATAACTACATAAATAACAATTACTTAGGACACATACATATACCATGTGTCAAACAAATGAGTGATGGAAAAAAGTGAAATAATTATTTTACCTTTATATTTTAAATATGACGAAAGATACTTTAAAGGATAATTTAGTCATTTACTAATATTATTTTCAATTTTAAATTATAAAATAAAGTGTAATATTTTAATGGATAAAATATGGGAACATTACATTTCAATAATGAGATTTAACCATCAACGTTAATTTAAATAATTAATTAATTAAAGAAAGAAAATTGTGTGTGTGGGTGTGTGGCACGGGAAACCATGAGTAGAGAGGAAAAAAAGTTTTATATTTAATTTAATTTGGTTAAGAAAAGCATACTCCTAACATAAAATTCTTTGAAATTAAAGTTAGATTTTGTACACAATTTTAATTTAAGAGTGTCTTTTCATATGAAACCAATTGTAAAGGGTTGAAGATGAAAATGGAAGTGGGGAAAGTTTGAGTAAGTTGTTCCACTTTATTTGAATGTATAATTTAATGTAAAATTGTAAGAATTAAGTGTGTATAATTATTTTATATGTTCTAAGTGATGAAAGTATTATGTTCATGTATGATGTGAATGTTGAATGATTTTATGAAAAAATTGAAGGATGATTTTAAGTGATTAATTTGATAAAAATTGAAATAAGGGTTAAATTGCAAATTATGCAAAATTTAAAAACCAGAATTAAATAGAGAAGATAAAGTTTGGATTTTTTATGATAAGAATATAAGAATATGATATTTAAAGTATTAGAAAATTGTACTTAAATTAACATGTTTTAAATATGAAATTTTAATATGATTTGTACCAATTTGAAATTGGTAAGTTAAAATTGTTATAATTTGTATGTGATTTGAAATATTTGTTTGAGTTGTGTATACGAATTTGAGATGAATTAGTGATCATAATTAAAATTAAGTCCTAAGGCTATGAAATAAACTCGGATGATGGATTTACGTATAAATTTTTATATCAAACACAAAATTGAATTTCAAAAGTTGAAATTGAGTCCAATAATAATAAATTAAGTGTAAATGTTATGAAAAGCTTTCAAAATTTTTTTATTGTGATATTCTTCATCCAAATTCGTTATTGGATCGGGAAAGGGTGTTACACACTTTTTTAAAACACTTTTCAACCACAATAACAATGGAGAATTAAGCCTTAAATATTTAGTATTGCTATAAAAAAAATCAAAAAATACTTTTATGAGATAAAATTAGTAAATATTATGATATTAAAAAAATAATGTAACCCATTATTATTATTTTGATATATGAAATATAAATTTTAAATATTGTTAAGCAATTAATATTAATTATTTGTAAAATTTAATTTGAATATATAAGCAGCATCTTAAATATTAAAATATATCCCGTACAAATTCAAACATATAATGCTACATATTTACAATAAATTTAAATTGAGAAATAATTGTATTCCCAATATAAATATTATATAAATAAGTTTAATTATAGGTAGACCTATTCATGAGCTAAGCTACTCGCCTAGGCTCGAAGGCCCACCTGAAATTAAGGAGGGTTTGGGCAAAAATATTTGGCTCAAAAAATTGGTTTGGCAAAATGGTTAGGCCTTTTTAAAATATGGGACGGGCTTGAATATCCAAGGCTCGAGCCCGGCTCATTTTTAAGTTTGCAATAATTTATATTATATAATTTATAACATAAAAATTAAATCTATTGTAATATATAATACTACTATAATATAAACATTAAAAAAAGTTAATATATAATTAGTAATTAAAAAATATATAAGATTATTAAATTAAACTAATATAAATATATTTTTTAAATTTTAAAAAAATAATAATATGGACGAGTCTAAAATAAGTTTGCATTATACATTTACAAATATAGACAAACTTAAACAAAATTTTAGGTCCATATTTCGCATTAAACCGAGCTTAAATAAATATAAAATTTGTTAACATTATGCTTAATCCTAATCATAAATAAATGTTAAAAATAAACTACTTTTTCCAAACAAAAAAATAAAAATGGGATAATAATGCAGTATGTGAATACTTTGCCTTACTAAAAATGTAATAAGAAATCAGATAAAGAGATGGATCTGGTACGTTGAGGAAGAAGTGGTTCAGAAATTAAGAAAAGAATCAGTGTAAAACCAAAGGCAAAGGCAAAGGGCCAAGTGGGGAGGGTGAGACAAAATTAAGAGTCAAGACCACGTGGGTTTCTCTTTGTATTCTGAAGTGACGCCAAGCTTAGTGGGTTGCAACGTGCTGCAATTATACACCTATATAGGACCAGACCACCCACTCTCCTGCTGTTGGGGACGACCTTAATTATCCACAGTAATATTAACACAACCAATTCATAAAACGCTATTTAAACTATATTTTTTAAGTTGATATTTAATTTATTTTTATCATAACTATACTTAAATTATATTTCATTATCTTCAATGGTATTTAAACCATATTTCATTATCTAAATTATTTAAACGGTTTAAAAAAAATTCTCTTAACCAATTATTTTATGATACATAACACTTTTAAAATTAAAAAAATATTATTTTCTTATGCTTTTTTCTTTAAAAAAAATTATAAACATATTCGTTAGTTTTGTTATTCACTCAAAAACTTTAATAACCTATAAAAAATTTATCTAAACCCAAATTTCAATAACAAAATTCATATTTCAATGAGTTTTTTTAACCTTAATTTCGATTTTTTTTTCTCACTTTGATTCAAAATCCATGTATTTTTTTAAAATATTTTTTTCTTTCTTTTTTATATAATTTGTATAAAATAATTAATGTTGGATGAGCCGCTACAATAGAAAAACCTAAAATATGAAGCCAAATACTAGGAAGAAGTTGAGTAGAAAAAAAAGTATTACAAAAAGAATTATCTCACAGTTAAAAATAAAAAGATTAACTAATTTGATTTTTAAAATTTATTTTTATTCAATCTTATTTTTAAAATTTAATTTAAACTTAAAAGTAATGTGTCTTAAAAGATTTTTTTAATAACTGGGATAATACCACTTGTGATAAAGAAATTAAAATATCAACTTAAAAAGAAATGTATAATTTAAATACTATTTTACTATTTAAGCTTTGATAAAAAGAATATCATTCAACTCATATTCATTTAATTATAGCCGGTTAAGAAAAAAGCTAAAAGAAAATGTTATTTAACTTAGTATTTGTAAAAAGAAAACCCCCTTCCCCCATTTGAAAGCGATACCTAACTAATCTCTCTGTGCCCTTATTTACATCACTTCAATCATCAATCGCAATGGCCCATTTGAAAGAGATGGTTTTCAGTAAAAACAAGTAATAAAAATATTCCGGTTATATGTATTTCCCCGGAATTTCAAATCGACACATTGCTTGTGTTGAAATTTGAGTGATGAAAATCGAGTGTAAATTGGGCGGTGGTTGAGGACCAGAGCAGTTTAAATGGAATGGAATGTCATGATTTAAAATAATAATCAAACGTGACGTGGTGATTACTTGTTTTATTTTTTAATTGTGAAATTATGGATGAGGATGAATTATTTTAAAAAATATTTTCGATTAAAAAGTAATTATTGTTATCGAGAGTTAATGTAAATAATAAATGGTGGAGGGATGGGTTAGGAAATGTCAAATTTTGGTTGCCATTTCAAGGAAGACACTATCAATGTCAACATAATAATGACATGTGGACATTATTCCCTTTTTGGATACTTCTCTTTAAAGAAGTCACATCTAGTGGGGTTATCTGTATTGGAAGTCTTATCAGCGGCTAGAGATTGCTAAATCTACGCTTAAGCTTTGCTCAAGCAAAGAAAATACAAGAGATAAAATATTGAAGGGTGGAAAGTAAAAAATGGAAATATAATTATTTATGGCATAGTTCACGGTTTAATTGTAAAGTATATATTTTTTTTATTTTTTTAATTTGATACTTAAAAGTATCAATCACATTAAATATATATAATCTAAATATATATAAATTATAATAAATTATAATAATAAAATTTACAAAAATAATAAAATTAAAGAAATGAGTTGAAATTAATAAAATTATTACAAAAAATTGTAACAGAAAATGTAAAAATTATAACAAATTGTAAAAATATATTTAAAAAGTATAAAAATGATTTTTAAATAAAATTTTAAAAAAAGCATTTTAAAATCAAGGTTCTTTTTTCAATTACTTGAAATTTAATATTTTTAATTTTATAATAATTTTCAATATTTACATATTATTTTTACTTTTTAAAATTTAAAATGATATATTTTATGATTTTATAAAAAATTAGACTTTTTTTAAAAAATTATATATTATATAGATTTTTTATTTTTAATAATATAATATATAATATTAAAAAAAAGATACGTGACATATTCCAATAGCACCACATGGCAAGTCAATGTCGGTCAACAATCGGTCAACAGTCAATAGTGTTTTTTAATACTTAAATATATAATATTATAAATTTCTATTTTTAAATTTAATATTTTTATTTTAAATAAATCTAATTGCCATATGGCAGTTTTCAGTAGCAAAAAAAGCCACATATTTTTCCATTGGCTAAAGTGGCCTAACAATATTTTTTACGGCCATTACAAAATGGACAAAAAATTAGAGGAAATTGATACTCTAGGTACCAAAATTGGGACAAAAAAGGTTAAGTACCAAAGTGAGAATGTCAAACCCCAAAATATATAGGGATAGATAAAATAAATAATTAATGAATTAGTTTAGATGCTTATGTAGTTGGAGCACTCTTTAGAGATCTTAGGTTCTATCCACTCATTTACCATTTCTTTTCTTTTTGTTTTTAGCAAACCAGGATGAAAGTCACTCTAAAATATTATATTAAATGAAGTAGAAAATAAACGTAATGGTTAAGCCTTTGCACTTTCCCGTCACAACACCCTCCCTAATTTTCCTTTTAATTTTGACAATATGGGTAATTTATCATACAACTCCTCTAAAATTTGCTAAACCTAGATATTTAACCCCTGTAACATCCTGATTTTGGGCCTAGTCGGAACAGTGGTTGCGAGACCACAAATCCGACATCGAAAAATTTATTTTATTATTATTTTGATGTTTACAATATGATACTAAGTTGTGTGAAATTTTCATAAAGAAATTTCCTCGTTTGAGTGCTCAAATTGATAAAAAGGACTAAATCACGTAAGGTGCAAAACTTGAGGTCTAATTGATAAAGGCACTAAATAGCTATAAAATTTAAAAGTATGAGCACTTGCATGGTAATTATACCAATAGAAAAGTGAGGAGACAAAGATGGACATGCAGTAGGTGGATTTGGTGAAATTATTAAAAGGTTAAATTGGTAAATAAGTTAATAGGTATAATAAGACAAAATAGAAAAAGCTATCATCTTTATTTTTCTTCTTCTTCAACCGTAATAGAGAAAAAAAATGGCATCCATGGAATGGGTTTCATTCGGCCAAGCTTTGGAGCTTGATAGGTGAGTGGTTTTTGCCCCATTTTTAACGATTTCTATGTTTTCGGAGTCGTGGTAACTCGATTTAGCTATCCCGTACCTTCGTTTTCAAAACTGTTAAAGTTTGTGAATTTTTCCATTTTTGATAAAGTGTGTATTTTGATAATTGATGATAGAAAATACATCCTTGTTGTTAGATAAACAACATTTGGAAAGTGATTTTTGATAGAAATGTCGATTAGGGACTAAATTGAGAAATGTGATAAATTGTGTGGTAAAAGTGTGAATATGTAAAAAATGTGGGCCGCTGTAAGTATGATAAATATTTGACTAGGCATGGGTAGCAAAGAAATTGAATGAATTTCATTTTACGAGCCCAGGGGCAAAAGTGTAAATATGACAAAGTTTAGGGGTAAAAATGTAATTTTACCAAAAATGTGAAATTGGGCTAATTTGAGTAGCATGATGAATAAATAAATTAAATGTGTTGTTATAGATCAAGGAAGATGAGATTTAGAATTAGATCGGGGGAAAAGCAAGATAATCGAGCAATTGACTTATTTCATCGTTTCATACTAAGGTAAGTTCGTATGTTAATAAGCATTAAATTTGATATGTTTAAATGCTTAACCGATATCATGTGTTATTTCGTATGTTATTATTGGATCATGAATAATATAAAAATAATGAGATAGTATTGAAAGATCAAATTAAGAGAAATGCAGGGCAAAATATGATCGAATTTCGACATGTGATGAATTGACGGTAAAGACCATGGGTGAACCATGACAATATGTGTGCTAGTGTAAGACCATGTCTGGGACATGGCATCGGCCATGATATGAGAGCCAGTGTAAGACCATGTCTGGGACATGGCATCAGCATTAATATGTGTGCTAGTGTAAGACTATGTTTGGGACATGGCATCGGCCACGATATGAGAGCCAGTGTAAGACCATGTCTGGGACATTGCATTGGCATTGATATGTGTGCTAGCGTAAGACCATGTCTGGGACATGGCATCAGCCATGATATGAGAGCCAGCGTAAGACCATGTCTGGGACATGGCATTGGTACGATACATCATGTACGAGTTTTCCCGAGTATCCTTAGTATCCCAAGAGGTTCAACGGGTATATCCAAAGATGATGTCAAAGAATGACAAGGTATGATCATGTTGAAAGGGTACAGGTATGTACGCAAAATTCATGAGTGCTGAATTTGATGTATATGGGACATTTGGTAAGAATGTAAATGAGTAAGTCATACCTATGAAAATGATCTTGTGATGATAGGTCTATACTTATGATATATAAATAGGTGGTAAATTTGATTGATGATAATGTGTGGGGCTTTTAGGCCAAATTAAATTGAGACATGATAAGTTTAAGTTTTTTTGTTGATGTATGGGTTAAAGGGGCAACTGAATGGCATGTAAATATTCGATAATGACTAGCTATTGGAATGGCTAGTTAAGGATATACTTGGTGTTATGTATGATTAAATGGATGTTAATACAAAGCAATCATGAAAGAGTAAAATTAGCAATAAAATAGTTTTGGATAGCAGCAGTTGTATAACTTTGAAAAATCACCAAAATACTGTGGAAATAGAATTAGAGGTTGAATAAGATATCAAATTAAACCTTATTGAGCTTAGTTTCACATAGAAGAAACAGTGTAAGGAAAAGAATTTCATATTTTGAGATATTTTAATTTTTGTGGGATAGGTTCAGGATGATTTCGGAATCCCCATTTTTGACTTTGGAAAATAATTAAAAATAGTATAAAAATATTTACGAGTTATAACTTATATTTTTTAAATTATTAATGAATCTATTTTCAAGAAAATCAAACGGGAACATCATCCGAGTCCCGTACGAGGAGATAATTAATTCTTAGTGAAAAGGGTCGAAATTATCGGACAACAAAACAGGGACAAATTTAAAGAATAAAATGTACTTATTGGCTAAACCAAAAATTCTGGAAAATTTATGGTAAGGAGATATTTAAGTCTAGTTTCAGGTAAAATTAGCGAAACTAAATTCAGAGTTCCGTAGCTCAAGACATAAATAATTTAGTGACTATGACTTGCGTAGACAGCTTGATATGTTCAAAAGTGAATAGTGGAACTTTGTGCAATTATGATTGTATTATCTTGAGAACTTATTATGAGGATTGTTAAAAGTATGTTAATAAATTTCTTATTATTTACATACCAACTTACTAAGCTATATAGCTTACTCTATCTATTTTCCATGTTTATAATGTCCTCAGGCTAGCTCGGATTAGAGAACACTGGAGATACCATCACACTATCAAGCTATCACTTCGGGTATTGTTGAGTTCAAGTAGTTGAGTTGTGACATGTATAGGAGATTTAATTATATTGTTAAGTGTCATAGCTGAATTTGCTATATGTGGGCCTATGTTATTTGATAGATCATTTTGTATAAGGCCATGGATGATGACTAATATTTGTTATTGTTATATGCATATGATGATGTTTTTTATAAATGTGAAAATTCGCATGGTTGAGCATATGGTGTGTTAATGCATGATTGAGCAAGTTGTATGATTGAATTGATAAAGAATGTGATAAGTGTTCCATGTGAATGAAGTGAAGTGGCCATGTTGTGTAAATGTCTTAGTTGTGGTGAGCTGGTCATGTATTTATGTGTGGATGGGTGTTACTTGATGTTGTGTATGTTGGTGCAAGTAAGGGTGGAAAAAGGCTTGGTAAATAGTCTTGTTTCTGTCCTCACGGGTAGACACATGTGCGTGTGTCTAGGCCGTGTGTGACACACAGTCTGCCTCATGGACATGTAGTCTGACTGTG
Organism: Gossypium australe; assembly: GCA_005393395.2. Classification (NCBI taxonomy): domain Eukaryota; kingdom Viridiplantae; phylum Streptophyta; class Magnoliopsida; order Malvales; family Malvaceae; genus Gossypium; species Gossypium australe. The sequence goes on along the minus strand of CM016616.1, from coordinate 32,256,652 downwards.
TGTCCCCTGCACCTTAATTGTGAAATCAAATTCACCACACAGCCTAGCACACGGGTGTGTGCCTTGGTCGTGTGACCTTAAAGGGTTGATGATGTCAGAAACAGAATGTCAAGGTTTTTGCACATGGGCTGAAACACGAGTGTGTCGCGATCGTGTGAGGGACACGGGCCATGGACATCGGCATGTGCCAGGCCGTGTGAAAATCCCTATAGGTTCGAAAAAAGAAATAAATCCACACGGGCTAGGGACACAGGCTTGTCCCAACAGGCTCAGGCCGTGTGAGCTACACGGTCCTTCAGCATGGCCATGTTAAGAGGTCACACGGACGTGTCACTCTTCCACACAGGCGTGTGCCCCTAATTTCAATGATATTTTCTAAAGTTTTTCTAAAGTGCTCGGTTTAGTCTCGTACCATTTTCAAAGTATGTTTTAGGCCTCGTAGGTCCATATTAGGGACTTTAAGGCAAAGTTTGATAAGTTTTAAAATTGAACGAAATTTTATGACTTGGAAATGTATGTTTGCATGTGTTTAAGATAGGTAACGCCTCGTACCCTGTCCCGGCGTCGGATACGGGTAAGGGGTGTTACAACCCCCTTTTTCTAGTCATATTAGAATTTTGTTTCCCTTTCTAACCTAAAGAGAATTGTTTTCCCCTAATCTTTATATTTCCTTCTATTTTATTTTCTTCCCTTTACTTTCCATAATAATTTTCTCCATTACGGATAATAATTTCATTTTCTGAATCAAATCATCCCGATTCCATCGTGTTTTTATTGGTTTAACCAATCGTCGTAAATTTTATCTTTAATTTTTTTTCCAAGAGTTGGTAAATTCAATTCAATATCAGTAATCAATTCCAAATTCTTGTAGAATTTACATTCGACGTTAATCTTTCTTTCGAAATAATGGGTCTTTTAGGAATCTTGCTAGAATTCTCGGTAATCTTGATAAATCTTGAAAAACATTATTAATGCTTGCGTAAATGTTGTTTGAAGGACCCATTTAGGTACCTCGAATTAGATTGGAATGTGAGGAACGTCACTCAAGATCCAGGTAACAAGTGTTTGTTCTTTTACAAGTGAATCGGAAAAAAAATTGTGCCTATGATAAGGCCACACGGACGTATGGGCCACCTGTGTAAACCATATGACCCCCTCACACGGCCTAGGACCCTCCACACGACCTGCCACAAGGCCATGTCTCCCCTGTACGTTGATTTTAAGAATACCACACGACCATAGTCTGTCACATAGCCTAGCCACACAATCGTGTATCCCCTCCAAACGATCCAGGACTTTCCACACGGTTCGGTCACACGGCTATGTGTTCCCTATTTTTCATATTTTATAATTTTACCCAAAATTTTATAAATTGTTCAGTTTAGTCCCTGATAGTCCTCGAATTATTTTTAGAGTTTTATTTCTTGCAATTGAACCCCTGATAATATGAGTATTGAATTGCATGATTTGAATGACTAAATTATTAATGCATATGCATGATATGTGAATAAGATATGTCTGTTGAATCCGTAATACTGTTTGTATATCCATCATGCCGAATGATACTGTTAATCTGAATCCATGATAAGCATGACTTTTGCTACTGAGTTGATCTATTATAAAAATATTATTTGCTAATGTATTGAACTGTTAGAGGCATATTGATTGCTATTGTCTTGTTTTGTTAAAAGCATAATTAAATGCTACCATATTGATCCGTTTTGAGCTTGCCGCATTGCATTGCATGGGGTGGGACTATATTTATGAAGGAAGAAGTGGCAATTTATATACAAAATTGTTGTGCACCCACAACCCAGTTGTAGTATTTATCCTTTAACTACAAATATGTTGTACATCCACAACTCAATGATAGCTTTTACTTGCAATTATGTTGTGCATCTACAGCCTAGTGGCAGATTTTATCTGTGGCATTTTGCTGTGCACCCATAGCCTAGTGGCAGGTTTCATCTGTGAATTTTCGTTGTGTATCTACAACCTAGTGGCAGATTTTACTTGCGAAACCAGTGGTGGTTAAACCACAACCTAATGTATAGGTGGTTAGAGTTTAGGGGAACTCCCATTGTGTTGCGTAGCGGTGAGGTAGGATCTTTTCTATTAAACCGAAACTGTATGACATTCATAAAGCATGTGCATACAAATTGGATTTTTTTTGAGATGACATATATTTATGTAGACATTGATTGAAGTGGTCTGAAATATTAGTATTCTGAAATTGCTATTGTGTATTGTTCTATGCGATGTGTTTCTATATACTTAGGCGTTTGCACTGGTTTACTTTGTGAGAGAACTTACACCGAGTTTCGTAGCTCACTCCCTTTTTATTTCCATCTATATAGATAACGCACCAGGTTGGAATGCGGATACAACACAAAGAGGGGCTCGGCTGAGACTGTAATGTTTTAATTTCAGTCTGTGGAATAGGACTTAGGAATTGGGTTTAAAAAGCCTGCATGACATTTAATTTAATTTAAGGATATTGGAATATGATTTTTAACTATTTATGCATATAATCTGATTAAATCTAAATTGAATATCACTTTTTTGCTACTAGATTGTAGATAAATTATTTACTAATAATAAAATAGAAATTAACTAATTTTTCAATAGTAATCATTTTTTTCAAGAAAAAATATTTGATTAATCATATTTCTGTCCAATCATGAGTTTTTCTAAAAATAAGCTAAGTTCTCTTCTAAAGATGAACAAAAGTTTTTAAACTGTTTGTTTTATAAATTTCAATAACTTTGCTAGGCCATCTCAGTGGCCGATGTAATCTTTAGAATTCGAGCCTAACATCTATGTCGAGCTGGGAAGGTTACATTTGGTGGTATTAGAGCTACAGGTTTTCTAAACTCGGACCGTAAAAATTAAAAGTATGTTTGCATGCATGCATGCATTAACAAGGGATATTTGAGAAAAATCATGCCACAAGTTTTTGAAAAAAAAATTGATTTTTTGCAGGAAACTAAATCCAATACTTCGATGATGGTCCTATTGTAGTTACTGTTGCTATTGAGGATTTATATGAACTAAAATCTTTTAGACAACAAATATACTTTAACTAATGCTTGAAATTTTATGTGAAAGCTGTAGATATACTTAGATCTTAAAAACTTTCGAGAACATAATGAATACACAAGGTAGATGTGGTAGGGGTAGGCCACGTAAGGCTGCACTTGTAGAGCCACCTGCTGTTCAAGGTGAAAAATGATCCTCTAAGAGGATTATGTTGAGAACTCCACTTCCAATGGTGGCAGAGGCTATGAGAACGAAGATGATACGGTGACATAGGCGATGCTGAGGGTGTTACAAAGGTTTGCCGGAGCCTAAATTGGATTGGAAAGTTGTGGGCCCGTTGCGGAAAGGCTCCAATCAAATGGGGCAAAAAATTTCAAAGGTGTTCCTAGAATGACTCTTACTGTGGCGAAGTATTGGATGGATTCAACAGAAAGGATTCTGGAGGATTTAAACTATACTCTAGAGTAGAAGTTGAAGGGCATTGTGTCCTTACTTAGGGAATAAGCCTATCATTGGTGGTAGTCTATTGTAAGGGGTATGAAGGTTGACCGTATTAACTAAGAATATTTCCAAAGGGCCTTCCAAAAGAAGTATGTGGGTACTAGGTATGTGGAAGCCCACAGACTCGAGTTTATTGAGTTAAAACAGGAAGATAAAACTATGTTAGAAAATGAGGTTGAATTTCTGAGACTCAGCCACTATGCCCAAAGAATGGTTGCCATGAAGTAGGACAAGTGCGTGAGGTTCGAAAATGGGTTGCGATTCAGCCACAAAATTTAGGTTTCTCTACACCAAGAATGGGTGTTTAAGACCCTAGTGAAGAAAGCCAAAATTGTAGGGGTGTAACACCCCTAACCTGTATCCGTCGCCGGAACAGGGTTTCGAAATGTTACTGAAACATTCAAAACATTTATCGATTAATTCAGGAAAGTTACTATTCATTCACCATGTTAATCCATAATGTCCCTTAAATGGACCCTTGAGGCCCTATATGAGCTTTAAAATCAAGTCGAGACTAAATCGGAAACTCAAAGAATTTTTGGCAAAATTCTTAAATTTTCTAAGGTGCAGGGCTCACACTCCCGTGCTATAGGCCGTGTCCGATTTAGGGTGCTCTCTAACTTGCACCACACGATCATGCCACACGCCCGTGTGCTAGGCCGTGTGATTAATTAATTCAATTCGAATTAGGTGCAGGTTTCACATGGCCAAGGCACATGCTCGTGTTCAAGGCCGTGTCACCCACATGGCTGAGACACACGCCTGTGTCTCTGCCCGTGTGCTCAATTCTGAGCATTCTGTTTTCTCGAATTTAAGGTGCAGGGGACACATGGCCTAACCACATGCCCTTGTTACCAGGCCGTGTGTCACACACGGTCTAGACACATGCCCGTGTGGACAAAATAAATCCATTTCTAGCTTTGTTTCTCACCCAAAATTTCACCCATGACCTGCACTTGAATCACACATATAAATACTAACCATTTCAAGCATTCAAGATGAGCAAACTCTATCATTCAACATGATATATCATCACAAGCATTCTTGTTTACAATCTTACTCTTTAATAAGCATACTTGTTTCCCCTTTCTTAATCAAACAATATATATGGTACCTATGTTATCACCATAACATGAACTTAAATACATATATACATGTACCAAAACATAATCATCACTAGCCATTCCAATGGCTAGATTATAAGCATCATTTACATTTACATGTCAATATGGCCAACATATCCTATACATGCCATTACAACCGTAATTGAATGACCATACTATACCTGCATGGGCCGATGGATAGTGTGAGTGATCTTCGCAATGCTTCCAATCCAACGAGCTTTCGATTACTCTAAAACAAGGGAAAATAAAATGGGGTAAGCATAAAATTCTTAGTAAGTTCGTACAACATGGTACTTATCTTACCATTCATCCTTTTTTGAGGTAATTATGTAAGGCATATTTACTTAATTTGACTTCAAGCCCTACACACATTCTCATTGCCCTTGTTAGTCAGGTAATCCATGATAACATCAAGATATGTATAAGTTCAATCAACAATCAAGTTCCATGAATATATGCTTTCCACAACATGTATTCATTAAGCATGTATATATTATCTCTTAGTATTACAAGTATAGTTTCATAGTAGTTCGTTTCGAGTTCAGATCATTTCATGTCAAGACTTTACTCATTTTATTCGAGTATTAAGGTCACCAAGTAGTAGTACCCTCAAGGTGTACAATTATATAATCAAGGATGATCACTCTCATCAAATAATTTCCATGTACAATTATCATCTTTTCATATTTTCATACATCACTAGTCATGAATCATCATTTCCTTGTATTTCATATAATATCCTTTTTCATGTCATATTTCATATTATATATATATATATATATCATTCCATGTCAATTTGTCTTAAATTCATATTTTCCCTTATCAGAGCTTTACCTGTTGAATTTATTCAAAATATTGACGGATACACAGGTAGTACACTCGAGGTGTACGAATTAGAATCCTTCAATTTGTGTCCAATGGTACCCATATGGTACAATTTCAGAGAGTAAACTCTCGAGCCACATATATGTAAACAACAGGATTACCAGTGCAGGCTAAATCCTTTTTATGTCATGTGCTCTAAAGAGCTTGATTTGGATTACCCGTCTGGGCTAAATTCCTATCAAAATTGAGGTCGAATGATTACTCATCTGAGCTAAACCCTATCCGCAACAAATGCAGGACCTCTTTCGTTTTGGGAATTACATATCCATCGATTTTCCATTTATTCAACCGGGATTTAAACACTTTTCAAGCACTATCGAGCATTTGATTATTTCATACCTCCGTAACATTTATGTAATTCAAGTAAAACACATTCCACATTCATGTCAAGCATACGAGTAACATTTTATTCATTTACCATTTTATCGAGCATTTTCATTTATCGGGCTATATCGAGTAGGTGATCATTTTACATATTTATGACATTGATAAGATTCACAAACACAACATTTAAATCAAGCATAAAAACATATACAATTTAGTTACACGAACTTGCCTTGACAAAGGTTCGTGTACGTAAAATCTACTAATTCGACATTTTCCTCATTCCTCGTTCTAACTCTGAATTTGGTCTATCCGGATCTAGACTAGTAAATTTAACATCAATTTATCATATTTTACATTCATGTGGACTAAATTTTCATCCTAGGATAAATTACTATTTTACCCCTAACTTTCCATAAATTACTATTTTGTCCCTAGGCTCGGAAAATGAAACTTGTGCAAATTTCTCCCTATTCCAAGCCTAACCAAAGCCCCATTACAAATTTTAAAGCACATGTATTCATAAAATTTCAGAATTTTTCATCAAATTTTTACAACTTTTCATTTTAGTCCCTAAATCATGTTTTCATAAAAAAATCACTTTGTAAAAGTTGTTTATCTATCAATAATCTTTCATTTTCTACCATAAATTTCTAATTTCCAGCATATACATCCATGACCCATTTTCATACTTTGATAACTTTTAAAATTAATCCCCCCAAATAGAGAGATTAAGTTATCCCGATTCCAAAATATCAAAATTACTAAAAACGGGACAAGGAAACTTACCCAATTTGGCCATGAAAGTCTCTTCTCTCTCTCTTAGGGTTTCCATGTTTATTTTGGGGAAGAAGATGACATAAAATAAGATGATATCTTTTATCATCTTTTTAATTAATAAAAATTTTGCTATTTCCAATTTAGTCCTTGCCCTTTTTCTATATTTCCATGGATGAGTCACCAAGGAAAATCTACATACTTTTCTTAATGGTCTAATTACCATATAAGGACCTCCAGTTTTGAATTCCATAGCTATTTGATCCTTCTAGCTACTAGAATCCAACTTTTGTATTTTATGCGATTTGGTCCTTCTCGTAATTATGCACATAATCGGTAAAATTTTCTTTTCAAAATTTTCACAAGACATTTATAGTATACTATGGATCATATAGTAAAATAAAAATAAATTTTATTTTTCAGTTCGGATTTGTGGTCCCGAGACCACTCTTCCGATTTCACCGAAATTGGGCTGTTATAGGAGGAGATTAAATAGATGGAACGCGAAAAACGTGATAAAAATAAGGTCCTGGTTAAGAGAGATGCTAGTTTCACTAATTCAGATTCTCGTCTTATAAAACGAGCTAGAGAGATTAGACCATAACAAAGGGTTGCTATAACCAATTTTAAAGAAAGGATTTATAACTGCACGTATTGTGATAAGCACCACCCGAGCGAGTGTTGGAAGAAATTGGGTGCCTGTTTGAAGTGAGGGTTGATGAAGCATATAGTAAGAGATTGCCCTTATTGAAGCGAGCAAGCACAAGCTTCGACCCAAAATCAAGCCCAAAACCAGAGATCGGGTCATTACCTCTGAGGGCCGAGGTCAAAATAGGACAACAAATGCTGTAGAAACTAATATGAACCGAACTAAGGCTTGACAGTCCGCCCTTGTTTATGCCGTTAGAGGTTATGAGGATAGAGATGCGTCCGATACCATCACAGGTATTTTGTCCTAATTGACATAAGATCCACCCATTCTTAAGATGTTTACAATATAGGAATTTGAAGTAGATGAAACCATTAGTGAAGTTACCAAAGAACAATCCGTGGTAGTTGGAAACACAAAAATATATAGACTTTTTCAACACTTTTTGAGCACTAATTCATGAAAGTTCTAAGTAATTTCTATTGAATTTAATACTTTTATTATTAAATAATTAAATTGAACTCAATTATTGGAATATTGTGAATTTTAATTATTTTTATAACAAATTTTCATAAATTTGGTTATTTTTGGCAGTTTTGCACAAAAGGTGAAAAATCAACTTGACAATCACCTTGAAAGAATTAATTGATGAGGCACCTTAGAGCTCAAGATGATGATTGAAAATACATGGAGGATTTGAATTTATACTTTTGGACTCTCGTGAAGCAATTGGTCCAATTAAATTTTTATTGACGAAAAATGTACAACATGAAATAGAGAAATGGCTTGAATTGAGCAAATAAAGAGGGAGGATGGACAAGCCCAAGAGAGCAGCTCAAATTGTCCCATCTAGCTGAAAAAATCAACTAAATTTAGCTGGTTTTAACACTTACAAAACAACCCTTAAACTCTCATTAATTTCCATTCAAACCCCTCCCTTTTTCATGCAATTAATATCTAGCCACAAGCTAAAAATAGCAAGTTCATTCAAACACTCCTCCCACCTAGCATGGACGACCATGTGAAGAGGGATTCCATTCTATTTTTAGCTAATTTGAGCTACCAAATTCAAGTATAAATAGCCCCCTTCACTTCCTTATTCAACACACCTATCATATTTCATTCATCTCTACTTCACTTTTCTCTTTCATTCTCATGTCTTCCCATTTCATTTCTTTCTTCCCATTTCTGATTTCCCTTATTGGAAAAGAGCTAGCATGCCCTTTCGAGTAGTAGCAATCAAGCATTTGTGAAGGCTTTTGATTGGCAAAACTAGTAGAGAAGAAGAGGAGCGCACTAGTTTGGCTTCAGAAAATCACCTGGATTTGTTTTCTAGTTCCCTTCTCTTTATCTTTTTCGGTTTATTCTATGATCATAAATATGAATACTTGTTATGTTGATGTTCCTAATTTAATTAAAATGACTTAAATCTCATTCGTGTTAGATTAATTGCATTTTATTCACTTAATTTCTTAAAATCATGTTTGTGTTGTTATAGGCCTTGGTAGTATGTTCAATTAAATAAAATCATGCCTATATTACACTTGCATTATAATTGTAAGGTAACAAATGGATTAATTATTAATCAGATTAAAATTATAATTAATTGAAACAATATTTAATTAGTGCATGTTTAATTCTCTAAGGTAGTTGAGGGTTAAATTTGGTAGATATATTAAACAATGTAATCACCTTGCATAACTTATAAGATTGTTGTGATTATAAAATTGGAATATATTTAATTCACTCTGTCTTATGCTTGCTTATGAAAATTGATTGATTAATCTAGCATAGGAATATGTTCTCAAAGATTGATTAATTTAATAAACTTGTGTGTTAACAAAATACCAAGTTGCCATGAAATTATTCGTAACAACATGAACATAGTTTTAATAATTCTAAGTTAAAGAATAAAATTGATCTAACACATTTATGTCATATTGATTAAAATCGTTTTTAGAAATCATGCATTTGGAGTTTTATTTTCTTAGTTAACTATTTAGTTAATTTTTATTTTTTATATCACCTCTTTCAAATAAATATATTTATCCTCACCAAATTGTTTAATTTTACATTTCATAAATATTCACTTGTATGGTTACTATGGGTACAATAACTTGTCATACTTGTCACTTTATTACTTTATATGATTGTGTATACTTGCACATTTCCGTCATTCCAAGGTTTTGGCACCGTTGCCGGGGACTATTATTCTAGTCAATTATTTGTGAAATTAATTATATTGCATTTTGGTTCAATTTTATTTTATTTTTACTTTAATAAGTTTTCCTTATTATTTAGGTGATAATGGATCCTCTACAACATGTTCAAGGAGGAGCATTTGCTTACAATGCTCACAATCTGATCATTGCTACCAATGATAGAAATTGTGCCACTCAACAATATGCCATTCCTCTCTTCAACGAGCTCAATCCGAGTATTGGGAGACTCGAGATTGAGGCACAACAATTAGAGCTGAAGCCAGTCATGTTCCAAATGCTCCAGGCAGTAGGCCAGTTTAATGGAATTCATATTGAAGATCCTTACTTTCACCTCAGATTGTTTATGGAGGTGAGTCATTCCTTCAAGTTAGTCGAAGTTCCCAGAGATGCACTATGATTAAAGTTGTTCCTATCGAGCCTAGTTGACTTCATTGCCACTAGATTCCATTACCACATGTCAGGAGTTAGTAGAACGCTTCCTTATGAAATATTTCCCACCTAGCAAGAATGCTAAGTTTCATAATGAGATAATTACCTTCCAACAGATGGATGACGAGTCCTTGTATGAGGCGTGGGAAAAATTTAAAGAACTGTTACGAAAATGCCCTAATCACGGAATCCCGCATTTCATCCAACTAGAGACATTCTATAATGGTCTTAATGCTCACATGAGATTGGTAGTAGACACTTCTACCAATGGTGCTCTCCTTTCTAAGTATTATAATGAGGCTTATGAAATTATAGAAGGAATAGCCAATAACAATTACTAGTGGCCAACTAATCGAGTAGCTTTAGGAAGACAAGTCGTAGGAGTACATGAAGTGGACGCCCTCACTTCACTTGCAGCTCATGCATATTCGATAACCTCAATGGTTAAAATTTTTACCACTAATGGGTAGAATAATGTTGCAGCTTAGCCACCTAATCAATTCAAGAATATAACTTGTGTTTATTGGGGGGAAAGGACTTGCTTGAAGATTGCCCAATCAAACCCAAAATCTGTGTATTAAATGGGTAACCAGAACTAGAACCGAGGTAGGCAGGGACCACAATCCAATTTTTATAACCCATCTTGGCGAAACCACCCAAATTTTTCTTAGAGTAATCAAGGGAAGGACCCAGTAACACTTACGCACAACCTAGATTGACCCAAACACTTGGATTTACTCAACAAGTTTAGAAGCCACCACAAGCCGAACCTTTCAATAGTCTGGAAAACCTATTAAAAGCATATATGGCAAAGAATGGTGCCACTTTAAGGAATTAGAGAATCAAGTGAGTCAACTTGCTACTGAATTTAGAAACTGACCACAAGGTGCTTTGTCTAGTGATATGGAGAATCCAAGAAATTCGTGGAAGGAGCATTGTAAAGCATTAACTCTAAGGAGCGAAAAGATGATAGAAACCAACACTGTCGAAGTTGAAGAGCAACCAGCTGATGCTCGAGATAATGTGAAAATTCAGCCAAGTGTTGAAAATCCAGCTTCACTAGAACCAGAATCTCTTAAATCTAATAAGGTAACTTTTGACCCAATCAATTTTGATAAACTAACATCTTTGTTAGATGTAGAAAAATTGCCACAGCAAACAAATTGCCTAATTCAAATAAAGAATCCTCCACCACCCTACCCTCAAATATTTCAGAAGCAGAAATAGGAAGCCCAGTTCAAAAAGTTCCTATACATACTCAAGCAACTTCATATCAACATCCCATTGGTAGAAGCTCTTGAGCAGATGCCAAACTACATTAAATTTATGAAGGATATCTTATCCAAGAAACGAAGACTTGGAGAATTTGAGACAGTAGCTTTGACAAAGGAATGCAATGCATTTACAAAATAAACTACCCCTAAAGATGTAAGACCCTAGATGTTTTACCATACAACACCGGAGCAACTTATTATGGTAAGACACTATGTGATTTAGGTGTGAGAATCAACTTGATGCCCATGTCCATATTCAAAAAATTGGGGATAGGGGAAGTTAGACCAACTACGGTCACACTCTAGTTAACATATCGATCCTTATCACATCCAGAAGGAAAAATTGAGGATGTATTGGTACGTGTAGACAAATTTATTTTCCTGTTGACTTTTTATTTTAGACTTTGAAGCAGATAAAGAGGTGTCAATCATCTAAGGAAGGTCATTCCTAGCAACCGGAAGGACCCGTAATAATTCCAAGTTAATTAATAAAATTGATCTAACACATTTATGTCATATTGATTAAAATCCTTTTTAGAAGTCGTACATTTGGAATTTTATTTTCTTAGTTAATTTTTAGTTTTTATATCACCTTTTTCAAATCAATATATTTTTCCTCACCAAATTGTTTAATTTTACATTTCATAAATATTCACTTGTACAATCCTTATGGGTATGATAACTCAATATACTTGTCACTTTATTACTTGATACGATTGTGTAAACTTGCACATTTTTCGTTCTAGTAGTAAATAGGATCTTCAAGAAAAGCTCGTAGGAAGTTTAAGAAGAAAAGGAATTGGAGCTACGTAACAAAAGTGTGGTGGTTGTTTTAAAAAGAGAAATGACGGATTTTGTAATCAAGCAATTGATGTGTCAGTAAGGAAATTTTGAGGACAAAATTTCTTTAATGAGGTGAGAATTGTCATACCTAAAAATATATAGGGTTAGAGAAAATAAATAACCAAGGAATGACTTAGTTTAGATCGCTATGTAACGCCCAGAATTTTGGGCCTAGAAGAAATGGGCTTCGCGTGCCGGAGGAATTGGAATTTAGTTGTGCATGTGAATAACATAAAAGTATGTCTGCTTTGGTGGTTAAGGGTCCTGAGAAGTATTGGAGAAGTCTTTGGTTCAAACTTGGGCTTTAGGAAAATTTTGGTTGTAGGTGAATAAAACCCTGGATGTAAGTAAGTAGGCTTTAAGAATATTGTTGGGGAAATCATGACACAAGAAGGGTTAGAGATCCAGTGGTAGTGGTGTCATGATGGTGGCAAGGGGATCTTGAGTTTGAATCGCATGGGATGCAAAGGGATTTTATTTTATTCCTATGAGGTGAGATAGGTAGAGTTGGATTAGAACTCTCCTGGGGTGGTTGTTGACTTGGTCTTAGATGAAGTTGTTGGGGAGTTCGAATTGGTCTTTGAGGGATTTATGGAGTGATTTTAGGAGGGTTTTGGGGGATTTGGATAAGGGGGTTGTTGGTTGAGGATTTTGGGGAGAAAAAGAAGGAATTTGGTGTGTAATGGGTGTATTATGCCAAATTTGAGTGGGGACTACTCAGAATTTCGGGATTGGGAGTTTGAATGCACTATTTTAGGTTGGGGTAATTGACCATTTGGGGAATTGTCCTTTATTGCTGAATATATCATTCTCTTTTCCCCCTCTTCTTTTTCAGTTTTGGTCTGTCAATCTTCTTCTTCCCTTCTTATCGAACCTTTTCTGTTTCTCTAATCTCTCTATTTTGTCTGTAGGCTTTTAGTTAATGATTTTCTTGATCAATTATTTTTGATCTCTCCTCCCCTCCAGTGTCTTGGTTCTGTTACCGATTTCTATCTCCTTCTTTTTTGATCAGTTCTGGTTTGGGAGTGGCTTTAGCAAACGGTGAGTTACTAGATTTCTTCTTGTTTTTCTATTCCTTCGATATGTCCAAACTCCCTTCTTAAATGTATGCTCTTTTCTTTTATGTTCTCTGTTGGCTGATTCTCTTTCCCTCCTTATGCTTGGTAGTGCCTTCGGTTAATAGAATTCCACGAGGAGTGCAAACCGTTCGCTCATCTCGCGATCAAAGGTAAAGTTGAAGGCTTGTAATTTCTCAAGTGGTTGGCCGAATGTTACTTTCCCCTTTTTGGGGGAAGGGTTGTGTGTACTCCCTTTAGACTAATGTGCGTTAAACCATGGTTTTAGACCATCGTGGTTGTTAGGTTGTATTTGTAATGCAGTTAATCGTCAAAGAGAAATGTGATCAACTCTAGCCTATGATCTAAGGGAAATAAATCGATTAGCGATCAGTCAAGGTAAGTATGGATTGTCATTTTGGGCTTGGACAGTTATTAACCTTATTGGTTGTAAATCTGATACGATATTTTGGTTGATTATAGGATTCGGAGAGCGTGGATCTTAGCTAGTTTCGCGAATAGGTGTGTAACAGTACCCTGTATTCGATAGTCGGCGAGAAAGTCGATAGAGTGTGTGTATTTGTATGCGATATTTGATGATCGACTGAAAAGCCAAAAGTACGTGTTACTATGACTGTAGATCGACAAAATGCCGAAAAGCCGAAAATATAGCGTATGATGCCACATAAGCGTGTGATCGTGCGTGTGGTGAATCGAGCCTACGAACATGGGCGTTAGTCTTTAGAGGCCACCACAAGCGCTCTCGTGGTCTTGGGCTGTTCTGGGCTTCATGGGTCGAAATGGGCTGTGTGGGCCCAGTGGGCTTGTGAGCCCACATGGATAAAATGTATATGATGTGGTAAGTGTTGTTTGGACTGCGACGTTTGCAAAACTGTGGCTGTTTATGGGCTAATTGGGCCACACGAGCGTGTGGGCCCACTTAGGCCGAATAATGGGCCTTAGGCCCATTTACACCGTTGTATCTGTTTGGGTTACTTAAGTCGCTCGAGGCAACGGTGGACCTTCTGTTGGGTCGCTAAGACCCCGATTTGTAAAATTACAGAAATATCATTGGATTGTGAAATTACCGAAATACCCCGATTTGTGAAATTACCAAAATACCCCGATTTGTAAAATTACCGAAATACCCTCGAATTGTGAAATTACCGAAATACCCTCGAATTGTAAAATTACCAAAATACCCTCGATTTGTAAAATTACCGAAATACCCTCAAATTGTGAAATTACCAAAATATCCCTAATTTGTAAAATTACTAAAATACCCTCAGATTGTAAAATTACTGAAATACCCCTGATTTGTAAAATTATCGAAATACCCTCGAATTGTGAAATTATCGAAATACCCCCAATTTGTAAAATTATCGTAGTGCCCCTGTAGGGTAAAATGACCGTAATACCCCTATAGGGTAAAATGAATATTTTTCCCTTGTGGGTAAATGGCTAACTTAGACTATGGATTTGGCTGATCTGACTGTGATCGTATGACTGTGTTTTAACTGACTTGACTGTGGTCATGTGACTGATATGCTTTTAATATATGTTTAAATGACTGTTACTGAGGATGGCCATTTTGCATATACTTGTAATGATTGAGCATGACATACACGACATATTGCATGGGGTTGGGACAATGAGATGAAGAAAGGGTTGATAGGGTCGCACGGGTCGCACGAGAAACTGTGGATCTAGTATTGATCTGTTAAGGTCGTAGGGGTCGCATGAGACGACTGTGGACCGACGGACGACTTAAAGCCGCATAATCTGATTTTGTCGCTGTGCCAACCTAAATATGGCTCTATGCCATCTTGATTATGGCTTTGTGCCAATCGTATTTACCCGTGGCTATATGCCTAACATATATATTGATGACTCTGTGTTGATCATAATTACCCATGGCTGTGTGCCGATTATATTACCGTCGCTGATGGCTATGTGCCAAACCTATTACAGTTACCGATAGCTTTGTGCCATCTTGATTATGGTTTATAACCATTCTGTTTATGGCTTTTAGCCGTTCTGTTAACTGGCAGTGTTGTTGCGATGTTTATGGCTTTTAGCCGTTCTGTTGACTTAGTGTCGCAACCAGTGCTAAGCTTGGTGTGTTGGCTGGGTGGGTCGATTTTATCCCCTCGTAAGTGTAGGGTTGGTACAAGTGGTATGTTGGCTGGATCGGGGTGGGAAGCATCCTCATACTGTTGCATATCTGTTTATGAGATCTGTCACTGTACTGGGCTTAGGCCACTTATTCTGGTATTAGTTTGGGCTACGCCCAATTAATTCTGTTATAGGCTGTGACCCAAATGGTATTGTAGTGGGATTTGGCCCACGTATGCTCTGAACTAGACTGTACTGTTACTGTTAAAGGGCTTTAGCCTAGGCTGTTTCGGTTTTTGTATACTGACTGTTACTCTAGTAAGGGGATTACACACTTAGATTTCGTAAGCTCACCCCGTTTTTAACTGTGCAGGTCATCCCCAGCGTTAGGAGGATTGGTGCTGAGAGGGACTCGGAGGTGACCACACGACTGCGGCTGTTATGCTTTGGACTTTATATATGTTTTAAATTTCGTTTTGGGTTTTAATTGCTATAATAAGGCCTTTCTGGATTTAATTTTGAATTTGGGATTTTGTTATGTTTTATATTTGTTAGACGTAGATGAGTTTTCAACCCAATTACTGTTTTTAAAAACTTACGTTTTAAACTTCTTTACCTTAAATTAGCTTCCGCAACTAAAAGAGATTTTTAACGAAGTTAATAACGTTTCTAAAAGTGATTAACTTTTCAATGAACGGCGTTTTGAAATTGAACAAACACAAACTGATACTTTAGTTTTTAAATATTAAAGAGGGTTTTCAATGAAAACATGGTTTTCGAAAAACACTTCAACGCGACACGCCAGATTCGGGCCTAACTTCTGGGCCGGGTTTGGGGTGTTACACGCTATGTAGTTGAAACACTCCCTAGAGATCCTAGGTTCTATCCACTCCTCTCCTATTTATTTTCTTTTTATTTTCATCAGACTAGGATGAAAGTCACTCTAGAATATATATTAAATGAAATTAAAAATAAACAAGAGTGGGCAACAACCCAAATGGTTAAACCTTTGCACTTTCCCCTTGCTTTCAAAAGTTTAAGTCATGCCACCCTCTCTCATTTTCTTTTTAATTTCAGTAATATGGGTAATTTACTAAACAAACCCTCTAAAATTTGTTAAACTTAGTATTTAACCCCATTTTCCTAGTCATATTAGAATTTTGTTTACCTTTCCAACTTAAAGAGAATTGTAATAGCCCTTTTTCAGTGAAATCGAAACAGTGGTTTTGGGACCACAAATCCGATATCAAAAAAATTTATTTTATTATTATTTTATTACCTACAGCATGATAGTAATACCGTATAAAAATTTCGTTGAGAAATTTTACCGTTTACATGTTCAATTTGAGAAAAAAGGACTAAATCACGTAAAGTGCAAAAGTTGAGTTCTAGTAGCTAAAAGTATTAAATAGCTATAGAACCTTAAATTAAGAGTCCTTATATGGTAATTAGACCATTTATAAAGATAGTGGAATGTGATGGCTTGGCATTTGTGTAAAATTTAAAGTTTTTTAAATGTTATAATTGTAATTTGGTAAGTAAATGATAATTAAAATAGGTAAAATGCTTTCATCTTCTTCATTTCATCAAACCACCACCAAAATTCCTTGTTCTTCTAAGCTAGGGTTTGACCATCTTCATTGTTACCTAATTGGTATGTATTTTTGTCCTGTTTTTAATGATTTCTATGTTTTCGGGATCGTTGTAGTTTAATCTAGCTAGCCCGAGGACTAATTTGCAAAACTGTTAAAATATTAGAGTTTTTCTATGAATTAATATAGGTTTTTTTTATGTTGGATGATAGAAAATGGATAGTTGTTGATAGATAAACAACTTTTGTTAAGTGATTTTTGGTAAAATTGTCAAATAGGGATTAAATTGAAAAATAGAAAATTACACATGGTGAAATTGTGAAATAAATGATATATAGGGCTTGCTAGGGACATAATTGATATTAAACGATGATGGGTTATGGTGGAATTTCATG
Organism: Gossypium australe; assembly: GCA_005393395.2. NCBI lineage: Eukaryota > Viridiplantae > Streptophyta > Magnoliopsida > Malvales > Malvaceae > Gossypium > Gossypium australe. The sequence goes on along the minus strand of CM016616.1, from coordinate 32,239,428 downwards.
AATTTCCATTTTTTATGAGCTAGGGACTAAATTGCAAAGAAATTAAAAGTATAAGGGCAAAATGATAATTTTTCCAAAATAAGATTTTAATTTAAATTGAATAAAATATATATTGAATTGAGTTAAATTTATCCGTTTAGATCAAGACAAAACTCGAAAGGCTTTAGATTGGGGCAAAGAGAAAGTCACAGATTAATCGCCTCCATAGTATACTCGTTGAGGTAAGTTCGTATGATTAAATTGTATTTATATGTTTTATATGGAATTATGCATGAATTGTGAATTATTATTTATACACGGTTGCATATCCAACGAAGTTTGATAATTACCGAGCCCTGTTTGAACCTTAGGAATTTGTAGGATACAAATGACATATCATTAGGGTTTACATGATTCGGGTGCTGGTCCTGAATGTCCTACCGATGGCTGAGGTCCGAAATGTGTTGCGGATACTCCACAGCTCATGTGAGCAGCATTGTGTAGCTACGTTTCGACCTACAGCTCGTATGAGTAGGCCTAATTTCACAGCTCGTGTGAGCATTTTAATTTATAGCTTGTGTGAGCATACATGTACAGGATTTCACGGATTATAGTTATATGAGTTGGCACAATATGTGTGAGCTATCCCGGGTATCCAACAATATTCTAAACAGTTCAACGGGCATGAATCTGATACGAAATGGTAAGAGTTCGATATGGACTATTATAGGACACATGTGAATTACATTGAAATGTTGTTACATGTTATTTGGAATTGGAAATGGATGATATATGTATATGAAACATAATTATATGTTGTGCTCATCCATGTTTACTTGGTTTATGTATATGTTTACATGGCTAACTTGCTTGATGTATATACATAGGCTTTGGCGAAATTATGGTTGGAATATGCTAGGTTACTTACCTATTATGTGATTAAATGGTAAGTTATGTCCTATGTTATACGAACTTACTAAGCTTAAATGCTTACTTTGTGTTATTTTCATTGTCTTATAGTGCATCAGAAGCTCGTTCGGGTTGGAAGCTTGTCAGAGCTATATCACACTATCCATCGGCTCTTTTGGTGCTTTTGGTTGTTTTCATTTTGGTTATAATGGCATGTATAGGTATTTTGGCTAATGTGGCTTGTATGTTTGATTGTTAAAATGGCCATTTGGTTTGGCTTGTAGTTATGGTATTTTAAGTGTTGGTAAGGCTTGATTTTTGGCATGTATATAAATGGTCTTACTTTGGTTTATATCATAGATTGTTAAGCCTAAATGATGAAGTTGGAATGATTGATCAAGTTTGCATATTATAGATGTTTTGCGATGAGTGTGAATGTGGTGAATTGGTGCTTTATTATGTATGACCTATATGGTTATTTGGTGCTAGCTATAGAATGGCATTTTTGGTACCAAATGGTTTGTGTTTGGTAGGTAAATCAAATGGCATGGAATGATTTTAGGCTTAGTTTGAAGTTAGTGAACATCTTGGTAAAATTTAAGTATCTTAATGTATATGTAATGATGTTGTGATTGAGGTTCCTGTGGGCATATTAGTTGGATGTGTTTATATCATGCTTGGTTTGATGCATTTTAATGACCTGCTCAATTGTGCAAATATGAGTGAAGGTACTTGTAAAGATGGGTGAGAAAAATGGCTTGTAAAATGGCCTATTTTCGTCCACACGGGCAAAGACACGGGCGTGTGTCCCCTGTAGCTTTAAAAGGGTTGCAAGTTAGGCAGTTACACGGCCTAGCACATGGCTTGGCACATGGGTGTGTGAGGTTATTTCAAAGGGTACACGGCCTGGCACACGGGCATGTGGCTTGGCCGTGTGACCTAAGTTAGTGAGTTACACGGGCACGGACACATGGCCGTGTGTCCCTACTTCGAATGCCCACAGGGCCTAAGACATGAGCATGTCTCTTAGCTGTAACGCCCCAAAAATCCCGAAACTCTAATTTTTGTGCATTGAAGTTGGTATGGTTAAGTAGCACATAGAATATTAAATTTTAAGGTATTATCAGGATTATTTGAAGTCTTAGAGATAGGGAAGACCATAGGGAAAAATTTATTTTCTTGCTTTAGTGGACCCTAGTCTCAGGCATTAGGCCTCTTAAGCAGATTAAGGGGAAAATAGGACAGAAGTGGGCCTGTGGTCCAGTGGCAAGTGGCGTCACTTGGGGAGCTATAAGGTGGCGTGATTGTCAGCTGAGGAGGTCCAAGGTTCGAGGCTTATGAATGGTATTTTGTGGAGTGTTTATTTTACAAAGTGGACGGCCAGAGTTGTGTTGGTTTTGAACTCTTACCATGGAGAGTTTGAAGTGATCTGGTGTGATGGATGTGGAGGGAATTTCGAATAGGATGAAGATGTTATCAGGGAGAAAAGTTAGGAGATGAGGAGTGGGAGGAATTAGTGCCGAATAGGACTTTGGGGAAAGGTGTATTCGGCTTGTGGCTATAAAATGAGAGGGCCGAATGCTTTGAAAGGTTCTTTGAGTTCCATTAGTCTTTTTCTTTTCTCCCCTCAATCGGTTTCCCTCATAGCCAAATTCTTCCATTGCCGAAATCTCCTATAGCTGAATCCCTTTCTGCCGAATTCTCAAAGCCAAATTCTCCTATTGCCGAATTACACCGTCATCCTTCCTTTCCAAAATTCCTATTTGTGCCGAACCTTTGTTGTTTTCCTCCATTACAAATCGATTGTTATCTACTCTCAGTCAAGGTTAAAAGTTGAATCTCGTTCAGTAGCTATCTAGGCCGCAGGATCAAAAGTGGATTGGGTAAGTATTCAGTTAACCCTTATTGTGTTTTGTTAAAAGCCGAAGGGCTATCTAACTTCTCATTATCATTAATCTTGTATTAACAAGGGTAAGGTTCAAAGATCGCAAGCGTGGTAAGGATTGTTAGCAAAGTGTAAGTGTACTCAACTCGATTATGGTTGAAGTAAATGGCCGAATGTGAGTATGATCTATAAGAGTGACTTGTGTGGATTATGAGTCACTCGAATTTTGATGGTGTATGTGTGAATGCAGATCTAGGGGATACTCGTGATTAGTAGCTAAGGAAGGGCGATTAGAACCCGGTGGCACACGGTAAGGTTACAGTAAGGCTTCGGCTTTTGGTAAATATCTTGATGATTAGGTATGTGTGATTTGATTGGAGGTTGGTCAGTTGTAGGTTCAAGGCTAAGGATAGTATAGCACGACAAGTCGGCACTAATTGGGCCTGCCGAATTTGTGGGCCCAAGTCGACTAGAGTTGATATGTGAATGATAGATTGTTATGGATGTTGTATGATTTGGTCATGATTGGTTAATGGGCTATATGAATATGAAGTGGACTTAATGGGCTATATGAATATAAAGTGGGCTTAATGGGCTATGTGAACATGAAATGGGCTTAATGGGCTTTATGGGGTCTTAGGGAAGTATGTTAGGACTTTAATAGACTCTAGGCCTAGTCTGATAAATTCTTCAATCGCATAAAATTAATCTAATAATTAAACATGTCTGTGGACAAGTTGCTAGGTTAGAGTGTGGCAATGGATATATGCATGTCTAGGATTGGATCTAGGGAGAGCTTGATACTTTAGCGGTCCTAGCGACCCACCTCCTCTTCTCTGGAATGCTACCTGGTGTATAGTGTCTGTTCACTTTAGCCGCAAGGACTTGTTAATGGGCCAAAGTTCTTAAATAAAACCCGAGAGGGACCAAATACCCCTAGTTTACAAAATTACCAATGTAACACCCCAAACCCGGCCTAGATGTTACGACCGAATCTGGCATGTCACATGGAAAGGTTGTTAAAGAAACTTCGCGATTGTTTAAAAATTTCAAGTTTTGTTGACATTTTGAACACAATGTTTGTAGTTCTAAGAAAATCCCGATTTTAATTATTAATAGTTTGCGAACCGTTCGTTAATGTTGAGCAATTCATAACAGATAATAAATGCGTTAAAACAAAAACCAAATTAAAATCCTGGAGGCCTTATTACATAACAAAATCCCAAATTCAAAGTAAAATTTAAATAAGGAAAACGAATTTATGAAAGAAGTACTGCATGGTCACCTCGAAAGTCCACCTCGGCTCCAACTCCGCAACTAGGGATTACCTGAAACATTTAAAAAGAGGGGGTGAGTTTACGAAAACTCAGTGTGCAATTCCCCTTACAACGATAACTGGGCCTAAGCCCACAGAACTATATTGGGCCTTAGCCCTAATATCATGGCATATCAATAATGAGTGCAATGCAACCCAACCCAACCTAATGATCCATCCTCTACACTCCGCTCCATATATCTATCCTCAACACACCTGTAGGGATCAACCCACCATCCTCTACACTCCTCTTTGGCAGCCATGCTGACAGTCACGCTGCTCAAAGTCAATATAATGTGGTCTAGCCACCGATAAATGTGTGACCAAGTCACCGATATACAATAAGGCACCGAGCCATCGAAATAGTGTGACAAAGTCACCGATAAATACTTCCCCTTTCATCAATACCATATCCCAATCCCATGAAATATAACATAATAATTCGTGTATGCAGTATGTCATGTATGCAAAACATATACCACATATAACGTATGAAATGAATTACCATCATAATCAAATAACAAGTTGCAACATAATCAAGCTAATCAACCTCTAAGGGTATAACCGTAATTTTACCTACCAAGGGTATTTTCGTAATTTACCTTTCAGGGGTACTTTGGTAATTTACCCTGTCGAGGGTATTTCAATAATTTTGCACCTGCAATGGCTTCTCCGAAGGCCCAATGTCGCCCCGAGCAACTCGGCTACCATTTCCGGCCGTTACCGGACTATTGGGCCTAAACCAGATTTCGGCCCATTTGGGCCCACATGCTCGTGTGGCCCATCTAGCACTTAATCTAGCCACGTATATGAGATTCACCTAGTCTAGTCCAATATATACTACACAATTACATAATTTACTCATATGGGCCTAGGGGCCCATTGGGCCCACTTCGGCCCATCGTGGCCCAAGCAACCACAACCCACAAGAACACTACTGATGGCCTCAACTATCGCGTCGAAGCCCCCACACGTGCGCTCGCACACTCGTGTGGCTACAATCATCGTGTGACCGGCATTTCGGCATTTGCCGCTCTACAGCTGAGTAGAGAAGTACACACCTGATAGGAATCTGGTGCTAATCCGCACTCCGACCACTCCTGTGCCCAAACGCCCTCCAAGGTGTGCTTCCTCCCATTATAGATAGCTTTATATATAGCTAGCTTCTCACCCTCCTTCTTTGTATATTTCCGATGTGGGATCCCTTCGCCAGTAGAGTTTAAATCCAACTCAAACTCTTGCCATCTAATTTGCAAAATAAATACTCCCTTGCTTTTCATGAGATTCGAACCCAGGCTCCCCTGTAGTATAATCCACGCCGCTAGCCACTAAGCCACAAGCTCCTTTTGTGTCTAAAACCATGTGCAACTAAATATAAATCTATAGCCCAATTCTAAGGTCCATGTAAAAAGAAAACCAAAATGCAAGAGCCAAGACTTGAACCTTGGACCTCCTTCCTTCCTTGCGGCGTCATCCCCTTGTCTCGTATGTGGCGTCACTTTGCCACTACACCACACACTCCACTTGTGTTATTTTCCTCCATATTTTATTCTTAAAGCCTACCCACTAACTCCCAGGGTTTTTTTCGCCTAAAACCAAAATTTTTCCTAAGCCCAAGTTTGATCCCGGGACTTCATAGAAGCCCTCTAACCTTCCAAAATCACTCACCTAATAAGTCCAACTTGCACTAAAGCCATTCTTTTGTTCTCCAAAAATTTTAAACGCTACTGCTCCCAAGGCCTATTGGGCCCAATCCTACTAGGCCCAATTTCGGGATGTTACAACCAAAATACCCCTAGTTTGCAAAATTACTAAAATACCCCTAGTTTGCAAAATTACGAAAATACCCCTAGTTTACAAAATTACCAAAATACCCCTAGTTTGTAAAATTACCAAAATACCCCGAATTTGCAAAATTATCAAAATACCCCTGTAGGGTAGATTTACGAAAATACCCCTGGGTAATGAAATGACTAAAATACCCCTAAGTGCTGAATGTGTGAAAATGTGTATGTTGCATTCATGAGATATATGTTGCACTTGAGTGGGTTTGATGATACGGAGGAAGATATGTGAGGATCGCATAGTAGCTTGACGACCGTGGATCCACCGGTGGCTTTAAGCCCATTATATGCTTAGCAGTCTTGCTGCAACGTTTGAGTAGTGCCACTATTGGTGCTACCTTTGGAGTGTAGGGATGGATGGGTTGATATTTATATCCCCACAGGAGTGTAGGGTTGGAAGGGAAATGGAGTGCAGAGTTGGATTTGGGATGGGAGCATTGCATTTATGTGAAATTGATGTGATATGAGGTCATTGTGGGCTAAGGCCCAAGGCCACCGATTTTGATAGGGCTTAGGCCCAATGTGATATTTGCATGTTGATTGGATTACCAAGGGTCGTACACACTGAGTTTCGAAACTAACACCCTTTTTATTAAATGTTTCAGGTGACCCTCAGTAGACGACTCGACGTGGGAGAGGACTTGGAGATGGCCAAACTACAAGATACTTAAAAGTTTTGTTTATTTGTTTCAAAAGACATGATTTTAATTACTTTATTTTTGTTGAATGTAATAAGGCCTTGTATCTCTAGTTTTGACTTTAGAATTTGGGTTTCATTATTGTTCCACTATTTGATTATTAAACTTGAATAAATTTTCAAAAAGTTAAACCATGGTTTTTGAAATAGCTATACCCTAAAACATGGGCTCTTATCATAGTTTAACAAGTTGATGGATTTTGGGCTTTCAAGCCTTGAATTTAAGATTTAATTAAAGCGAAGTTGTTTTGAAGTATCCCTTTGATGTGACATCACTGGATTCGGCCATAACGTTTGGGCCGGGTCTGGGGGTGTTTCATTAGCCGTGTGAGTCACACAGCTATAGTGTTGGAAAATTTCACTATTTTATGAAAAATTCTTTGAGTTTCCGATTTAGTCTCGACTTGTTTCTAATGTGTTTTTAGGGCCTCGAGGGCTCATATAAGGGACAATATGTATAATTTAGATTGGTTTTAATATGATTATTGATATGATATGAAATATTTAAAAATATATGTTCGTTTGAATCGTAAACTCCGGTAATGCTCCGTAACCCTAGTCCGCGACGGATACGGGTTAGGGGTGTTACAAGAATTGTTTCTCTATTTCCTCTTATTTTCTTTTCTTCCTTTTACTTTACATAATAATTTTCTCTGTTGCTGATAAGAATTCCGTTAATAATTTTCTCCGTTGTTATTAAGAATTCCATTTCCTGAATTAAATCATCCCCTATTTTGTCGTGTTTTTATCGGTTTAGCGAATCGCCATCAATTTAATCCCTAATCTTTTCCAAGAGTCGATAAGTTCAATTCAATTTCATATTCTCGTAGAATTTACATCCAATGTTAATCTTTCATTCAAAATAATGGATCTTTTACGAATCTTGCCGGAATTCCCGGTAATCTTGATAAATCTTGAATGTAAACTCCCAAACCCGACCTAGACATTATGGCTGAATAGTGAAGGGCACATGGGACACCTAAACTACGAATCGACCCTATTGTCAGTTGAAAATCTGAAATGCACTTTTTTTAATTAAAACCACAGTTACCTTTCTTATTTCGAGAAAAACATTCATTATTGAATCCATCCTTTATTAACTCAAGTTAGTAGCTCGGTGTGGTTTTTCAAAGAACTCTTTGCACATAGTTGGTTTTGAAAAATAACATTGATTATCTTGATTGCAGCAGAAAAACCAATTAAAAACCTGATTATTAATTAAGCCAAGTGACTTGCTCATTTCAATTTCAAAATAATCTTATAAACCAATCTCAAGTATGAAACTATGCATGCATGAAAAATCCCACAAAACAAAAATAAACCCAAACCATAGTTCAAATAATTTTACTGTAATATCCCGGGTTAGGGGCTATTTTGTTGTTGCATGATATTGCATGTGTTGGTGTGCTATGTTGCTATTTCTATGTCTTAGGGGCTTAGTTGTAGGCTAGGAGTATGCCTGAGTGAATGGGAAAAATTTAGTTTTTGAGCCTTAGGTGTAGGGAGCTGTTGGAGCTGAGGGATATGTATTTTATTTGGTAGTTTGTTACACAAAAATAAGGTTGGCAAAGTGGCAAGGCATGTGCCACTTGGAGCTGAGTGTGGCGTCATCTACAAGGGGGAGAGATCCTGAGTTCAAGTCGCAGAGATCCCCTATTTTGTCACTCATTTTGGACGGCATGGAGGAAGAGGTAGAAGGCAATTCGAATTCTTCCTTGGACTTTGTCAACACATTCAAAGGAGGGGTGGAGAGTGAAAGTAGGAGGGAGACTTGGTAAACTCATTTGAATTGAGTGGTGTGGAGTGTTGTGAGGGATTATGGCCGAATTTTTGGGGTGTTTGGAGTGGGGGAGTGGACGACTTGGTGTGGTGTTGGAGATGCCGAAATGTATTTGGCATTTTGGGGTGTTTTTCGGTCACTTTTTGTCAAAAGAAAAGCAAAGTTCTCTCTTTTGTGTTAGTAGCCGAATTTCCAAAGAGCTTTCCTTCATTCTTTCTCTCTTGAAACCGAAATAAGCAACACATATACCTTAGCCGAAACTTGCCTTTGTTTCTCTTAATTCCATTATAGCCGAATGCTCTCTCCCTTTTGTTCTTCTGTTCATTTGTAAGCCGAAACTAGCCTCTCTTCTTCTCAAACTTTCTTTTTCTTTTTCAAACCTTGTAAGCCGAAACCCCATCCTCCAAAATACTATTCACTATTTCTTCTTCTTTCAAACCAAAAGTACCTTCCTATCTGTTCGTTCTATTTTGGTTACTTGGCCGAATACCAACTCTATTTCTTGGCACTTTGTTTACTCTTTTCTTCAACTCTGACCGAAAATTGTGATTGGTATAAATCACCTTGGCCAAATCTTTTGCTCTTCTTTTGGTGCAAGTCTTGGCCGAATCTCTTGTGGTTCTCTCCTAGTGTTGGGTGGCCGAATATAGTTGGTGTTGGGTAAGTGTGTGTTTGGCCGTATGGCCATTTTTCTCTTCTCTAGTCCTATGTTGATTGCGGTTTGTTCAAAACTTATGATCAATTTTGGTTGGAAGGAATTAACCATTGGTTATTATCTCGTATAGGGCTTTTGGATAGTGGAGGTGATCAAGAGGAGTCTTTCTTCCTTGTTAACCGATTAGTAAGTAAAGGGTAAGTGATTGGTATATTATTGTTAGTTCAATCTTTTGATTTCGGTTAAGTCAAAGGTGATTAGAGATTAACTATTTGTCTTTATAGGGTGCCGATTGTTGGAAGGAGAATCACTGCTTGATTCGAGATTTGGTAGGAAACCAAATCAAGTATAAAGGTAAGGGTTTGATATTGACCCCTTTGGTTTATGGTCTTGGCCGAATGAGATAAGTTGTCTAATGCTATTATCTGGCCGATTATAGGAGCAAGATAATCAAGGGGGGCTTAGATCAGTTCGAGGGGTTTAAGGCTTTTGTTTATCAGGAGTGTAACTAACACACTTTGTATCTAGTAATATGTGTTAATAATCTGTTTGATTAATAAGTCAAGACAGTTTGAAGGATTGATATGATACCCTATTGGGTGTGATCTCGGACTCGGGTAAGTCAGTGTTATTGTGAGCTTACTGATGATCTATATGATACCATGATTATGGATGTATGTGATATGAGATATGATGTTAAACATATTGGCATGAGTGCATGACTTACATGATAAGCATTAGTATGACATGTATGGGTGATATGAGTGGAGGGGGGATGATGATATCCGTGTCTTTGGGACACTGTGTCTTTGGGACACCAGAGGTTTGGCACCTCCAGTGGTTTGGTACCACAGATTGATTATTGTGACTTTGGGTCACCAGAGGTTTGGCACCTCAGCGTCTCGTCCCAGTGGCTTAGTACCACGGTAGGTTGGCCCCACGGTTGATTATACGGGATTGACGCCAGTGATTGGGTATCACACGATGGGTTGGCCCCATCATCGGATTGTGACTGCGGTCACCAGTGATTTGGTATCACATGTGTCTTTGGGACACCAGAGGTTGGGCACCTCATTGCGACTCGTCCCTATGGTTAACACCACCGTGGGTTGGCCCCACTTATGAGATACGGGATTGTCGCTAGTGATTGGGTATCACACAATGGGTTGGCCCCATCATTGGATTATTCGTGACTTTGGGTCACCAGTGGTTTGGCACCACACTTATGGATATCGTGACTTTGGGTCACCAGTGGTTTGGCACCACCAGTGGTTTGGTACCACACGGGGTAGAAAAGGCGATACGGATGGTTAGGATCGGGGTGCATTGACCATGTTGTTATGACTTGATGTGTGTTAGCATGTTGTTTTATCGGGAGGGAGATTTATACACTGAGTCTTGCGACTCACTCTCTCCTTTGACCTTTCAGGTGACTCGCGGACATGGAGCCGGGATGGACTCGGAGTGCTCATGCCATGCTTAATAAAGATTTGCTCAGACTTAATAAATTTGGTACTTTAGCTTATTATCATTATTATTTGGTTTTATTTTGGGTTGTAAAAGGCCTTTAAGTTATATTTTGCTATGTTATGTTTAAAGTAGATTTGCAATATGTCTTAACAAACGATTTGAGTTTAAATATGCTAAAAACTTAGGAAGACAATGATTTCAAAATTATAGCGCAATGTGTTTTTAAACTATACCATCGGGTATCACACTATGATTTGATATTAAAAAAAACTCAAATGATTTTCAAATCAAGACTCGATTTTCTACTAAGTCAAAAGGTTTTAAGTAACAAAGAGATGCAACTTGAATTCCCAAATGTAATAAACTTGTTTAACTTCTTAAAATGTTTTCAAAATGACATATGAAGTTTTCAACAATCAAGCCCAAGATTTCTACAACTCCAAATCTCTCAAAGAGTTTTCATCAAACTTTTAAGCGAAAAATTTAACTTCTCAAAAACGTTTTCCTCGTAACATACCAGATCAGGTCGTGGTGTCTTGACCGGGTTTGGGGTGTTACATTTACAGTCCAAAACCAAATAAATTTGGGGAACTTTAAATAAAAATTAATAAATGATAAAAATTAAGTCCGAAGTCTGTCGTACGTTCGCATGCCAAGACTGATTCTAGTTTCATTCATTACCTAAGAAGTTTGAGGTAATGGGGTGAGCTAACTAGCTTAGTGTGAGTCTAAACAATAAGGTATTTAGCATACATTTAAGTATTCACACAAGGAACCATATATTAAAATCAAGCAGAATAAATAACATTTTAATGAGTATGAACATGTCATAATGCAAAAATGAATTTCCTACCTCAACCATCTACTACACACCATGAGTTCCCTAGAACCCGTCTACCAAACTCCAACGAATGCAAGCAAAGCCTGTAACACCCCAAACCCGGCCCAAACACTACAACCGGATCTGGTATGTCACTAAGAAAAATTTTGGAAAACATGTCATATTTTCAGAAAAGCCCAAATACATTTTATATAGAATATACCTTTGTAAAATAAAACCCAAACTTAATTACATGCCTTAGTTTAATTAAAATAAAAATTTAAATAACTAAAAGTAATAAAAGCCCATAATAAAACAAAATATAAACTAGTGGCCCATGGCCTTATTACAACGAGATTTTAAAATCCATTAATTAAAAATATAAAATAATAACTTGAGTCATTTTGCTAAATCCACATATTTTGCTGCATGGCCACCTTGCGTTCCTCTCCAGCCCGGTCCGAAGCACTAGGTATCACCTGAAATGTTAATTAAAAGGGTGAGTCACGAGACTCAGTGTGCAACCCTCATGCACCACTAGATTTTTGGGCCTTAAGCCCATTAAGCAAAATAAACAATTTAATACTCATAACAAACATTAATAACAAATAACATGCAAGGCCCAACCCGTTTGCCTAGGTTTCCATCCGCTACACGCCCCCGTACCAACCGTTCACACCATTGGGGATTTCTACAATCGCCCCACACCGCTACACACCATGATGGCAGTCTTACTGCTCATCCACGTATGATGGCCGAAGCCCTTATAACATATAATGGCCGAAGCCCGTATAATATTTAATGGCCGAAGCCCGTATAACAGTTCACGTCATTAGCCGTTACATCAGATCACGGTAAAAACCGCTACACATATAACGTATAACTTCCTCCTTTCATCAACCCAACCCATGCAATCACATACAAGCATTTTACTTATAACATTTAAACAGATTATTTACTAACCTGGGATCCGCTTTTACCCTCCTTGGGCTTTCATCAATAAACTGAGATGTTGGTAATTATCAAAACATATATAAATCTTATGATCATGCATTTTATGATTAGATCTAGATGGTGGGGAAGTATTACACACCTGATTAATGTAGATACCCTTGCTAAACCGATCTACGCTTTGCTTCAAAAAGCCGAAAAGATGTGAAAATAGGCCTTTCCTATATTCGGCCATAGTTAGTATTCTACCCGATTTTATATATATGAATAAACAAATCCTCTTACCTTGAAATCCTGAATGTAACACGATTCTATAACTTAGAGATCTATGAGTTTCGGCTTCTAGGAAAAATCCCAGAAAGATGATCTATCGCGCTTTCGACTTTTGAAAGAACAAAAAATTGAAAAGATGGCTAAGGGAGATTCGGCCAATGAATATTAAGGAGAAGAATAGGTGTAGTTTTGGCTTTTGAATCAAAGTGAAGATGAGGGAATAGGCTTAGAGATTTCGACTTTTGCAGAGAATGAAGAAGAAGATGGAACTTTAGGAGTTTTCGGCTTGTACTCAGAGAAGAAGAGAAAAGAATGAGAGAAAAACCCCAAATGCCGAAATTGAAGAGATATTCCCCCTATTTATAGAAATTTCGGCACTTACCTAACCTTGCAGATAAATCCTATCTTTTCTCCTTTATCTTAATCTACTAGCTCATCTAAAAGAGACTTAATTATCTCTAACTCCTCCCTTCTTTATCAGCATATTATCCACATATTTTAAACATTAAAATCCCTAAATTTTAGCCTTTATCTGCTTATTATCCTCATAAAATAAATTCCTAAATAATAGCCTTTATCTGCTTATTATCCACATATTTTAAACATTAAAACCCCTAAATTTTAGCCTTGTTGCCATCCACTCCACCTAATCCTAATGCCCAAAATTTAGCTAACTTAAATTAAAAGAATTGGGCTCCATGAAACTTAAATTTGGGCCCCTTACTCCCTTGTGTGGCATCACCTCCTAAGATTGGGCCACAAGCCCACTTTGGTATTTTAAACATAGATACTACCTTTTAAACCCCTATAATGCCCAAACAGAAAATTTTAATCAAGGTCTCTACCTAAGCCTGAGCCCAATTTGGACCCCTAACACTTAAATTAACACATTAAACATATCCTACCTATTAAACGCATAGGCCCAAAAATTCAGGATGTTACAAAGCCTGATATGATAAAACCACTGAATGATCATAATTGTAGAAAATCTGTCATTTAACAAATGAACGTGAGAAAATCGCCAATCTTCACAGTACTCCCAGTGTAGTGCACTGGCTACGAATAAATGCGAACTTAATATGTTGCCGAATGTCCACGAAACTCCTCCGTTAACCACAATAACGATCCCACCCCAATGCACATGCAAGATGTCATCCAATCTTATACATAGTCATGAATTCAATACTTTTGCATTTCTTTGGCATGTTCAACACATCCTCATATTATCAAATACTTTTAGTAAATATGATCATTTATCTAACTTTCAATTCACCATTAAGATGGTGTCATTCAAAATATCACAATCTCATATAACATACAATTCTTTTTTGAGTGCATGTATAACAGTCTTTCAAATATTTCATAGCTAATCATTCATAAAAATATATCACGCGTAAGCCTCATTGTCATTCAGAATCATGCTATACATACATTCAACATACATCATATCAACCAGTCAACCACAATAATATCAATCACAATTATTCAGTCATTCTCACATTTTTGCTAACATGCCAAACAGTTAGGGCTTGAAATGTACCTGGTTCGACCACTTACAATTTAATTACTTAGCCATTTAGCCAAGCTCCATTGGTAAGCTTAGTCCTCAGTTAAATCATTTAAAATTAATATTTAAACACTCAAATTAACAAGTTAGGACCCACACCTTAATTACATTCTATTGCAGCACACTTACGAATCTCGCGATTTCTCCTTAAGCCTTTATAATGAAACTAAATTAAAAATCATCATTTACCTAAATCAATATACAAATTAAACAGGCCCCAATTACCCTCGTATTGGTTCAATCCAACCATTACAATTATAACAAATTTTCAAATCCAAACTAATTAAGTTTCTTACACTGGTTTGATGCGAACTGTATGTGCGAACGTCTATCGACTTCACTATTGATTTGGGGCGGTTAAGTCGACACCTTACACATATAAATACTAAAAAATCGGTAGCTAATCCAACATTAAATCTTTTATTGAATCAATTAATATTTTACTCAACATCTAAACTGAAACTACACACACTAGCCCATCATCAACCACACTTACGCTTCCCGAATTGTCAAATCTAAATCGCTGATTGATCAAGATTGATTTTTCCTAATTTACAAATGATTAGAGACTAATTAGGAAGGTTTCAAGAACCCAAGGTATTTATGGAAAAATATGGGAAAAATGAAAGAAACAACAACCTCCTTTCTAGCTTTTAGGTGCACACACCACCATCAATGGTAGCCAATTTGGGGCTGATTTGAAACCACATTTAAAATCAGTTAAACGGTTGGGAAAATAATATTTAAATCTTTAAAAATCACTCTAACCCAAAATATATAAATTTGGTTACTCAACTTACAAGATCCATCAATAAATTAAAAGAAAAAAAGAACTTACACAAGTTAGGTGAAATGGGCAACAATGGCTCTTCTTGGCAACAAAGAGAATCATTCTTAGAGGTCCAAAATTTCAGATTTGGGGCTAGAAAATTAAGGGAAAATGGCAGAAAGGTTGAGGGGAGGATGGTTCAAGATCTTGTGGCAAAATAAAAGAAAAAGAGATGGTAATTAAGGGGTCTGGGCGGCGACAACAAGAGAGAAAGAAAGAAAAATTGAAAAGAGAAGAGGAGAGGACAAGGGAGGGACGACTAGGGGGAATAAAATGAGATTAAAGGCTGATCAAATTTGTTAAAAATAATATGTATACCTCGGTTTAATTAGGCATGGGTGGCACACACTTAAAAAAAGAAGGGATTTTCCAAAAATTAATTATTTTGCAAGGGAAATGATTCGGTTCTGTAACCTTAATCTAATTTCCTAGCTTTTCCATTTATCAATTAACCACTGGGTTTTTTTACCCTTATTTTTGAAATAATTTTGCATTCTCATTAATCTAAAATTTGGGATGTTACAGCTCTACCACCCTAAAGTAATTTTGTCCTCAAAATTACCCGATTTAAATAGATAAGGGTACTAAAGTCGAATTGAATCCTCTGACTCCCAAGTAGCCTCTTCAACACCATGATTTATCCAAAGTAATATAACTAAAGGAATTTTATTTCACCTCAACACCTTGATTTCATGATCTAATATTTGAACAGGTTGCTCCTCAAATGTCAAATCTGATCGAACCTCAATCTCTTCTACTGGAACAACATGCGAGTGCTCTGATAGATATCGTATCAACATCGAGACGTGAAACACATTGTGAATATGATCTAAATCAGGAGGCAATTCAAGTTGGTAAGCCACAGGACCAACCCTTTTAAGCACTTGTTATGGGTCAATGAACCTAGGGCTTAACTTGCCCTTACGACCGAACCTCAGAACCTTTTTCCATGGAGAGACTTTGAGTTAAATCTAATCTCCAACATTAAACTTGATGTCCTTACACTTCAAATCGGCATACAAATTCTGTTTATCAAAAGACGCCTTCAATCTATCCTGAATTAACTGAATTTTATCCTCGATCTCCGCAACCAATTCTGGACTCATTAACTTCCTTTCGCCTAATTCAGCCTAACATAAAGGCGAGCGACATTTACGTCCATAAGGAGCTTTATAAGATGCCATTTTGATACTTGATTGAAAACTGTTATTGTAGGTGAACTCCGCCATTGGTAGATGATTCTCCCAACTACCTTGAAAGTTAATTACATAACTCCTTAAACATATCTGCCAGCATTTGAATGACAAAGGTTCGTGTAATTTGTTCTAGAATCGAGAGATAAATTGAGGATCTCGATATGAAATAATCAACACTGGCACTCCATCCAGTGTCACTATTTGAGAAATATAGAGCTTAGCTAACTTTTGAAGAGAATAGTTAATGCGAACATGAATAAAATGGATAGATTTCATCAGTCTATCCACTATGACCCAAATTGAGTCCTTCTTAATGGGTTTCAAAGACAACCCACTAATAAAATCCATTGTCGCTCTCTCCCACTTCCACTATGGAATTCGAATTGGTTGGAGCAACCCTGATGGAAACTGATGCTCAACCTGAACTTGCTGGTAAGTCAAACATTTTGATACGAACTTCGTTACTTCCCATTTAAGTCCCAATCACCAATACACTTTTCTTAAGGCACATTACATTTTAGTACTTCCAACATGCATAGCATAGAGGCTATTATGTGCTTCCTGAAGTATAGATTGTCTCAAATTCTGATCATTGGGTACACAATATCTTCCTTTAAAGCACAAAATTCCATCAGAATTAATCCCAAAGCCCTCAGTCACCTATCCTTAACCTGTTTAATCAAGGTGCTAAAGATTCATCTAAACTTTGCTTATCTTTGATTTCTTGAGTCCAAATAGGCTCTATTTGCAATTAAAGTAAGATGCCCGCATCATCAAATAGAGTCAAGCGAGTGAACATAGCCGTCAAGTTAGACATTGCCTTCCTACTCAAGGCATCATCCACTACAGTAGCTTTCTCAGGGTGATATCTAATTGTATAGTCATAATCCTTAAACAATTCAATCCATCTATGTTACCTCAAGTTAAGTTCTTTTCGAGTAAGGAGATATTTGAGGTTCTTGTGATCTGTGTAAATAGTGCACTTTTCACCATACAAGTAATGTCTCTAGATTTTAAGAGCAAAAACCACGATTTCCAACTCTAACTCATGGGTGAGATAATTACATCCATGTGGCAGAATCTGTCTCGAGGCATAGGCTACTACCTTACCGTATTGCATTAGAACACACCTAAGCCCAATATGAGAAGCATCATTATAGACAACATAATCCTTACTAGGTTCTGGTTGAATTAAAATGAGAGCTTCTGTCAATATGGATTTTAACTTCTCAAAACTAACTTGCTGCTCTTTTCCCCACTCAAATGGAGTGTTCTTCCTCAAAAGCTTAGTCAATGGGGCTGCTATTAAGGAAAAACCCTCAATAAACCTTCGATAATACCTAACGAGACCCAGAAAACTCCAAATCTTTGAGACATTATTCGGTTGATTCCAGTCTAAGATGGCTTTATTCTTTTTAGGATCTACGTAGATACCTTCTACCGATTCCACGTGGCCCAAAATCATAACTTTCTTCAACCAGAATTTACACTTACTGAGTTTAGCAAAAAAATGCTTTTCATGAAGTATCTGTAGGACCACCCTTAAGTGCTCAATGTGCTTAGATTCTATCTTGGAATATACTAGGATGTCGTCAATTAATACAATGATAAACTGGTCAAGGAAAGGTTGAAAGGCACGGTTCATAAGATCCATAAATGCCACTGGCGCATTAGTTAACCCAAAAGGCATGACATGAGACTCGTAATGTCCATAATGAGTCCTAAAGGTAGTCTTAGGAATATCAAATTCTTTTACCTTAAGTTCGTAATACTTGGATCTCAAGTCAATTTTAGAGAAGACAGTTACACGTTTGAACTGATCGAATAGGTCGTCAATTCTTGGTAGAGGATACTTATTCTTGATAGTCAATTTTTTTAGCTATTGGTAATCAATGCATAATCGAAGTGTACTATCCTTTTTCTTCACAAACAAAACCAGTGTGCCCCATGGTGAAACATTGGGCCTAATGAAATCCCTATCTAACAATTCCTGTAACTATACCTTCAACTCCATAAGCTCTTTAGGTGCCATGTAGTAGGGAGCAATGGACACTGATTTCATTCTTAGCAACAATTCAATACTGAATTCCAGTTCCTGCTCCAGAGGTAACCCTAAAAATTCCTCAGAAAACACATCAGAAAATTCCCTTAATGTATGAATGCTATCAATAGAAGGATCAACAACGTTTGCATCTTGGACATAAAGCCAAAAACGCCTCGCACCCTTTTCCTACCAACTTTTCTATTACCATAGCAAAGAGCACATTGGAAAAATAATTTCGACGTTCCCCAACCATAACAATCTCTTTTCCAATCTCTGTCACTAAAATTACCTTCTTCATTGCACAATCCTAATAGGTTTGGTGCTCAACCAACCAGTCCATCATCAGAATTAAATCAAATCCATTAAAAGGAAATTCCATTAAGTTAGGAAGAAAAATCTTTCCTTAAGTTTCTAAAGGGCACCTCTTATAAATTTTATTCACAAGTATCGATGATCCTAAAGGACTGACTACAGTAACAGTGGTTTTAATTTTCTCTACCCTAATCCCTAGTTTTACAGCCACATCATAAGCAATATAAGAATGAGTAGATCCTATATCAATCAATGCAAAATAAGGCATTGAATAGATAGTAAAGGTACTTGCTATGACGTCAACCACATCTCTATCCTTTCGGCATCTAGCCACATATACCAAGGTAGGTTGCCTAGCTTCGACCTTATTCAGACCCTAAACTGGTACTCTTTGTCCCTGATTACCATTCCCATTTTTGTTATGATTATGGCCCCTCTAAGCACCCTGATAACCCTTCTTATTTTGACCCCTAGGAGGACCCTGATTCTGAGCCGGAGCTTGCATCTGACCATATCGACGAGGATAATCTTTAATCTTATGCTCCATCGAGCCACAAATAAAGAGGCCACCCATTCTTCTCAACATTTGTCTGGATGGCGCATTTGAAAATATTGACATACCAAATTTTTTCCTTCTTTAGGGCCCACTTCCTCCCTATTCGGCAATAGCCTAGCTTCTTTGGCCCACTTACCAGGATGCAGGTTTGGGCTTGCAAAGCCTACCTCTCTCTTGGGTTGATCCTTTTATTTCCCCTTTTTCTCATGCTCCACGCGCTTGATCTCTTTAATAATTTTGGTATTCTCAACCAAAGTCTCAAACACACGCTCTTGGAGCAGAGCTACCTGAACGTTAAGGTCATACCCTCCTGAAAACGAAAACTCTTTTCCTGCTCAAACGCCATCATACTAGGTGCATAGTGACTTAACCTCAGAAATTCCGCCTCATACTCAGAAACAATCATATCAGCTTATTTCAGCTTAATAAATTCAACTCGTCGAGCCTTCACATAATATGGACCCATAAACTTACCCTAGAAGACATCCTAAAAATAAGCCCAATCAATATGCTCTATACCCCTAACCACTGATTGCCATCACCTGTATGCTTCATCCCATAGCAAGGATACGACTCCCTTAAGTTTCTACTCAAAAGTGTAGTCCAAATGATCCAGAATACGTTTAGTGGTCTCTATCTAGTATCGACCACTATAGGAGTAGTTCTAGCAATACCCTTGAACAACTCCGCCCCACTAGAGCGGAGCCTCTCAGCAATTGTCCCATGACTAACACCAACCATCAAGGCCCTAACAACTCGATTTAAAGCCCATAACAAATCCCGTGTTACTAGATCATCCTCCTCCTCATCATTATTATTATCCTGGTTATCTATAGTCCCACCCTTAGTAGTGAGTTATCCAATGGCCTCATTCTATTCATTATTCTGTATTGGCTCTTAAGACATAGCCTACTCAACCGGAGCCCTCAGAGGTAGCCCTCTACGACCACTTCTACCACGAGTTATCATTGTGGGTGTATTCATTTCATTATTTTATGGATATACAATAAGTACGGATATTCTTAGTAGTTTGTTAAATCTTTTAGCGCATTCTCAATTAGAATTCTTTTCTTTAAAATTTTATGCAATAGTCCTTATTATCACACTAAAGTTTCATTACTATTTCTATGGGCATGGCATTAGACCTTCGGACTTCATTGTTTCTTGCAAAATACTTTTCAAAATATCGTGGTTTGTTTTTCCCAAAAATTCCCTTTTCATGTATGCATGCATGCAAATTAATTTTTGAAAAGAAACAAAAATTTAGTTTGAGGTTTTGAACTTAGGCTCTGATACCACTAAATAGAACCTCCCAAACTCAGCCTAAACGTTATGGCTGAATCGTGAAAGGCAATGGGACACCTAAATTACGAATCTACCTATCATCGGTTGAAAACCTCAAATGCACCCTCTTTTAATTAAAACCACAATTACCTTTTTTATTTCGAGAAAAATGTTAATTATTAAATCCATCCTTTATAAACTCAAGTTAGTAGCTCTGGCGTGGTTTTTAGAAAAACCTCTTTCCACATAGTTTCTTTTGAAAAATAACTTTGATTGTAACACCCCAAACCCGGTCAATACGCCACGACCGAATCTGGTATGTCACTGAGGAAAATATTTTGAAGAAAAACGAGTTAACGATTAAATTTTTGTGAAAAACCCTTTGAAATTCTATATTTGTAGAAATCAGGTGTATAATAAGTTAAAACTAATAATTTACTTCGAAATTATGTAAAACTTTAAAATAAGTGAATAAATCATAGGTTAGAAAACATTTATATCATTTTAAGAAAACTCGAATTATTACTTTGAAAACCAATTGCATTTGAATGTAGAAACTAGATATTTGAAAATCATTTGAATTATCGAAAACACTTAAGTTGTTAAAATTATCAAATGATTTATGTTACCCGATGTAACGTTTTAAAAACCATCGCGTTGTGTAGTTTAAAAAACTTGGTGCTCAATTTATTGTAATAATCAAGAATTTATAACCATATTTAAAACATAATCAAAACATAAAAATAATCCAAAACATAATTTAAAGAGGCCTTATTACAAACCCATAAAATATGAAAACCAAATTAAAGTAAAGTACCCAAATGGAAGTTCATATAAAAACCAACTTTTATTGCATGGCCTCCTCGAGTTCATCCGGCTCCATATCCGCGATCTCACGAATCACCTGAAATGATAAGGGAGAAGGTGAGTCACCAAGACTCAGTGCATATTCCATCTCCCGGGTAATTACCACATACTTACACAGATTATAACAAAGCAATATATATATGTATAATGCACCCATCCTAACCATCCATAACTCCTTTTCTACCCCGTGTGGTACCAAACCACTGGTGGTGCCAAACCACTGGTGTCCAAAGACACAAATGTGATACCAAACCACTGGTGACCGAAGTCACGAATAATCCATCTGTGGGGCCAACCCACGTGTGATACCAAATCACTGGCAGACGATCCCATATCTCAAAAGTGGGGCCAACCCACGGTGGTGTTAACCACAGGGACAAGTCGCTATGAGGTGCCAAACCTCTGGTGTCCGAAGACACAAATGTGATACCAAATCACTGGTGGTGCCAAACCACTGGTGACCGAAGTCACAAATCATCAAGTTGTGGGGCCAACCCACGTGTGATACCAAATCACTGGTGTCGATCCCATATCTCAAAAGTGGGGCCAACCCACGGTGGTGTTAACCACAGGGACAGACGCTATGAGGTGCCAAACCTCTGGTGTCCGAAGACACGAATGTGATACCAAATCACTGGAGATACCAAATCTCTGGTGTCCGTCGACACGATATTAATCTTCCCCCTCCTCTCATATTGCCTATACCAATGCAATAGATAACCAAATCATGTTAATACACTTTAATATGAATCATATAATAATACCATAAATCATAGATCATGATTTCAATCCACATGTATTAACAACATATCGAAACGGACTTACCCGAATCCTCATTCATACCATCAAGGTATCATATCCAAAACTCATCGTTATTCCCACTTTCATAATATGATTAGTTATAAAACACACATGAATACATATATAACCCAAGTTATAAAGTGTGTAAGATACACACCTTTCACCAAAGCAAAACTAACTTCCGAAGATCCGATCTACCGCACTAGATCCTTGTCCTACAATCGGCCATATCACAATATTTTAATGAAAACCATTCGGCCAACAACATATCTTAATCCAATAAAACCTTAGGCTTCCTCAACCAACTTTAAAAGTATAGAATCCTTACCACTTGACTTACCAACTCCGATTCACTAAAGGAATGACTTAAATCGATTGCTTCCGAAATCCCAAAGAGCCTAAGAGAATAATCGAATCCTAAAAATGGTTAGAACCTTGCAAAACAAAGCCCAAAGATTCGGCTTTTGTCCACAAGAAAATAACTTGGAAAAGAGAAAAGAATTGAAAGAAAATCGGCCATGAACACTTACCCTTTTCCAAAATCAATTGAAGAAAAATCAAAGATAATCTACCCTTGAATATTCGGCCAAAACAAAGACTAAAAGAAAGTAGAAGATTCGGCTATGGTGAAGTGAAAAAAAAGAAAAGAAGAAATAGAATGGAAGTAAATGTTTTATCTTTGAACAAAAGAAAAAAGAAATGGTATTTGAGATGGAGAAATATTCGGCCAAGAGAGTGTAAAAGAAAAGTGTTTATGAACCAATGTCAAAAAGAAAAGAAAAGAGAGATGTGGGAGAGATGAGATTCGGCCAACACCTATTTTGCCTAAAAGAAAAGTGCAAAAATACCAAAATGAAGTTTTGGTTTCAAAAGCAAAGATGAAAGAAAGGAAATAGCATTTTTGGTTCAATAAAACAAGAGCTAAAACAAAAGCTAAATTTGCACAAAATGCACAATAACATTCGGCCAAAGAAAGGGTTTTTTGGAGAGGGAAAACAAAATGCAAAAAGATGTTCAAAAGGAAAAATTGGCCAACTATTCCCCCCCAAACCACCTAACAACATTCGGCCACCCTCTAGACACCCATGCCGTCCACATACATGCTCTAAAGCCTTGAATAAAGTTTCCAAAACATCCTCCATGTTCCATGCCTTTGTCCCCTCATCATACCATAACCTTAAGATTCTTATCCCTACTATCAAGCTTTCCTTAAACATATATTCAACTTACCAAAAGATGAAAGTCCAACCTATCATAAACATAAGTTGACCGTCCATAAATGCTATGATGAAATAAAAATCCTCAAAATGTTTTCCTTGATACTCGAACCACTAACCTCAAGCAACCTTTCAAGAGCCTTAACCATCATGCCACTTATTCATCTTGTGCTTTAATTGAACACTTAAATTAACTTAAGTGTCAAACTCACTTAATCCACTTCATTAAATAAACTATACTAAAAATTATTCTAGCTTCCTAATATTTCCAAGCCTTCACACAAATATACTAAGCACACAAAAATTCATACCCGAGCTAACACAAATAACTAGATGACATACAAATTTTTCCTAAAGCCCACGGCCCAATCGGCCCAATCCTACTAGGCCCAATTTTGGGATATTACATTGATTATCTTGATTGCGACGGAAAAACTAATTAAAAACCCGATTATTAATTAAGTCAAGTGACATGCTCAGTTCAATTTCAGAATAAACTTATAAACCAATCTAAAATTTGAAACTATGCATGCATGAAAATTTCTAAAAACAGAAATAAACCCAAACCACAATTCAAATAATTTTATAGTCGAAAACCAAATAAATTTAGCGAGCTTTGAATAAAAATTAATAACTGATAAAAATTAAGTTCGAAGTCTATCATACGTCTGCATGCGAAGACCGATCCTGGTTTCCTTCATTACCTGAGAAGTTTGAGGTAA
Organism: Gossypium australe; assembly: GCA_005393395.2. Classification (NCBI taxonomy): domain Eukaryota; kingdom Viridiplantae; phylum Streptophyta; class Magnoliopsida; order Malvales; family Malvaceae; genus Gossypium; species Gossypium australe. Next base: position 32,215,455 of record CM016616.1, on the reverse strand, counting down.
TGGGGTGAGCTAACTAGCCCAGTGTGAGTCTAAACAATAAGACATTTAGCATACATTTAAGCAATCACACAAGGATCCATATATCAGAATCAAGTAGCATAAACAGCATTTAATGAGTCATGATCATGTCATAATGAAAAAATGAATTTCCTACCCCAGCCATCCATTACACACCATGAGTTTCTTAGAACTTGTTTACCAAACTCCAATGAATGCGAGTAAAGCTCGATGTGGTAAACAACCGAATGAACATTATTGTAGAAAGTTTGCCATTTAATGAATAAATGCAATAAAATTGCCAATCTCCACCGTACTCCCGGTGTAGTGCACTGACTATAAAAAAATGCGAACATAATATGCAGTCGAATCTCCACAGAACTCCTTTGTCAACCACAATAACAATCCCACCCCAATGCACATGCAAGATGTCATACAATCTCATACATAGTCATGAATTCAATACTTTCATATTTCTTTGGCATGATCAACACATCCTTATATTATCAAATACTTTTAGTAAATAGGATCATTTATCAAACTTTTAATTCACCATTAAAATGGTGCCGTTCAACATATCACAATCTCATATAACTTACAATTCTTTTCTAAGTGCATGTATAGCTATCTTTTAAATATTTCATAGCAAATAATTCATACAAATATTTAATGCGTAAGCCTCATTGTCATTCAGAATCATGCTATACATACATTCAACATACATCATAACAACGAATCGTCACCCCGGGAGGTTTGAACCGTTGGGGTAATTTTTGCATCGAGTGAATTAAGAGTATGGATAATTAATTTTCTATTCACGAATGGTCTAAAAATATACATTGAATATGTTTTATAATTAATTTTGGTCCAACATAAATTGGGTTAAAAATTAATTATAAACTGACCCAATCAACTTTCTTAGCTGATTTTTATAATTGCAAAACAACTCTTGAAGTTGCTTTTAATACCATTCAAACCCCTCCTTTTTTTTTCATGCCTTTTATTTTTAGCCCCCAAGCTAAAAATAGCAACTTTGAATCAATCAAACTTGCACCGAGCATGACTGGCTAAGGAAGAGGGAGTGGCTGATATTTCTTTGCTATTTTTAGCAGCCATGTCCACCTATAAATACCCCTATTCCCTTCCTCATTTCTCATCCAACACATCTCTCAATACACACATCTTTCTCTCTTCCATTCCCTTTCTTGTTTTCCCATTTTCTTTTTCTCCTTCCTATGCCAATTTTCCCTCTTGAAAAAGAGTTTGCACGCCTTTGGAGTAGCAACATTCAAGTGTTCGTGAAGGCCTTGGATTGACAGAACGAGAAGAGAAGAAAAGGAGTGCACTAGACTGGCTTTGGAGAAACACCAAGATTTGTTTCCTAGTTCCTTTCTCTTTATTTTTTCTCGTTTATGTTGCAATCATGACTATGAATATTTGTTGTGTTGTTCTTCTTGATTTAAGTAAAATTGCTGAAATTCATTTTGTGTTAGATTAATTGCATTATGTTCGTTTAGATTACTTAAAAATATGTTTGTGTTGTTATTAGCCTTGGTTAAATTTTTGATTAAATAAAACCATGCCTATGTTATACTTGCATTATAATTGTAAGGTAACAAATGAATTAATTATTAATCATATTGAACTTATAATTAGTTGACACAATATTTAATTGGTGCATGTTTAATCTTCTAAGACAGCCAAGGGTTAAATTAGCGACGGTATTAAACGATACTTCAGCCTTGCATAACTTGTAAGATTATTGTTATTAAATTGTTTCAATATCGGAATATGCTGTTACCTCACTTAATCTTATACTTGCTTGTGAAAATTGATTAATTGTTTGAATTGACATAGGAATATGTTCAAGAGATTAATTAATTAATTTAGTAAGTATGTATGTCCATTAGTTAACAAAATACCGAGTTGCCGTGAAATTATTCATATCAATATGATTACAACTTTAATTAATCTAAGTTAAAGAATGAAATTGATCTAACACATTTATTTCATATTGATTAAAACTCGCCTTTTAGAAATCACGCATTGGAACTTTTTTACTTTTTATTTTTCTTAGTTAATTTCTTAGTCAATTTTTAGTTTTTATAAACACTTCTTCAAATCAACATATTTTTTCCTTCACCAAATTGTCTAAAGTTGCATTTTATAAATGTTTTCTTTCATAGTCCCTGTGAGTACAATAACTCGACATTTAATTTTCATTTAATTACTTGTTACGATTGTGTATATTTGTACATTTGTCATTCCAAGTTTTTGGCACCGTTGTCGGGGATTATTTTAAAGACATTATTTGTGAAAATGTTAATTTTGCATTTTCATTTATTTTTCTATTCAACTTTAATTTAATTATTTTTTCTATGATTGTTTCATGTGTTTATGAGTATTGATCGAATTATTGACTTACTCCTCATAGACCCTGAAATTAAAAAGACTTTTCGATAAAGAAGAAGACAAGCAACTCAGAGAAATAGAAGAGATGAACCTTGAGAACCAAAATCAAGGAAATGGAGCAAATTATGCTCAAAATCTTATCCTTATTGCTGACGATAGGGATAGAGCTCCAAAATAGTATGTCGTGCCAGTGTTTCATGAGCTTAATTTGGGTATTATGTAACGCCCCTTATTGCTGACGATAAGGATAGAGTTCATTTCAAGATGTTTGATTTGTCAGCAAGTAAAGGCTGAACACCAAGTACCTTTGGGTTTGCTCCAACCAATTATGGTACCCGAGTGGAAATGAAACTGTATTACTATGGATTTTGTAACGGGATTACCATTATCACCGAGCAAGGAAGATGCTATATGGGTTGTAGTTGATAGACTCATGAAGTCAGCTCATTTCTTATCTGTACGAGTGGATTACTCACTCGACAAGTTGGCGAGTTTATATGTTTCTGAAATAGTAAGGCTTCATGGAGTTCCTTTGTCAATCATATCAGATAGAGACCCGAGATTCACATCCAGATTTTGGAAGAAGTTACAAGAGGCCCTGGGTACGAAGTTGAGCTTTAGTATAGCTTTTCATCTTCAAACCGATGGTCAATCGGAGAGGTTAATTCAAGTACTCGAAGATATGCTCAGATGTTGTGTTCTAGAATTTTGAGGTAGTTGGGAAAAGGTTCTCCCATTGGTAGAATTTGCCTATAATAATAGCTTTCACTCGAGCTTAAAGATGGTGCCTTATGAGCCTCTATATGGGCGTAAGTGCAGAACGCCTTTATGTTGGACTGAACTCAAAGAAAACCGAAATCACGGGGTTGATTTGGTTAGAGAAGCTGAAGAGAAAGTGAAAGTGATATGAGAATGTTTAAAGCTGCATCAGACAAACAGAAGTCCTATTCGGACTTAAAGAGAAAAGAGATAGAGTATCAAGTGGGAGATAAAGTTTTCTTGAAAGTGTCACCATGGAGAGAAGTTCTAAGATTTGGCCGGAAAGGCAAGTTGAGTCCATGTTTTATTGGACCGTATGAGATTACCGAGAAAGTTGGGCCAGTAGCTTACAGATTGGCTTTGCCATCAGAGTTAGAAAAGATACATGATGTGTTTCACGTGTCAATGTTGAGACGCTACCGTTCAGATCCTTCACATGTAATTACCCCGTCAGAAATAGAGATCCATCCCGACATGACTTATGGTGAAGAACCAGTCAAGATTTTAGCTCGGGAAGTGAAGCAACTGAGAAATAAAAGTATTTCCCTAGTGAAAGTATTGTGGCAAAGACATGGAATAGAAGAAGCTACATGGGAACCAGAAGAGAGTATGAGAAACCAGTATCCAAACCTTTTTGCTGGTAAGATTTTCGAGGATGAAAATCCCTAAGGGGAGAATTGTAATAGCCCGATTTAGGGCCTAGTTGGAATAGTGGTGCGAGGCCACGAATCCGAGGTGAATTTATGAGTTTTTAAGGGTTGTGCCATGTTTGCATGTTAGTGTGAAAGTTTCATGAAGCAATTTTGTTAAATGGAGGTTGAGTGGTCCAAAAGGACTAAATTGCAAAAGTTGCAAAATATGAGTTTCTAGAAGCTTTTTGTATGAAATAGCTTTAGAATATTAATTCGAAGTCCTTAAATGGCAATTTGCCCAAATTATAATTTTTGGACAAAAATAGACATGAGTTAGTAAATGGTGAATTTTTTTAGAGAAGGGCATTTTGGACATTTATCTAATAAATGATTAAAAAGGATGAAATAAGTCCAAATTATGTTCATCTTCTTCCCCACATTCTCGAAATTTTCAAATAACCCATAGCTAGGGTTTGTTCATCTTTCAAGCTTGCTAGTAGGTGCATCTTAGCCCCGTTTTTAATATTTTTCGTATTTTCGGAGTCCTCGTAACATGAATTAGCTATTTTTAGCTATATGTTGAGCTAAGATGCATGTTCAGAAATCTACCCATGAATGATATGCTTGTTAAATGATATTTTATAGAAGTTTATGAGAGTTTGATGTTAGATAAATATCTTTTTCTAAGTGAATTTCATGAAAAATGCTAGTTGGGACTAGTTTGTAATTTTTATGGAAATTTTTCATACACAGTAGAAATAGTGAGAATTTGTTATTGCTATAGTTGAGATAATGAACCAGCTAAGCATGAAGTTTAAGAAATTGAATGAGAATCATTTTACGAGCCTAGGGGCAAAAGTGCAAATATGAAAAAGTTTAGGGGCAAAATAGTAATTTTTCCAAAGTATGAGTTAAGAGTCAATTTAGTCAATGTGAGTATTAAATGATCTAATTATTATTATAAATCAAGAAAAATGAAGCCCGGATTGAAATCGAGGCAAGAACAAAGTCGAGGACTAAATTGCATATCTACATACATTTTGTATATTGAGGTAAGTTTGTATGATTTCTAAGTTTTATGATTTTTATCATTGAATTGCTTAGCACAATGTACAATATTATAATGAAAATGTTTAATGTTATGTTAAACAAAGAAATTAATGAGATTAGGCATGGGAAAGTCCCGATTGAAGTTGAATTACCTAGGATACTCGATCTATCACATGAAATAAGAAAGTCCGTATAAGACCAAGCCGAGGCATGGCATCGGCAATCAAGCAAAGTTATCATGTAATGCCAAGACAAGTCTTGGCATTGGAGAGTTATTATGAGATGAAGACCCATATAAGCCAAAACCAAGGTATGGCATTGGTGAGTCTCCAAGCAAAGATGTCATGTAAGTCCAAGACAAGTCTTGGCATTGAAAAGCTATCAAGAGATAGAGATCCCATGTAAGTCCAAGCCAAGGCATGGCATTGGTGAGTAACAAGGAAGATTTCATGTAAGTCCAAGCCAAGGCTCGACATTGACCAGTTCATGAGTAAAGATACCAAGTAAGACCATGTCAAGACATGGCAATGGTAAGTTCCCAAGGGAACTCCTGAGAAAGACTTCGTATAAGTCCATGACAAGACATGGCCTCAAAACCAAGATGAGAAATTCTATGTAAGATCGTATCTAGGATATGGCCTTGGCATTGAGTTATGTTAGATGAGATTTAGTATCTTCTGTTATTCATAGTAATTCATCGGCCAAAAGAGTAAAGATTAAATGAGAAAGTCAGAAAGTTTAGTAAGTAAAGCTATTATGAAGTTATGTTAGTTAAAGTTAACTAAGAGTGTTATTCTTGTTATAAATGATGTAGTTGAGATTATGCTTATCATAGCAAAGTATGCTAATCTACGCGAACAAGTGATACAGGTACCTTGTTTATCGTACAAGTATGAGAATAGTAAGTACCATGAGCCATGTAAGAATCAGTAAGAGTAAGTAAGTTTATATACTTGAGATGTATAATGCCATTGCTTATGATGAATGGTTAATGTTAAGCAAATATATTGCTATGAGTATTACATGCAAACTTACTAAGCTAAATGCTTACGTCTTTAATTCTTTTTTTCCATGTAGTCCCGCCAAGCTAATCTCATGGATCATCGTCATCGGAGCTCGGAGCACACTATCAATCGATATTTTGGTATAGCCAAGTGTTTATATTAAGTATGGCATGTATAGGAAACATTTCATTTTGAGCTATGTTTTAAAATTAGCCAAAGTGTTGGCTATCAAGCTTAGTATTCTTTTTGTATATGGCCAAAGAGATTGGTCATGAATTATTAAGTATGTATAATTTTATTTATCAATGAAGTATGCATCCTTGTTCATGTTAGATTTATTAAATTGAGCCGTTGAATTGAGCATGAGTTTGGTCTTGATTTCAGGGTGGCAATTGGCTTGGTAAATAGCCTCTAAGTGCTCACACGGATGGACACATGGACGTGTGTCTAGGTCGTGTGCACCCTGCACCTTGGTACCTTAAGTCAGGATAGACCACGGGCTAATTCCACGGCCGTTTGTTTAGGTCGTGTGTGATACACGGTTAGAACATGGGCATGTGCCCAGGCCGTGTGAATAAGTCAGTATATCAAGGTATAGCACACGGCTTAAGTCCACGGGCATGTCAAGACAGTGTGAAACTAGTCAGTGTCGGCCACGGTTGGGAGACATGGGCGTGTCTTAGGGGTACACGGGTGTGCCCCAAGCCACATGGGCATGTGACCCCTGTTTCGAGGGAAAGTTCCCAGCTATGTATTTAAGGCCTCATAGGCCCATGATATGTACGGTTTGACCAAGAAAGAAGAGTTTCTATTTTGGAACAAAACTTTATAGCTCGTAAGTACATGTTTAAGTGAGTTCAAGCATGGTAATGTCTTGTATCCAGTGTTAGCATCGGACTCGGGTAGGGGGTGTTACAGAAACCATGTATCAGACATTTCCTAAGTAATTCCTTGAATCACTCCCATGCTTCGTACAACATCTCATCCTCTCCTTAACTTGGTATTCATATTTGGAGGATTATACCGTAGGAGAAACCTTTGACAAAGATCATTCCAAGATGCCACCGTCCCTGACGGTAAAGCGTTGAACCGGGCTCTGGTACGATCTCTTACTGAATATGGAAACAGCTTAAGTCGCAGGGCGTCTTCAAGAACACCTTGTTGCCTGAATGAGTGACAGGCTTCTAAGAAAACTCAAGTGCAGTTGTGGATCTTCAGTAGGCAATCCACTAAACTGTCCTATCATTTGCAACATCTAAAACATTTCCAGTTTCAACTCGAAATGCTGAGCTTGAATGTGTGGCTTGTGTAACACCCCTTACCCCTATCCGTTGCCGGATCAGGGTACGAGGCAATACAGTAATTTTCTACACTTATTTGATACATACATTTCAATTATGCATTAAAACCATTGATAGTCACACTTTATGTCCCTATTATGGGCTTACGAGGCCCAAAACAATCATTAAAGTTGGTTCGGAGCCAAACCAGAAGTTTTCGACATTTAGAAAATTTTTATCAAAACAGGGTCACACGCCTGTGTGACATATGGCACGGCCGTGTGAGTAGACCGTGAGGTTCTCACACGCCCATGTCTGGATCCCATGTATAATTCATAATAATACATACAGCCAATAACTAAATCTCTATACATGCCATTGACTTGAAAATAATTAGGAATTGTCATGATTCCAACTTGACAAATTGATAGTGTGATGATACCTCCAACGATCTCCAACCCCAAGCCAACCTGAGAACACTAAGAGAAATGGAAAAATGGTGTAAGCTTAATAGCTTAGTAAGTTGGCATATTAATAATAATAAGCAATTTAATTAACAATATGAACCCATTTCTCAATAAATATACTCAAGGGAATAGAATCGATATTCACATATTTTTACCCCTTTTTCTTAAGTTCAGCTTAGGCTATTTTTCTGAGTCACAGTCACTAATTTAATTATTTCATAAGATACAGAACTTGAAATTAAGATCCGTAAATTTTTCATGAAGCTAGACTCAAATATCTTATTACCATAAAAGTTTCAGAATTTTTGGTTTAGCCAATTAGTACAGTTTATTCTTCAAAGTCTCCCCTGTTCTGCTGTCCAATAGTTCCGACCATTCTTAACTAAAATTTAATTATCTTTTCGTACAGAATTCAAATTATGTTCTAGTTTATTTCTTATAAAATTAAAATCAATAAGGAATCTAACCATATAAATTATGTCCCAAAATTATTTTTTTTACAATTTTCAATGATTTTTCCAAGTCAAAATAGGGGATCTCGAAATCACTCTGAACCAGTCTCACAAAAATCTAAATATCTCAAAATATACAAATCCTTTGCTTTCTCTGTTTCTTTGATATGAAAATAGACTAAATAAGATTTAAATAAATATCTCATCCAACATATAATTCAATTTCTACTATTTATGGTGATTTTTAAAAATCACATAACTGCTACTGTTTCAATCTATTTTACTGAAAATTTTACTCTCCCATGTTTTCTTTATATTACTTCCATATATGCACACATAACACCAAGCATGTTCAATACTAGCCATACAAATGAATAATCATCACCCATATTTATGAGTGCTCATAATGGCGCTTACACCATATCAACCTTACCACAATTTCAATCACGTATCACATATCAAACACATTATGCACATATACACATAGTCACATGCACCCTTGCTCACACGTACATTTGCCACATTTCTCAATTGATCACATTCACTCTTGCACTTATTCATAACATGATCACACCAATCACCATTAGTATTTTATCTCGTTGAACCCCTTCGAAAAACATCCGATACTTGGTGGTCTCAGCACATAGCTCCACCTACACATAACTCGACTTTCTTATACACATGGTGAAGGTCTCTTATCGCCCATGTGACCTAGCCATTCCATCTCGTAGCTTTCTTGTCTACATGGTGTCCAACACTAGGAACCACTCATGCGACCTAGCTACTCATAACCTGTAACTTTTTTGTACACATGATATACACACAGTATTACACATGTGACCTAGTTACATATGAAATTATTATCCCGTAGCTTTCTTGCACACATGGTGAAAGTCCCTTATCATCCATGTGGCCTAGCTACATATCAAATTTTGCCATTTCGTAGCTTTCTTGTGCACATGGTGAAGGTCCCTTATCACTCGTGTGACCTAGCTACATATTGTTCGTAACTCTCGGTTTTCCGAAGGTTCAATCGAGAATTTCACATTCCATACATTTTCATATTATAGTTATCACCCAATGATTTCCATAATATCTAGAAAAATAATTATTGAACAAGTAAAATAAATGCATTATTTACATATCAACTTTCCATTTCACATAATAACCATAGTCATAGAAAACACCTTTAAGCACAACATTTCGACCCATTTTCTATGTCACCTATGTCACCTTTTATCATAAACATTATTATTAAATCAATTCACCAACATAATATACAAAACATGTAATTCAGAAAAATCAAGTTAATACCACAATTTAGGTTTCAAACATACATTACGACATTATTGCATTATTATTTACACACCAACTTACCTCGGATCCAGAAACGGCAATTTACCAACTTTCTCGATTTTTGATTTTCCTCCCGTTCTAGGTCCAAATCTTGTTTTTTGGGGTCTAAAACATCACATTTCACGTATTTAGTTAATGTACTACTCAAAACAGTCCCTAACTCAAACTTTTACAAAATTACAATTTTGCCCCTAAACTTTTACATATTTGCACTTTTTCCCCAATACTCGAAAATTAAACTTCAGCCCTTATTCTTATGTTTTATAACATGCTGATCATTTTTCCCTTCTATGGAAACATCAAATTCTCACTCTAACATGTACTTATGAACATTAGGTATTTTTACCGATTATGTCATTTTACTCGTTTTCACGTAAAATCGCTTAGTAAAAGTTGTTTAACATAATTTTAGCCTTCTTATTCTATCATAAAACATCAAAATAAACACATTTCACCTTGGTATTTTTCCAAATATGAACCCTAGGTTAAATTATTGCTAGAATAAGCTAAATCAAGTTACCGGGACTCCAAAAACGTAAAGAACATTAAAAACGGGGCTTGGAATCACTTACTATGGAGCTTGGAAGCTTGAAACAAACCCTAGCTATGGAGAACCCTTGTAATTTCGTCCTAATGAAGAAGATGGACATATTTGGCATTTAAATTTTATTTTTTTAATTCATTTAATTCACTAATTTACAAAAATGCCCCTTAAAAAATCTTTTGAAACATACCCATCCATGTCCATTTTTGTCCACAAACTTAACCAATGGTCTAATTATCATTTAAGGACCTCCAATTTAAAATTTCATAACAATTAGACACCTCTAACATGTAGAACTCAACTTTTGCACTTTTTACAATCTAGTCCTTTTGACTAAATTGAGTGCCTAAACGTCAAAATTTGCGAATGCGATTTTCACGAAATCATTCCGTGAAATTGTAAACCATAAAAATATAAATAAAATAAATTTCTCAACATCGGATTTGTGGTCCCAAAACCACTATTCCGTTTAGGCCCTATTTCGGGATGTTACAGCTTGACTATTCCTAGATTCAAATAATCCAAAATAGGCACAACATGCTCTTGAATGGGTCTATCTCTATCATCCATCACACTAGGAATAGGCAAATCAATATCCTGACCATTCGGATGTAACGGATCTTCCCCACTTGGATCATTTCCAATCCTAGCCATATCTTGAAATTCTTGTCTCCTTCTTCTCAAAGTTCTCTTGATATCTAAGTCAAAAAGATACTCTTTTTTAGCAGGAATGCCTCTATTCATGCACTAATAGCAAACCTGTAGAAATTAAAAACAACAATGTTAAATAAAACTACTGGAATTATATAAGAAAATAAAAAAAAAAACCCAAATTTCACCAAATTGCCGATCCCCAACAACGGCACCAAAAACTTGTCACGTGTGAATATAATATGCGACTGTGCAAGTGTACACATCAAATCAAGTAATAAATTAGTAAGTAAGATCATCTCCTCAGGGATCAGATAGGATTAATTCAATTAAGCTATTACTATATACTTTATGAATCAGGTTGTGGCAAAACAAAATAACAATTTGTAGAGGAATAATCATGTATGCAATATTAAAATCAAATAACTAACTTAGAATGTTGTGGCAAAGGTACAGAGACAAAGTTGAGAGGATCTATGCTGTTGAATGGGAAGGTTGGGGTCACTAAGATTCTTTCCTTATAACACAATAATGCCGTGGCAAAATCTTAACCAATCTATTATTCAGATTAAGTCTACGGTAGTCTGCTTCTTTCGAGAGTTAGACTTCAAGCTAGCCTACCTAAGGCTTTGCATTTTTACAAGCCTTAGGAAGGATACCTAACACTATTTCTTCCCTTCTCTGTAAAAAATGCAGTTTTATGTCTAGTGTGCTACGAGTATTTTGTTGAATACTTGCTTGTATCATTCGATCACAATCCAATCACCTAACCTTTTTAGAATTAAATAAAGTTTATAAACATACCATACATTCATATATGTCTAGAGATTGCATGTATACATTTTAAAATAAGCGCAAATCAAATGAAATAGTAAATCTAATCAGGATAATGCCTTGGTTATTAAAGGAACTAAAGATTTATCTAGTAAACCCAACCCGATGAGATTAGCTCATGAGTTGGAAATTAAAATCCAAAATGGAAGTACCATTCAACAACATATTTCTATAGTTAAAATTTACAGAAATCAATTAAGATAATGAAGGAAGAACTTCAGGAGGCTTTCGCCAATCCAACCCTCAACTCCAGTGCTTCTCGTTCTTCCTTGTGTTGCTGCTCTGTTCCTTAGTTGCTACCTATTTTACTTGCGTCTCTGGATCTCCCACGAGAAATTATGTGAGAGGTAAAACCGCCTCCTTCTTCTCATTCTTTTTCTTCTTTTTATAGGGTAAGTCCCTATAACATCCTAAAAATTAGGAGTTAGCAGAATCGAGTTTAAGAATTGAGAGAGAGTGGTCATGCCCTATTTTTGGAGATTATCTATGCGTTTTAGGAATAAATGAGGTATTGGTTTGTTGGATAAGTGCTTGTGAAATGTTACTTGAAACCCAAGTTCAAATCCCTTCTCTTTCACCATTTTTATTATTTTGCTAATTTTGCTTCAAACACTAGTATGTGACATGCCTTATTTTTAAAATAAATATTCCAAAATCATTTAAAAAATATTAAGGAAAATTGGAAGATTCGCTAGTGTGCTGTGAGAAAGCAAAAAATAAGGTGTGGGCCCTAAACAAAAAACTTAATTAAAAATGATAATTTTTTGATATATTTGATGATTTAGCTTGTTGATGGATTGCCTTAATAGCCAAGTAATTAATTTTGTAAGTGGCCGAACCAGGTTCATTTTGAGCCTTAAAAGATTGATATGTTAGCAAAGTTACTAGTTTAAAAGTGTGACTGTGTGAATGGTATTGTGATCCATGATTGTGTTATTTGGTATGAGATTGATTGTATATTATAGCATGATTTGCTGAGATACGAGTTTATGCATGATATAATTGCATGGATAATTTTTTATGTTTTATTGGAAAGGTTGCTATACATGTACATTGGAAAATCGTAAAAGTATGTGAAATTGTGTAATTTTGAATGATATCATCTTAATGGTAATTTTGAAGTTGGAACACTGTTTCCATTTACTGAAAGTATGTGATTATTGAGGGCATGTTGAACATGTCAAATAAAGGTGAAAAGTATTGAGATATGATTATGTATGAGTTTGTGAGATGTATTACATTTACATTAGGATGGGATATCTTGTAGTTGATGGAAGAGTTCTATGAAGTATCAGTGACATATTAAGCCCGCATTTATATGTAGTCAGTGCACTACACCTGGAGTATCGAGGGGATTAACGATTTTATCGTATATTAGATGCTATTGGCGATTGTATCGAAGTATTTGATATCCGACAGATTTTCCACATTATTGAATATTCGGTGGTATTACCACATCGAGCTATGCTCACATTGGTTGGAGTTTGGCAGACGGGTTCTGGGAACTCGTGGTTTGTAGTGGATGGTAGGGGTAGGAACCTTTTTGCATTGCATCATGCTCATGACATATTCGAATGTTCTTGATTTATGCTACGTATTGTATTGTGCTGTATTGAATGATATCTAAATTAATGTTTGTTTTTCTAATGATTAATGACCTATGCTAATACACCATTTGACATCAACTTGATAATGGCTATGTAATGATATGAAATTCCGATGATGGTTCTGCATTCTTCTGTTAAAGCTAATATGTTTCACTGTATTCTATATTTATGTCTGTTTAAATAACTGTTCCACTCACACTGAGCTTTAATAAGCTCACCTCCAATAGTGTTTAACTTTTCAGGTAAACCTCGAAATTAGGACCAGGCCCAGCATACAGAGAATCACCTTGGACCTTGAACTACTTTTAATAAGTATTAATTAGTCTCTATTGGTTTTGGTTTGTAATTTTTTAATTATTTCTGGTCTGTGGCCTGGTAACTTTTCTTTTGGGGATTTTTGCATGCATGGATTACACAAGCATAATAACCGAAAAATGCATGATATCGGGCTCAAGTAAAATTTGACATTGCTCCCTAATTTTCATTGCATTGGAAATGAACCATTTTTGAAAACCAATATAAGGCAACTAAGTTTCCAAAATGACTTGAAAATTGGTTTTTCCCACTACATTAGTTTAACATCGACTTTTTACAAAGAAGAGTGACAAGCAAACGATTTTTTTTTCCTTAAACAACACTATTAATAATAAAATGAGTCTTAAGTATAGATTATATAATAAATGAACTCTTTTAAACTAACTCAAAGTGCAAATACAATTTTTTTTTTGTAAAATGAGTTTATTTAAAGTCTTCAAAAGTAACGTAAGTTAGCTTATCCATTTCGGTGGCTAATGTAGTGAAACAGCCCGATTTTTCAATGGTGTCGAAAACAGTGGTTCGAGACCACCAAATATGATGAGTAAGCTCATAAATTTTATTATTTAGTATTTAGAGTCAAATGTGGCTTTAGAAAGATTTTTGAATTAGTAATTTATGTTTTATAAGGATTTACTAGGTCAAGTGGTTTAGGAAATGAGGTATCGAGACATCGATTTTATAAACCAAGCCGTAAATATTTTTATAAATATTTTTTTGGAGTGTCATTAAGGTAGTATTAAGGTTTCGTTAGAAAATTTTAATGTTTTGATAGTTAATTAATTAAAAAGGACTAAATTGAAAAAGGTGCAAAATTTGCTAATTACAAGAAATAGTGATTAAATGGCTTAAATTGTAAATAGGGAGGAGTTAAAGGGTAAATTAGCCAAAAGGAGATGGCTGAGGCAGCATAAGCAGAGAAAAGAAAATAAAATAAGGTGAATTAGGGGCAAAATGGTCATTTAGTGAAATTAAGGAAAATAAAAACAAATGGCTAAAATGATTTCTAGACATTTCATCTCTAAATTTTAGCCTAAAAACACCATTGAAGAGCTCTTAAGAAGCTGGTTTTCTATTTTGCTACAAGTGGGTTTAATTCTTACCTTTTTCTTGAAATTTTTATATTTTTGAGACTTTTACAATTAGGTCCAACTAACTATTTCATTAGGTTTTGATTTTATGAGAAAATTTTAAAGTTACCATTGATGAATACTGGATATTTTTGATGAAATAACATGGACTTGGAGCTTTAATTTTTGTTGTATGATGATTTTACATAGTATTGATATATGTTGATTTTAGGACCAAATTGTGAAAAGGTTAAATATTAGGGTTTGGTATGAAATTTCTATTTATCAAGGGCTGCATGATAGCCTAGAATATTTAGATAAATTATCAATGGAGAAAAATTAGTTCATTTGATAGAGTAATTAGTTAAGGGACTAAAGTGCAAAAGTTGTAAAAGTTAGGGTAATTGTGTAAATTCAAAAATTGAGGGGTATTAATTGTAAAGTGAATTGGAACTGAAATATATGCTAATGAATGAGTAATTTTATATTTTAGACCAAGAGCCCATAGATACTTGTGAAAAAGGAAAATTAGTAGAATAGTCCCTGAACTTCTGCAAATCTTACAATTCAATCTAGGTAAGTTCGTACGGTTAAACTTTAATATATATATATATATATATGTATGTATTGAATTGATGAATGGTATTATATATTTATTCATATCTATTGTTGAAAGTAAAATATTGTTAAAATTATGAATTTGAATTGAATGTTCGAAACAAATGGAACGTGGGATATGTGTACATTCAGCAATCCATGAATTGACGACATTGGAGGAAAGTGACAGAAAATTACCCAAGTAAGTAGAGGTTCAGCATTTATTATGAACTTTTGTGTTTACTTTCGGTTTAGCTCTCACAAGCTTCTATTTAACTCATATGAGTTTTTGTTTAGCTCTATTGAGCTTCTGTTTAACCCTTATGGGTTTCTGTTCAACTTTTACGAGCTTCCGTTCAACCCTTATGGGTTTTTGTTTAGCTCTCATGAGCTTCTGTTCAGCCTTCGGGCTTCTAAAAATGATGTTCTCTTATCCGTAAGCCATTATCCAATTTGGGAAAAATTGGTAAGTGAATATGTAATTGAAATTGAAAGACATATTGGTTGTTATTGGTATTGATCTGAAATAAGTGTAACCATCGATTGAAGTTGTGATTTGCAGGGAGTTTACATTGAATGATTTTATTTAATTGACGTGTTATTGTATGTTCGTTAAGATTTATGTTTAACCCATCGAACTTACTAAGCTTCATTAAGCTTACTTGTGTGGTTTAATGTCTTTGTAGGTTTTTGTGAGGTCGGGAGATTGGATTAGTACATTAAGTTACATTATCCAACTTATTTTGGTAGTTTTGGTACATTTAATACGATTTATATGGCATGTATAGGGATGGTATGGTTTTAACCAAAGTTTGGCTTGTGTAAATGTTAGGGATGATGTTTTGTTTATATAATCATCTTATATATATATATATATATATATATAAATATTATTTTGGTTGTGAAATAAATTTGTGATGTTGGTCTAAATAATGTATGTTTCTATGTATTTAATTTGTAGGGAACTTTTGTAGTTTAGTTAGATGGACTAAATAGGTAAGTTGGGTATTTGAGTATATGCGATGATATGTTTTGTTGAAAACATGATTTTTCCTTGTTTTGAATGCTTGGTTGGGGGTTAATTGATGTGTGAAAATGTTGTGTTTAGAGTGCTACCTAAAAGGGTGAGAAAAAAGGCCTTGAAATGGCCTATTTTTGTCCACATAGGCAGAGACACGGGCGTGTGTCTCAGCCGTGTGTGACGCACGGCCTAGCACATGGGTGTGTTTTGGTCATGTGTCCCCTGCATCTTAAAAATTTCAAAATATAATGCTCAAAATTGATCACACGGCTTGGCACACGGGCGTGTGGCTTGGCTGTGTGACCCCTGCACTTATTTAATGTAAGTTATTATGTTCACACGGCCTAGCACACGGGCGTGTGACTTGGCCATGTGACCTAAGTCAGAGAGTTACACGGGTACAGACACGGGCTGGGACACAGTCGTGTGCCTCTATTTTGAATGCCCACACGGCCTGGCCGCATAGGCATGTGTCCTCTACACCTAGGAAAAATTGTGAAGTTTCGTGAAAAATTCTCTGAGTTTCTGGTTTAGTCTGAATTTGTTTCTAATGTGCATTTTGGGCCTCGAGAGTTCATACAAGGGACAATATGAGTGATATATGATTATTTTTTGATATTTATGTTAAATGATATGAAATGTTCATATTTGGTTTCAAAAGTCTGGTAATGCTTTGTAACCCTGTTTTGACGACAAATAAGGGTTAGGGGTGTTACATGTAGCCTTCTCAATCTAGCCGTAACGCCTAGGTCGAGTTAGGGTGGTCACATCTAGTGGTATCAGAGGCTATGTTCAAAACCTCAGACTGAGTTCTGATTTTCAAAAATGAGTCTACATGCATGCTGTAATGACCCAAAAGTCAGTGGAGTTGGAAACGGTGGTTTCAGAATGTTTTTTTTCTGATGATAGACTTAGTGAATATTATTTATTCATAGTTACAAAGGTATTACAGTATTATATTGAGATTGATCTAATAATTTTAATTATTTGGAAAGCTAGACAAGGTACAAGTGTATCAGTTCTAGGATCGATGGTTTTAGAAATTGAGGTATCGAGACCTCGTTCCCATAAACTGAATTAGAAAATATTTTTATTAATATTTACAAAATTATATTAGAAGTGAATTAAATTTTGGTTATATAATTTTGACGAAAGAGTTTTTAATTAGAGTACATGGGATAAATCGCGTAATTGAATAAAGTAGGATTTATAAATAAAATTAAATATATAGGACTTACATAATAAATAGACCATAAGATATGTGATCTTATTTGTAATATCCAGGATTTAGGGGTTATGAATTTTTTTTGCTTGAATGTGTGCAGTGATATGTGGTGTGCTCTTTGTATGAGTTTTAGGGACTTCGAGAATTTTAGAATATAGGGGAATGCCTTAGAAAAATATTAGATTTTTAGTCTTAGAAGGGGAGCTAAGCAAGTTTGGCCTTAAGAGAATTAATTTGAGGTTTTAATCACAAGACAAGTCAATTGGTAAAGTGGTGATGGCGCATGGGTGAATGCATGAGGTGAGAGGTTCGAATCCCTTAGCTAGCAATTGGAAGGAATTTTAATTTTTGTTCTCTTTCCTATAGTGTCGGTCAAGCCTTATCTAGTATGGATGGATTTTTCTTTTATTTTTGGATAGTAGACCAAAGGGAAAAGGCAAGTTAGTAGTTAAGGTAAGGAATCAAGATGTTATGGAAGGTTTAGGGGACAAAAGGCTTGATGAGTGGGTGATGTTTTGGAAGTTTTTCCATGGTCATTTGACCATGAACCTAGACGACATAAGGGGCTAAGGGGGTTGGTTTAATTGTGATAGTGATTAAGGGGATGATAGGGAAGATATGAGGAGGAAAAAGGGGGATTATGTTGGCTTGTGAGTTGGCCGAATGTGGTATGGGATTAGGGGGTGATAGTTGGCCAAAATTTTAACAATTTATGCATCTTTTTCCTTTTCTCCAAATTTTTCTTCTTAGCCGAATTGGTCATTGACAATAGGTGTAAGTTTTGTCTTGTGTGGCTATCATTTTTTTTGGTCATTTTGGTTTAAGTGCCAATTCTTTCAAATTTATTTTCCTCTATTGCCGAAAACACCAAAAAGTTTAGAAGACATTTCTCATTTCTTTTCTTCCTCTCTAGTGCCGAAATCATCCTAGCACCAAGGGCATTTCTCATATTTTCTTTTTCTTTTTCATTCTCATTCTCTTTTCTCCTTCTTTCTCTTAGCCGAAACCATCCTCTATTTTCACCATTCTTCTTTCTTCTCTTTTGTTAAAGTCGAAACCACCATCTTTTCTCTTCTCTTTTGTTAAAGCCGAAATCACCATTTCTTTTCTTTTTAATTGTTAAGGTCGAATCCCTTTATAGTTCAAGTAAGGGTGAATCAATCTCTGTGTTACGGGTAAGGATTTTCTATCAATCATTTTCTTTCTTTTCTTTTGGATTAGCCGAAACTAGGAATCTAATCCCTTTTATTATCTTTGGCCGAATCTTGAAGGAAAGTATCGGGGTTTCTTTGTAGCCGACGTTTAGGGGGAATCATTCGAGATTTGAATAATCCAAGGTAAGGAGATGATGATATTCGGCCAAAGGCCATATCTTTTTCTTTTTAGTGATAATCGATTTCTCATATAAGTGTTATGTAGGTACTGTCGACGTTGTAGGCAAAAGTCGGAAATCTTAAGTATTCTATCATTCTCCGTGTTTACAAGGTGTGTAGCTTACACTAAAATTCTAATAGAATAATAGTATTATTGATAAAATGTGTTAATAAAGAAATATAAATGATTATGGCTTCGGGTACCATTTAATGGTACAGTGAATTCATGTACGTTATCCCTTAGCACTTTGTATAAACATTTAATATGAGACATATCCGATTTTTGTTATGACTTTGGGGTAATGTACAAGGCATGATATCTGCATCGTTAATAATGCTATAAGCATAAATATGAAATGTGTATGATTCCGTTATGATTTTGGGGGTATATGGCATGATATTGAAATAATATGTTATTGCATGGGCATATGGGTAATATTGAAAGGGGAAGTGTTCCGGTGGTTTTTACCACATTATCCGGTGACTTCGGTCACGATATTATGAATCCGGTGACTTCGGTCACATATTATGAATCCGGTGACTCTGTCACAATTATCTGGTGGCTATGCCACGATTATAAGGGCGATGTGCAAGTTGACTGCAGCAACTGCCTTCGATGGTGTGTAGCGGATGGAGGGTCGATTTAGTAATCCCCACGGTGTGATTGGTAGGTACGGGTGGTGTGTAGCGGATGGATATTTAGGTTGGGCTCGGGATTGCATTTCATTTTGTATGTACATATGATTATATAATTTGTTATATTATGGGCTATTGCTAAATGTGTTTTAAATGGGCCTTAGTGCTATGATTGATTGGACTTTTAGTGTATTGTTACATATTGAGTCTGTTGACTCACCCTTCTGTGGGATATCATTTCAGGTGATACACAATGATTTGGACCGGGTCAGCGAGGACTACGTGGTGGCCATTGCTCAACTCAGTACTTCGGTTTTCTTTTTATTAAACTCATTACGTTTTCTTATATATTTCGGGATTTAATTTGGGATATGTTTTTGTAATAAGGCCGCTATTAGCTATGTTTCTTTTACATTTTAAATTTATATTCTGCTACGATCAACTTCAACTAAATAATTAAATATTTTCGTAATCGTATTAAAAATGTTTTGACACATAAATACTTATGGTTTTCAAAATATTAATAAGTCCTAAATTTGGATCTTCTTTTGGTAAATAATTTTTTTTCTAAAAACATAGAGTTTAATGATTATATATATACAAATTTAAATTTCAAAACGGTTTTAACAAGTTCGTACTTTAAATCTTTTCTCTTACCCCAAAATCACATGTTTTACCAATACGGCGAAACGAGTTTTTCTTAAGAAGCATACCAGAACCGGTCGGGGCTTGTGGGCCGGGTTTGGGGTGTTTCAACTTGGTATCAGAGCCCAGTTTTAAACATTTGGCCTTGGGTTTTGAAGTCCACAACATTTTCAAAATTTGGCCCAAATGAATGTTTTTGAAATTTTTTGGTTAAAAATGGTTTTATCGAAGCATGGCACCCGAGTTCTCGACCCAAGTCCGCCAGGTAAGTTCTTTTGTTGATAAATTTATGTGAGTATGTTAATGTATGATACTTTAGTTGATAAACCTAAGGAAACTATACTTTAGAGACATGGACCCTAGGTATATGTGTATTCTACGGATAAATCATTGAATAAATCTCTGTTGCATAAAATTTTCTTTAAACAAGAAGTGAAAAGACTTTAATGCATAAAATTTTCATAAAAACAGATAAGACGCTAAGTAGACATGAGTTCTAGGGGACGTGGTCGTCGTGGACGCGGTAGAGGCAGAATGGCTATGTCGGAACCAGTTAGGTCTGGCCAGGGTTCCGAAAATGAGGCACCGCCACCAGCTGTTGGAGCGGAATTTCAAGAGCAAACTGGAGGAGATGACGCTGTATCGCAGGCTATGCTGCGAGTCCTAGAACGAGTAGCAGGAGCTAGTATGGGTAATGGAGCACGAAAGTCAGTGGCTGAGAGACTTAGATCTAATGGAGCCGAGGTTTTTAGGGGAGTATCTGGGGTATCTCCGAATGTAGCGGAATACTGGTTAGAGGCAGTCGAGAGGATCATGGACGATTTGGACTGCACTGCTGAGGAGAAGCTGAAAGGCGCTGTTTCGTTGCGTCGTGACGAGGCGTACCAGTGGTGGCTCACTGTCAAGGAGAGTATTCCTGCGGATCGAATGGATTGGGGGTATTTTAAGATTAAGTTTGAAGGGAAATATGTCAGAGCTAGCTACATTGACTCTCAGAGAAAGGCGTTCCTGAATCTGGTACAAGGAAATAAGTCGATAGCTGAGTATGAAGCGGAGTTTCTGCGGTTAAGCCGATATGCCAGAGGGATTGTAGCTACTGATTATGAGCGGTGTGTCAGATTTAAGGATGGGTTGCGAGATGAGCTGCGAGTGTTGATTGCACCGCATCGAGAAAGGGATTTTGCAGTTTTAGTGGATAGAGCACGGATAGCTGAAGAAGTTAAGTGGATCGAGATACAGAACAGAGATCGAGGTCAGAATAAGAATAAGAGGAGCTATGGGTCTTCAGGGTCATCCAGGAATTTCCAAAAGAAACCTAGAGTTGATGGGCCGCGAGGTCAGCAAGTTGCTACGGGAGGATAGTACCGTACTTGTACTCAGTGTGGAAAGATGCACTCGGGAGAATGTTGGAAGAAGACAGGAGGATGTTTTAAGTGCAG
This sequence comes from Gossypium australe, assembly GCA_005393395.2. Lineage (NCBI taxonomy): Eukaryota > Viridiplantae > Streptophyta > Magnoliopsida > Malvales > Malvaceae > Gossypium > Gossypium australe. Next base: position 32,194,089 of record CM016616.1, on the reverse strand, counting down.
GTCCAAGGATCATATGATTAGGGATTGTCCATTGGATACAGAGAGGAATCGTCCAGTAGGTCAGGGTTTTAATCAGGCTGGCAGAGGTGGACAGCATCCGATGAGGGGTCGTGGTTCGAATGGCAGAGGTAATTGTTCTGGTAGAGGTCGCGGGACCCCAGGCAGAGGCGGTGGTTGTACTGAGGCTAGACAGCCAGGTTTGGTGTATGCGGTTCGTCGGAGGGAAGATAGTGATGCAGCTGATGTTATCACGGGTACGTTTCTTATTTTTGGGTTGCCCTTTATTGCTTTGATAGATATAGGGTCAACTCATTCATACATCGCTAGTGAGGTATCTGGAACTCTGCATGTGAACTCTGAGATTGTACCTAGGAAGATGACTGTACTTAGTCCTTTAGGACAGGCTGTAGTAGTAGATAAGCTCTTTAAGGAAGTGCCTTTAGAAGTTTAAGGGACGCAGTTTCCGGCTAACTTAATGGAGTTGCCATTCGGGGAATTTGACTTGATCCTAGGCATGGATTGGCTAGTGAAGTATCGTGCGAATGTGGATTGTGCTGCTAAGCGGATGTCACTAAGATCTATGGACGATAAGGAAGTTGTGGTGATGGGCGAGAGACGGAACTACTTATCAAATGTAGTATCTGCTCTTAAGGCAGAAAAGATGGTTAGGAAAGGTTGTTTGGCTTTTCTTATGTTGGTCAGTGCCTTGGAGGCTAATGAGGCAACTGTTGAAGAGGTCAGGACTGTGAGAGAATTCGTGGATGTCTTTCCGGAAGAACTTCCAGGATTGCCTCCGGATCGTGAGGTGGAATTTGGGATTGACTTATTGCCTGGAACGGCGCCAGTATCTATCGCTCCGTACAGAATGGCGCCAAAGGAGTTGGTTGAGCTTAAGGCTCAAATTCAAGAGTTGCTTGATCGTGGGTTTATCCGACCTAGTGTGTCTCCATGGGGAGCACCGGTCTTGTTCGTGAAGAAGAAGGACGGGACTATTCGTATGTGCATAGATTACCGGCAGTTGAATAAGCTGACCATCAAGAACAAGTATCCTTTGCCGAGGATAGACGACTTGTTCGATCAGCTTAAGGGAGCTGCGGTATTCTCAAAGATAGATCTAAGGTCGGGGTATCATCAGCTTATGGTGAAGGAAGCGGATATCCATAAGACAGCTTTTCGAACAAGATATGGGCATCGTGAATTTTTGGTAATGCCGTTCGGATTGACGAACGCCCCAGCTGCGTTCATGGATATGATGAACCGGGTTTTTCAACCCTACTTGGATCAGTTTGTTGTTGTGTTCATAGACGACATTCTTGTGTATTCCAAGTCTGAGTTAGAGCATGATGAGCATCTTCGGATAGTGTTGCAAGTGTTAAGAGAGAAGAAGCTTTATGCCAAATTCAGCAAGTGCAAATTTTGGTTGAAAGAAGTTGCGTTTTTAGGCCATGTGGTATCTGTGGAAGGGGTAAGGGTGGATCCTCGGAAGATTGAGGCAGTGTTAGATTGGAAACCACCTAAGTCTATAGCTGAGGTTCGCAGTTTCTTGGGATTAGCGGGTTATTAAAGAAGGTTCGTCGAAGGATTCTCCTCGATAGCGGCACCTTTGACGAAGTTGTTGAGAAAGGAGATACCTTTCGTGTGGGCAGATAAGCAGCAAGAGAGCTTTGAGAAGCTTAAGAGGGTTTTGACTGAAGCTCCGGTTTTGATTCAGCCTGAGGCAGGGAAGGACTTTATGGTGTATTGTGATGCGTCTCACATTGGATTTGGATGTGTTCTGATGCAAGACGGGAAGGTGGTTGCGTATGCGTCTCGGCAATTGAGGCCTCACGAGGTTAATTATCCGACGCATGACTTGGAGTTGGCAGCGGTAGTCTTTGCTCTTAAGGTGTGGAGGCATTATTTGTATGGAGAAAAATCAGTAATCTACACGGACCACAAGAGTCTTAAGTATCTGCTGACTCAGAAGGAGCTGAATCTGAGACAGCGAAGATGGGTGGAGTTGTTGAAAGACTACGATTGTTCTATAGAGTATCACCCGGGCAAATGTAGTGGCAGATGCCCTAAGTCGGAAAGTGGTGTCGGATCTAAGGGCGATGTTCGCACATCTTAGTCTTTATGACGACGGAAGTTTGTTGGTGGAATTACAAGTAAAGCCGGTGTGGTTGAGTCAGGTGAAAGAAAGACAGTTGGTAGATGATGATTTAAGTGTTAAGCTACGGCAAGTGCAGAATGGGGAGTTGGAAGATTATGGTGTTAACAACGATGGAGTTTTGTGTTTCAAGGGTAAGGTCTGTATGCCGAAGGATGAGGAGCTTAGGCGGAGAAATCTTCAGGAATCGCATGGTGGTCCTTATGCGATGCATCCGGGAGGTAGTAAGTTATACAGGGATCTTCGGGATCAATTTTGGTGGCCTGGTCTTAAGCGGGAAGTTACAGAATTTGTGGGGAAGTGCTTAACGTGTCAGCAAGTTAAAGCTGAACACCAAGTTCCGTTGGGATTGCTTCAGCCGATAAAGATTCCGCAATGGAAGTGGGAGCGTATCACCATGGATTTTGTTAGTGGGCTTCCCCTTAGGCCTACTAAGAAAGATTCGGTATGGGTGATAGTGGATCGATTGACCAAGTCTGCACATTTCATACCTGTGCGACTTGATTACTCTTTGCAGAAATTGGTGAAATTGTATGTGGCAGAGATTGTAAGATTGAATGGAGTGCCGGTGTCAATTATTTCGGATAGGGATCCGAGGTTTACGTCTCGGTTTTGGAAAGCATTACATCAGGCTTTGGGCACCAGATTAGACTTCAGTACGGCATTTCATCCACAGTCTGACGGCCAGTCTGAGCGAGTAATCCAAGTATTAGAGGACATGTCAAGGGGATGTGTGATAGATTTCAGAGGAAGTTGGGGAGAGTTTTTGCCTTTAGCAGAGTTTGCATACAACAACAGTTACCAAGCCAGTATTCGGATGGCACCGTATGAAGCACTATATGGACGGAAGTGTCGCTCTCCTACGTGTTGGACAGAATTAGGGGAACGTCAGGTTTTGGGTCCAGAGATTGTGGCCGAATCCGAAGAAAAGGTTAAGGTAATTCGGGCACGGTTGAAGGAGGCATCTGATAGGCAAAAGTCGTACCTAGATCTGAAGCGAAAGGAAATAGAGTTTGTTGTGGGAGACCAAGTGTTCCTAAAGGTTTCGCCTTGGAAAAAGGTGATGAGTTTTGGTCGCAAAGGAAAGTTAAGCCCCAGGTTTATAGGACCTTACCGGGTTTAGAAGCGGGTTGGACCAGTGGCATATCAGTTAGAGTTACCTTCGGAGTTGAAGCAAATGCATGATGTGTTTCATGTTTCGATGTTACGTCGTTACCGGTCGGATCCATCTCATGTAGTGCCAGTTGGGGAGGTGGAACTACGACCAGATTTGTCCTATGAGGAAGAGCCGATTCAGATTCTAGAAAGAGATGTGAAGGTGTTACCAAGGAAATCAGTTCCTCTCGTCAAAGTGTTATGGCGTAACCATGGATCGGAAGAAGCTTCGTGGGAGCCGGAGGAAGCAATGTGACAGCAATACCCTCACTTATTCTTGTCAGGTAATTTCGAGGTCGAAATTTTTTTTAGGAGGGTAGAACTGTAATATCCAGGATTTAGGGGTTATGAATTTTTTTTGCTTGAATGTGTGCAGTGATATGTGGTGTGCTCTTTGTATGAGTTTTAGGGACTTCGAGAATTTTAGAATATAGGGGAATGCCTTAGAAAAATATTAGATTTTTAGTCTTAGAAGGGGAGCTAAGCAAGTTTGGCCTTAAGAGAATTAATTTGAGGTTTTAATCACAAGACAAGTCAATTGGTAAAGTGGTGATGGCGCATGGGTGAATGCATGAGGTGAGAGGTTCGAATCCCTTAGCTAGCAATTGGAAGGAATTTTAATTTTTGTTCTCTTTCCTATAGTGTCGGTCAAGCCTTATCTAGTATGGATGGATTTTTCTTTTATTTTTGGATAGTAGACCAAAGGGAAAAGGCAAGTTAGTAGTTAAGGTAAGGAATCAAGATGTTATGGAAGGTTTAGGGGACAAAAGGCTTGATGAGTGGGTGATGTTTTGGAAGTTTTTCCATGGTCATTTGACCATGAACCTAGACGGCATAAGGGGCTAAGGGGGTTGGTTTAATTGTGATAGTGATTAAGGGGATGATAGGGAAGATATGAGGAGGAAAAAGGGGGATTATGTTGGCTTGTGAGTTGGCCGAATGTGGTATGGGATTAGGGGATGATAGTTGGCCAAAATTTTAACAATTTGTGCATCTTTTTCCTCTTCTCCAAATTTTTCTTCTTAGCCGAATTGGTCATTGACAACAGGTGTAAGTTTTGTCTTGTGTGGCTATCATTTTTTTGGTCATTTTGGTTTAAGTGCCAATTCTTTCAAATTTATTTTCCTCTATTGCCGAAAACACCAAAAAGTTTAGAAGACATTTCTCATTTCTTTTCTTCCTCTCTAGTGCCGAAATCATCCTAGCACCAAGGGCATTTCTCATATTTTCTTTTTCTTTTTCATTCTCATTCTCTTTTCTCCTTCTTTCTCTTAGCCGAAACCATCCTCTATTTTCACCATTTTTCTTTCTTCTCTTTTGTTAAAGCCGAAACTACCATCTTTTCTCTTCTCTTTTATTAAAGCCGAAATCACCATTTCTTTTCTTTTTAATTGTTAAGGTCGAATCCCTTTATAGTTCAAGTAAGGGTGAATCAATCTCTGTGTTACGGGTAAGGATTTTCTATCAATCATTTTCTTTCTTTTCTTTTGGATTAGCCGAAACTAGGAATCTAATCCCTTTTATTATCTTTGGCCGAATCTTGAAGGAAAGTATCGGGGTTTCTTTGTAGCCGACGTTTAGGGGGAATCATTCGAGATTTGAATAATCCAAGGTAAGGAGATGATGATATTCGGCCAAAGGCCATATCTTTTTCTTTTTAGTGATAACCGATTTCTCATATAAGTGTTATGTAGGTACTGTCGACGTTGTAGGCAAAAGTCGGAAATCTTAAGTATTCTATCATTCTCCGTGTTTACAAGGTGTGTAGCTTACACTAAAATTCTAATAGAATAATAGTATTATTGATAAAAATGTGTTAATAAAGAAATATAAATGATTATGGCTTCGGGTACCATTTAATGGTACAGTGAATTCAGGTACGTTATCCCTTAGCACTTTGTATAAACATTTTATATGAGACATATCCGATTTTTGTTATGACTTTGGGGTAATGTACAAGGCATGATATCTGCATCGTTAATAATGCTATAAGCATAAATATGAAATGTGTATGATTCCGTTATGATTTTGGAGGTATATGGCATGATATTGAAATAATATGTTATTGCATGGGCATATGGGTAATATTGAAAGGGGAAGTGTTCCGGTGGTTTTTACCACATTATCCGGTGACCTCGGTCACGATATTATGAATCCGGTGACTTCAGTCACATATTATGAAACCGGTGACTCTGTCACAATTATCTGGTGGCTATGCCACGATTATAAGGGCGATGTGCAAGTTGACTGCAGCAACTGCCTTCGATGGTGTGTAGCGGATGGAGGGTCGATTTAGTAATCCCCACGGTGTGATTGGTAGGTACGGGTGGTGTGTAGCGGATGGATATTTAGGTTGGGCTCGGGATTGCATTTCATTTTGTATGTACGTATGATTATATAATTTGTTATATTATGGGCTATTGCTAAATGTGGTTTAAATGGGCCTTAGTGCTATGATTGATTGGACTTTTAGTGTATTGTTACATATTGAGTCTGTTGACTCACCCTTCAGTGGGATATCATTTCAGGTGATACACAATGATTTGGACCGGGTCAGCGAGGACTACGTGGTGGCCATTGCTCAACTCAGTACTTCGGTTTTCTTTTTATTAAACTCATTACGTTTTCTTATATATTTCGGGATTTAATTTGGGATATGTTTTTGTAATAAGGCTGCTATTAGCTATGTTTCTTTTACATTTTAAATTTATATTCTGCTACGATCAACTTCAACTAAATAATTAAATATTTTCGATAATCGTATTAAAAAATGTTTTAATACATAAATACTTATGATTTTCAAAATATTAATAAGTCCTAAATTTGGATCTTCTTTTGGTAAATAATTTTTTTTCTAAAAACATAGAGTTTAATGATTATATATATATATATATATACAAATTTAAATTTCAAAATGGTTTTAACAAGTTCGTACTTTAAATCTTTTCTCTTACCCCAAAATCACATGTTTTACCAAAACGACAAAACGAGTTTTTTCTTAAGAAGCATACCAGATCCGGTCGGGGCTTGTGGGCCGGGTTTGGGGTGTTTCATTATTAGTGGCCGGCTATGACTTCATTATATGTGCATTTGAATATATATTATAAAGTTTAGTTATTATTATGTTAATTAATATTATAATGTAAATCAAAGCTAAGGGATTTATAATGCAATTATACCTATGTAACAGCCCATTTTTCAGTGAAATCGAAACAGTGGTTTCGGGACCACAAATTCGATCCGAAAATAAAGCTTATTTTTATTTATTATATGGTCCGTATTATGATAGACATGTCGTATGAAAATTTTGATACGAAAATTTTATCGATTAAGTGCTTAATTACGAGAAGAACTAAATCACATAAAATGTGAAAGTTGAATTCTAGTAGCTATGTAACGCCCCGAATTTGGGCCTAGTAGAATTGGGCCTATTGGGCCTTGGGCATGGGAGCGTTTAAAATTTTTGAGAACAAGAGAACAACACTAACCAAGTTGTAACGCCCCAAAATCCCTAAACTTTAAATTTCTGGGCACTAAGGTTGGTTTGTATGAGTAACACATAGAATATTAATTTTAAGGTATTATCGGGATTATATGAAGTCTTAGAAATAGGGATGACGATAGGGAAAAATTTATTTTTCTTGCTTTAGTGGACCCTAGTCTCATGCATTAGGCCTCTTAAGTTGATTAAGAGGAAATAAGACACAAATGGGCTTGTGGTCCAGTGGAAAGTGCCGTCACTTGGGAGCAATGAGGTGGCGTGTGTGAAAGCTGAAGAGGTCCAAGGTTCGAGCAGGAGGAGTGTATCTTGGAGTGTTTTATTTTGCATAGGTGGACGGCAAGAGTTGTGCTGGTTTTGTACTCTTGCCGTGGAGAGTTTGTAGCAAGCAGGACTGATGGATGTGGAGGAGATTTCAGATAAGATTAAGGTATTATCAGAGAGAAAAGATAGGAGATGAGGAGGGTGAAGTGTTGGGGCTGAATAGGACTGTGGAGGGAAGGTAGGATTCGACCTTGGTTATAAAAAGGGGTTGCCGAATTCCAGTGAGGGGTTCCTGAGTTTTCATATTTTCTTTTTCTTTATTCTCCCCAAACAGTTTCTCCCTTTTTGCCGAATTTTCACAAAGCCAAATTCCCTTCATTGCTAAATCTCTACTCTTGCCGAACCTTTGTTGTTGTTCCTCCACCCCAATCGATTGTTATCTACTCTTAGTCACGTTTGGAAGCCGAATCTTGTTCAGTAGATATCTAAGCCGCAGATCAAAGGAGAATTTTGGTAAGTGCTTAGTTGATCTTTTTAGTGAGTTTTGTTAAAAGCCGAAGGGCTATCTAACCCCTCCTTGTCGTTAACTTGTAGTAACAAGGGTATAGCTCAACAATCGCAAGCGTGGTAAGTAAGGATTGCTAACAAAGGGGTAAATGTTCTCGACTCAATCATGGTTTAGTAAATGGCCGAATCTAATATGGCTCATAGGGGTGACTTATGTACAATATGGGTCATTTGGTTTTGACGATAGGTGTTTGAGTGCAGATCTAGAGGATAATCGCAAATAGCAACAAAGGAAGGGCTACTAGAACGTGAGCTACACGGTAAGGGTACGGTGAGGTTTCGGTTTTTGATAAGCATGTGTTAAAGGTTTGGTTAGTCGCTAGTAATGTCGAATGTAGGTTCGTGACTAAGGGATTTGCAGCACGATAGGTTACCAGGTGTGTACAAACACTATACACACGATATCAGCAATGTCGAAAAGCCGAAAAGCTGAAAGTGGCTAAATGGGCCCGGTGGGCCCTAAGGCTAGGTTTGATGAGTTTGTTTGGTTTGGCGTATGAATTGAGTCTTTCAAGCACAATACATGATCTAGAATTGTTTTGGGCCTAACAGGCTATAAGGATGTGATTTGGGCCTAGTGGGCCGTAAGGATGTAATTTGGGTTTGATGGCTTTATGGGGACGTAGGCAAGTATGCTAGGGTTTATGGACTTTAGGCCTAATTTAAACAACTCTGAAATTTCATAAGACTTAATCTTATTAAACATGTCCGTGAACAAGTTGCTGGGTTAGGGTGTGGCAACGGGCATACGCATGTCTAGGATTGGATCTAGGGAGAGCTTGGTACTGAAGCTGTCCTAGTGGCCCACCTCCTCTTCTCTGAAATCCTACCTGGTGCGTAGTGTCTGTTCACTTTAGCTTCGAGGACTTGTTGATGGGCCAAAGTTCATAACTAAAACACGAGAGGGACCAAATACCCTTATATTTGTAAAATTACTAAAATACCCTTATATTTGTAAAATTACTAAAATACCCTTATATTTGAAAACTTACTAAGATACCCTTATATTTGTAAATTACCAAAATATCCCTATTTTGTGCAAGTACCAAAATACCTCTATTTTGTGCAAGTGCCAAAATACCTTTGTTTTGTGCAAGTACCAGAATACCCCTGTTTTGCAAAATTACCAAGATACCCCTATTTTGCCAAATTACCAAAATACCCCTGTAGGGTAGAATTACAAAAATACCCCTGGGTAGGGAAATGACAAAAATACCCCTCTGTGACAAATATGAGTTTATGGATGTTACTCGTGTGTGTGATGCATTCATATGATATTCTGCTTAGGATGCATATGGGTGGGAATTATGGTACGAAGGAAGATTTGAGGATCACATAGTCGTATGGCCACGGATCCACCGGTGGCTTTAAGCCCATTATATGATTAGCAGCTTTGCTGCAACGTTAGGTAGTACCGCAATCGGGCTACCTTTGGTGTGTAGATGATGGGTGGATTGATTTAGAAATCCCCACAGGTGTGTATAAGGTTGGATGGGAAATGGTGTGTGTAGCGGATGGATTATTGGGATGGGTTTTGCATTATCTTGTTTGTATATGATACGATATGATATGAGGTCATTTTGGGCTAAGGCCCAAGACCACCGATTTTGATAGGGCTTAGGCCCAATGTGAATATTTGTATGTGATTTGATTGCCAAGGGTTGTACACATTTAGTTTCGAAACTCACACCCTTTTATTTAATGTTTCAGGTGATCCTCAATAGACGGCTTGACGTGGGAGAGGACTCGGAGATGGCCACACTATAAGTTGATCAGATGTTTTTAATTTGTTTAATTGAATTTATTTTAAATATTTTGTTTTTCATTAAATTGTAATAAGGCCATGTATCTTTTAATTGACTTTAGATTTTGGGTTTTATTATTATTGTTTCAACTATCCGCTTAATAAATTTCATAAAATTTCTAAAGTTAACATGGTTTTCAAAATAACTTAACCTATGAATGTTTTCTAAAGTATGGGCTTTTCAACGTAATTAACAAGATACAAGGGTTTTGGGCTTTTGGGCCTTAAATGGTTAATTAGTAAAATCGTTTTGAAGTGTGCCTTTAATGTGACATTCCAGATTCGGGCCTAACTTCTAGGCCGGGTTTGGGGTGTTACAAGCTATAAGGATTAAATAGCTATGGAATTCAAAACTAGAGGTCCTTATATGGTAATTAGACCATTCAATAGAAATATGTAGATATTATAATGACTCATCCATGGAAATATTAGAAAAAGGTAAGGGACTAAATTGGAAATCAATAAAATTAAAAGATGACAAATAATTAAAAAGGAAATTATCATCATTTTATTCATCTTCTTCCCTAAAATTTCTATGGAAACCCTAGGAGAGAGGTTGAAAAATTTTCAAGCTCAATAAGATCCGAACAACTCAATGTAACACCCCAAACTCGGCTTAGAAGTTAGGGCCCAATCTGAATTGTCACATTGAAGTGTTTTTCGAAAGCCATGTTTTCGTTGAAAACCCTTCTTAATATTTAAAAACTTCGTGGCATTTAAAACTTGTGTAAAGCCTCAGCTTGCATTCGCTTATTATCCAAACGGGGTTCGTTGAAAAAGGTTGTTCACTTTTAAAACGCTATTGATTTCCTTCAAAATCTCCTTCAACTGCAGAAGTTTTTTTTAAAACGTTGCAGAAATGTGATAACCGAAAACAGTAATTGTATCGTAGTGTTTTGAAAACAGTAATCATTTTGGAAATTTCGCGATTTACTTCTAACAGATACAAATTAAAATAAAACCAAACCTAAAATTTAAAATCCGAAAACTTTAAGAGGCCTTATTACAAACCAAACCAAAACAAAGTACTTATGAATAACTTAATGGAAAAACAGAAGCAGTTGTGTGGCCATCTCCGAGTCCCTCACAGCTCCGATCCATCTAAGGCTGGGGATTGCCTGCACAGTTAAAAACAGGGTGAGTTTACGAAAACTCAGTGTGTAATCCCCTAATATAAAACAGTCAGTCAGATAGATAGAATTCAGAAGCAGTCTAGGCCTGAGCGCTATTCAGCCACAGTACAGTTTCAATAGGCCTAAGCCCATCGCAAAATCGTTTGGGCCTCGGCCCATAACAGAATCGTTTGGGCCTAGCCCATATCAGTATCGGATCTCATAGATAGAAATGCAATAGTGTACGAATGCACCCCACCCCAATCCATCCAGGACACTACCCGTACCAACCAACACACCATGTAGGGATAAAATTGACCCACTCAGCCAGCACACCAATATTAGCATCGGTAACGGCACTAACCGATATTGTAGCAGAGTTGCCAGAATATAAGCGGCTTAAAGCCATTGGTAGGTCCACAGTCATCTCGAGCGACCCATGCAACCCTAACAATCAAATTGGTGGGTCCACAGTTGTCTCGGGCGACTCGTGCAACTCTAACAATCAAATCGATGGGTCCACAGTCGTCTCAGACGACTTGTGCAACCTAACAATCAAATTGGTGGGTCCATAGTCGTCTCAGGCGACCCGTGTGACCCTAACAGATCAATCACTTCCTCCAATTACAAAATCCCAATCCCATGCAGCATGTCATGTATGCAAAGCACATATATATAAATCACATGGCATACTCAAGAAAGACAGACAAATCGTAGCTCAGGTCAGTCGAAACATAGCACAAAACAATCATTTATCCACGAGGGCAAAATAGTCATTTTGCCCTATAAGTGTTTTTCGGTAATCCTACCCTTCAGGGGTATTTCAATAAGTCTACCCTATAGGGGTATTTCGATAATTCTACCCTACATGGGTAATTTATGAGTAGAGCTGAAGTGTGTGAACTGTACAAGTTACTAATTAAATGAAAGAATGAGCTCCAGTGTATAGAGAGGACCTCACCGTTTAAGAAGTAACCATAGAAACGATGGAACCCACTAGTTATTTATCCATTTCTATTTACTCCTTTATTTTAGTTAATATGGTTTTTTTGAAACTAGGTATCAATGCAATTTCTTATTTCAAGGCGAAATTAAATGCCTAGATTCAGTAATTTTGCAAATCGCAGGTATTTCGGTAATTTTGCAAATCGGTGGTATTTCGATAATTTTACAAATCTAGGGTATTTCGGTAATTTTGCAAATTAGGGGTATTTCGATAATTTTACAAAACGATGGTATTTCTGTAATTTCATAAATTGAGGGTATTTCAGTAATTTTACAAATTAAGGGTATTTCAATAATTTCACAAATTAGGGGTATTTTAGTAATTTTGCAAATCAGAGGTATTTCAGTAATTTTACGAATCGGGGGTAATTCGGTAATTTTGCGAATCAGGGGTATTTTGGTAATTTTGTAAACCAGGGGTATTTTAGTAATTTTGCAAATCGAGGATATTTTGATAATTTCAAAAGTCAGGGGTATTTTAATAATTTTGCAAATCAGGGTCTCAACGACCCAACGGAAGGTCCACCGTCGCTTCGAGCGACTTAAGTAACCTAAACAGTCATAATGGTCTGAATGGGCCTAAGGCCCATTACTCGGCCCAAGTGGGCCCACACGCTTGTGTGGCCCAATTAGCCCAGAAATAGCCTCGTCATACGAACAGCACAGTTCAAACCAATAAATACCATATAACATGCATTTTACCCGTGTGGGGCCCAATAGTCCAGTGGGCCCGCACGACCCATTGCCCAAAAACGACCCTAGCCATGTGGACTACATGGCTCGGCCTAACATTTACCACAATATGCAAATTTAATCCGTGTGGGGCCCATAGGCCCAGTTGGCCCACACTGTCCATTTCGGCCCATCGAGGCCCATAACAGCCTCTACAGTCCTACGCCTAAGATTTGTAGGATCAAATCACCACACGTGCGATCGCACGCTTGTGTTGCATCAAGCGCAGTATTTCAGCTTTTTGACTTTTCAGCTTTTCGGGTTTTCGACCGATCATCAATAGAGCACAAAGTTACACACCTGATTGCAAGCTTTCGCGAAACCTTAGAACACCAACCTACACTTAACCTAAAAATTACAAGTAGTCTTCCATGCATTAATGATCGAAAGCACTTAATCCCTAAAAGGATATTCACTACCATACCTTGACTAAGTACCAAGCGATCTATTGCCCTTAGATCGCTGACTAAGGATTGATCACCCATCCTTGGTACAACCTGCATTGTATATTAACCTCTTTAACTATTACCATGAACAAAAAATAACTAGAATCGAAAGAACGACAACTTACCACTACGTAGAAATAAGAACGATCGATAGAAGAAATCGACCTATACCCACATGCAAGAGTCAAGACGTTTGTACCCTTTTTTCATGAATCGACAACACAGGAAGATGTTAGAAGAAAAGACCACAACGGTGGAGAGAAACAAGAGTAAACCAAGAGCACTTACCGATTCATCAGAGAACCCTTACTAGCCGAAAACAGAGTGAATGACTAGGGGAAATTATTCGACTAACCCAACACACGGAAGGAGAGGAGAATCGAAACAACAGAAATATGGGGGAAAGAGTAGATATATTTGGTCAAGGACAATGACCGATTAGAAGAGAGGGAGCATGAAGGTTCGACAAGGGTAAAGAATAATTAAGGGAAGAAATAATCGGCAATAGCAACCTACTCGAAAGATGCCAGAGTATTCTGCCAAGAAAAGGGAAAAACAATTGGCCTCCAAAAGAGCACAAGACGAGAAAGAAGATAATAAAAGAATAAGTTGCACCTAAAGTCGGCTAACAATTAATGGTCAAAAAGAAAAGACTCAATTTAAGAAAACACAAAGAATAATTCCAGCACCAAAGAACAAAATAGTCGAATTTGGAAAAAGAAAAGCAAAATTCGGTAATGCCCCCTTATTAATCCCCGAAGCCGACGATGAGAAAGACCTTCATAGCCAAATTTTCCTAAGCTTCCTATACCAACACAAACCCTCATCAATTCAAACTCTACCTTTTTCTCCATAAATTCCTCCCTTAATTCTCCCCTAAAATCTCTCCACATTTTCCTCCTCCAAATCCCCAACAACCATCATCCATATCCCATGATACTCTCCCTCTTTTACCAAGTCCACAACCACTCCAAAGAGTTTGAATCCACCACAACTTTTGCCATCCGTGCTGCAAAATAAAACCTCCCTTGCTCCTCAAGAGACTTGAACCTCAACCACAAGCTTCACTCACTAAGCCACAAGCTCCTCTTGTGTCACAATTTAATCTTAATTACTTAAAAGGCTTGCATCCAGGAGGCATGGTTCCCCTAATGCTAAAAATAAAAAATTTCCCATATGACATGGCTTGAACCCAAGACATCATAGAAGCCCCATAACCTTCCAAAATCACTCACCCAACAGATCCTTCATGCAAAAGTTCCATTTTCTTCTCAAAAATTTTAAACACTTCCTTGCCCAAGGCCCAATAGGCCCAAAAATTCAGGGTGTTACACTCAAATTCGAGGTTAGATTGAGGAAAGGAAAAAGGTTTCAGATTAGTAGATTACTTATACAAACAAGTGTCGAGGTAAGTTCGTGTAATTTAATCGGGCATGTAAATATGTTTAATTGACTGTTTTGCTTGTATGGAATGTGACTTATATTGATGTGCATTTCTTGAATGTTATAAGGAGAAATTTAATACATGCTTGAATGGTGATAAAGGGTTAAACCCCGATTGAATATTGAATTCTGATGAATATATGTGCTTTCCCGAAATGGATGAGGTTCTGCATTTGTGGCAGACGGGATTTTGCAACGCCCCAAATTTGGGCCTAGTAGATTTGGGCCTATTGGGTCGTAACACCCCAAAAATCCCGAAACTTTAAATTTCTGTGCACTGAGGTTGGTATGTATGAGTAGCACTTAGAATATTAATTTTAAGGTATTATTGGGATTATTTGAAGCCTTAGATATAGGGATGACCATAGGGAAAAATTTATTTTTCTTGCTTTAGTGGACCCTAGTCTCAAGCATTAGGCTTCTTAAGCAGATTAAGGGGAAAATAGGACACAAATGGGCTTGTGGTCCAGTGGCAAGGTGGCGTCACTAGGGGAGCTACAAGGTGGCGTGAAGAGGTCCAAGGTTCGAGTAGTGGTAAGTTATTTTGGGAGTGTTTATTTTTCATAGTGGACAGCCAGAGTTGTGTGGGAACAGAACTCTTTTGTTGGAGTGTTTGACTTGGTCTTGCGAGCTGATAGAGGAGGAAAATTCGAATGAGATGGAGGGATTATCAGAGAGAAAAGTTAGGAGATGAGGAGTGTGGATGTGATGGTGCCGAATGGGACTCTAAGGGAAGGGAGTTTCGGCCGTTGGCTAGAAAAGGAGGGTGCCGAATCCCTTTGTGAGGTTCTTGGAAATTTTGTTTTTCTCCCCCTCAGCCGAATTCTTCCATTTGCCGAAAAAAGAACCCATCATTCTTTTTGCCGAAAATTCCTATTAGTGTTGTGTTCTTTTTCTTTCTCTGAAAGCCGAATACGCCTTTACATCATATAGCCCTACTTGTGCCGATTCTTAGTTATTTCTCCTTCATCACAATCGATTGTTACCACTTTTAGTCAAGCCGAATCTTGATCAATAGCGACCTAGGCCGCAGGATCAAAGGAGGGTTTCGGTAAGTATTTAGTTAATCTTCTTAGTGAGTTTTGTTAAAAGCCGAAGGGCTATCTAACCTCTCCTTGTCGTTAACTTTGCATTAACAAGGGTAAGGTTCAGAGATCACGAACGTGGTAGGTAAGGATCGTTAGCAAGAGGTAAGTGCACTCGTCTCGATTGTGGTTTAGTAGATGGCCGAATGTAATATGGCTTATAGGGGTGACTTATGAGGAATATGGGTCACTTGATTTTGACGATATATATTTGGGTGCAGATCTAGAGGATAATCGCAAATAGTAGCAAAGGAAGGGCTATTAGAACCTGGTGGCACATGGTAAGGTTACGGTAAGGCTTTGGCTTTTGGTAAATGTTTTTATTTAGTGATTGATTGAATGTTGGTTGGTTGTAAGGTCAAGGCTAAGGATAGAATAGCGCGTCGCAGTAACCAGGTGTGTAAAAAGACTACACACACATTCCGGCAACACCGGAAAGCCGAAAGGCCAAAAGTGGCTAAATGGGCCTGGTGGGCCCTAAGGATAAGTTTGATGAAATGGATTGATTTGATTATATGAATTGGGTTAGGCATGCATATTACATGATCTGGATTTGTTTTGGTCCTAATGGGTCATATGACTGAGATTTGGGCCTAGTGGGCCATAAGAATGTGATGTGGCCATTATGGGTTATATGAACGTGAAGTGTAACACACCAAACCCGGCCTAAACATTATGACCGGATCTGGCGTGTCACATAGAGAAGTTGTTTAAAAACTAAGTGCGCGTTCGTTAAAAAGTTCGCATTCTTTTTGAAACCTCGAGCTTTGTCATTTGTGAAAATCAGATTTCATTTTTATGGTTTTTTTAGTAAAAACGTTGTTATTGTCATTAATTTTGAAAACTTTGTTTATAACAGAAATCCGATTCGGTGGGTTATAGAAAATGTGAGATTTAAGAAAACAGCTATTAAAGTTTTTAGGAAAACCCTCATTTTTAACATATAATATTAAGTAATAACGGAAATGAAAGTTAAAAGAAACCTTAAGTCCAATGGCCTTATTACAAAATATTAAACCCAAATTTAAATAAATCTCAAAATAAAGTAAAACGGGAATTTACTAAAATTCTAATGTATGGCCACGACGGAGTACTCCACAGCTCCAAATCCACAATGCTGGGGATCACCTGCAAGATTAAGAAGAGGGGTGAGTTACGAGAACTCAGTGTGTAATCCCTTGATCGGTCACTAACTCGGCCTGAGCCCACAGAAGTAGACTAGGCCTTAGCACATACAGAAGCAAATTGGCCTGAGGCCCATACAGAAACAAAATGGGCTATGGCCCATACAGAAACAAACTGGGCCTTAGCCCTATTAGCATGATGAAACAGATAATGCATGCAATGCAACCTAACCCAACCTAATAATCCGTCCACTACACACCACCCGTACCAGCCCAATACATTTGTGGGGATCTCTATAATCAACCCTCTATCCGCTACACACCTAGATGGCAGTCATACTGCTCATCGTCGATTTTGTGGTGAAGCCACCAGAATAACAGAATATACGTGGGGTAGCCACTACACAGATTGTTGCAGAGCCACCGGAATATGTGGCAGAGCCACCAGATTACACTTCCCCGATCATCATTATCCCAATCCCATGCAGAATGTCGTGACATAATAATTTAATGTATGCAAACATGTATCAACACAGCAATTATACCAAAAAACACACTATCATGCTAAATCCACCCCTGAGGGTATAACAGTAATTTACCCATCGAGGGTATTTTAGTAATTTCACCTTTACTGGCCTTTCCAAAGGCCTACTGTCATCACCAGCGAATCGGGACCCTATTTGGGTCTTTACGAAACTATTAGGCCTAAAATCCACTTTGGCCTAACCGGGCCCACACGCTCGTGTGGCCCATTTCTCTTGATTTCGGTCTCAGAATTTCGATTTCGCAACCGCACTTACCCTTCGGTATTTCCCATCAATATCGTCCAAATGGGCCGAAAAGCCCATTGGACCCGTTAAGCCCGTTCGGCTCAGTTAGGCCCGTTATAGCTTCCGTTTTGAGAGAGTGTTCACGACACTCTCTGACCTGTCGTTATTGCTCATATTCTGATTTACCATTACGAGCACTCGCATGCTCGTGTGGCATAGATGCCAGTTTTTTGGCTTTTCGGCTTTTGGCCGATTCGCGAAGTATCATATGCAAACAATCGAAAGGGTGTGAGATTATTTATTCCACTGGTTACACGATCGCGTCCCTAAAGGAGAGCACAAGTTAGTGATGTTGATTCTAGAATAACAAAGAAATGGCCTTTCGGCCTGAATGAACCCGAAATGGCGAACGACCACCCATTTTCCCTTTTCGGCCATAAAGACTTACCAATAATTGTAGAAGGTTCCCAAAGTGGTTTGCACCTAGGGGGCCTTAGAGCATTCGGCTATGGCTTTGAACCGAAATACGTGTTCCACGATGAGAGAAGAAAAGAAAGAGTTAGACAAAAACTTGGAGAAATAGGAATGGCACATTCGGCTATGTGAACACAGGAGGGAAAAGAAAAGAAAATAAATAAAGAAAGAATTACCATTACCTTAGATCAAAGAGAAGTCGACTGAAAGAAAAGATTCGCCCCCTAAAAAGAAAAAAACCAAGCAACCGGCCACAAGAATCAAAGTAGGTAGGGTGGCTATCGATCAAAGAAAAGAGAAGAAGTAAATGAGTAGAAGGGAGGTTTGACTATAATGTGCACCAAGAAAGAAAGAAGGATGAGAAAAAGGGAGAATAGCACTAGAGGTTTCGGCAAAGAGAATGGAAGCGATCGAAATGATTTTAGCCAAAAAGCAAAAAGAATAAAAACTCTCTCTCAAATGAACACTTAGAGAAAACGACACTCTCTCTACACACTTATGACTGAATGTGCTAAAATTGCCTAGGAAGTTAAAGAGAATTCGGTACACACACACACACACACACACATTAAAACTTCAAATTTTCGCTACCGAATTTGGTAGCTTCCAATCCAACACGGCTTCCACCTTCCGAGGATCAACCCTAATCCCCTCAGCGGACACAACATACCCTAAAAAGGTCACTTCCTTCAGCCAAAACTCGCACTTACTAAATTTGGCGTAAAGTTGCTTCTCTCTCAATATTTGGAACAAAACCCCAAGATGAGAATCATGCTCCTCCTCCATTCTTGAGTACACCAGAATGTCGTCTATGAATACCACCACGAACCGGTCTAGATAGGGTTGGAAGACCCGGTTCATCATATCCATGAATCCGGTTGGTGCATTAGTCAATCCGAACGGCATCACTAGAAACTCGTAATGCCCATAACGAGTTCGGAAAGCAGGCTTGTGAATATCCGCCTCCTTGACCCTTAGCTGATGCTACCCTGATCTCAAATCTATCTTCGAGAAAAGCAAAGCCCCTCGCAGTTGATCGAACAAATCGCCAATCCTTGGTAGCGGGTATTTGTTCTTAATAGTCAATTTGTTCAATTGTCGATAGTCAATGCACATACAGATCGACCCATCCTTTTTCTTCACGAACGAAACCGGTGCTCCCATGGAGATCCACTTGGTCAGATAAATCCACAGTCCAACAGCTCCTAGATCTGAGCTTTTAGTTCTGCCAACTCCTTCGGTGCCATCCTGTATGGAGTGATGGACACTAGAACCGTTCTCGAAAGTAGCTCAATGCCAAATTACACCTCGCGATTCGGAGGCAATCCCGGAAGCTCTTCAGGAAAGACATCCGAGAACCCCTTCAATGTTCTGACGTCTGCAACTGATAATTTCTTACCATCCGAAGTGCTGATAAAAGTTAGAAACGCCTCATACCCTTTTCACACCAACTTCTTGGCCTTTAATGCCGAAATCACATGAGATAGATAATCCCTTCTTACTCCTATCACCATCAGCTCCTCATCCTCTGGAGTCTTTAAAACCATACGCTTAGCAGCGCAATCCAAGTTCACACGGTGCTTAACTAACCAGTCTATGACTAAGATAAGATCTAACTCGCCAAATGGCAGTTCCATCAAGTCCGCTGGGAAAACAATCTCTTGCACTTCTAAAGGCACATTCCTAAGCAGCTTGTTTACTACCACAAATTGTCCTAAAAGGCTAATCATAGACATTTCTCTAGTAGCAATCTCAGATTTAATACCCAGAGTGCCAAACACAATACGGGCAACATATGAATGAGTAGATCCAATATCTATCAAAGCTGTAAATGGAACATCAAATATAAGAAACGTACCGATTATGACGTCTGGTTCGTCTCCATCCTCTCGACGTCTAGCCGCATAAACCAACCCCGGCTGCCTTGCATCTATATTTCCAGCACCTCTGCCCGGTGTTCCACGACCTCGTCCAAACCCATTTCCCCCTCTAGCTGGACCACGACATCTGAGTGGCTGCTAACCACCTCTCCCTTGCTGCACAGGTCCCTGACCTACAGTCTGCACCCTAACAGGCTCCCTTGGACAGTCCGTCATCAGATGATCCCTAGACCCACACTTGAAACACCCACTAGATCTTTTCCAACATTCTCCCGGATGAGTTTTCCCACACTACACACAAGGTTGCCACTGACCCACAACAACTGGCATCACAGCTCGAGCTGGCCCATCTAACCTAGGCTTCTTTTGGAAACCCCCAGAAGAACCTGACGTCCCAAAACCTCTCTTATTTTTGCCCCTATCCTTATCCTGATTTTGCCTCTCAAAACGTTTCACTTCTTCGACAATTTTTACTTTTTCGATCAGAATGGAAAAATCTCTTTCCGCTGCGGAGCTATCAGTACTCGTAGCTTGTCTCGCAAACCATCCTCGAACTGAACACAGTGCTAATAATCGGTTGCGACTATACCTCGAGCATAACGACTTAAGAGCAGAAACTCCGCCTCATATTCTGCCACGAATTTATTCCCTTGAACCAAATTCAGAAATGCCTTCCTCTGGGCATCCACATAACTCGCCTCGACATATTTTCCCTGGAACGCTGTCTTAAAGAAGTCCCAGGTGATACGATCCACTTGAGTACCTTCCCTCACTGTGAGCCACCACTGGTATGCCTCATCTCGTAGGAAAGACACTACTTCTTTCAATTTTTCCTCTGCTGTGCAATCCAGGTCATCTTAATACGCTCAACTGCATCCAACCAGTACTCAACTACATTTGGGGCTACATCAGAAATGCCCCTAAGAAGTTCAGCCCCATTTGCCCGGAGTCACTCAGGAATAGATTTTTGGGCTACCGATCCCGTACTTCCTACAATATCCCGTTCCAAAACTCGCAGCATAGCTTGGGACAAAGCATCCAGTCCGGTCTTGAGACCCTGCTTCCGCTACTGGCGATGCTGGCACTTTGCCTTCCGGCACATGCCCTGATTCTGAAGATCCAGCCTCAGCATCCCGGCCTCTACCATGGCCGCGTCTACCACGTACACGTCCTCTTGTACTCATGTTGCTGAATCGAGTTAATCTGATTAGAAATTTTATGAATTAATATATAATTCCGATGTTTATTAACAGATGTTTTATGCAAAGCACGTATAAGAGTTGTTTTCGCAGATTAAATTTCCTAATGTCTCAGTCTCTACAGTCTTAGCTCTTATAGCTAACAGTCTCAGTATACTATCACTAACTCTAGTAGTTTTTTCTAAAATCATTTCATCATATATTAAACAAAGTTAGAAGACTTACGAATTTGGTGCCGGAGACCCGGGTGCCACATTTCCAAAAAGACATATATTTTCTAAACCGTATTTCAAACCAATTTTTGGAAAACATTTTCAAACCCATTCCACAGCTGAGTTTTGCAACCTGGCTCTGATACCGTAAAATGTAACACCCTAAACTCGGCCTAAACATTATGACCGGATCTGGCGTGTCACATAGAGAAGTTGTTTAAAAACTAAGTGCGCATTCGTTAAAAAGTTCGCATTCTTTTTTGAACCTCGAGCATTGTCGTTTGTGAAAATCAGATTTCATTTTTATGGTTTTTTTTAGTAAAAATGTTGTTATTGTCATTAATTTTGAAAACTTTGTTTATAACAGAAATCTGATTCGGTGGGTTATAGAAAATGTGAGATTTAAGAAAACAGCTATTAAAATTTTTAGGAAAACCCTCATTTTTAACATATAATATTAAGTAATAACGGAAATGAAAGTTAAAAGAAACCTTAAGTCCAATGGCCTTATTACAAAATATTAAACCCAAATTTAAATAAATCTCAAAATAAAGTAAAACGGGAATTTACTAAAATTCTAATGTATGGCCATCAAGGAGTACTCCACAGCTCCAAATCCACAATGCTAGGGATCACCTGCAAGATTAAGAAGAGGGGTGAGTTACGAGAACTCAGTGTGTAATCCCCTGATCGGTCACTAACTGGGCCTGAGCCCACAGAAGTAGACTGGGCCTTAGCACATACAAAAGCAAATTGGCCTGAGGCCCATACAGAAACAAACTGGGCCTTAGCCCTATTAGCATGGTGAAACAGATAATGCATGCAATGCAACCCAACCCAACCTAATAATCCGTTCGCTACACAGCACCCGTACTAGCCTAACACACCTGTGGGGATTTCTACAATCAACCCTCCATTCGCTACACACCTCGATGGCAGTCACGCTGCTCATCGTCGAATTTGCGACAAAGCCACCAAAATAATAGAATATACGTGGCATAGCCACTACACAGATTGTGGAAGAGCCACCAGAATATGTGGCAGAGCCATCAGATTACACTTCCCCGATCATAATTATCCCAACCCCATGCAGAATGTCGTGACATAATAATTTAATGTATGCAAACATGTATCAACACAACAACTATACCAAAAAACACACTATCATGCTAAATCCACCCCTGAGGGTATAACAGTAATTTACCCACCGAGGGTATTTTAGTAATTTCACCTTTACTGGCCATTCCAAAGGCCTACTGTCGTCACGAGTGACTCGGGACCCTACTTGGGTCTTTACGGAACTATTGGGCCTAAAATCCACTTTGGCCTAAACGGGCCCATAAGCTCATGTAGCCAATTTCTCGTGATTTTGGTCTCAGAATTCCCGATTTCACAACTGCACTTACCCTTCGGTAGTTTCCCAACAATATCGCCCAAATGGGCGGAACAGCCCATTGGACCCGTTAAGCCCGTTCGGCTCGGTTAGGCCCGTTACAACCTCCGTTTCGCGAGAGTGTTCGCGACACTCTCTGACCTGTCGTTATTGCTCATATATCGATTTACCATTACGAGCGCTCGCATGCTCATGTGGCACAGATGCCAGTTTTCTTGCTTTTTGGCTTTTGGCCGATTCGCGAAGTATCATATGCAAACAATCAAAAGGGTGTGAGGTTACACACTTGATTGGAAATACGAACCACGACACTCTCCGAAGCACCAAAAATGACAGCACTCCTTACTACGCCAAATGTTCGATTTATTCCACTGGTTACAAGATCGCGCCCCTAAAGGAGAGCACAGGTTAGTGATGTTGATTCTAGAATAACAAAGAAATGGCCTTTCGGCCTGAATGAACCCGAAATGGAGAACAACCACCCATTTTCCCTTTTCAGACATAAAGACTTACCAATAATTGTAGAAGGTCCCCAAAGCGGTTTACACCTAGAGGGCTTTAGAGGATTCGTGTAACACCCCAAACCCGGCCCATTTAATCCGACCGAATTTGGAATGTCACTGTGGAACACTTTCGAAACATTTTATTTCTTAAGGTTAAAATCGTTAAAATTTTGTCGAGTTTGGTAAAACTTTTTCGTGACTTGTAATATTCTAAGTAAAATCGGAGTTCATTATAAAAATATCGAATTTTAAACTTTACTTGAAAAACTAAAACCATTTGTAATCGACCTTTAAACTATCTTTCCATAATTGGGCATAATAATAACGATACTTAATAAATGGACTGAAATACTTTAGTGGGCCTTATTACAATACACACTTAATCAAATTACGAATAATATAAATATTTAATTCATTAACCAAGAGATTCCTTTGCATGAAAATCCACTTTTGCATGGCCACCTTTGTATCCTCTCCGACCCGGTCCAAGCTTTACGCACCACCTGAAAGGGGTTAAGAAAATTGAGTGAGTCACCATGACTCAGTGCATAGTTAATACACATGTCCTCCCATATGGGCTTGGCCCATATCCACACAATCCATATATATATAACATACAATTATAAATATGCGGTTATGAATACACAATATTATAAATATGATTACGAATATACAATTACAAGTTCCAATCCACAAAGTGATCCACGTATCATTCTTTTGCACATTATTTCTTAAGGTCGTGGCTAAGCCATTGATCCCATAGGGATCTCACATATCTTTAAATCAGTTCATTAATCATCAAGCACGAATGTAGCACGAGGCTAGCATTAAACCACTCACATAGTGTACACCTTTTCTCCGATAGTCACATCACAAGTCTCATGCGTACATATGTGCACCATGGCAACAATTTGTACGAAACAAATATGTATATTTTATATATCGTGGTCACATATTACTCGGAACCCTTTTTCGTCACATGTCATCACTTTATTTTATAATAATCAATTATTATCGCAAATCACTGAAAAGTTAATATCCTAACCATTAACTTGATTATTCGATCACTTACCTTAGTATCCATACTTTTAGCCTTTATTTCGGCTAACATGCACAACTCATACATTTACATAAAATAATACTTACAATTCATATATCAAGCAAAAGAACAGTGCGATAACTACGCACCTGTTTAAAGCGATATTCGATTTATCGATTCTAACATCAACTAAAGTCTCGAAGCTTCTGTTATTTATCGATTAGCCCCTAGAACACATAACCGAAATCGGTCACACTTAGTATCAAAAACATGGCCTTAGGCCGAATACTATAAGTCATTTACCTAGCTTATTTCGATCCCGAAACACCCCTTGTTCTCGTAGATTTGCTCCCGAAGTTATCAAAATTCCTATTAAAGCAAAGTTAGGGTCGGCTAATACACAAATTTATAAATAAAGGCCCTTGGCCGAATATTTCACTTACTATTTCTTGAATAGAAGACTCCTTTTTTAAAGCCCTAACACTTGCCACTGCCCACGTTGCTTAGCACATAAGAATACTCCATGAATCACTCTCCTAGGTTCGGCCACATCCAAGAGATAGAGTGTTATCTTCAACTTTCAGCTCCAAGCCGAAAATATACCACCCTAGGAAGTTCTATGTTCGACCAAAACACCACAAGAAGAAGACAGACTTCGACATGGTGTAGTGACTAAAGGATTCGGCTAACATCAAAGTGAGGAAGCCATGCAAGCAACATTTATTAGCCGAAAAGTTCTCTAGCTCCTCCAAGACCAAAGTTTCAAACTTACTCTTTCAACCTTTCTCTCGGTCAAGAACAAAAAGAAAGAAGAGGACATATAGCAAGGAAATGGCCACCTCCCTTACTAATTGAAAGCTGGCTATGCTAAACTCTCAAGCAAACCCCAATTGGTTATACACGAAAATGGGGGAAATAGGAAAAACCAAAGTATGAACATTTGGCCATGCTTGTGTCATATTCAAACCGACCATGCTACCCTCTTTTTCCAAAACTAAGGCCGGCCAAGTTTTCTCCCAAGCATGCTCTCCCTTCCATTTTCCCATACATTAAAATTATTAAAACACAAAAAGAATACCACCCCATGCCACACATGCTCTCTTTTGTTAAGCTCAACATTGTTTATTTCTTTATTCTATCACCTTTCCCCTATTTCACCATTCTCTATACTTAATCTTTAATAAACAAAAGGGCTAATGTCGATGCATCCCAAACGGCAATGCTTCAAAATCAAGGCCGGCCATACAATTGAATTTCCCAAGCCACACATGCTTCTTTCTTTTGCTAAGTTCCAAAAATCAATTCTTATTATTGTTTAATCCATACTAATAATAATAATAATAAAACTCCCCAAGCATGCTTTATTCCCATTATCAAAGAAGTAAGAAAATTCTTTGTTTAATAGCATGCCCAACACTATTAATAATATAAAATGATCAGCCTAAAAAAAGTAATAGTAGAGAGGAGCAACTCTTAGGCTACATGCGTGCTTGCTGCATGCATTTAATGCCCATCCAGCTGCTATTTTTTTTCACGCCTGAAAAAGGCCAAAAAGAAACCTTCCAGCGCTGTCCCCAGGTCTCGAACCCGAGACCTGGAGAGGACTCCTCAACGCCTCATCCATTCGGCTACCCTGACTTTCATGTCAATAACTTCATCAGAAATTCTTTTAAGCACTCATCAGCTCGCCCCACTGCTTAGCGCTAAAATAAAAATAAAGCGCTCCATGCGCGATCCTCAGGTCTCGAACGCGAGTCCTCCGAGCCTTAGCTCTCACGCAATATCCTTGGCCACTCGGCCACTTAGAATTTTATGACAAATATCGCATCATATTATCTTCTAAATAATCACTCGCAGGTGTCCCTTGCTGGTCCCGAAAAAAAAACAGAACGCAATCGTTGCCTTCAGGACTCGAACTCGAGTCCTTGCGAAGGCCTCCCTCGTGCTGCTAACTTCCTTGCCACCACGCCCAGGCGCCGTTTTGTGACATGGTTCTGCCCCGGTTTTTTTTAAGGCCTCCTTTAAGGCAGCGCCATTTTACAAAAATAAATATGCTTATGCGCCCCATGCCACTCGAACCCCTGACCATATTTGGTGCCGAATCTTAAGTGGCACACGGAAGACACTATGCTACCTGGACTTTCATGCCCATAACTTTACAAAATTTATTATTAAGGTCTCCTCAGCCAAATTCCATTTTTAACCCAAAATTTTCAAAATTTCCAAAACACTCCCTTTTTAATCCGAGAGTTTTAGGAACTCTAAAAACACATCAAAACCACTCTTGAGGCTCACTAACACTCGAGTTATTTACCAAACTCGCAACCCCTATTTCGGGATATTACAATTCGGCTATGGCTTTGAACTGAAATACGTGTTCCATGATGAGAGAAGAAAAGAAAGAGTTAGACAACAACTTGGAGAATCAGGAATGGCACATTCGGCTATGTGAACACAGGAGGGAAAAGAAAAGAAAATAAATAAAGAAAGAATTATCATTACCTTAGATCAAAGGGAAGTCGACCGGAAGAAAAGATTCAGCCCCCCAAAAAGCAAAACACCAAGCAACCGGCCACAAGAATCAAAGTAGGTAGGGTGGCTATCGATCAAAGAAAAGAGAAGAAGTAAATGTGTAAAAGGGAGGTTCGGCTATAATGTGCACCAAGAAAGAAACAAGGATGAGAAAAAGGGAGAATAGCACTAGAGGTTTCGGCAAAGAGAATGGAAGCATTCGAAATGTTTTTAGCCAAAAAGCAAAAATAATAAAAACTCTCTCTCAAATGAACACTTAGAGAAAACGACACTCTCCCTACACACTTATGACCGAATGTGCTAAAATTGCCTAGGAAGCTAAAGAGAATTCGGTACACACACACACTAACCAAAACCGATTATGCTCCCTAAGCACCTCCCCACTTTCGGCCAAACACCTTCAGTCACCAACTCCCACGATCCTCTCCTTTATTTGCTCCACAATCCACTCTCCATCACCCATTCAAACGGTTTGACCACTTCAAACCTTTATCTAGCAGAATGCCATTCCAACTCCACCTCTTCTTCTCCCTTAGCATAAAAATAAACCCACAATTTGCATACCATGGGATTCGAACCCCACTTTCCTTGCTACACAAGTGACGCTAACTCCACTAGGCCACCTTGCTCTTTTTGTTAACACAATACCAATAATTACACTTAAATCCTGCTTCCACTAGCTCTCCCCCCTTAAGTGCCCAAAAAGCAAAATTTTACCAAGGCTCCAGCACGACCCCAGTCCTCCCTAGGGCCCCTAAACTCCCTTAAACATCACACAGAACCAGCATAACATGCAATCACACAAATATGACAAACCCCTAATTTTTGGGGTGTTATAGTGCTACCTCCTAAAAGAAATTTCGGCCTCGAAATTTACCTGGTTAAAAGAGGTGAGGGTATTGCGGTCGAATTGTCTCCTCCGGTTCCCATGTGCTTCTTCTGAACCGTGATTACTCCATAACACTTTGACCAACGGGATGGACTTCCTCCTTAATAGTTTAACATCCTAATCCAAAATCTGCACCGGTTCTTCTTCAAAAGACAGATCAAGTCTTACCTCAATTTCTTCCTCCGGCACTATGTGAGATGGATCTAAACGATAGTGCCTTAGCATGGAAACATGGACTACATTATGTATCTGACTTAACTCCGAAGGTAACTTAAGCTGATAAACAACTGGTCCCATACGTTTCAACACTCGATAAGGCCCGATGAATCTGGGGCTCAACTTGCCCTTCAGTCCAAATCTTAAAACCTTCTTCCAAGGTGAGACCTTTAAGAAGACATGGTCCCCCACTGAAAATTCTATCTCTTTATGATTCAGATTCCCATGCGACTTCTGTCTATCAGAAGCTTCTTTTAACCAGTCCTAAATCAACTTAACCGTTTCCTCAGTTTTTGAGATCAAACCCGGACCCAACAGCTGTCGCTCACCTAATTTTGTACAATAGGTAGGGGTACGACACCTACGACCATATAGTGCCTCGTAAGGTGTCATCTGAATACTGGATTGATAGATGTTATTATACGTAAACTCCGCTAACGGTAGATAATCTTCCCAAGTACCTCTGAAATCAATCACACAGCCCCTTAACATGTCTTCTAGAATTTGGATTACCCATTCTGACTGACCATCAGTCTGTGGGTGGAATGTTGTGCTGAAGTCTAGTCTTGTACCCAAAGCTTTATGTAGTGCCTTCTAGAATCGATATGTAAATCTAGGGTCCCTGTCCGATATGATAGACACTGGTACCCCATGCAGTCTTACAATTTCTGCCACATACAGCTTGGCCAACTTTTGAAGCAAGTAGTCCGTACGAACCGATATGAAGTGAACAGAATTAACAACCGATCAACGATCACCCACACCCAATCTTTCTTAGTAGGCGTCAGAGGTAGCCCACTAACAAAATCCATCGTTATCTTGTCCCACTTCCAAAGTGGAATCTTCACCGGTTGCAGCAATCCCGAGGGCAGCTGATGTTCCACCTTCACTTGCTGACATGTTAAACACTTGCTCACAAAGTGAGTAACTTCCCGTTTCGACACTGGCCACCAATACTGTTCATGCAGGTCTCGGTACATCTTGTTTCCACCAGGATGTATAGCGTGTAGGCTACTATGCGCCTCTCGTAGAATCATCTGTTTCAGCTCAGAATCCTTCAGCATACAAACTCTTCTGCGAAAACATAATACCCCTTCACTGTTTAGCCCAAAATCCACTGTCTCTCCCCTTTCCACCTCCTGAAGTCGAGAACCCAACGATTCATCCAACAATTGCTTTTCTTTAATCTGACTTACCCATGTCGGTTTCACCTGAAGTTCCACTAACAAGCTACCATCTTCATAAAGGCTGAGATGAGCAAACATTGCTCTCAACTCTGATACCACCTTACGACTTAATGCATCTGCCACCACATTGGCTTTACCCGGGTGATACTCGATCGAGCAGTCATAGTCTTTCAGCAACTCTATCCATCTCCGTTGCCTTAAGTTTAGCTCCTTTTGGGTAAAGAGATATTTCATACTCTTATGGTCTGTATATATAATCAACTTTTCTCCGTACAGGTAGTGTCTCCATATCTTTAGGGCGAACACCACTGCAGCTAATTCCAGATCATGAGTGGGATAGTTCATATCATGTGGCCTTAGTTGACGAGATGCATATGCTACCACCTTCCCTTCTTGCATTAGCACACAACCCAAATTTTTGTGCGATGCATCACAATAGACAACAAATTCCTTCCTCGCCTCAGGTTGAATCAACACTGGTGCCTCAGTCAGAATCCTCTTTAACATTTCAAAGCTTTCCTATTGTTTATCAGTCCAAACAAACGACACTCACTTCCGTAGTAACTTGGTTAAGGGTGCAGCAATCAACGAAAAACCCTCAACAAACCTTCTGTAGTACCCAGCCAAACCCAAGAAACTTCGAATTTCCACTACCGACTTTGGTGGCTTCCAATCCAACACGGCTTCCACCTTCCGAGGATCAACCCTAATCCCCTCAGCGGACACTACATGCCCTAAAAAGGTCAATTCCTTCAGCCAAAACTCGCACTTACTAAATTTGGCGTAAAGTTGCTTCTCTCTCAATATTTGCCACACAACCCTAAGATGAGAATCATGCTCCTCCTCTGTTCTTAAGTACACCAGAATGTCGTCTATGAATACCACCACAATCCGGTTTAGATAGGGTTGGAAGACCCGGTTCATCATATCCATGAATGTGGCTGGTGCATTAGTCAATCCGAATGGCATCACTACAAACTCGTAATGCCCATAACGAGTTTAGAAAGTAGTCCTGTGAATATCCGCCTCCTTGACCCTTAGCTGATGGTATCACGATCTAAAATCTATCTTCGAGAAAACTGAAGCCCCTCACAGCTGATCGATCAAATCGTCAATCCTTGGTAGCGAGTATTTGTTCTTAATAGTCAATTTGTTCAACTGTCGATAGTCAGTGCACATATGCATCGACCCATCCTTTTTCTTCACGAACAAAACCTGCGCTCCCCACGGAGATACACTTGGTCGGATAAATCCACGGTCCAACAGCTCTTGGATCTGAGCTTTTAGTTCTGCTAGCTCCTTCGGTGCCATCCTGTAAGGAGCGATGGACACTAGAGCTGTTCCCGGAAGTAGCTCAATGCCAAATTCCACCTCGCTATTGGGAGGCAATCCCGGAAGCTCTTTAGGAAAGACGTCCGAGAACCCCATCACAGTTCTGACGTCTCCAATCGATAATTTCTTAACATCCGATGTGCTGATAAAAGCTAGAAACTCCTCATCCTCTTTCTCCTATCACTATCACCTTCTCATCCTCTAGAGTCTTTAAAACCATACGCTTAGTAGCGCAATCCAAGTTCACACGGTGCTTAACTAACCAGTCCATGCCTAAGATAAGATCAAACTCGCCGAACAGCAGTTCCATCAAGTCCGCCGGGAAAACAATCCCTTGCACTTCTAAAGGCACATTCCTAAACAGCTTGTTTACTACTACAGATTGTCCTAAAGGGCTAATTACATACATTTCTCTAGCAACAATCTCAGATTTAATACCCAGAGTCCCAGACACAGTACAGGCAACATATGAATGAGTAGATCCAATATCTATCAAAGCTGTAAATGGCACATGAAATATAAGAAACGTACCGGTTATGACGTCCGGTTCGTCTCCATCCTCTCGATGTCTAGTCGCATAAACCAACCTCGGCTGCGTTGCATCTGTATTTCTAGTACCTCTGCCCGGTGCTCCACGACCTCGTCCAAACACATTTCCCCCTCTGGCTGGACCACGTCCTCTCAGTGGCTGCTGACCACCTCTCCCTGGCTGCACAGGTCCCTGACCTGCAGTCTGCACCCTAACAGGCTCCCTTGGACAGTCCTTAATTAGATGATCCCTAGACCCACACTTGAAGCACCCACTAGATCTTCTCTAACATTCCCCCGAATGAGTTTTCCAACACTGCACACAAGGTCGCCACTGACCCACAACAACTGGCATCACAGCTCGAGCTAGCCCATCTAACCTAGGCCTCTTTTGGAAACCCCCAGAAGAGCCTGACGTCCCAAAACCTCTCTTATTCTTGCCCCTATCCTTATCTCGGTTTTGCCTCTCAGAACGTTTCACTTTTTTGGAAATTTTTACTTTTTCAAACAGAATGGAAAATTCTCTTTCCCGCTGCAGAGCTATCAGTACTCGCAGCTTGTCCCGCAGACCATCGTCGAACCGAACACAGCACTCATAATCAATTGCGACTATACCCAGAGCATAACGACTTAAGCGCAGAAACTCCGCCTCATATTCTGCCACGGATTTATTCCCTTGAAACAAATTTAGAAATGCCTCCCTCTGGGCGTCCACATAACTCGCCCCGAGATATTTTCCCTGGAATGATGTCTTAAAGAAGTCCGAGGTGATACGATCCGCTTGAGTACCTTCCCTCACTGTGAGCCACCACTGGTATGCCTCATCTCGTAGGAGAGACACTGCTCCTTTCAATTTTTCCTCTACTATGCAATCTAGGTCATCCATAATTTGCTCAACTGCATCCAACCAGTATTCAGCTACATTTGGGGCTACACCAGAAATGTTCCTAAAAACTTTAGCCCCGTTTGCCTAGAGTCACCCAGGAATAGATTTTCGGGCTACCGATCCCGTACTTGCTCCAACAACCCATTCCAAAACTCGTAGTATAGCTTGGGACAAAGCATCGTCCCCTCCAGTCTGGTCTTGAGACCCTACTTTTGCTACTGGCGATGCTGGCACTTCGCCTTCCGGCACATGCCCTGATTCTGAGGATCCAGCCTCAGCACCCCGGCCTCTACCATGGCCGCGTGTACCACATCCACGTCCTCTTGTACTTATGTTGCTGAGTCAAGTTAATCTGATTTGATATTTTATGAATTAATATATAATTCCAATGTTTATTAACAAATGTTTTATGTAAAGCAAGTATTAGAGTTGTTTTCGCAGATCAAATTTCCTAATGTCTCTGTCTCTACAGTTTTAGCTCTTATAGCTATCAGTCTCAATATACTATCACTAACTCTAGTAGTTTTTTTCTAAAATCATTTCATCATATATTAAACAAAGTCAGAAGACTTACGGATTTGGTGCTGGAGACTCGGGTGCCACACTTCCAAAAAGACATATATTTTCTAAACCGTATTTCAAACCAATTTTTGGAAAACATTTTCAAACCCATTCCACAGCCGAGTTTTGCAACCTAGCTCTGATACCATAAAATGTAACACCCCAAACCCGGCCTAAACGTTATGACCGGATCTGGCGTGTCGCATAGAGAAGTTGTTTAAAAACTAAGTGTGCGTTCGTTAGAAAGTTTGTATTCTTTTTCAAACCTCGAGCTTTGTCGTTTGTGAAAACCAGATTTCATTTTTATGGTTTTCTAGTAAAAACGTTGTTATTGTCATTAATTCTGAAAACTTTCTTTGTAGCAGAAATCCAATTCGATGGGTTACAGAAAATGTGAGATTTTAGAAAACAGTTATTAAAGTTTTTAGGAAAACTCTCATTTTTAACATATAATATTAAGCAATAACGGAAATGAAAGTTAAAAGAAACCTTAAGTCCAATAGCCTTATTACAAAATATTAAACCCAAATTTAAATAAATCTCAAAATAAAGTAAAACGGGAATTTACTAAAATTCTGATGTATGGCCACCACGGAGTACTCCACAGCTCCAGGTCCTCAATGTTGGGGATCCCCTGCAAGATTAAGAAGAGGGGTGAGTTACGAGAACTCACTGTGTAATCCCCTGATCGATCACTAACTAGGCCTGAGCCAACAGAAGCAGACTGGGCCTTAGCCCATACAGAAGCAAATTGGCCTGAGGCCCATACAGAAACAAACTAGGCTGAGGCCCATACAGAAACAAACTGGGCCTTAGCCCTATTAGCATGGTGAAATAGATAATGCATGCAATGCAACCCAACCCAACCTAATAACCCATCCGCTACACACCACCAGTACCAACCCAACACACCTGTGGGGATTTCTACAATCAACCCTCCATCCGCTACACACCTCGATGGCAGTCACGCTGCTCATCACTGAATTTGTGGCAAAGCCACCAAAATAACAGAATATACGTGGCATGGCCACTACACAGATTGTGGAAGAGCGCCACCAGATTACACTTCCCCGATCATCATTATCCCAATCCCATGCAGAATGTCGTGACATAATAATTTAATGTATGCAAACATGTATCAACACAGCAATTATACCAAAAAACACACTATCATGCTAAACCCACCCCTGAAGGTATAATAGTAATTTACCCACTAAGGGTATTTTAGTGATTTCACCTTTACTGGCCTTTCCAAAGGCCTACTGTCATCACGAGCATCTCGTGACCCTATTTGGGTCTTTACGGAACTATTAGGCCTAAAATCCACTTTGGCCCAACTGGGCCTACACGCTCGTGTGGCCCATTTCTCGTGATTTCGGTCTCAGAATTCTCGATTTCGCAACCGCACTTACCCTTCGATAGTTTTCAAAAAATATCACCCAAATGGACCGAAAAGCACATTGGACCGTTAAGCCCGTTCGGTTCGGTTAGGCCCATTACAGCCTCCGTTTCGCGAGAGTGTTCGCGACACTCTCTGACC
Organism: Gossypium australe; assembly: GCA_005393395.2. NCBI lineage: Eukaryota > Viridiplantae > Streptophyta > Magnoliopsida > Malvales > Malvaceae > Gossypium > Gossypium australe. The sequence goes on along the minus strand of CM016616.1, from coordinate 32,160,563 downwards.
TGTCGTTATTGCTCATATTCCGATTTACCATTACGAGCACTTGCATGCTCGTGTGGCATAGATGTCGATTTTCTGGCTTTTCGGCTTTTGGCCGATTCGTGAAGTATCATATGTAAACAATCGAAAGGGTGTGAGATTACACACCTGATTGGAAATACGAACCACGACACTCTCCGAAGCACCAAAAATGATAGCACTCCTTCCTACGCCTGAATGTTCGATTTATTCCACTGGTTACAAGATCGCGTCCCTAAAGGAGAGCACAAGTTAGTGATGTTGATTCTAGAATAACAAAGAAATGGCTTTTCGGCCTGAATGAACCCGAAATGGCGAACGACCACCCATTTTCCCTTTTCGGACATAAAGACTTACCAATAATTGTAGAAGGTCCCCAAAGCGGCTTGCATCTAGAGGGCCTTAGAGGATTCGGCTATGGCTTTGAACCGAAATACGTGTTCCACGATGAGAGAAAAAAAGAAAGAGTTAGACAACAACTTGAAGAATCAGGAATGGCACATTCGGCTATGTGAACACAGGAGGGAGAAGAAAAGAAAATAAAGAAAGAAAGAATTATCATTACCTTAGATCAAAGAGAAGTCGACTGGAAGAAAAGATTCGGCCCCGCGAAAAGTAAAACACCAAGCAACCGGCCACAAGAATCAAAGTAGGTAGGGTGGCTATCAATCAAAGAAAAGAGAAGAAGTAAATGAGTAGAAGGGAGGTTCGACTATAATGTGCACCAAGAAAGAAAGAATGATGAGAAAAAGGGAGAATAGCACTAGAGGTTTTGGCAAAGAGAATGAAAGCAATCGAAATGTTTTTAGCCAAAAAGCAAAAAGAATATAAACTCTCTCTCAAATGAACACTTAGAGAAAACGGCACTCTCCCTACACACTTATGACCGAATGTGCTAAAATTGCCTAGGAAGCTAAACAGAATTCGACACACACACACACTAACCAAAATCGATTATGCTCCCTAAGCACTTCCCCACTTTCGGCCAAACACCTTCACTCACCAACTCCCACGATCCTCTCCTTGATTTGCTCGACAATCCACTCTTCATCACCCAGTCAAACAGTTTGACCACTTCAAACCTTCACCTAGCAGAATCCCATTCCAACTCCACTTCTTCTTCTCCCTTAGCATAAAAATAAACCCACAATTTGCATACCATGGGATTCGAACCCCACTTCCCTTTCTACACAAGTGACGCCAACTCCACTAGGCCACCTTGCTCTTTTTGTTAACACAATACCAACAATTACATTTAAATCTTGCTTCCACTATATCTCCCCCCTTAAGTGCCCAAAAAGCAAAATTTTACCAAGGCTCCAACACGACCCCAGGCCTCCCTAGGGCCCATAAACTCCCTTAAACATCACACAGAACCAGCATAACATGCAATTACACAAATATGTCAAACCCCTAATTTTTGGGGTGTTACATGAAATGGGTTGATGGGCTTTATGGGGACGTAGACTAATATGCCAGGGTTTTATGGACTTTAGGCTTAGTACTGAACAACTCTTAATCCGCATAAGACTTTCTAATAATTAAACATGTCCGTGGACAAGTCGCTAAGTTAGACTATGGTAACGGGCATATGCATGTCTAGGATTGGATCTAAGGAGAGCTTGGTACTTAAGCGGCCCTAGCGACCCACCTCCTCTTCTCTAGAATCCTACCTGGTGCATAGTGTCGGTTCACTTTAGCCGCAAGGACTCGTTAATGGGCCAAAATTCATAACTAAAACTTGAGAGGGACCAAATACCCCTAGATTTGTAAAATTACCAAAATACCCTTGATTTGAAAATAACCAAAATACCATTAGCTTGAAAATTACCAAAATATCCTTAGATTTATAAAATCACTAAAATAGCCCTAGATTGTCAAATTACTAGAATACCCTTGGTTTTCAGAATTACCAAAACATCCCTGATTTACAAAATTACCAAAGTACCTCTGTTTTGCAAAATTACCTAAATACCCCTATAGAGTAGATTTACGAAAAAACCCTCGGGTTATGAAATGACGAAAATACCCCTAAGTGATGAGTATGAGTTTTGTGGATGTTACTTATGTGCATGTTGCATTCATATGATATTCTGATTAGGATGCATATGGGTGAGAATTATGGTACGGAGGAAGATTTGAGGATTACATAGTCGCTTGACGACCATGGATCCACCGGAGGCTTTAAGCCCATTATATGATTAGTAGCTTTGCTGCAACGTGGAGTAGTGTCGCTGAGAGTGCTACCTTTGGTGTGTAGAGGATGGGTGGGTCGATTTAGAAATCCCAACAGGTGTGTAGTTTTGGAAGGGAAATGGTGTGTGTAGCGGATGGATTTTTGGGAAGGGTTTTGCATTACCTTGTTTTGCATATGATATGATATGATATGAGATGAGATGAGGTCTTTGTGGGCTAAGGCCAACACCACCGATTTTGATAGGGCTTAGGCCCAATGTGAATATTTGTATGTTGCTTTGATTGCCAAGGGTTGTACACACTGAGTTTCGAAACTCACAGCCTTTATTTAATGTTTCAGGTGATCCTCAGTAAATGGCTCGACGTGGGAGAGGACTCGGAGATGGCTACACTACAAGATGTTTAAATTTTTATTTATTTGTTTCAAAAGTCATAGTTTTAATTGCTTATTTTCATTGGATGAAATAAGGCCTTGTATTCCGATTTGACTTTAGATTTTGGGTTTTGTTGTTTCAAATGTTTACTTAATTATTAAACCTAAGTAAATTTCTTACGTTTAAACTTGGTTTCCTAAATACTTAAAATTATAAAATGGGTTTTTTTTTCATTACTTAACAAGACTCAAGGATTTTGAGCTTTTGAGCTTTAATTTTTTTTAGTAAAATCGTTTGAATTATGCCTTTGATGTGACACGTCGGATTTGGGCCTAACTTCTATGTCGGGTTTAGGGTGTTACAGATTTAGCTCGGATGAGTAATCCTATTGACCTCATTATAGAAAGGATTTAGCCCGGACGGGTACTCCTGATATAATACCTCTCAAGTATACGTTATGATTAGGGTTTAGCCTGAAAAAGTAATCCTAATCGAGCTCTTCTGAGCATACGTTATATAAAGGATTTAGCCTGGACTGGTAATCCTGTTATATGATATGTGGCTCGAGAGTGTGTTCCTTGGTTAAGTGCCCTAATGAGTACCTGTAACGCATAGGTTTGTGCAGGTGTACACAGTCATCATCAAGTAATAAGTAAGTATCGAGTTATCGTCTCCACAGGGATTGTGTTTGTGCTAAGTCACTTAATTTGTAAAATTATATTAACAATTTGGTAAGTAAAAACACAATATAGTTTAGAAGAGGTGATTAAAATATATTAAACAAAATACAATGATCCTTAATGCAAATTATCCTATGTATGCAAACTATATGAAATGAAATAGATTTTAGTAAAATTAAACACAATTTGCAACAATTATAACATAAAAAAACTAGGACAGTTACTTTAATTAAACTCAATTTATTATCAACATGCTTAATAACATTCGGAAAAACATACCATGGCAACTCGATCTTTCATGAGTTTGGAAACCACATTAGGTCCTTTCAGAATCCTTTACTTATTAAATACGCATTTTAATGATCCTTATTTACTAAGGGTTTCTTAGCATTCGTGTGAGGTAACAGGGACGTGTCAGTTTTGAAACATTTTAATCACACAAATCTAAAAACTATGCAGATAATGGAGCTTGGTCAGAGTTGTTATGCAACCTACAATTTAATCGGGTCAAGATCTTAATTGAGCATGCACATTTCAATTATGTGTCCATTAGCCGTCGTCTGGTCAGGATCACTCAGCTAATTCAGGTGCATTCCAATCAAGTGTGAAAGAAATACAGATTTGATTTTAATTGAAAACATGATCGATGGAGGCACAAACTGTATAAGCATGAATCAAATAAATATTATTTAATCAAAGTAATCATCCTAGCTTAAATAGAATTAAGCTAACATTGTTGTAAACAAGAACAAAGAACACATAGCAAACATCATTAGATTAAAAAAAAGAAAGATTAAACCCAATTCAGAGTGGCTGTCACCCAAGACTCTGACTGACGAGGCTTCTTCGTTCCTTTGCTTTGCTCCTTTGCTGATGGCTCTCCAAAGTGGCCAACCAAGGGATCTTTAAGAGGTTTAATTGCTAAAATCTCTATAAAGAGATGATGCTAGGCGTGGGAATGGAAAAGGATAAGATAATTTGGAGAGAAGAGAGAATGATGAATGATGAGAATGAATGAGGAATGATTGAGGGATGCTTGAGGGATGATGAATGAGGGAATGAAAGGGCCTTATATATAGGTGAGGAGAGGGGGATAGTTTGCTAAAAATAGTGGATGTTAACCTCTTCAAATCTCCTCAAATTGTGGCCGGCCATGCTTAGTGGCTTTTGACTTGATTTTTGCTTGATTTTTAAGCAATTCTGGATGACATACAACTCAGGACTGAGACTCGGTCAATCATAAATCTTCGGGCAAATCTCTAATTTCTTCAACATTGCAAGGACCTTGTGTAATTAAACCAAAGAATGGTTTAAACGGACAGCCATGTGTAGCCAAATATTGGGTTGATTTAGTCTCCAATTTGGACGGTTTTGTAATCCAGCAAAGCTGTTAGACCTGTCCAGAATAAATCAACAAGTTAGATGACGAAAGAATAAAATTTATCCAATTTAATTAATTAATTAAAATCCAAATTATTAAAGAAATATTTTAAAATGAATTATTAAAAATAATTTTATATTTTATTATTTAATTTAATCATGCATGGCCCACTTTATGTCTTAAAAAATATAATATATTCAAATTAATATAAAATAAGCCATTTATTGCATGAAAACTATATAATAAAGCATAATCACATTTTAATAATTTCTATGTCCTAATTTCATATTTTCACATATTTCATTATTTTATTAAACAATTACTTAGTTTTAACAATGAATTTAAGTAAAAATGTGATAAATTACATAGGAAAAATCCTATATATTTTTCCGTTTACACACCCCCAACTTAAATCATTGCTCGTCTCGAGTAATGTTTATGCACAGCAAAAGGTCTTGCTAAGGCAAAATTGCTAATTGTGTAAGCAACATCAATCTTTGTCCCATAATCATGCATTAATAACTTAATGCCTATCGATCTTCTTTATTAACAAGTAATTCATATGCAAACATTCCTTAAGATTATACTGAGCTTCAAAATAGGCCAACATGAATCCTAGTTTGCATGTATATCACAGCCACAGATAACATTCTTCATTCAACATAATTTCCTATCAATCAAGCAAACAATCACAAGGCTTATTTATGATCTTCATATGTTGAACTCGGGACTTCCTCTCTTTCACTTCTTCATCAATCAAAATCGTGTTTTCAGAAGTAGTCTTTAAAGATATGGTTCTTTTGCGAGACATGGTATCTTTTCTCGAAAATTCGGTAAAGTTTCTGCGCAAGAGAGAAAAGAGAAATCGATAAAGTGGGTAGAACTTGCTACGGCAAAAATCTTGCGAAGGCAAGGATGGTGCGGTGGCAATAGGGAATTTTGGCAGAAAGGGCAGAGAACTAGGGTTTCTTTCGGGATTTGAGGTTGACGACACAAATGGGAGATTTAGGAATTTTTAGGGTGTACGCAAATTACTTTGAGGGATATGAAAATTAGTAGAATGGAGAGGGGTTTATATAGGGAAAAATTACGGCAACATGTAGCAAAAATTTAGCTACATTAGGGTTACTTGGGCGGCAAGCAATGGGTGTGACGACAAGGCATGGATTTTTCCCTCCTTTTGCTGTGTTGGACCTCAAACTCAGACTGTATCTTACTAAAAAAATGATTAGTACTTGGGCCAAATTTGACCCCCTTTATTAACATAAAAATTTGAAATTTAAACAGAACAAATGAAACTTAAAAATTTTAAATCTTAATTAGAAAATTTCTTCTTAACAAATTACATTAAATTAATTCCCAGGAAAGGTTGGAGGGGTCACAACGGTTCCGCTTAAGTTCCAATCTCCTTAGACAGAATTAATTAAATGTACTAAGTTAAGAAAATAAGTTCTAATTATTTATTTATTTACAAAATGAGTTCATGAAAAATTAAGGGTCTGTTAATTTGAACGAGGATTCAACTCGCTCAACTTCACCATCCCAGTAGTGTTTGAGACGTTGACCATTAACTTTAAACGTACCTCCGCAATTGTTGTATAATTCAATATCTCCATAAGGATAAACTCGGTAGATGGTATAAGGTCTTTTCCATCAAGATTTAAGCTTCCCAGGAAATAACTTCAACCTTGAATTAAACAACAAAACCTTCTGACCTTCTTTAACCTCACGAGGTTGTATATGATTACCATGCCATCTTTTTGATCTTTCTTTACACATTTTGGCATTCTCATAGGAAAGCAACCTCAGCTCTTCCAACTCATCAAGTTGTAACATCCTTCTCTGACCGGCTTGCTTAAGATCAAAGTTCAACCACTTCAAAGCCCAGTGAGCTTTATTCTCCAACTCTAATGGCAAATGACATGCCTTTCCAAAGACTAACCGATAATGAGGCATTCCTAACGTGTCTTAAATGCTGTTCGATTGGACCATAATGCATCATCGATGTAACAGTGTGGTTTATACCCTAGTCAGAACAGTTGTTTCAGGACCACAAGTCTGAGTCTGTATAATATTTTAATATTATTTTCTGTGTCTTTGATAAGTGGTTAAGCATGTGGGAAAGTTTCGTATGTTAATTCATCCATCTGTATGCTTAATTTGATAAAAGGGCTAAATCACATAAAGTTTAAAAGTGTCTTTTCATTTGATTAGTGACCAAATTGATGTGGCTTTATTACTGTAAAGTCCATAAAAGGCAAATAGCCCCTTTTTACTTATAGTGGACGGCAACATGCAAATTTATATTATGATTTTATATGTTTATTATTATAAATTAATGTTATATGATATTTTATATTATAATAAAAAAATGCATTAAACAAGACCATTTTTCATCATCTTGGCCGAAAGTATCAAAGAAAAGAAAGAAGAAAACCTTAGCTAGGTTCGGCCTTTGTTCATCTTAATTAAGGTATGTTTTGATTTGGATTTTTGATGATTTTTATGTTTTTGAGATTGTTGCTTAACCTACTATCAAGCCCATGTCTCAATTTTGTGTAGTGATGATGTTTATGAGATATGCCATTGATGATATGTTGATCTTTGTGATGAGTTTAGTTGTTAAATGAAAGATTTGAGCTAGATGAACATATTTTGTTCTTGAATTTTTGATGAATTTAGCTAATTAGGGCTAAATTGAGAAAATAGTAATTTGATAGACTAAATTGCAAATTTGATGGAAAATATGGGCTTGTATGAGATGTACGAACATTTGGCTAAGCATGGTTAAAAGATGATTTTGTGAATTTGATGTTTTGACAAAAATGGAGTAAATTGATAAATTGTGCAAATATGAGGGTTAAATTGCAAATAGCCCTAAATGTGTGTCCTTGGATTGAATTGAATGAGTTAGTGAATAAAAGGGTTAATTCTGAATATGTATAGATCAAGAACCGAGGAAAAAGGACTTAGATCGCGGGAAAGCGAAAGTAACCGAGTAGCTATTTCCATTTCCGCTAAATTGAATCCGATGTAAGATATATTGCAAATAAATGTAATTGTATTGAATTGAGCATATTCATATGACTATCGATGATAATGAATGCTTATGAGATGCTATGTACATGAATTCCAAGACAAGGTCAAAATAGTGAAAAGTTCGAGAAGTCCCGTACGAACCTAGGAATATATAGGATTAGCTATGTCATGAAATAGGTATCTGTTCTGTTTTATCATGTAAGACCACGTCTGGTACGTTGGCATTGATTTGAGATTTCGTGTAAGACCACGTCTGGGACGTTGGCATCGATATGAGCTTTACGTGTAAGACCACGTCTGGCACGTTGGCATCGATATGAGCTTTACGTGTAAGACCATGTCTGGGACATCGGCATCGTATTGATTCGTGTAAGACCCTGTTTGGGACAGTGGCATCGTTATTCGAGTACACGTAAGACCTCGTCTGGGATGTTGGCATTGTACGAATATTCTGAGCTTTCTGAGTATCCTATTAGATTCCTATCGGTTCAACAAGAAAAATTCGAGCTATGATTAATTATGTGAGTGTATATTCGTTTCGGGTACGTTTGGTATGCATAGTAAATGTGTATAAAAGGTAAGTACCTATGTGATTTTGATTTGAAGAAATGTATGATTGAATATGAGAATGTGACTGAGATCGAAGAATGGTTATGAAAGAGTTATGAATATATATGATTTTTGAATTGATGAATATGGCAGATATGGCCAAGAATATGGACCAAAGCATATATGTGAGAAATTTGCTATGAATATGGATTGTACCAACGTTTCTATATGCTTATATGCTTTACATATTAAGTTTATTTGTATATGACTTACTAAGCTTTTGAAAAGCTTACTTTGTGTGTGTTTTCTCTGTTTTATAGATCATCGTAGCTGCTCTAGGCTTGGGACTGTCGAGGATCGTGCTCACACTACTCAACTTGTTTTGGTACATTTTAGAAATGTATATAGCTAGATATGGCATGTATAGGTTAGATATTTGTATATGAATATGAAGTGGACTTAGCCATGTGATTTGGCTAGATATGAGTTGAGAATAAGCCTAAAGGAATGTGTTATATGATGCATATTTTGGTATGGTTGAAGCACATGAAATGGTTAAGTTTTTGGGTAAGTATGGATGAATAATGCTTGTGTTTATATAAGTTTCAGTCTTGTGGATTTGTTATGAATGAGATTGGATTTGAATGTATTGATTGAATGGTTAATTTGGTATGTTCTTGGTTGCCAAATACGCATTAGATGTCTTGGTAAATTGGTTGTAAGTTTGACCCTTGTTAGGTGGCATTTTGGCCTTGCAAATGGCCTATAATGTCACACAGGCGTGCCTAGTGACCGTAGGGCTAAGTCAGTAGCTACTAAGAGTAAACGGTCTTGGCACACGGATATGCCTAGTAGCCGTGTGATTTTGATAGGATTGACCACGGCCAGAGTACACAGGCATGCTTGGTGGCAGTGGAGCCAAGTCAAAATCGACCACGGCCAGAGTACACGGGCGTGCTTGGTGGCCGTGGAGTAAAGTCAGTTTCGACTACGGGGTAGACACACGGGGGTGTCTAGCAGTCGTGGGAGGCACACGGCCTATCTACACGGGCGTGTAACCCCTGAATCTTTGAATAGTTTTAAATTTCTGAGAATTTCTGTATGTGTTCCGGTTGAGTCCCGACCCTATTTCTAAGCATGCTTAAGGTCTCGTTGACCGCAATAAGGGACATTATGTTTGTATTCGATGTGATACTTGATGAATTGTCTGATTAAGTTTTTGTTCTGTCATGTAACGCTCTTAACCCTAATCCGGTAACGGACACGGGATAGGAGTGTTACAATCGAGCCTTCGAGACCAATCTTTTCTGCTAGGGCGTACTACTTTTTCAAGGATACCTTTGATTTTGCGATTCACTCTTTCAACTTGCCCATTAGACTAGGGGTGATAGACAGTAGCAATCTTGTGCTTCACATCATATTTGTCAAGCAACCACTTAAGCCATTTGTTTACAAAGTGAGAACCTTCATCACTAATAATAGCTCTTGGTATCCCAAATCGTGTAAACACATGTTTATGTAGGAATCACGTGACTACCTTAGCATCATTTGTAGGGTATGCTTCAGCTTCAACCTACTTGGATACATAGTCCACAACAACTAAGATGTATTTGTTCCCATACGAAGAAGGAAACAGGCCTAAGAAGTCAATGCCCCATACGTCGTACAATTCAATCTCCAAAATGTTTGTCAAGGGCATCTCATTCCTCCCTGATATATTTCCAATCCTCCGGCATTTATCACAGTTCTTCACATAAGCATGAGCATCTTTAAATAGTGTTGGCCAAAAGAAACCTGCTTGCAAAATCTTTGCTGCAGTATGTGAACCACCAATTTGTCCCCCACTTGGAGATAAATGGAAATGATACAAGATCTCAACAATCTCACTTTCAGCTACACACTTTCAGATTATATTATCTGCACATTGTTTAAACAAAAACAGATCCTCCTAAAGATAATACCGACTATCATGAAGGAATTTTTTTCTTTGTTGGTATGTCATTTCTCGAGGAATTATTCCAAATGCAAGATAATTGGCAAAATCAGAAAACCAAGGTAATTCATGAATTCGATTTACCTCAAATAAGTGTTCATCTGGGAAATTCTCGTTGATAGGCACACATGATCGAGTTACCTCATCTTGCCCCAACCTCGATAGATGATTAGCTATTTGATTTTTGACACCTTTTCTGTCTTGGATCTCCAGGTCACATTCTTGGAGTAAAAGTAACCAATGAATTAGCCTTAATTTTGCATCTTTCTTCGTGAGCAAATATTTAATGGTCGCATGGTCAGTAAATACTGTAACTTTGGCACCTATAAGATATGAGCAGAATTTGTCAAAAGTAAAAACTATAGAGAAGAGTTCCTTTTCGGTTACCATATAATTGAGTTGGGCTCCTGTCAAAGTTCTACTTACATAGTAAATAAGGTGAAACACTTTGTTTCTTCTTTGACCCATCACAGCTCCAATGATATAGTCACTTGCATCTCACATCAACTCAAAAGGTGAGTTCCAATTAGGTGTAACGATTATTGGGGATGAGATTAACCGCTTCTTTAAATCTTCAAAAGCTTCCAAACATGCTTTGTTGAAGTCAAACACTGTATCTTTCACTAACAACAAACACAACGATTTAGAAATTTTTGAGAAATATTTAATAAACCTTCGGTAAAATCCAGTATGGCCTAAGAAATTTCTGACTCCTTTCACATTCATTGGGGTCAATAATCTTTCAATTACATCCACCTTTGCTTTATCGAATTCAATTCCTTTCTTTGAGATCTTATGACCTAAGCCAATCCCTTCCTTGACCATAAAATGGCATTTTTCCCAATTAAGGACAAGATTCGTCTCTTTACATCTCTTCAGTACCTTAGCCAAATTACTCAAACATATATCATAAATTTACCAAAAATAGAAAAATCATCCATGGAAACCTTAACAAAATTTTCAACCATATCAGTAAATATTGCCATCATGCATCGTTGAAAAGTTACAGGTGCATTATATAAACCAAAAGGCATTCACCTAAACGCAAACGTACCGTATGGACAAGTAATGGTTGTCTTATGTTGGTCCTCCATGGCTACAACTATTTGGTTCTATCCCGAATAGCCATCTTAAAAACATTAGAATTCATTACCTGCTAGTCGATTTAACATTTGATCCATAAAAGGCAACGAAAAATGGTCCTTCCGAATGGCTTTGTTCAACTTTCTGTAATCAACACAAATTCTCCAACCGGTAATAGTTCTCGTTGGAATTAACTCATTGTAACATCCTAGATTTGGGGTTATGCGTTCGTGTGTAATTCATGAGATAGTGGGCTCAGTGGGTGTGTTGGATGTGTTCTGAGGAGTTCTAGGAACCCTAAGGTGTACGGAAATGTATGGAAAAGTATGGAAAAGTATGGAAAAGTATGGAAATGTATGGAAATGTATGGAAATGTATGGAAATGTGTGGAAATGTATGGAAATGTAAGGCAATGTATGGAAATGTAAGGAAATGTAAGGAAATGCTTTGGAAACGTTAAGTTTAAAAGAGGAAAGTGAACATTTTTGGAACCTAGGGGATGTAAGGAAATGATGTGGAAATGATTCAAAAGAGGAAAGTGAACATTTCTGGAAACTTGGAAATGTAAGGAAATGTCAAGTTTAAAGAGCCGAACGAAAATTTTTGGAAACTTAGAAATGACTTAGAAATGTTGAGTTTTAAAGTTTAAAAGAGGAAATTAAGGAAAGGTGGCCTTAAAAGAAAAAGTTTGTGAAATTTGACACACAAACAGGCTTGGAAAAGTGGCCTGGAGATGCCACTTAGGGCCTCTGGAAATGGCGCCACATGCAAGGTGTTGGGCCTGGGTTCGAGTCACTTGGGAAGCAAATAAAAGGAGTTTTATTTTTGCTTCTAGAAGTAGAGGAGTGGACGGCAAGGCTTCTAAAAAAGGGAGTTTTATTCCCTTTAAATTTTGGCAATTAATGGGATAAATAAGGGATTTAAATTGGATTATTTTTTTTGAAGAGATAATAGATGGATAAATATGGATTTATTTCTTTTATTTTGATAGATAAGGAAGAGATAAAAGAGGATTATTATTAGTATTATTTTTATTAAGAGATAAGAGATAATAAAGGATATTTCTTTAATTATTTTAAATTAAAGAGATAAAGCTATCAAATAAAGAAGAGTGGTGGCCAAGTAAGGGACTCTAGCCTAGTAAATTTGGCTATAAAAGGAAAAGAGAGGCCATTCATTCATTCACTTTTCCTTTGCCGAATTTCTTAAGCAAATTCTCTTCTCTCTGCCGAAAATTCCCTAAGACATTCCCCTCTCTCTGCCGAAATTTTCCTAGCCAATTTTCTCTTTTCTCTGCTATTTTGTTAAAACCAAAAACCCTAGTAAAGCAAGCCAATCTCTTCATCTTTCTTTTCTTCCTATTTCTCCTTACCAATCCATTCAAAAGCCAAATCTTGGAAAGGCTTCAAGCATAGGTGCTGTCGATTTCTTCAAAGGATCTTTCGGGATTTACTAAGTGTCGACTACAAGGAAGGAGAAGTTCTTTTCCCGAAGGTACTGTAACACCCCAAACCCGGACAAGTCACCACGTCCGAATCTGGTATGCTACGGGGAAGTCGTTTTTGAAAAGTTAGATTTTCCGTTTAAAAGCTGAGTGAAAACACAGTGTGTTTGAAACAAATTTGAGTAGTCTTGTTTGAAAAACTGTTGATGTATTTGAAACCCGGAGATTTTGAAAACTTAGCCAGAATGTGTAGTTAAAACGAGTTTATACCATTTAAAACCTCATTAGTTTCTTAGTGATACATAAAACACTTTTAAACTTAGAAGAACTACAAGTTTGAATTGGAAACCAGTTGTATTTGTTTATCAAAAAGACTTAGTGTGATACCCGATGGTATAGTTTAAAAACCCAGTGCGTTATAGTTTTGAAATCATTATCTTTCCAAGTTTTAGTAAAATTTATTCCAAGTTACTTTGTTAAGGCATGTCAAAAATCAACTTAAAGCGTAAACAACATAAAACATAACTTTAAAGGCCTTTTACAAATCCAAATAAAACCCAATTAGAAGTAACTAAACTAAAGTACCCAAATAGTAGAGTCTGAGTAAAACTTTATTAAAGCATGGCATGTGCACCCCGAGTCCATCCCGGCTCCATGTCCGCGTCTACGAGTCACCTGAAATGTCAAAGGAGAGGGTGAGTCGAGTGACTCAGTGTGTAAATCCCGCTCCCAAGAAAACAACATGCTAACACACATCATACATAGCAACATAATTAATGCAACCCAATCCTAACCATCCATATCGCCTTTTCTACCCCGTGTGGTACCAAACCACTGGTGGTGCCAAACCACTGGTGACATATAGTCACAATGTGTTACCAAAACACTGGTGTCCCAAAGACACAATATCCGTCATTGTGGTACCAAACCACTGGTGTCCCAAAGACACAATGTGCTACCAAAGCACTGGTGACCGAAGTCACAAATCCAATGATGATGGGGCCAACCCATCGTGTGATACCAAATCACTAGCAGACGATCCCATATCTCAAGTGGGGCCAACCCACGGTGGTCAAACCACAGGGACAAGTCGCAATGAGGTGCCAAACCTCTGGTGTCCCAAAGACACAATGTGCTACCAAAGCACTGGTGACCGTAGTCACAAATCTGGTGATGGGGCCAACCCATCGTGTGATGCCAAATCACTGGCGTCAATCCCGTATAATCATCCGTGGGGCCAACCCACTGTGGTACTGAGCCACTGGGACGAGACGCTGAGGTACCAAACCTCTGGAGGTGCCAAACCTCTGGTGACCCAAAGTCACAAAGTTGTGCTACCAAAGCACTGGTGCTCGTCAGCACAATATATCACTGCTCCCTCCTCTCGTATCACCCATCAACATACCATACTCATGTAATCATGCATATCATACAATCATGCATGTCATACAATCATGCATATCATACCAATATATCTAATCTCATATCCCATGTCACATATAACCACAACCATGGTATCATGTAAATCATCAGTAAATTTATAACCATAATGAGACTGACTTACTCGAGTCCAGAAACATACCCATTAGGGTATCATAACAGTCACCACTGTTTCATTAGTCATCACACAGGTTATCAATCATATTACTAAACAGAAGTGTGTTAGTTTACACACCTGGTAAATACGAGTCTAAAGATCCCAACGAATCGATCTAAGTCCCCCAATTGACTTGCTCCTAGAATCGGCCAAACATAGGAGTTAGTACACATAAACCATTCGGCCATAACCATTTAGACCAAGAAGGGTTTATCGAATAGCCCTTACCTTCTCCTGGTTTGGTTTCCTACCAAACCTGAACCACAATGGTTCTTCTTGACAAACGGCCACCTCCTAAAAGAAAACCATCAATACTTAGCAGTTTGACTAAATGAAAACTAAATGAATAGGCTAATAAAATGCCCTCTTACCACCACTTACCAAACACCCAAGATCGATCAACCAAACAAGATCACCCTTCACAAATATTCGGCCAAGAGAGAGAGCTATAGAAGGGAGAAAATATTCGGCCAACACCTTAAAAGAAAGAAAAGATAATTATCCTTAGATGAGATATTAAAACGAATGGTTAACCTCTTCAAAAACCCAAAACAACATAACAATTGAGAGATGAGGGGAATGGCCATTCGGCCAAAAGCTTACCAACACCCAAAATTCGGCCAAAAGAGACTTCTAGGAGAGAAGAGATTCGGCCTAAGTGTCTATCACCTCCAATATTCGGCTTGAGTGGAAGAGAAAGAAAAGAAGTGTGAGACAAAAGTTGGTTTCGGCAAAGACAATTGAGAAAAAGAGAAGTGAATGGAATGCAGGTAGTTTCGGGTTGTCAAAGAAAGAAAAAGAAGATGTGCTTTTAGTGCTTGAGTCTCGGCTAAAAAGAATGAAATAAAGATGGAGTGCTAGGTTCGGTTATCAAGGTTCAACAAGGAAGAAAATATGACAAGAAAAGACTTTTACTTTCGGCTTACTCAAGTGAAGAAAGAAGGAAAAATGCAATCCTGCATTCGGCTACACACCAACCAAATGAAGCAAAACAATTTCGGCAACTAGGGACTAGGTGTTTCGGTTTCAAGAGGTGAGAAAAAGGAAAAAATAAGAGAATTTTCTATGGAGAAAAATTGGTTCGTTTTTGACAAAAAGAGAACACTTTAGCCTATCAAAAAGTGACCGAAAAATGCACCAAAATGCAAAGGTGCATTCGGCCTCCCCCTAATCCCACACTATGCCGTCCACTCCCCCAACACACACCCCCAACAAATCGGCCAAATCCCCCCATTCACTCCACTCCTCCCATTTCAAATGTGATGACCAAGTCCTCCTCCTAAACTTCCTCTCCACCCTCCATTTGAAAGTGTAGACTTGGTCCAAGGTAGTGTTCTAATTGCTCTCTACCTCTACCCCCATGCCGTCCAAAATAGGTGACAAAAAGGGGACTCTGCTGCTTGACTCTGGACCTCCCTCACCTGAAGATGACGCCACACCCAGCTCCCAAGTGGCACATGCCTTGCCACTTTGCCAGCTCTTCCTTTGTGCTATGAAACCACAAATATAATACTTAAACCCCAGCTTCCTCAGCTCCCTTCACCTAACACCCAAAAGCCAAAATTTACCCAATCACTCAAGCATACTCCTAGCCTACAATTAAGCCCCGAAAACATAGAAATAGCAACATAGCATACTAACAACATGCAGAACATACCATGACAAAAATAGCCCCCTAACCCGGGATATTACAGTTCTACCCCCCTTAAAAATAATTTCGGCCTCGAAATTACCTGGTCAAAAGAGTTGCGGGTATTGCTGTCTCATCATATCCTCGGGTTCCCACGTCGCTTCTTCTACACCATGATTTCGCCAAAGTACCTTAACCAAAGGTACAGACTTCCTACGCAGAACCTTCACATCCCGATCAAGAATCTGCACAGGTTCCTCTTCCATAGTCAAGTCTGGATTTACCTCGATCTCTTCCACTGATACCACATGTGACGGATCTGAACGATACCTCCGAAGCATCGAAACGTGAAACACATCATGAATCTGACTAAGCTCTGCTGGCAATTCAAGCTGATACGCTACTGGTCCAACTCGCCTCAATACCTTATACGGCCCAATGAACCTCGGACTTAGCTTGCCTTTCTTCCCGAACCTCAGGACCTTCTTCCAAGGCGAGACCTTCAGAAAAACTCGATCCCCAACAGCAAACTCTATATCTCTTCGCTTAAGATCGGCAGAAGACTTCTGCCGGTCCGAAGCTTCCTTCAATCGAGCCTGAATCAACTTAACCTTGTCTTCGGTCTCAGCAACCAACTCGGGTCCCAACAACTGACGTTCACCTAACTTCGTCCAACACGTAGGTGAGCGACACTTCCTACCATACAACGCCTCATACGGTGCCATCTTGATGCTCGCTTGATAACTGTTGTTGTAGGAAAACTCGGCTAACAGTAGAAACTCCTCCCAACTACCTCTGAAATCCAAGACACAACCTCTCAGCATGTCCTCTAAGATCTGAATAACCCTTTCTGATTGACCGTCAGACTGCGGGTGAAAAGCCGTGCTGAAATCCAAACGAGTACCCAGAGCTTGATGCAATGCTTTCCAGAACCTTGACGTAAACCTGGGATCCCTATCCGAGATTATCGAAACTGGCACACCGTGCAACCTCACTATCTCTGACACATACAGCTTCGCTAGCTTCTGAAGTGAGTAGTCAACCCTCACCGGAATAAAGTGAGCTGATTTAGTCAGACGATCCACCACTACCCAAACTGAATCCTTCTTGCTTGGCGTAAGCGGTAACCCACTGACGAAATCCATGGTTATTCTTTCCCACTTCCACTGAGGAATCTTTACAGGCTGAAGCAAACCCGACGGCAACTGATGTTCAGCCTTGACCTGCTGACAAGTCAGACATTTCCCAACAAACTCTGTCACCTCTTTCTTCAAGCCAAGCCACCAAAACTGCTCTCTAAGATCCTTATACATCTTGCTACCTCTAGGATGCATAGCATAAGGACTGCTATGTGCGTCCTGAAGAATCTTCTGCCTCAGCTCAACATCTTTAGGCATACAAGCCCTACCCTGAAAACACAACACCTCATCACCAGACAAGCTATAACCCTCCAAACCACCATTCTGCACTTGCAACCTTCGCGCACTTAGAACCTCATCCTCTAACTGTTTCTCTCTTATTTGCTCAACCCAAGTAGGCTTAACCTGCAGCTCTGCCAAAATACTCCCGTCGTCATACAAACTTAAATGGGCAAACAACGCTCTTAAGTCCGAAACAACCTTACGACTCAACGCGTCTGCCACCACGTTAGCCTTACCCGGATGATACTCGATTGAACAGTCGTAATCTTTCAGCAATTCGACCCACCTACGCTGCCTCACATTCAAATCCTTCTGAGTCAGGAGATACTTCAGACTCTTATGATCCGTGTAGACTATCGATCTCTCTCCGTACAAGTAGTGCCTCCAAATCTTTAAGGCGAAGACTACAGCCGCTAGCTCCAAATCGTGCGTCGGATAGTTGACCTCGTGTGGCCTCAGCTGCCGAGAAGCGTAAGCCACAACCTTACCCTCTTGCATCAGCACACAACCCAAGCCCGTATGTGATGCATCGCAGTACACGGTGTATTCCTTACCAGCCTCAGGTTGAATTAAAACTGGAGCCTCAGTCAAAATCTTCTTTAACTTATCGAAGCTTTCCTGCTGTTTCTCAGTCCATACAAACGGAACCTCTTTCCTTAATAACTTAGTCATCGGCGCTGCTATCAACGAGAAACCCTCAACAAACCTTCGGTAGTATCCTGCCAAACCCAGAAAACTACGAATCTCCGCCACTGACCTAGGTGGTTTCCAATCCAAAACTGCCTCAATCTTACGAGGGTCTACCCGAATCCCCTCAGCCGACACTACATGACCCAAGAACGTCACTTCTCTAAGCCAGAACTCGCACTTACTAAACTTAGCATAGAGTTGCTTTTCCCTCAGAATCTGCAGCACCACCCTTAAATGCGCATCATGCTCTTCCTCTGTCCTTGAGTACACCAAGATGTCGTCTATGAAAACCACCACGAACCGATC
The DNA here is from genome assembly GCA_005393395.2 of Gossypium australe. Taxonomy (NCBI): domain Eukaryota; kingdom Viridiplantae; phylum Streptophyta; class Magnoliopsida; order Malvales; family Malvaceae; genus Gossypium; species Gossypium australe. The sequence continues at coordinate 32,142,165 of CM016616.1, read as the reverse complement.
CAGATACTGCTGAAACACCCTATTCATCATATCCATAAACGCTGCTGGTGCGTTAGTCAACCCGAATGGCATTACCAGGAATTCGTAGTGCCCATACCGAGTCCGAAACGCTGTTTTATGGATATCCGCCTCCTTAACTTTCAACTGGTGATACCCAGATCTCAAGTCGATCTTCGAAAATACCGCAGCACCCTTCAGCTGATCAAACAAGTCATCTATCCGTGGCAACGGATACTTGTTTTTAATCGTCAGCTTGTTCAACTGGCGGTAGTCTATACACATCCGCATCGTACCATCTTTCTTCTTAACAAAGAGTACCGGCGCACCCCACGGCGAAACACTTGGCCTGATAAAACCTCGATCCAATAACTCCTAGATCTGAGCCTTAAGCTCCACCAATTCCTTTGGTGCCATCCTATACGGAGCAATAGACACTGGCACAGTCCCGGGTAACAGATCAATCCCGAACTCTACCTCTCGATCTGGCGGCAAACTCGGAAGTTCCTCAGGAAACACATCAGCAAATTCTTTAACAGTACGAACCTTCTCTACAGCAGACTCTTTAGCCTCCAAAGCATACACATGAACCACATACGCTTCACAGCCCTTCCTGACCATCTTCTCCGCCTTCAGAGCAGATACCACATTTGATAAGTAATCTCTCCTATTACCTATCATAGCCACCTCATCACCCTCAACCGTCTTAAGAACCATGCGCTTGGCCGCGCAATCCAACCTCGCCTGGTACTTAACCAGCCAATCCATCCCAAGAATCAGATCGAACTCCCCAAACGGCAGTTCCATCAGATCAGCAGCAAATTCTACCCCTTGGAGTTCTAGAGGTACATCTCTAAACAGCTTATCTACCACTACAGAGTGACCTAAAGGACTAATCACAGTCATCTGCCTAGAAGATATCTCAGAGTCTAAGTCCATGGTCTCTACTATACTACTGGCAACATAAGAGTGCGTCGAACCCACATCAATTAAAGCAGTATAAGGAGTACCAAAAATCAAGAACGTACCGGTTATGACGTCCGGTGCCTCGCCCTCCTCTCGGCGCCTCGCAGCATATACCAATCCAGGCTGTCTGGCATCAGAACTACCCGCACCTCTGCCCGGTGCTCCACGGCCACGACCAGAACCATTACCACCTCTGCCATTACCACGGCCCCTCTGCGGTGGCGGTCCATTACCTCTGAACTGATTACGGCCCTGACTCTCCGACTGAATCCTGGCCATCCTACACGGACAGTCCCTTATGCGATGCTCCAGAGAACCACACTCGAAGCAACCTTTTCCACCAGTCCAGCAACCACCCCAATGAGATTTCCCACACTGATTACACTGCGGCGGTCTCTGCCTAGCAGCAACAAACCTAGCAGACTGATTCTGCCCACTCGGTCTAGCCCTCTTCTGCGGATTACCCGACGATCCAAAAGACCCAAAACTCCTCTTAAGCCTACTCCTGTCCATACTCTGCCTCACTGACTCCTTAATACCCTCGGCTACCTTAGCCTTCTCAACTAAGACAGCAAACTCGCGCTCCTGCTGTGGAGCAATCAGCAGCCTCAACTCGTCTCGCAGACCATCCTCGAAACGAACACACCTCTCATGCTCAGTGGCTACAATGCCCCTGGCATACCTACTCAGCTTCAGGAACTCAGCCTCGTACTCAGCAACAGATTTACTCCCCTGAACAAGCCTCAGAAATGCCTTCCTCTGGGAGTCAATATAACTAGCTCCGATGTATTTCTTTTGATAAGCAGCCCTAAAATAATCCCATGTCAAATCCTCTGCTGCCACACTGTCCCGAACCGTGAGCCACCACTGATATGACTCATCCCGGAGAAGCGATACAATACCCTTCAGCTTCTCTTCAGCCGTCAAGTCCAGATCATCCATAATCCGCTCAGTTGCCTCCAGCCAATATTCAGCAGTGCTAGGAGCAACACCCGATACACCTCGAAAGAATTCAGCCCCATTAGCCCGGAGTCGCTCAGGAACAGATTTCCTGACTCCTGCACCACCACCTACACCAGCTACTCTTTCCAACACTCGCAGCATCGCCTGTGACACCGCGTCGTCTCCAGTCTGGTCTTGGAACTCACCACCTCCAGCTGGTGGCGGAACCGGTATCTCATTTTCTGAACCCTGCCCAGATCCTACGGGCTCAGAAACCGTCATTCTACCCCTACCTCTACCACGAGTGTTACGACCACGTCCGCCTCGAGTGCTCATGTCTAATCTTTCTACGTATCTGATTAAAGAATTTTATGCATCAGTATTTATTCCACTTGTTTTTAAAAGCAAGTCTTATGAATATTAAAGAGGATTTGTTCTCGCGAGTTCACAAAATCCTATCAGTTTCAATCTCTAAAGTAGTATACTATTGCTAGTCATCAAATCATATCATATCCAATCAAATCACAAGTAATAGTACGGGGTACTTACCTGGGCGAACTGGTGCCGGAGACTCGGTGCCATGCCTTTCAAACCATATATTTAGACCAAGAACACTTAAAACATCCTTTTTGAAAACATTTTGGGCCTCAGGCCCACAGCCGAGCCTTTGAACTTGGCTCTGATACCACAAATGTAACACCCCAATCCCGGACAAGTCACCACGTCCGAATCTGGTATGCTACGGGGAAGTCGTTTTTGAAAAGTTAGATTTTCCGTTTAAAAGCTGAGTGAAAACACAGTGTGTTTGAAACAAATTTGAGTAGTCTTGTTTGAAAAACGGTTGATGTATTTGAAACCCGGAGATTTTGAAAACTTAGCCAGAATGTGTAGTTAAAACGAGTTTATACCATTTAAAACCTCATTAGTTTCTTAGTGATACATAAAACACTTTTAAACTTAGAAGAACTACAAGTTTGAATTGGAAACCAGTTGTATTTGTTTATCAAAAAGACTTAGTGTGATACCCGATGGTATAGTTTAAAAACCCAGTGCGTTATAGTTTTGAAATCATTATCTTTCCAAGTTTTAGTAAAATTTATTCCAAGTTACTTTGTTAAGGCATGTCAAAAATCAACTTAAAGCGTAAACAACATAAAACATAACTTTAAAGGCCTTTTACAAATCCAAATAAAACCCAATTAGAAGTAACTAAACTAAAGTACCCAAATAGTAGAGTCTGAGTAAAACTTTATTAAAGCATGGCATGTGCACCCCGAGTCCATCCCGGCTCCATGTCCGCGTTTACGAGTCACCTGAAATGTCAAAGGAGAGGGTGAGTCGAGTGACTCAGTGTGTAAATCCCGCTCCCAAGAAAACAACATGCTAACACACATCATACATAGCAACATAATTAATGCAACCCAATCCTAACCATCCATATCGCCTTTTCTACCCCGTGTGGTACCAAACCACTGGTGGTGCCAAACCACTGGTGACATATAGTCACAATGTGTTACCAAAACACTGGTGTCCCAAAGACACAATATCCGTCATTGTGGTACCAAACCACTGGTGTCCCAAAGACACAATGTGCTACCAAAGCACTGGTGACCGAAGTCACAAATCCAATGATGATGGGGCCAACCCATCGTGTGATACCAAATCACTAGCAGACGATCCCATATCTCAAGTGGGGCCAACCCACGGTGGTCAAACCACAGGGACAAGTCGCAATGAGGTGCCAAACCTCTGGTGTCCCAAAGACACAATGTGCTACCAAAGCACTGGTGACCGTAGTCACAAATCTGGTGATGGGGCCAACCCATCGTGTGATACCAAATCACTGGCGTCAATCCCGTATAATCATCCGTGGGGCCAACCCACTGTGGTACTGAGCCACTGGGACGAGACGCTGAGGTACCAAACCTCCGGAGGTGCCAAACCTCTAGTGACCCAAAGTCACAAAGTTGTGCTACCAAAGCACTGGTGCTCGTCAGCACAATATATCACTGCTCCCTCCTCTCGTATCACCCATCAACATACCATACTCATGTAATCATGCATATCATACAATCATGCATGTCATACAATCATGCATATCATACCAATATATCTAATCTCATATCCCATGTCACATATAACCACAACCATGGTATCATGTAAATCATCAGTAAATTTATAACCATAATGAGACTGACTTACCCGAGTCCAGAAACATACCCATTAGGGTATCATAACAGTCACCACTGTTTCATTAGTCATCACACAGGTTATCAATCATATTACTAAACAGAAGTGTGTTAGTTTACACACCTGGTAAATACGAGTCTAAAGATCCCAACGAATCGATCTAAGTCCCCCAATTGACTTGCTCCTAGAATCGGCCAAACATAGGAGTTAGTACACATAAACCATTCGGCCATAACCATTTAGACCAAGAAGGGTTTATCGAATAGCCCTTACCTTCTCCTGGTTTGGTTTCCTACCAAACCTGAACCACAATGGTTCTTCTTGACAAACGGCCACCTCCTAAAAGAAAACCATCAATACTTAGCAGTTTGACTAAATGAAAACTAAATGAATAGGCTAATAAAATGCCCTCTTACCACCACTTACCAAACACCCAAGATCGATCAACCAAACAAGATCACCCTTCACAAATATTCGGCCAAGAGAGAGAGCTATAGAAGGGAGAAAATATTCGGCCAACACCTTAAAAGAAAGAAAAGATAATTATCCTTAGATGAGATATTAAAACGAATGGTTAACCTCTTCAAAACCCCAAAACAACATAACAATTGAGAGATGAGGGGAATGACCATTCGGCCAAAAGCTTACCAACACCCAAAATTCGGCCAAAAGAGACTTCTAGGAGAGAAGAGATTCGGCCTAAGTGTCTATCACCTCCAATGTTCGGCTTGAGTGGAAGAGAAAGAAAAGAAGTGTGAGACAAAAGTTGGTTTCGGCAAAGACAATTGAGAAAAAGAGAAGTGAATGGAATGCAGGTAGTTTCGGGTTGTCAAAGAAAGAAAAAGAAGATGTGCTTTTAGTGCTTGAGTCTCGGCTAAAAAGAATGAAATAAAGATGGAGTGCTAGGTTCGGTTATCAAGGTTCAACAAGGAAGAAAATATGACAAGAAAAGACTTTTACTTTCGGCTTATTCAAGTGAAGAAAGAAGGAAAAATGCAATCCTGCATTCGGCTACACACCAACCAAATGAAGCAAAACAATTTCGGCAACTAGGGACTAGGTGTTTCGGTTTCAAGAGGTGAGAAAAAGGAAAAAATAAGAGAATTTTCTATGGAGAAAAATTGGTTCGTTTTTGACAAAAAGAGAACACTTTAGCCTATCAAAAAGTGACCGAAAAATGCACCAAAATGCAAAGGTGCATTCGGCCTCCCCCTAATCCCACACTATGCCGTCCACACCCCCAACACACACCCCCAACAAATCGGCCAAATCCCCCCATTCACTCCACTCCTCCCATTTCAAATGTGATGACCAAGTCCTCCTCCTAAACTTCCTCTCCACCCTCCATTTGAAAGTGTAGACTTGGTCCAAGGTAGTGTTCTAATTGCTCTCTACCTCTACCCCCATGCCGTCCAAAATAGGTGACAAAAAGGGGACTCTGCTGCTTGAACTCTGGACCTCCCTCACCTGAAGATGACGCCACACCCAGCTCCCAAGTGGCACATGCCTTGCCACTTTGCCAGCTCTTCCTTTGTGCTATGAAACCACAAATATAATACTTAAACCCCAGCTTCCTCAACTCCCTTCACCTAACACCCAAAAGCCAAAATTTACCCAATCACTCAAGCATACTCCTAGCCTACAATTAAGCCCCGAAAACATAGAAATAGCAACATAGCATACTAACAACATGCAGAACATGCCATGACAAAAATAGCCCCCTAACCCGGGATATTACAGGTACACCATAGGCCGCGTGTTCCCTAGTTATTCGGTGAATTTCGGGATTTAAGAATCTAAGGTAAGTCATATTTAACATTCGGCTAAGGTTTATTTGTTGTGAATAAATGTTAGAAATTGATCTAACATGTAGTTATAGGGATTTCGACAGAGGGATACAAGGATTTCGGGATTTGAGAATTTCAAGGTAAGTTTTAAGTATACTAATCCTACTAGGATTTGGATTTTGGCCGAATGGCTTTTTATTAAGGTAAAAAATGATTAATCAATTGTAGGAACTTGAGATCTAAGGCAGTAGATCAGATCTCGGGATCTCAAGGAATTTGTTAAGCGAATCAGGTGTGTACCCTACCCTAAGTTTTGATAGGTTCATGGCTATGTTTAAATTAAATGTATTATTAAGAATGTGTGTACTCCACACTATCTTTGTAATATGAATTATGGTTGCATATATTAAAATATATGTTAATAAAAATATGAGCATGGCTAAAGTACCGTGTTATGGTACTAAGTACTCAGGTACGTTTCCTACTTCTACTAGGAATATGAAATATGTTATTCATAACATGAGAATATGATAAGAATTTGAACTATGGTATATTATGCATATTAATGGGGCATTTGGTTGTATATTGAAAGGGGAAGTGAAAAGTGGTGATTTAATACCACAGTAATCTGAAAAGTGGTGACTTACGACCACAGTAATCTGAAAAGTGGTGATCTAAGACCACAGTAATCTGAAAAGTGGTTTCCTAAAACCACAGATGCGGAGCCTTAAGCCCGCAAATTGGTGTGTAGCGGAAGGAGGGTCGACTTAGTAGTCCCCACGGTGTTTTTGGCAGGTACGGGGGTGTGTAGCGGATGGACAATTAGGTTTGGGTTTGGGAATGCATCATAACTTGTATCTTATGTTTCGAATGTGTAACTATTGTATGCCTGATTCTATTATGATTTAGTGTCGTGTACACATTGAGTCTGTTTGACTCACCCCGTTGGGGAATATTTTTCAGGTGATGAGCAGTAATGGACCGGGTCGGCAGGAGCTTAAAGGTGGCCATGCACAGCAAGAAAATTATTTAAATTGGACATTTTATTTTATTTAAGTACTCTACAATTTTATTTTGGGTTTTTATTTGATGTAATAAGGCCATAAGGCCATAGTGGATTACTTTATTTTATTTTATTTATTATGTTTACGAATTTTTATAAATTAAAGTTTAAGCAAATACATTTTTAAAATAAACCTTAAATGTTTTGTCACTATAAATAAATGGATTTCAATGTTAGATAAATTGGTTTTCAGCACAACCCCAACCCAAACAATATTTTTTTAAAAATCACACAAGTTTTTCCTAAGTAACAAAAGAACTTTGAACCGGTTTACTTGAGGAACATACCAAATCTGGTCAAGGCTCGTGGGCCGGGTTTGGGGTGTTTCAATTTGGTATCAGAGCCCAGTTTTAAACTCTTGGCCTGTGGGCTAAGGCCCAAAACGTTTTCAAATCGAGCCCAAATGAGTTTCTTTGAAGATCAAGCAGGTTTTCTGGCATGGCACCTAAGTCTCCGACCCGCAGTCCACCAGGTAAGTACCCCTATCCTTTGGGTGATTTATATTGTGATTTGTAGAAGGGTAGAAATGGAATGGAACGTAGAATAGTATGATAGGTACTTGAACCCTAGGACTAGTTACCCCAACAAATTTCATAAGACTTTAAATGCCTAATTAAACAAACCTATGTCTAAGTCGCCGAGTTAGGGTGTGGCAACCATTGTGCGCATGTCTAGGATTGGTATTCGGTGGGAGCTTGGTATTTAAGCAGTCCGCGTGACTCACCTCCTCTCCACTCGAATCCTACCTGGTGCGTAGCTTCGGTTCACCCTAACCAAGAGGACTTATTCATGGGCTAAAACCCTAACTAAAACCCGAAAGAGATTTAGCCATATTTCCATAAAAACCCTAGTTTTAAAACCTCTTAAATTACCCTTTTGATTCATAAAAGCTATTCCATAAATTTTTTTTCTGAAATATTTCTTGATTTATGAAAATTACTTAAATACCCCTATTTGCAAAATTACTAAAATGCCCTTGGCTTATGAAATTTTCAAATACCCACAGTTCTTATCAAAGTTTCGTTACTTTATAAAATGTTCAAAAACCCTAATTTGCAAAATATCAAAATACCTTGATTTTGGAAAATTACAAAATTACCCCTAACTTACAAAATTACCAAAATGATCCTGATTTCCAAAAGTTTTGCAACACTATCGTTTTGGAAAAATAAAATTCTCAAAAAGAACTCTCAAAGTTTGGCAAAATTTGGAAATACCCCGGAAACAATAAACTTTACAAATTTACCCTGGTTTATTACCAAAATACCCCCGAGCTCTAAAATTACCGAAATACCCCCGGATTTCAAAATTTTCCAAAATACCCCGGGAATTTAAAAATTCCAAAATACTTTTTGACAAAATCACCAAGGAACTTTTTCTTTTGAAAAATTACGAAAATACCCCTATAGGACAAATTACGAAAATACCCTTGGGTAGTGGAAAAACAACAACAATGAAAACTACAACGTTTCTCTGAATGAACGGAAGTTCATAATTGATTGATGGATGTATGAATGTAAAGACTGTGTGCATGTATGAATACGAAAGAACCACTCCTAAAATTTTTCCATAAAAATTCTTCGCGAATAATCAGTGAAACAAGGACTAATTCATAAAACTTTTTACTCGGATTAAATCGCGACGTTAGAAATAAGTTCTAGGGGACGTGAACTTAGGGATTGTGCCAAGAAAGTATGATGGTTCTATTAAGATCAGAGTGCGCAGCGAAAGCATAGTGCGGTGAGAAGGATTGTACGGCTTAATAAGTAATTTCGAGGACGAAATTATTTTTAAGGAGGGTAGAACTGTAACATCCTAGATTAGGGGTTATGCGTTCGTGTGTAATTCATGAGATAGTGGGCTTAGTGGGTGTGTTGGATGTGTTCTGAGGAGTTCTAGGAACCCTAAGGTGTATGGAAATGTATGGAAAAGTATGGAAATGTATGGAAATGTATGGAAATGTATGGAAATGTATGGAAATGTGTGGAAATGTATGGAAATGTAAGGCAATGTATGGATATGTAAGGAAATGTAAGGAAATGCTTTGGAAACGTTAAGTTTAAAAGAGGAAAGTGAACATTTTTGGAAACTAGGGGACGTAAGGAAATGATGTGGAAATGATTCAAAAGAGGAAAGTGAACATTTCTGGAAACTTGGAAATGTAAGGAAATGTCAAGTTTAAAGAGCCGAACGAAAATTTTTGGAAACTTAGAAATGACTTAGAAATGTTGAGTTTTAAAGTTTAAAAGAGGAAATTAAGGCAAGGTGGCCTTAAAAGAAAAAGTTTGTGAAATTTGACGCACAAACAGGCTTGGAAAAGTGGCCTGGAGATGCCACTTAGGGCCTCTGGAAATGGCGCCACATGCAATGTGTTGGGCCTGGGTTCGAGTCACTTGGGAAGCAAATAAAAGGAGTTTTATTTTTGCTTCCAGAAGCAGAGGAGTGGACGGCAAGGCTTCTAGAAAAAGGGAGTTTTATTCCCTTTAAATTTCAGCAATTAATGGGATAAATAAGGGATTTAAATTGGATTATTTTATTTTATTTAAGTACTCTATAATTTTATTTTGGGTTTTTATTTGATGTAATAAGGCCATAAGGCCATAGTGGATTACTTTATTTTATTTTATTTATTATGTTTACGAATTTTTATAAATTAAAGTTTAAGCAAATACATTTTTAAAATAAACCTTAAATGTTTTGTCACTATAAATAAATGGATTTCCATGTTAGATAAATTGGTTTTCAGCACAAGCCCAACCAAAACAATATTTTTTAAAAAATCACACAAGTTTTTCCTAAGTAACAAAAGAACTTTGAACCGGTTTACTTGAGGAACATACCAAATCTGGTCAAGGCTCGTGGACCGGGTTTGGGGTGTTTCACTCATTACGCTCATTTTTAACAATCGTGATTCCAACTTTCTTCGGCACACACTGCACCGGACTTACCCACGAACTATCTGAAATAGGATAGATGATTCCTGCTTCTAACCATTTGATCACTTCCTTTCTCACATCTTCTTTCATAATAGGATTGAGCGTCCTTTGCCCATCAATTCGAGCTCTTTCACCTTCTTCTAAAATGATTTTATGCTTGCAAAAAGAAGGGCTTATACCTCAAATATCAACTATGGTCCAACCAATTACTTAAATTTCTTTAGAACAACAATTAGTTGCTCCTCTTGATCTTTCATTAGTTCCACTGAAATAATCACAGGGAAAGTAGAACAGTCACCTAAATAAACGTATTTCAAATGGGAAGGAAGTACTTTTTGTTCGAGTTTAGGTGGTTCTTCAATTGACAACTTGGGTTGCACAAATTCTCTGACTTCCAACTCCAACGGTTCAAACTGTATGGATTGAATAAAATTTCTCGAATTGGCTTCCATCAAAGCAATGTTTTCTTCACCTTCTTCATCCTCCAAAGGGTCAAGATCTAAGGCTTTCTCCAATGGATCTTCTTCAAAATTGCTTTCCATAGAAACCAAGGTTTCTATCTCTTCTATAACTGAACACTCCTCTACTAGATCGGGAAATTTCGTTGCTTTAAAAATGTTAAAGGTTACCTGATTGTCTTGAACTCACATGGTGAGTTCACCTTTCTGCACATCAATTAACGTTCTTCCCGTGGCTAAGAAAGGTCTCCCAAGGATGATTGGCACTTCCTTGTCTGCTGTAAAATCTAAGACAATGAAATCAATAGGAAAAATAAATTTATCGACTCTTACCAAAATATCCTCGACCTTTCCTTCAAGATATGCTAAAGATTGATTCACTAGCTGAAGCGTCAGAATTGTAGGTCTTACTTCACCTATCCCTAACATCTTGAAAATAGACTTAGGCATCAAGTTGATACTCGCTCCTATGTCACACAAAGCTTTACCCCAGTAAGATTCACCAATTTTACAGGGTATAGTAAAGCTTCCCGGGACTTTCAATTTCGGTGGCAATTTGTTCTGCAGGAATGCACTGCACTCCTTTTGTAACATCCGAGATTTAGGGTCTTGCATGTTATCTCGTATCTATGTGTTCTTGTGTGATGCATGACTGTTTGAGTGTGTCTAGGGGCTTTGGGAAACCTTGGGGTTAGGTAGGAGCCTTAGTGAAAATTTTTGGTTAAAGCTGTTAAGGGAAAGAGCTAGGGGAGCTAGGCTTTAAGGGATTAAAAGTAGTATTTAAGGACACAACAAGTGGGGTTGTGGAGTGGCAAGGAGACGCCATTTGGTGTGCAGGGGGTTACCTCAAGGGGAGTTCTAAGGGGGAGGAGGTTCGAGCAGCATGGGCAGCATTTTGGAGTTGTGTTTTGCGTCAAGAGGGGGAGGTAGTGGATTCGGTAAGGGCACTTGGAAGGTGGAAGTTTGAAGGGGTCAAACATTTTGAATAGGTGGTGGAGAGCTATTTGTGGAGTTTGAATGATTCAAACTCATTTGAATGGGTGATGTAGAGGGAGTTAAGGAGAAAAACATGGGGTGTGTTGGCCAGGTGAGTGTTGGCCGAATATGGGGTGTTAGGAGGTGGCATTTTCGGTCATGAGGGGGGGTGTGCCGAAAGTGTGGGTTTAGTAGCTTGAGTGTGTGCATTTTTGGAGTTTTTCTCTTCTTTAGTTTTCTTAGCCGAAAGTGTTAGTCAAAACTCTTTCTTTTGTTTTCTTTTCATATGACCAAAAGCCGAAAATAGAAGTGATCATTTGAGCATTTTGTGCATCTTTTTTTCTCTCTATTTTTCTCCTCTAAAGCCGAACCATATCTCTCTCACCTCCTTTCTTTTTCTTTTCATATTTGTGGCTTTAAACTCACTTCATCATCGAATTCGAATAACTCTTCTATACCTTGGCCGAATCTGTCAGAGCCTAATACCTCTTGGGTGGTGACTCTGTTTCGTTTGTTAATCTATAGAGGGGGTGTCGTCGTTCATCTCTTGCCAATTCTCTCAATCGGGTTAGTGGTAGTGGTAAGGGTTCGATATTCCTTTTTAATCCTTTTCTTTTCTTTCTTTGGTTGCTGAAACCAAAAGCCTAACTTTGGTTCTTGGGTGTGGCCGAATCTTTATAGGGCCTTAACTTTGTGTCTCTTATGTTTGAAGCTGGCGTTAGGGGTGTTAGTGATCTTTCGGGAATCGATCAATCAAGGTAAGAAGGTTATAACGTTCGGCCGAAGGCCACTTCTTTGTCCATAAGTGTGAGTTCGAATCTAATATGGGTTTGTATAGGGTTGTCGACGATCGTTTTAGCATAAGCGAATAGCATTCGAGATTCTGTCGATTTTGGTAAGGGTATTCTTTCTTCAAAGCATTCTTTTGGTTTCGTTATAATTTTGTTCAACATCTTAACTGGGTCTTCTAACCAAGATACTATTTGATGGATTCGAGTATCAGGCAAGGAACGAAAGGGGTTGGACATGTGGTCCCTACCCCTAAATTCAAGAAGCGGTCAGTTTCAGCGGTTCGAGATTGGCCACCGGACTGTGGACCAGAATCTGAAAGGGATAAGCAGATCGCTGTAGTTTCTTAGAGTAAGGATGTTAGGGAGATCGATAGCCTAATTCTTCAGGTTTTCAGGTGTGTAATTACTACACTGTTTCCTTAAGTTGTTTTAATTAAATATATTAATCCTATGTGGTTGCCGCAATAGTGGCTGTGGAGGTGTGTTACCCACATCGTGTAATTCAGTAAACCAGGTTAGTGTACTGCTTACATCAAAGTTGTGGATAAATGAATGCGGATGCATGTAAGCGTGTTGTGTATGTGTATATGGATGTGTTCATATTCTATTATATTGCCATTTCATCATATTATACTGCATATGCATGGGGTCGGGATATTTTGATTAAAGGGGAAGTGTATATTTATATGTGGGTGACTCTTTCACGATTAATGATGGCCTTGAGCCTCATTGTGGATTGATGATGACCTTGAGTCTCATCGTGGACATTTGTGATTAAATCACGTGGATCAGTGGCTAGACCACTATGTGGACTTTAAGCAGTGTGTCCGTCGGCATAGACTGCCAAAGAGGTGTGTAGCGGATGGAGGGTCGATTGTAGAAATCCCTAGGTGTGTATGAGGATTGATATACTGGTGGTGTGTAGCGGATGGATACTAGGCTGGGTGGGTTAACATATTGCATCATTATGCGTGGTATATTGATTTGATGTGGATTTGGGCCAAGCCCATTTGTGGATTTGTGTGGACTAATTGCACACTGAGTTTGGTGACTCACCTTGCTTTCCAAAACAATGCAGGTAATTCGTGACTCATTGGACCGGGCTGGAGCGTATTCGAGGTGGCCATGCAGAAGCTGTTTTCGTTAAATTTTCATATATTTTAAACTATTGGTTACTATTTGGGATATTATTATTATATAAATAAGGCCACTTTAAATATTTTGGGATTTTATGATTTTAAGTCGGATTTGCTATCAGATAATTCATTAAAAAGGGACTTAGAAATATTTACAACATGATAATCAAAATAAGGGTTTGAATATTCGGTTTACTAATAAACAAATTGTTTTCTCGAAATTCTTGCACCAATAACAATTTGAACCTTAAGCAATCCGGAAAAATTTATTCGTCGGCAAATTGCTATTTCTAAAACTACAAACCCCTTTTTAGCGGAATAATTGTTTTAAACTTAAAACTTATTTTCACCTTCAAAACAGAATTCTTTTCAACAGTTTTCCAGTAACATTTCGGATTCGGCCGTGGTGATTTGGGTCGGGTTTGGGGTGTTACACCTTTGGCAAGGCAACAGTCTCATACTCACTCAGTCATTTCTTCTTGGACAGTATATCCTTCATAAATTTCACATAATTCAGTATTTGTTCTAAAGCCTCCACCAATGGAATATTGATGAGTAATTGCTTTAGAACATCCAAAAACTTCTTGAATTGCATCTCCTATTTCTATTTGTGTTGCTGCAATCTTTGCGGATATGGAGGTGGAACTTTCAGTTGAACCGGACAACTTTTTTGAGTAGGTAAATTTGCATCTAAAGAAGATGTTAAAATATCTGAATTCACTAAGTCAGGGTTTACCTTGTCAGACTTTGCAGATTCTGATTCCTTTGGTGTAAAAATTTTAACAGTTGGTTGATTCTTCTCAACGGGCTTATCGTCGACATTAATCAATCGGGGTTTTAAAATTTTACCACTTCTCAATGTCACTGCCTTGATATGTTCTTTACCCAAATTTCTTGGATTCTCAATATTGCTCGTCAAGGTTCCTTCTGGTCTATTATGAAGCTTCGTAGCTAACTGACCCATTTGGTTTTCCAAATTTTTTAGTGTTGCTGCTTGGCTTTGGATCAAAGCGTCATTCTTTGCCATGTACGCTTTCAATAGGTTCTCCAAACTGTTTGATGCCTCAACTTGAGGTGGTTTTGGAGCTTGCTGATTAAACCCTTGAGATTGGTTTGGTCTTTGCTGCAACTTGTTATTTGGTCCATTTCCTTGGTTGCTCCAAGAAAAGTTAGGATGATTACGCCATGAAGGATTGTAGAAGTTGGAATGGAGTCCTTGTCCACTCCTATTTTGATATGGGTTCCCCACATAGTACAATGACTCGGAATTTGATGGGACCTTCCCTACAGTACACACAGGAAACTCCTTCAAATTGACTTGGTGGCTGAGTTGCAAAAGTTTTAGCACTATTAGCGGTAAACTGTTTTAACATAGAGGAAATAGATGATACCTGAGCTGACAACGAAGTGAGGGCGTCAACTTCATGAACTCCGGCTACACATCTTCCTGAAGCTGTTCGATTTGTTGGCCATTGATAGTTATTACTTGCGATCCTCTCGATGATCTCATACGCCTCATTGTAAGGCTTAGACAAAATTACACCATTCGCGGAAGCATCTACCTTCAATCTTGTATGTACATTAAGACCATTATAGAATGTCTGCAACTAGATACAATGAGGAATCCCATGATGAGGACAGTTACGAAGCAACTCATTGAATCGCTCCAAAGCCTCATACAAAGACTCGTCATCCAATTGTTGGAAAGTTGTGATCTCGTTCCTCAACTTAGCGTGTTTGCTAGGTGGGAAATACTTAACCAAAAATCTCTCTGCTAACCATGTAGATATGGAACTTGGTGGCAATGAATTGAGCCATGCTGGTGCTCGATCTCGCAGCGAGTACAAAAACAACTTCAACCTCAGCGCGTCTTCAGTCACACCAACTATCTTGAATGAATCACTCACCTCCATAAACAATCGAAGGTGGAGATGTGGATCTTCTGTGGGCATACCACTAAATTGGCTCACTGTTTGTAGCATTTGAAACATCACTAGTTTCAATTCAAATTGGGTTGCCTCAATATATGGCCTTTTAATTCCTGGGTTTAACTCATTGAAAAGTGGCACAGCATATTGTTTCATGCGTCGGTCCCTATCATTGGCAATGAGGATGAGATTTCGTACATGATCGGCTTCATTACCTTGGTCTTGATTCTAATTTCCAAGGTCCATCTCAACTTGTCTTTGAGCTGTTCGTTCACGTCTTCTTTGTCTGAAAGTTCGCTCAATTGTAGGGTCTACAAGGAGTAAATCGATAATTCGATATATGCTCATAAACACCTGAAAAGAAAATCACAAAAATTAAAAAGAATAAGTTAGTAATGTTAGAAATAAATCAAATTGAAAATAAATAATTTCACAAAAAAAATGACTATGGCAACGGTTGACAATCCCCGACAACGGCACCAAAAACTTGTAACATGTAGGTTTGTGCAACTGTACACAATCATTATCAAGTAATAAGTAAGTATCAAGTTATCGTCTCCACAGGGATTGAGTTTGCGCTAAGTCACTTAATTTGTAAAATTATATTAACAATTTGGTAAATAAAAACACAATATAGTCGAGAAGTGGTGATTAAAATATATTAAACTAAATGCAATGATCCTTAATGCAAATTATTCTAAGTATGCAAACTATATGAAATGAAATAGATTTTAGTAAAATTAAACACAATTTGTAACAATTATAACATAAAAAAAACTAAGACAATTACTTTAATTAAACTCAATTTATTATCAACATGCTTAATAACATTCAGAAAAACATACCATGGCAACTCATCTTTCATGAGTTTGGAAACCACATGAGGTCCTTTCGGAATCCTTTACTTAGTAAATATGCATTTTATTGATCCTTATTTATAAGGGTTTCTTAGCATTCGTGTGAGGTAACAGGGACGTGTCAGGTTTGAAACAGTTTAATCACACAAATCTAAAAGCTATGCAGATAACAGAGCTTGGTCAGAGTTGTTATGCAACCTACAATTTAATCGGGTCAGGATCTAAATTGAGCATGCACATTTGGATTATGTGTCCATTAGCCGTCGTCTGATTAGGATCGCTCAGCTAATTCAGATGCATTGCAATGAACGAAATATAGACTTGATTTTAATTAAAAACATGACCGATTGAGGCACAAACATTATAAGCATGAATCAAATAAATATTATTTAATCAAAGTAATCATCCTAGCTTAAATAAAACTAAGCTAACATTGTTGTAAACAAGAACAAAGAACACATAGCAAACATCTTTAGATTAAAGAAAAGAAAGATTAAACCCAATTCAGAGTGGTTGTCACCCAAGACTCTGACTGATGAGGCTCCTTCGTTCCTTTGCTTTGCTCCTTTGCTGATGGCTCTCCAAGGTGACCGACCAAGGGTTCTTATAGAGGCTTAATTGCTAAAATCTCCATGAATAGGTGATGTCAAGCGTGGGAATGAAAAAGGATAAGAGAATTTGGAGAGAAGAGAGAATGATGAATGATAAGAATGATTGAGGGATGATTGAGGGATGCTTGAGGGATGATGAATGAGGGAATGAAAGGATCTTATTTATAGGTAAGGAGAGGGGGATAGTTTCCTAAAAATAGTGGATGTTAACCTCTTTAAATTTCCTCAAATTGTGGCCGGCCATGCTTAGTGGATTTTGACTTCATTTTTGCTTAATTTTTAAGCAATTTTGGATGCCATACAACTCAGGACTGAGACTCGGTCAATCGTAAATCTTCAGGCAAATCTCTAATTTCTTCAGCACTGCAAGGACCTTGTGTAATTAAACCAAAGAATGGTTTAAATGGACATCCATGTGTAGCCGAATATTGGGTTGACTTGGTCTCTTATTTGGACGGTTTTGTAATCCAGCAAAGCTATCAAACCTGTCCAGAATAAATCAACAAGTTAGAGGACCAAAGAATAAAATTTATCCAATTTAATTAATTAATTAAAACCCAAATTATAAATGAAATATTTAAAAATGAATTAGTAAATATAATTTTATATTTTATTATTTAATTTAATCATGCATGGCCCACTTTATGTCTTAAAAAAAATATAATATATTCAAATTAATATAAAATAAGTCATTTATTGCATGAAAACTATATAATAAAGCATAAAATCACATTTTAATAATTTCTATGTCTTAATTTCATATTTTCACATATTTCATTAATTTATTAAATAATTACTTAGTTTTATTAACGAATTTAAGTAAAAAGGTGATAAATTACATAGGAAAAATCTTATATATTTTTCCTTTTACAGTACCCTTGAATTAGAATTGACGGATTATCAAATCGTACACCTTGAGTGTACTACTTGAGTATCCATCAGAATTTCAATGATTCAAGGGACACAACTCTTGACCTGGTATGAAAATTTTGTGATGAAATGATAATGACTTGAAAGAATATTGCATGCTGAGCTCATCTATGTTTACTTGATTGATATGAAGATTTTGGTGACTAACATGTTTGATTGAATACATGTGTTTAGGCAAATTTTGCTAATGGATGGAAAACATGATATTGTATGCTTAGATTTAATAATCAGGATTGGTAAGTTTAGTTTCAGTTATACGAACTTACTAAGCATGTAATGCTTACTCTGTTTTAATTTCCCTAGTTTATAGTGCTCGGAAGCTCGCGGAGGTTGGAGATCATTGGAGCATCGTCACACTATCAACTAGCTTATTTTGGGTATACTTATTATAACCATTTTGGTATAATGGCATGTATAGGAACTTGGCCAATAGTGGCTTGAAAATGATGTTTTGTAACCTAGCCATTGGAATGGCTAGTAATGTTTTATTTTGGTATGATTAAGTAGGCTATTATGAAATATTCATATGTGTTATGTTAAGTATATACGATCAAATGAAATTAAAGCCTAAGTTAATCCAAGGTAAGTTTATAAACACATATGCATGTAATGGCGTGCCATGATGAATGGTGGAATTTGTTTAAATTGAATGCTTGGAATGGTTGAATTGTACTTGGTATGTAACACCCCTAACCTGTAACCGTCACCGGTCTAGGGTTAAAGGCATTACCAGAAAAATCGGAACCTTTTACGGACATTTCATAATATAATTCAACGAATCAAATCAGAGTGCCCCTTAATTAGGTTTACGAGACCTTAAACATGCTTTAGAAAGGGGCTGGGACTAAACCGAACACATACGAAAATTTTCAAAAATTTAAAAATTTTTCTAAGTTACAGAGGTCACACGCCTGTGTGGGCAGGCCGTGTGCCTCACACAGCCTCAGACACGATCGTGTGTCTAAGCCGTGGCAAAACAAGGCATACATACTGACTTGTCCACACGGTCGTGAACACGTCCGTGTGCCTCACCCGTGGTCACTACTGACTTGCACCACATGGCCAGTCACATGCCTGTGTGTCCAGCCCCTGGTCGAGTCTGACTTATTTTGAAATACAACCACGAGGGACACGGTTGAGCCACACGCTCGTGCGCTCAACCGTGTAGGCAATTATAGGCCACTTGCAAGGCCAAAATGCCACCCACACTTTGGTTCATCCTTACAAGCACATACAAGCATCATTCCAACACTCATAACAACCAAAAACATACCAAATTGACCATCTATCTTACTCATTCAAGAACAATTCATCACAACATCTTATATGCCAATTAACCCAACTAAATCACAAGTAAATCCAAGCATGACTCATCCACAACTTACCACAATAATAAGACACCTTCTCATCATTGATTGATAAACCGTAATGGTAACATATTATAAGCCCACATTTAGCATGCTTTTGGATGATTCATCCCTTGAATTATGTAATTTGGTGCTTTTAATCCTTTAATTTCATGTTTTATACTCAGAAGAGCACCGGAGGATGAAAAGAATGAGAAACGGACCCAAAACGGAGTAAATGGACCATATCACAAAATCAACACGGCCTGGGCCCAAGACCACACGGCTGTGCCTCATTAATAGACTCAACACAGCCTGGCCACGATTCACACGGGCGTGTGCCATGGGTGTGTCCCTGACATGAGAAATAAGAGTTTCGGTCGGATTAGGGCACTTAGAGGCAAAGAAACGTATTCCAAGAGCCTATATAAACACCCTAGAGGCCAACCTTCAGGGGGCACCCAGCAAGGCCAAAGTGCCGAGCCAGAGGGATCAGAATTGAGGAATTTACTTGAAGAGAGACAGTTGATTCATCTCAAGAAGCCGGAGTCATACTCAAGATGGAGGATCTCTCTTCAATTCCTTCAGGGAGCTTTAGTGTTTTTCTTATGTTTTGTTTTATCTTTTCTTTTGAGATGTATTCTTTTATGATTATGAACTAAACCCTCAGATAACTGAGAGGGATGAAGCCTAAGATGAATCTTGTTATCGTTTGCTGAACTATATGATAAATACTTGATTTGTTCTTAATTCTTGTTTTGATATTTCTAAGATATTAATTCAAGTGTGATGTGCTTAGGTGGAGGAGCAAAAGTCCCTGCCTAAGAGTAGACCTAGTATAATTAAGCGGAGTTGATTGCACGCCTAGACATAGGGTGACGAGATTTTGCCGGATTAGGGTGAAACCTAATATGGGAGTCTATAAATCGAATTAATGCAATTCTAGGGGTTTTAATTAGAAAATGATTTCAATTAATCAACCTAGGGTTAGATGTTAGTAGCCTCGACGGAGGTATTAATATAACTTAGAGAATCCTACGGACCAAGTCAAGTGAATAAATCATCTGGTTCAGAGTTAGATAACAAGTAAAAATGTTTGGAAAAAGAAAGGATATTGGGAGGCCTTGAAAGCTTTTTCATTAGCCAAATCTCTATCTACGGGGAGTTCAAAAAGTTTTTCCCAAAGTTTTTTCCCAAATTCATTCTCTTTGTCTTTTCATCTTTAGCTTAGTTGTTAGTTAATTTTAGATTAGATAAAAATTCTTTTAATTCTTAGGCTAGATAATAAAAAGAAAGTTAGTATTAGTAGTTCAGGTTCCTTTGGGTTCGACAATTCGGTCTTGGCACGAAGCTATACTACTGTTCGATAGGTGCACTTGCCTCAAGTCGTTGTCACAGTTAGTTTCTAGGCTCGATCATTCTTTTTATAAATTTTTAAGACCCTGACACACGATCAAGTTTTTGGCGCCGTTGTCGAGGAACCAGAATATTAAGAAAGCTCAATTTTTATTACTTTAGCCAATTTTTATTTTCTTCAATTTCTTACTTTGTTTTTTTTTTTATTTTTGTTAATTTTTGTTCTTTTACTCCTTTCAGGTATCTCTAGTTTATGACTAGAAGGAACCCGACAGGACCCCTGAGTTACGACAGTGATATTGAAGGTACTGTTCCCAGAAATCGTAGAGAAATAAGGCGGAGCTTAAACTACATAGAAGAAGAGCAAGAAGTCGAAGCTAATACCACCGAAGAGATGTCTGAGAATAATCTGCCACCTTCATAGATGGCCGAACATCATGCTCCTCGAACTATGTATGATTATGCTAAACCTAATTTAATAGGAACTGAGTCAAGTATTGTTAGGCCTATTATTGCTGCAAATAATTTTTAACTGAAACCTAACAGTATACAGATGATACACCAGTTTGTTCAGTTTGATGGTTTACAGGATGAGGATCCTAACACATACTTAGCGAATTTTCTAGAGTTCTATGATACCTTCAAAATAAATGGCGTTTCTAATGATGCCATCCGTCTTTGGTTATTTCCCTTTTCTTTGAGAAATAAAGCCAAACAGTGGTTTCATTCTCTTCCACGAGGATCAATCACTACATGGGATCAGATGACCGAAAAATTTTTATTGAAATATTTTCCATCGGCTAAAACGGCCAAGTTAAGGAATGCTATCTCTTCTTTTGTGCTGATGGATTTAGAGACACTTTATGATGTATGAGAGAGATACAAAGATTTGTTGAGGAGGTGCCCACACCACAGATTACCTTTGTGGCTACAGGTCCAAACTTTCTACAACGGTGTGAACCCTTCAACAAGACAATTAATCGATTCAGCCGCCGGTGGAACCCTGAACAACAAAACTCCTGAAGCAGCCTACGAGTTTATAGAGGAGATGTCATTGAATAACTATCAGTGGCAAGTTACAAGGACAAGGCTAGCAAAAGCAGCCAGAGTTTTCAACCTCGACGTAGTAACCATGCTATCAAATCAGGTAGAGACGCTAAATAAAAAGATTGATGGTTTGTGTTCCTCGCAGGTACATCCAGTTATGCAATGTGAGACAAGTGGAGGCGTGGCGAATCTTGAGCACCTACCCTACGGACAGGGAATGGAGAACGAACAAATGAACTATATGGGTAACAATTTCCGATCTCAAAATAACCCTTAGAGTAATACTTATAATCCAGGTTGGAGGAACCACCCCAATTTTTCATGGGGTGGTCAAGGAAATCAAAGACAACAACCACCCCAAAACTTCCAACAACAGCCCTACCCATAGGAAAAGAAGCCGAACCTTGAGGAGATGCTGACAAAATTCATAGCAGTGTCAGAAACACATTTCCAGAATACCGAGACAACACTTAAAAATCAACAATCATTGATTCAAGGGATCGAAAACCAGTTAGGGTATCTTGCTAAGCTGATCTCTGAAAGACCACAAAGAAGCCTACCAAGCAACACCGAGACTAACCCAAGGGAGCAAATTCAAGCCATAATAGCTCAAGATAGTGAAGGGTTAGACGAGCCCAATTTCAGGCAAGAGAATTCGGTAGAAAAAGGTAAGGTTGAGGTAAGTAATAAAAAGCCAAAACCTGTAAACAAAGAATACCAACCTCGCATACCATATCCTAAAGCAATAAAGAGAGACGATACAGAGAAATAGTTCGGTAAGTTTCTTAAACTTTGAAAGAAATTACATATTAACTTACCGTTTCTTGAGGCTCTTTTGCAGATGCAAGATTCAAGAAATTTTTTAAAAGAGCTTTTAACAAACAAGCAAAAGTTAGACGAGGAATCGCATCTCGAGTTAAACGCAGTGTGCTCAGCGATGCTACAAAATAAACTACCACAGAAAATAAAAGATCCAGGGAGTTTTACAATTCCATGTTTAATTGGTAGGTTATCTATTGATAATGCTTTAGCTGATTTAGGGGCAAGCATCAATGTCATGCCTTATAAAATGTTTAAACAACTAGGTCTAGGGAAACCCAAACAAACTGGGATGAGCATTCAATTAGCTGATAAAACTGTTAGAACTCCTAGGGGTATAACTGAAGATGTACTCGTAAAAATTGATAAATTTGTATTCCCAGTAGACTTTGTCGTTTTAGACATGGATGAGGACAACACAATCCCCTTAATTTTAGGAAGACCATTTTTAGCAACTGCCAGGACTAAAATTGATGTCAACGTAGGTGAACCCATACTCTGTGTAGGTGACGAGGCAGTCACTCTTCAAGCTCTAGATTCGGCTAGGACATCAAATAACCAAGGTGAGAACGTAAATTCTATTCATAACTATTCGGTTAAACCTTCTTTTTAAGGAGCACCATAAAAGAACACAACTGAACACGATCCTAGACCCTGTGCCAACAAAGAAATAATTTAGGAGGAACGAAGGTTTCAGATCGATGAACTAGACGAATGGAAGACGCATTTCAAGGAAAAACTAGGGATATACGAAGCAAAATCAAAGCCACTTTATGGGACAGAAAAATTCAAAATCGGAGATCTGGTATTGTTAGATAAAGTAGACCCACGAATATCTCCTCTTGATCCTAATACAAACAAAGAAATCCCTTTTAAGGTAATAAATGTTTTTCTATACGGAACAGTCGAGGTAAGTAATCTTATATTCGACACTTTCAAAATAAATGCTACTTGACTTGAACTATATGCTGTTAGTAAGACAGATAGCATGAGAGAGGATGTTCAGCTCTTCAAACCAACATAAATATGCGAATGAGAGGTAAGTCTAGCTTAAGACTATAAACGAGCGCTTCTCGGGAGGCAACCCGAACACTAACTCTATTAACTTTTACATTCCTTTATTTTTATTTTTATTTCTACTTCAGCATCTAATTATAAGCTAACCAAAAGTTCAAATTTTCATGCCACATGGCCTTGCACACGGCCGTAGCCGTGGCCTTGTGGACACCACGAATCTCCATACTGACAGGGCAGAGATTGTACGAGTCAGAACGAATCATATCTTCGAGTCACGGACTCCAACTACCACACCACGGCTGTGCGATATGGCCGTGGCCGACACTGTTAGATCATACACGGGCGTGGCAACCTGCACACAGGCATGGGAGAAACGACCAAAGCATAACACGGCCGTGCGATACGGCCGTGTGACTCGACACACCCACGGTACACGGGCGTGGGGATGTACCAAACATCGAAACTCTATTTAACCCACCCCTCCCTCTTTTCACCTACCCCATTCTTCAAATCTTCCCCCTTCCATACTTTTCTTCTTTAGCCCTTATCTAAACTCTTGATCTCCACAACAGCCATGTCGAAGACGCGGAAGGATTCAAGCACAGTCTCTCTGTGGGAGACCAATCTACATAAGTTCATGCCGGCCGCCTCATCCACTCGACAAGCCAAGGGTCTTTGAGGCCATTTAACTTTTATTTTTATTTTCTCATTTTCTTTATTTTCCTTATCTTTACTTCTCTTCTACTAAATTTAGTTTATCTTATTTTAGTTTCTTGGTTTTAGGTTCTAAAGGCTGCTAGGGAATCACACCTCGACCACAACCACCACCCCACCATAGCTTTAGAAATCACACCCACCTCGCGAACCATCCAACAATAAGGACTTTTCAGTCCATTCATCTTTTCTTTTAGTTTTATTTCAATTTTTACCCTATTTCTCTTTATCTTTCTTGTCTTTAAATTCATAATTAGTTTATTTTAAATGTGTCTTAATATTTCCTAGCTATTTCTTCACGAGCCTCCCAATTTTGGCATCTAGCGCAGAGCTCGGTAGCAGCCACCACACATCGGGACTCCTAACTCAAGGAAACCATCCCAATTCAGGAAGTTTCACCTCTCACTTTCTCTTAAATTTCATATATATCTTTGTACATTAAGGGCAATGTACATCTTAAGTGTGGGGGGTGAATATTTATTTCGAGAAAGTGCCTAACTTTCTGCATTATTCTCAAATCCCTGAATGATATATTATCTTTAAGAAATTTTCTCACATTATTATGAGAATGAAATTTCCTGTGAGTCATGATTTTTATTGATATGTTTTGGATTAAGTCATTGATAATTGTGCAGTGATGATTTAAACTTTAGGAGCCTAGAGAATCAAGCATGATAAGTCTATTTTCAAAAATTAAAATTCTGTTAGGTTGTCTACCTGAATCTAATTATTACCTTGAAGTTTGAAATTTACGAGGTTGACATCAAATACCCATAATTTTTGTGAGATTTTGAGCCTTTTAGAGCATACATTCTTTCATGCTCACTTTTTGATTATGAGTGTGTCAACATTGATCTGTTATTCTAGAACTTGCTTCGATTATACATGTCGAGACCACACCTTTGTTTTGATATACAGAGATGATAAAGGCACCTAGGTTTTAACCCACTTACTCCACTAGAAGCCTACCTTCATAATTAACCCCTAGTGAACCCCTTTTGATCCTAATAACCCTTTTTATTGACTTACCCACTAATATTAACCTAAAACCCATTCTGTATTTGTTATCATCTTTCCTTGACTCCCTTTTTGTCGAGATTTGATTTTGAACAGTTTCCTAACTAGGTTCTATATTTCAGTTGTTAAAATTCTTTCTTATTATTGTATTGATTTGTTCTTAAAAAAAATTTTGAAGTATATTCATTAGTTCTATGATCAAATGAGCTTATACATGTAAATTCCAAACCTTGAAAAAGAAGCTCATATTATTAGTTTTCAATTGATGTAATTATTCATGATTAGTTCATTTTTCTAGTTAGGTAAATTGTCAATTCAATCTCGATTTTAACCCTCTAATTCAACCTTTATCCACACCTTTAACCCAAGCCCCATTATAACCCTTTTTAAAGACCTTATGATTTGTATATCATCTGAATTTACAGTGGTGGAGATTTGATTTTCAGGCAAGCCTATGGGATTAACTTTTCATGTTTGACTGCTGAGTGCTTAATTCTGAACCTTAAACACTTTGAGTGATTTGAGTGAATCTCTTGTGAGGATGTCAACTCTTGTCAATTTCGAATCAGAGGTAATTATTTAGGTAAAGGGAAACACCTATGTTTTCGTGCTATAAATGTATGACTTTGATTGTTTGAATCTTTAGGAACCTTTGAGTTAAATTATCAATGTATGAATTATCTTTGAATTATGATGAAACATTATTGATGAATATTATGAATCGAGGAAGCTTAAGTGTGGGGGTAATCGATAAACTGTAATAGTGACATATTTTAAGCCTACATTTAGCATGCTTTTGGATTATTTATCCCTTGATTTATGTAATTTGGTGCTTTTAATCATTTAATTTCATCTTTTAATTTGGTACTTATCATATAATCATTTATAAGCATAGCAAATCAAATTCATTAACACATCTTCATTTCAAACACATAAATTTCTCTTTGGCTCATTCGATTAGCCATTGCTTACCATCATATCATATCTCAAGCATATCTTTCACTCATATCACAAAACATACATATATCACAATTTATTCATTGCATCTATGCACATATTTACTCACCTTTCATGCTTATACAAAGCATATACATCAAACGTACCTGAAACGATTATACATTTCACATCGCCCTTAGTTTCTCGGAATTGCCCGTTGAACCATTTGAAATCAAATAGGATACTCAGAATGCTCAGAATAGTCGTACAATGCCAACGTCCTAGACGTGGTCTTACATGTAACCAAATATCGATGCCACTATCCCAGACAGGGTCTTACACGAATCAAATACGATGCCAATGTCCCAGACATGGTCTTACACGTAAATCTGAAATCGATGCCAACGTCCCAGACGTGGTCTTACACGATATCACATATCGGAAGCCTATGTCATGACATATGTAATCCTATCTATTCCTAGGTTCATTGATGTGTCTCTAACTAACTATGCTCACAATTAAGGTAAGCGCACCTATCGTTTGATAGTACAGCTATGGTAAGACCGGTAATATCGTATCCACATGGACCAAGAGTATTAGTAATTACTATCTTACTATTATCTAGCCTAAAAATTGGAGTGATTTCTTTTTAAACTAAAACTATCTAAAAGCACGACAGAGAATGAATTGGAAAATACTTTTTAGACAACTTTATGAGAGAGGCAATACCCAAGGAAGAATTCACCTAGACTTCACTTATTACTTTTGATTCATACGATTTATTCACTTGACTTAATCTGTAGAAATCCTTGATTTATGTTAATATCTCTTTCGAGACTAAAAACAACTGACTCTAGGTTGATTAATTGAAATCTCTTTCTAATTAAAACCCCTATTGTCGCATTAACTCGATCTATGGATTCCCTTATTAGATTTGACTCTAATCCGGCAGATTTATGTCACCCTATTTCTAGGGTTGCAATCAACTTCGCTTAATTATGTTGATCTACTCTTAAACAGGGACTTTTGCTCCTCTAAATAAGCACATTCGACTTGAATCTGAATTATCAAAACAAGAATAAGAACTCACAATTAAGAATAAGAACAAGTATTTATCTTATAAATCAAATAGTAATAAGATCCGTCTTAGGTTTCAATCCCTTAGGTATTTAAGGGATTTAGTTCATAATGATAGAGGGAAACATCTTAGAATAAGGAAAACTACAAAACATAAGAAAACCCAAAAACTTCAAGAGAAATTAATAGGAGATCTGCAGTCTTGATGGATATTCTTCTTCCAAGCTACTCCTGATGGCTATCTTCGAGTATTTTCTGCTTTCTACTCTTCGTGTCCTCTTAGGCCATCCTCTAGGGTGTTTATATAGGCTTTGGGACGCCTTTCTTGGCCCACAAGTAGCCTTTTGCAAATAGAATTAGACTTGGGATCGGCTGGGACACGCCCGTGTGACACGCCCGTCTTCGATAGCCTTAGGCCGTGCTTGATTCTGTTTGTCCCACACGGTCGTGTTTGATAACTTAGGCCGTGCTCGATTCTGCTCGTAATACACTACCGCGTGGTCTGCCCGTGTGTGATAGTCCAAGCCGTGTTGGTTTCCGAGGTAAGCCTATTTTGTCCCTTTTTGGCTCGTTTCTCATTCTTTTCGACTCCCTAAGCTTTCCTGAGTGTAAAACATGAAATTAACGGATTAGGAGCATCGAATTCATTGAATCTAGTGAAAATTCATCCAAAAATATGCCAAGCATGGGGTAAAAATATGTACAAATTATGGTTTATCATTCGTACGGGACTTCGCGGAAATTGATACATTGTTGATACTTCTTCGGATTTCATGTATATACCATCTTGTACACATTCATCACAATTAAATTTCATATGAACATACATAAATCAATACAAATACATTTATTTGTATATAGACTTACCTCATACGGGAAGAACGGAAACAAACGGCTATTCAATTACTTTCGACTTTCCTCGATATAAAACCGTTTTCTTCGGTTCTTGATCTATACACATTCAAATTTAATCCATTTATTCACCAAATCATTCAATTCAATCCAAAAACACATATTTAGGGCAATTTACTAATTAGCCCTCACTTTTCACATTTTAACATTTTAGTCCCTATTTCACAAAATCACAAAATACACAAAATTTCATATTACCCATGCTTGGCCGAATATTCATGTAGTTCATGAGTCCATAAATTTTAGTTATTTCACATTTTAGTCCCTCAAAATATTATTTTCTCAATTTAGTCCAAATTACACAAATTCATCAAAAGTCCAAAGACAAACTATGTTAATCAAACACATATATTTCATATTTCATCCTCAAACATCACAAAGCTCATGAATTCATCAATGGCACTTTTCAAAATCGTCATCAATTTACAAAATTAAGGCATAGGTTTGAAAGAACACGAAGCAACGATTACAAAAACGTAGAAATTATCAAAAACTGAACAAATTACATACCTTAATTTTGCTTGAACCTAGCCGAAAATCACAAAGCTTCAAACATTCTTTTTCTTTTCTAATTTCGGTGGATGAGCACTTAAAATGGCTATTATTTTAAGCCTTTGTTTTATTATAACATATAGTATTAATCAAATTACATATTTAACCTTTTAATATTAACATTAAAATTCCACTATCTATGTACATTAATGTCCATCCATAAATCAAATGGTCCAATTGCATTATAAGGACCTCATATTTAATAAGCCATGTCAAATAGATATCTTTTCATAAAGCATGCAAATTTTGCATCTTTCACAATTAAGTCCTTATGTCAAATTAAGCACACAAAAGGACAAATTAATTCACGGAACTTTAACACATGCTTAATCACATCAGTAGACACAAAGAATAATATTAAATTATTTTTTTGACTCAAATTTGTGGTCCCAAAACCACTATTCCGACTAGAGTCTAAACCGGACCGTTACATGGTATGTTTTAGTGCAGGTAAATGGTAAATTTGGGTGATAAATGAGGCTAGGAAATGACTTTATTTTGTCCATAGGGTAGACACACGGGCGTGTGCCTAGGCCATGTGTGACACAAGCCCAGCCACATGGGCATGTGGTCCAGTCGTGTGTCCCCTATATCTTAAAAATGAAAAACAGAATGCTCAGAATTAAGCACATAGGCAGAGACACGGGCGTGTGTCTCAGCTGTGTAATTGACATGGCCTTCAACACGGGCGTGTTACATGGCTGTGTGAAAACTGCACCTAATTTTGAAAATAAAAATTAGCCACACGGTCCATATGACTTCAATTTCTTCATGCCTTAGAAGTCAGAGTGTTACATAGCTTAAGGACACGGGCGTGTCCCTAGACCACACAGGCATGTGGGCACTATACGTAAGAAAATTTTGGAATTTCACGAAAAATTCCCTGAGATCTCGATTTAGTCCCGATTCGTTTCTAATGCTCGTATTAGGGCTCGAGGGCCCATTTAAGGGACGTTATGTATAATCTCGATGAATGAATAGTGATTAACATGAAATATCTGTAAATCTTTCGAAAATTTTTGGTAATGCTCCGTAACCCTATTCTGGCGACGGATACGGGTTAGGGGTGTTACAACCTATGTATTTATGTAGTGGACGATGGTGAGGGCTTAAAATGTTTTAAATGTTATAAATTTTAATAAATAGTTTATAATATAAAAAAATTATTAATAATAGAACATAGTGGGGAAATGAAATGAAATGAAAATAAATTTTCATTATTCTTCATGCAAGCCGACTATTTAAGGGAGAAGATTGAACTTTCAACATTAAGACTAAAATTGTTGCAAGCTTCAATTGGTTAGTAGATTTTAGTTCTTTTTACTTTAATTTTATGTTTTTGGAAATACAATAGTATGAACTAGCATACCCATGTTGAAATTTGTAGAATGATTGTAGTTAATAAAAATTACTATAGTAGAAAATCTAAGTTCTTAATATTATTTTGGTAGATTTTTAAAGTTGGACGGAATGTGAGATGATTTGTAAAGTCAGTTCATGAAATTGTACATTGAGGACTAAATTATATAAAAAAAATTAAAAATATGGGGGTTAAAATTTTTAATTATGTGAAGTATAAGGACTGTTTTGGAAGTTGTTCTTTGTGTTGGAAATTTTGGGTTGAAATACTAAGTTTTGTGAGCAATTAAAATATTTTGTACCATGAGTTTTTTTAGTATTAACTTTTAAGGAACTAAATGCTATAAATTAAATTAGCATGGTGTTAAGTTATAAAATTCAAGAATGTAGGAATTGTTAATAAATTATATGTATATTTGGTTAGCTATGGACATTAGATGAAGATGTGATTAAGTTAATTTTGATGTTAATGACAAAATTGTGTAATTGCCAATTGTTAAGGGTTAAATGTATAAATATGATTTAAGGGTAATTGATTGAATTGAAATAAAAATTATGGTATTCAAATGGAGTAATTGAATTAAATTGTTAAACTTAGATCAAGAGAAGAATAGATCGACTATTAACTGTAGAAAGGAAAAGGTCACCGAGTAGCTATCTTCGATTAATAGCATCTGTCGTATTTTGGTAAGTTCGCGGTCATAGAACTAGAACGTAATTTATTTAATTTAATTAGATAATTGTTAATTATTTTTGAATTATGTTCTTAGTTATGTAATTGGATAATTTCTATTGAATGGATATTTATAAGATTATATAATTATATATATGAAATGTGGCATTATGGAATTAATCAATGTATGATTAGTAGTTAATTGAGGTGAATATGATATTGAATTATGTAATGTGATATTATGAATTTGCAAAGGTGTAATTGATATTTTTTGTTATCCGAATAGCATTGGGCACAATTATTTGTCGATTATTTGACTAGTGCATGGCACAACTATTGTTGGTTATCCGATTAGCGGTGGGCACAAAACTCTATTACGGTTAATACGTCGAGCACTGGGTGATAATAACAGGTTGGTTAATATTGAAAATGTTTGTATGCTTCCTTGATGATATTTAGTAAATGAAAGATGGCTTGAATTTGCATATGAAATGTCAAGAGGACTGATTGTGCACTATGTGGTAAAAACCAATACAAATATATTAGATATGAGAATTGATGGAGTATTAAAATCTTATGTAGCTATCTAAATTAATCTATAGTTTATCATTCCTTTGTGTACAGGTTATGTACTTATTTCGATTACTGACTCGATATCTAACATCAATCCTGAACTCAATGTTGGTGATATATTTCTTTTTGTATGTCTTGGCATGTACCTAGGATAATGATGTTTGAGTAATGGTCTTTTGATATATGGTTATTTGCATAGAATGTCGTATTAACTTTTTAGTTATGTTATTTCTTAAAACAAAAGCTTGTAAATGGTTATGAACTTGACTCTTTTGAATGTGTATAAATGTTGATGTGAATTGGTAAATGTTTTGTATATGGCTATTTGGTTGAAGTTGGATTGAGTATGAATGAGTGGATTATGTCATATGTTCTTAACATTGTTATGAAATGTTAAACTTTGTTTGAGGTTACTTTGAATAGCATATTGGTTAGGCACATAAATTGCAGGAAATTGACTTGTTTCGCTTGTTTGGGAAGTGTTTTCGGTTATGTTTATATCGATGTTTATGCTTGGTTTGTTACCTAAGATTGGTGTGACTTATGCCTTCTTTAGGAAGCAAATTTGGGTACACACGGCCGGAGACACGGGTTGTCATATGGTCGTGTGACGCACACAGCCTACCCACACGGTCGTGTGTCATAATGATTTTAGGTACAGGGTACACACGGTCTGGCACACAACCTATGATACGGCCGTGTGTATCAAAATAGTTTTGAACTCAGTCAGGCACACGGCCTGCGATACGGTCGTGTGATCTTAAGTCGAATATACACACGGGCTGAGACACGGCTGTGTGTCAGGACTTCGAATGTTCGCACGATCTGGGCTGTGACACATGGTTTGGTCACTCGGCTTTGTGCCCCCTATTTTCAGAATCTTTAACTTTTTCCTAACTTTTTCATTTTGTTCCGAATTGAACCTAGAATGTTTCCAATCTATTTTTAGGGTCCCATAAACCCAATTTAAGGCCCGAAAATGAATGTTTAATGTGAATGGATTGTGATTTGATAGTTTGTAAATTCAATTGAATATTTGTTTTGTAAGAAGTTTTAAATGTTAGAAAAGTTATCGTAATACCTCATGACCTTAATTCAGTGACGCAGGCGATTTAGGAGTGTTACACATGCAGACGTGAAAAAGGAGAAATTTTGGAAAAACAAGCCACAGAGAATTTTGAAAATCATTTTGTACAAAGAAAATTAGGTCCAAGACTTCAATGTCGGTTGTCATAGAAAAGTTACTAAAGTAAACACTAGAGATTTATTACTGTAGACATAGAACTAAATTATCTAGTATTTATATTATCTTTGAAACTGTGAGGTAGGAAATTGAAACTGACTGAAGGTAGCTAATGATTATTTTTCAGAAACTGTAGGTCAATTTTAAGACCATATGACACTTAATGAACAACCGTAGAATGAGGAACCATGGGGCTCAGTGTCGAGCTGCCAGGTTGAGTCATTTACTTTTCAAGGAATTGTACCGAACCTTGAGATGAATGACATCGTGATTAGGCCTACTTCTGAAGGTAAAAACTAGGAGGTTGGGGATGATGCAGTGTCCCAAGAGATATTAGGAGTCTTAGAAAAGGTTTTCAAGATTATGGTTGAAAGGATTAATATGGAGGGAAAGAGTAAACGTATAGAGTGCAAGAGAAAATGAAAGGTTAAAGTTAGAAAAAGGAAAGAGTTTGCTTCCACTGGTCAAATCCGCGACCTTTAAAGTGGGCTAGAGGAGCCAGACCACAACGAAAGGTTGTAATAGTTATTATTGGAGAAACTATTAGATCAACTAAGGTTTTGATTTGTAGATATTGTGGTAAGCGTAATCCAATTGAGTTTTTTTTTTTTTTAAAAATTGGGAATTAAGGGAGATGAATCTATTAATAATGTTTTTGTAATTAGATCTGCAAGATATACGTTGGGAATTTAAGGAGACGCATTTTTGGAATTGTGTTGGAATCAAAGTTGCACAGTGAAAGCTTGGTGGCCTGGTTTTAAGGAAAAGGTGAAACATATTTTGTGACTAAGAAAATTTCGAGGACAAAATTTCTTTAAGGAGGGAAGAATTGTAACGTCCCAAAAATCAAGGGTTAGTAGAATCAGGTTTGGAAATCAAGAGAGAGTGGTCATGCCTTATTTTTTGAGATTATCTATGTGTTTTTAGGAATACATGAGGTATTGGTTTGTTAGATAAGTGTTAGTGAAATGTTCCTTAAAACTCAAGTTCAAATCCCTTCTTTCTCACCATTGTTATTACTTTGATAATTTTGCCTCAAACCTTAGCATGTGACACACCTTGTTTTTAAAATAAATATTGCAAAATTATTTCAAAAATAATGAAATAGATTAGTGGTTAATTGATAAATTTAAAAGCATGAAAATTAAATTGAGGTCCCAAGTTTGAATCCTTTTCCATACAAAAATAACTTCTTCTTCTTTTTTTTTTTTAACAAAATCCCTTGTTTTTAATGTGTGTGCCATCCATACCCTTGTAACCCTAGGTATAAATGTTTTACACAAAATAATCAACCTTTATTCTATTTTTACTCACCCTAGCCATTTCTCCCCTTTCCTCTCCTCATTGATCTTTAATTTTTTTCTTTCTTCTTCCATTGTTGCCGTCGCCTACACTTAGTTTTACCATCTCTTTCTTTTTTTTTCTGTCTCAAGATTTTTTAACATCTTCTCCACCATATTTTTGGTATTTTTCCCCATTAAAATCAGCCCCAAATCTGAAATCTTAAACTCCAAGATTGATCCCAAACATTGTCAAGAAAGTGTCATTGTCGTTTCTCTCAACTAGCTTGTGATCTCTTTTTCTTCAATTTGTTGATTAATCTTGTCAATTTAGACCTAAATTTCTAGATCTGAAATTTAGGGAAATTTTAAATATTTTAAAGGGATTTTTCAAAATTTTTAATGGAACTTTAAATCATTTTTAAATTAGCCCTGAATTTGGCCACCGCGGGTGGTGGTGCGTGCGCCTATGTGCAAGAATGGGGTTGTTTTGTTTCTTGGTTCTTGCCCATCTTTTCCCAGCCTTAATTTGAGTTCTTGAATCCTCCTAATAAAATTTTAATCACATTTTAATTACAAAAAGACGTTATTGATCAATTAGCCATTTGGATCTCACAATTTGAAAAGTGTAAGTGCGATTAATTGTAAACTAGTTTGTTGTTTTGACAAAGTTGTTGGAAAAGGTTGTAATGCCCTGAATTTGGGCCTAGTAGAATTGTGACTATTGGGCTTTGGGCTTTGGGTCTCAGAAAATTTTTAAGTGAGTGAGAAAATGACAATTGGCATGTGGGCTTTGAGGGTTAATGAATTTGGAGTGTCTAGGGGTGTTGGAGATGTCTTGGGATCAAGTAAGGGTATAGTAAAAATTTTGGTTTAAGCCCCAAGGGAACTGTGACTTCAGTTAGTAGGCCTTTTAAATAAATGAAGAAGAAAAATGACACAAAAGAGCTTATGGTGTAGTGGCAAAGTGGCGCCACTTAGGGAGCAGGGACGTGGCCTCATTAGCAGGCAAGGGAGTCCAAGGTTCGAGTAGTGGCATGGAATTTTGTTGGAGTGTTTATTTTGTAGATTGGACGGCCAGAGTTTGTGTTGGATTTGAACTCTTGCATTGGAGAGTTTGAATTGGTCTTGTGAGATGGTTGTGGAGGAAATTTAAGATGAGATTGAGGAGTTATCAGGGAGAAAAGTTAGGAGCTGAGAAGTGTGAAGAGTTGGTGGCGAATGGGACTTTGGGGTGACGAATTCCTTTGAGAGGTTCCTTGGGTTTTCCATTACTTTTCTTTTCTCCCCCCTCATTCTGTTTCTTCCGTTGCCAAATTCTTCCATTGCCGGAAAACCATCATTGCTTTTTGCCGAAATCCCTATTGGTGTTGCGTTCTTCTTCTTTCTCTGAAAGTCGAATACTCCCTTATAATCGAATAGCCCTATCTTTTTGCCAATTCCTTGTTGTTTTTCCTCCATCA
Organism: Gossypium australe; assembly: GCA_005393395.2. Taxonomy (NCBI): domain Eukaryota; kingdom Viridiplantae; phylum Streptophyta; class Magnoliopsida; order Malvales; family Malvaceae; genus Gossypium; species Gossypium australe. The sequence goes on along the minus strand of CM016616.1, from coordinate 32,107,214 downwards.
AAAATCGGTTGCTGTTATCTACTCTTAATCATGTTTTAAAAGTTGGATCTCGTTCAGTAGCTATCTAGGCCGCAGGATCAAAGGTTGGATTCGGTAAGTACTTAGTCAACCTCCTTTAGTGTGTTTAGGTAAAAGCTAGAGGGCTATCTAACTCTTTCTTGTCGTTAACCCTGTATTAACAAGGGTAGGGTTCAGAGATCGCAAGCGTGGTAAGGATCGCTAGCAAGTGGTAAGTGTACTCATCTCAATTGTGGATTAGTAAGTGGTCGAATGTAAGTATAGCTTAAAGAGGTGACTTGTGTGGAATATGAGTCACTTGATTGTTGATAGTATATGTGTGGGTGCAGATCTAGGGGATATTTGTGAATAGTAGCTAAGGAAGGGCTACTAGAACTGGTGGCACACGGTAAGGTTATGGTAAGACTTCGGTTTTTGGCTAAATATTGTGGTTAAGTGTGTGATTGATTGGAGATTGGTATTGGTTGTAGGTTCAAGGCTGGGGATAGTGTATCATGTCACATTAACTAGGTGTGTACATACACTTCACACATGACAAATCGGCCAGAGCTGATATCCCAAAAAAACTGGAATGCCGAAAAGCCGAAAAGCCAAAAGGTTGGCACCGGCAACCACACGAGTGTGCGAACATTCGTGTCGGAACACTGATATGATTACCGGGGCCAAGAGAGAAATCTCATGGTCTCGGGCCACAATTTGTCCGATTGCGCCAGACGGGGCTAAATGGGCTTGTCGAGCACGTGGGCCCAAATCGGTAAGAGTTGATATGTGAAATTAAATGATGGATTGATATGGATGGTTGTATGATTTGATTATGATCGGGCCTAATGGGCTAGATAAACATGATTGGGCTTAATGGGCTACATGGACATGTTTGGGCTTAGTGGGCCTTATGGGATTTTAGAAATGCATGCTAGGGTTTTAATGGACTCTAGGCCTAGTTCTGATAAATTCTTAAATAGCATAAAAATTAATTTAATAATCAAATATGTCTATGGACAAGTCACTAGGTTAGAATGTGGCAATGGACATATGCATGTCTAGGATTGGATCTAGGGAGAGCTTTGTACTTAAGCGGTCCTAGTGACCCACCTCCTATTCTGTAGGATCCTACCTGGTGCATAGTGTTTGTTCACTTTAGCCGCAAGGACTTGTTGATGGGCCAAAGTTCATAACTAAAACCCGAGATGAAAGAAATTATGAAAATACCCCTGTATGGTATAATTACGAAAATACCCCTGTAGGGTAGATTTACAAAAATACCCCTGGGTAATGAAATGACTAAACTACCCCTAGGTGCTTAATGTGTGAAAATGTGTATGTTGCATTCATGAGATATATGTTGCACTTGGGTGGGTTTGAGGATACGGAGGAAGATATGTGAGGATCGCATAGTCGCTTGACAACCGTGGATCCACCGGTGGCTTTAAGCCCATTATATGCTTAGCAGCCTTGCTGCAACGTTTGAGTAGTGCCACTGTTGATGCTACCTTTTGGAGTGTAGGGATGGGTGGGTTGATATTTATATCCCCATAGGAGTGTAGGGTTGGAAGGGAAATGGAGTGCAGGGTTGGATTTGGGATGGGAGCATTGCATTCATGTGATACTGATGTGATATGAGGTCATTGTGGGCTAAGGCCCAAGACCATCGATTTTGATAGGGCTTAGGCCCAATGTGATAATTTCATGTTGGTTGGATTACCAAGGGTCGTACACACTGAGTTTCGAAACTCACACCCTTTTTTAATGTTTCAGGTGACTCTCAGTAGACGGCTCGACGTGGAAGAGGACTCGGAGGTGGCCACACTGCAAGCTACTTAGAAGTTTTTAATTAGTATTGAATGACTTTATTTTAATTACTTTATTTTCATTGGGATGTAATAAGGCCTTGTATCTCCAATTTGACTTTACAGTTGGGTTTTATTATTGTTTCAATTGCCTAATTATTAAACTTAAATAAATTTCTAAAGTTTAACATGGTTTTCGAAATAACTATAACATATGGACTTTTTTTAAAACATGGGCTTTCATCATAACTTAAAAAGTTGCAAGGATTTCTAAATCTTAAACTTAAGTTTTTAACTATGAAAATTTCCTACTGAACATAAATTTAACTAAACAAAGTCGTTCTAGAATTATCCTTTTGATGTGACATCACCGGATTCGGCCATAACGTCTGGGCGGGGTCTGGGGGTGTTACAAAGGTTATGGATTGATTAAATGAGGGATTTTAGTCAATATTAGGTACTGATTTTCTAGTATGTAATTGTGTTAGGTGCTAACCGGAACACTCCAAATCAACTGTAAAGCCAAAAAACATTCGCGCACACAATTCGCAAAAAAATAGTGTAAGAAATCTAACTAGTTTGGATTTATAAAATTATAGTAATTTTGATGATTGGTTGGAACCCATAAGTGGGTGTTTTAAGGCTGGTTAAGAGATGAATTGATGGAATTTATACTGATTTTTGAATTAGGTTCGTTCTAAGGTTTATTAAGGAAAATTGGAAGATTTGCTAGTTGTGGCATTTGTGGCATTTTGTCGAACAACATTTTTGGAGTTCAACATTCCTTGATTATTCTAACTGAAATTTGGATGTTTCTTCCACCCTGTATTGTAGGTGTTGGGTTATTGTTCCAGTTGAAATCACCCATGTAATACACAGAGGATGGGTTTGATGGGCATTTATCAAAAACATGATCTTCCCTATAATAAACACATCATAGCTCGGCTATTTTCATCTCCTGAATTGTAGTTGGTCTCTTTATTGTTTTGATCATACTAGCTAAAGATGATACCTAAGCCGTTAATGAAGAGATTGCATCAAGCTTCATTATGCCAGCAACTCTTCTGCCAATCCCCACTCTTGTAGTAGGGTAGTGATAATCATTGTTGGCAATCCGTTCCAAAATCTCATACGCTTCATTATCTGATTTATCCAACAAAGTACCATTGGCTGATGCATCAACTACCATCCTTGTATCCGCGTTTAATCTATTATAAAACATTTCCATCTATGTCTAATGTTGGAAACCATGGATCAGATATTTCCTAAATAATTCCTTGAATCGCTCCCAAGCTTCATACAATGTCTCATCCTCTGATTACCGAAAAAATGTGATATCATTACTTAACTTGGCATTCATATTTGGAGAATTGTACCATAGTAAAAACCTTTGACAAAGATCATTCCAAGATGCCACCGTCCTTGACAGAAAAGCGTTCAACCATGCTTTGGCACAATCTCTTAATGAATATGGAAATAGTTTAAGTCGTAGGGCGTCTTCAAGAACGCCTTGTGCCTGAATGAGTCACATACTTCTAAGAATAGTCTTAAGTGTAGTTGTGGATCTTTGGTAGGCAATCCAATGAACTGTCTTACCATTTGCAGTATCTGAAACATTACCTTTTTCAACTACTGAGCTTGAATGTGTGGCCTTACTACTCTTGGATTTAAATCATCCAAAATTGGCACAATAGGCTCTTGAATGCGTCTGTCTCTATAATCCATCACACGAGGGATATGGAAATTAATATCTCGACCATTCGGATGTAATGGATCTTCCCTACCTGGATCATTTTCAATCCTAGCCATATCTTGCAATTCTTGTCTTCTCAAAGTTCTCTTGATCTTTGGGTTAAAAGGATACTCTTCGTTAGCAGGAATGCCTCTACTCAAGCACTAACATCAAACCTGTAGAAATTAAAAAAAAAACAAATTTAAATAGAACTAATGGAATTATATAAGAAAGTAACAAAACCAAATTTCACAAAATTGTTGATCCCCAGCAACAACACCAAAAACTTGTCGCGTGTGAATATAATATGAAAATGTGCAAGTGTACACATCAAACCAAGTAATAAAGTAATAAGTAAGATTGTCTCCTCAGGGATCAGATAAGATAATTCAGTTAAGCTATTACTATAAACTATATGAATTAGGCTATGGAAAAACAGAATAACAATTTGTAGAGGAATAAAAACATATACAATATTAAAATACAATAACTAACTTAAAATGCTGTGGAAAGATACAGAGACAAAGTTGAGAGGATCTACGCTGTTGAATGGGAAGGTTTGGATTACTAAGATTCTTTCCTCATAACACAATAATGCCATGGCAAAATCTTAACCAATCTATTATTCAGATTAAATCTAAGGTAGTTTGCTTCTTTTGAGAGTCAGACATCAAGCTACCCAACTTAAGGCTTTGTATGTCTACAATTCTTCAGAAGGATACCCTGCACTATTTCTTCCTTTCTCTGTACAAAACGCAGATCTATGTCTAGAGTGCTACGAGTATTCTGTCAAATACTCTCTTGTATCATTCGATCACTATCCAACCTTTCTAACCTTTTTAGAATTAAATCAAGTTTATGAATATACCATACATTCATCTATGTCTAGAGACTACATGCATACATTTTAAAATAGCGCAAATTGAATGAAATGGTAAATCTAATCAGAATAATGCCCTGGTCATTAAAGGAACTAAAGATTCATCTAGTAATCCCAACCCGATGAGATTAGCTCATGAGTTGGAAATTAAAATCCAAAATGGAAGTATCATTCAACAACATATTTCCACAGTTAAAATTCACAGAAAACAATTAAGATAATGAAGGAGAACTTCAGGAAGCTTTCGCCAATCCAGCCCTCAACTCCAGTACTACAATATTTTAGGAAGCCCGTGTGAGAAATAATATACCTGAATGTCAACGATGTGGAAGACGGCATCCTGGTGAATGTAGAATGAATGACCAGGCTTGTTTTAGATGTGGCTCACAAGATCATTTCATTCGAGATTATCCCGAAATAGAAAAGAAAGATAAATTCCAAAATGCAAGACCGAACAATACAGTTAATAGAGGCAGGCCACCTAGAAATGCGGGGAATGTGACTAGTATTAGAGGAACGACTAATGACTTCGCTGTGAGATCTGAGGCCAAAACACCTGCTAGAGCTTATGCTATTCACACTCGCGAAGATGCGTCGTCACCCAATGTTATTACCTGTACATTTTCTCTTTATGACACTAATGTAATTGCTTTGATTGATCCTGGATCGACTCATTCGTATATATGTATGAATTTGGTGTCTAGTAAGAGTTTTCTTGTTGAGTCTACTGAGTTTGTGATTAAAGTATCAAACCCCTTAGGAAAGTATGTTTTAGTTGAAAAAGTTTGTAAGAACTGTCCTTTGATGATTCAGGGTTACTGTTTTCCAGCAAATTTGATGATTTTATTGTTTGATGAGTTTGATGTAATCCTGGGTATGGATTGGTTGACGTTGCATGATGCTGTTGTGAATTGTAGACGAAAGATTATTGAATTGAAATGTCAGAATAGTGAAATTCTTCAAATTGAACCAGATGAGTCGAGTGGGTTACCGGTTGTGATTTTATCGATGTCAGGTTAGAGATATGTGAGAAAAGGTTGTGACACTTACCTAGCTTATGTTTTGGATATAAAAGTATCTAAATCTAAGAATGAACCAGTGTCAGTTGTCTGTGAATATTCAGATGTGTTTCCAGAAGAATTACTGGGGTTACCACCGATCAGAGAGGTTGAATTTCCTATTGAATTAGTGCTGGGAACATCACTAATATCGATAGCTCCGTATAGAATGGCTCCAATAGAGTTGAAAGAGTTGAAAGCTCAGTTGCAAGAGTTAACAGATAGAGGTTTTACACGACCTAGTTTTTCACCCTGGGGTGCACCAATGTTATTCGTAAAGAAGAAAGACAGATCAATGAGAATGTGTATTGACTATCATAACCTCAATAAGGTTACGATAAAGAACAAGTATCTATTGCCGCGAATAGATGATTTTTTTGATTAGTTGAAAGGGGCAACAGTGTTTTCAAAGATTGATTTGAGATCAGGCTATTATCAGTTGCGAGTTAAAGATTCATATATGCTGAAATTTGCGTTCAGAATAAGGTACAGACATTATGAATTTCTTGTTATGCCTTTCGGATTGACTAATGCTCCAGCAGTTTTTATGGATTTGATGAATCAAATTTTAGACTATATTTAGACAAATTCGTTGTTGTATTCATTGACGACATTCTGGTCTATTCTTGAGATGAGTCTGAGCATGCCTAGCATTTGAGCATTGTGCTTCAAACCTTGAGAGATAAGCAACTATTTGCTAAATTCAGTAAATGTGAGTTTTGGCCCCGAGAGGTTGGATTTTTGAGACACATTGTTTCAGCAGAAGGTATACGAGTTGATCCGAGTAAGATTTTTGCAGTTGGAGATTGGAAACCATCAAGAAATATATCTAAAGTCAGAAGCTATTTACGGTTAGCTGGTTACTATCAATGTTTTGTTAAAGGATTCTCGATGATTGCTACACTAATGACTAGATTGCTACAGAAAGATGTGTAGTTCGAGTGGTCAGAGAAATGTCAACAGAGTTTTAATCAGTTGAAAACATTGTTAACTGAGGCACCAGTGTTGGTTCAACCTGAGTCGGGTAAAGAGTTTGTACTTTTCAGCGATGCGTCTTTGAACGGTTTGGGTTGTGTTTTGATGCAAGAAGGAAATAGCTTATGCCTCCAGACAGTTAAAGTCGTATGAAAAGAATTATGCGACGCATGATTTAGAGTTGGCCGCTATTTTTTCGCATTAAAATTTAGCTACATCATTTGTACGGAGAAAAGTGTCACATCTTTACCGATCACAGAAGCTTGAAATATACAAATGAAACAGAAAGATCTGAATTTGCATCAACGAAGGTGGCTCGAGTTGCTAAAAGCTTATGAGTTAGTGATTGATTATCAACCGGGTAAAGCGAACGTAGTTGCGGATGCTTTGAGTAGAAAATCTTTATTTGCTTTGAGAGTGATGAATACTTAGTTAACCTTATTTGATTATGGTTCGATTCTAGCAGAGTTGAAAGCTAAATCGGTTTTTTCAGCAAATTTGTGAAGCTCAGAAGTTTGATAACGAATTACAAGCTAAAAGATTGCAATGTGAGTCAACTAGTGATCCAGACTTTCAGATCGGATCTGAAAATTGTTTAATGTTTCGAGGCAGAATTTGCGTACCAAAAAATTCTGAACTCATTCAGAAAATTTTACATGAAGCACATAGTGGTTGTTTATCTGTTCACCCAGGGAGTACCAAAATGTACAACAATTTAAAACAATTGTATTGGTGGTCAGGTATGAAACGAGACATTTCAGAGTTTGTGTCGAGATGTTTGGTTTGCCAGCAAGTTAAAGCTAAACATCAAGTGCCTTCGGATTACTACAGCCTGTGATGATACTAGAATGTAAATGGGATAGAGTTACGATGGATTTTGTATTGGGATTACCCCTGTCTCCGAAGAAGAAAGATGCTATTTGGGTTGTCGTTGATCGACTGACGAAATCTGGACATTTCATTTCGATACGTACTGATTATTCGCTTATGTCACGGTTTTGGAAGAAATTGCAAGAAGCTCTGGGTACGAGGTTGAATTTTAGTATAGCAAACACCCACAAACTGACGGTCAGTCTGAGAGAGTAATACAAATTCTCGAAGATATGCTTCGTTGTTGTGTTTTAGAATTTGAAGGTAACTAGGAGAAATATTTGTTGTTGGTTGAATTTGCGTATAACAACAGTTTTCAATCGAGCATAAAGATGGCACCATATGAAGCGTTGTATGGTCAAAAATGCCGAACTCCATTATATTGGACCGAGTTGAGTGAGAAAAAGATTCACGGGGTTGATTTGATCCGAGAGACTGAAGATAAAGTGAAAGTAATTCATGATAGTTTGAAAGAAGCTTCAGATCGACAGAAGTTGAGTTCGTGAAAAGACGTTGAATTTCAAATCAACAACAAAGTATTTCTGAAAGTATCTCCGTGGAAGAAAATTCTTCGATTTGTTGCAAAGGCAAATTGAGTCCGCGTTTCATCGGACCGTATGAGATTATCGAAAGAATAGGACCAGTAGCATATCGGCTAGCTTTACCATCAGAGTTAGAAAAGATCCACAATGTGTTTCATGTGTCAATGTTGAGTTGTTATAGATCAGATCCATCACACGTAATTTCTCTGGCAGAGATTGAGATTCAACCTGACATGACCTACAACGAAGAACTGATCCAAATTTTAGCTCGAGAGGTTAAACAGTTGAGAAATAAAAGCATAGCTTTAGTGAAAGTACTTTGGCAATGGCACGGTATCGAAGAAGCTACATGGGAGTCTGAGAAAGCTATGAGAAAACAATACCCTAACCTCTTTTTGTTAAGATTTTCAGGGACGAAAATCCCTAAGGGGGAGAGAGTTGTAACAGCCTGTTTTTAGTCAAATCAAAACAGTGGTTTTGGGACCACAAATCTGAAGTCAAAATAATTATTTTATTATTATTTTAATATTTACAGCATGATAGTATGATTGTGTGAAAGTTTCGTTAAAGAATTTTATCATTTGACTAGTCAATTTGATGAAAAGGACTAAATAGCGTAAAGTGAAAAAGTTGTGTTATATAAGCTAAAGGTGTCAAATAGCTATAGAACTTTAAAGTGGAGGTCCTTATGTGGAAAATAGACCATTAATTAATTAGTGGATGTTAATGGCTTGGCATTAATGAAATTTTAAATTAGTATTAAGGTTAATTGTGGTATTTGTTAAATAAGGTTAATAAAACATAATAAAACAAAATTCCCATTCATTGTCATCTTCTACCACCGATTTTAGAAAAATAAAAAAGCCATTGATAGAGCTTGAACATTTGATTACCCTAGTGTATATAATTAGGTATGTATTTTGTTCCGTTTTTAATGATTTCTATGTTTTTAATATCGTTGTAGCTTGGTCTAGCTAGCCCTGTAACACCCTTCACCTGTATTCAATGCTGGAATAGGGTTACGGAGCATTACCAAACTTACAACACTTTAAAACACACTTTTCATATAAAATTTATCATTTCAGATACAACTCAATCACAACCAATGATAGTGTCCCTTAAACGAGCGTACGAGGCTTTAAACATGCATTAGAAATGGTTCGGGACTAAACCGATAACTCGAGAAATTTTTGTGAGACTTCAAAAATTTTGCTTCAAACAGGGACACGCGCCTGTGTGACCAGGCCGTGTGTCGTACACGACCACCTAACACGTCCGTGTCATAGGCCGTGTGAAAATAGGGGTACATACTAACTTGGGTCACACGGCCAACCACACGCCCGTATGTCTTGCCCGTGTGCCCTTCGAAGTGGCCATACACGCCCGTGTACCAGGTTGTGTGTTAGGCCGTGCCAAACCCATAAGGTATACTAACTTATGCAACACGGCCAAGTTACACGCCCGTATGTTAGGCTGTGTGCCAATTAGGGGGTATACTGAATTGTGCCACATGGCCGATCACACGCCCGTGTGGGAGACCGTGTGGATCATACTAACTTCATTTCAATTTTAACACCAGGGGACACATGCCGTGTATCATGACCGTGTGCCACACACGGCTGAGACACACGCCTTTGTCTCTGCCCGTGTGGACAAAAATAGGCTTTTTACCAAACCAATATGCCATCCAAAATCTCATGTACTTAAACAACCCTAATGGCACCAATTCATAGCACAATAGAACATCTATTCTAGCCACTTTCAATACAATATCATACCATTTCAAATATTAATAACCAACATGCTTATATCCCAAGTTTAATTCAACCAAAACCTACTCAAATACATATACCAATCAACTAGTTTAACCATTACCTAACATACCTCAGTTTTGTACCAATTCACAAGCAAGGTACCAATTCCACAAACTTCATAATATGGTCATTCACATATCCATCCAAGAACTCAAATATCAACATATATGCACATATAAGCACATAACCAAATTCACCAAATCAAGCCAAATATCATGGCTATATTTACAAACCAAAACATATACATTTACAATGCCAATTCATTTGGCCAACATCATTACCAAAACATAACCAACATGACTCAATAACCTATACATGTCATATACTTAAAACATAGTTTCAAAAGTACTAAAAAGACAGTGGATAGTATGGTGAAGTCTCCAACGATCCCCGAATCTGAGCTAGCTTTGAAATCACTATAAAACATGGAAAAACAATAAAGTAAGCTATATAGCTTAGTAAGCTTGTATGTTAACAATGAGAAACTATCATCATTCATTAATCATTCATATAATGGAAAACAATGCACAACAATTCTATTAAATCTCAAGCTATCAAATGATCATTCATATACTTACCAAGGAACTCATCAATTTCATAGTTTTCAATACTCAATTCATTTCCGTATGTACATTTACTATCTCCTACCAATCTCATAATCAACCACATTCTTCTTTTACCTGTTAAACCATTCAGAATAGAAGTCAGATACTCAAGGTATCACTCGATAAGTACCTATACCATGGTCCGAAGCCAAATCAAGGTAACTTATCTGAAATTCTGATATCATGACCCGAAGCCAAATTAGTCGATATGCATGGCCTGAAGCCAAATTAGTTTATCTTGCACACATAGTGCTAAATCATGGCCTGAAGCTAACTCAAGTATACCTAATGACATGTCACTAGCATCCTAAACTATTCCTAAGGTTCAATTAGGTTTCCAATTGTCGAATCTTCATCGAATCATTTATGAACTCGTACGTAATCACATAAACACAATTCATGCTATACCGAAGCATATAAAATACATTTGAAATGAATTTATAACATACAAACTTGCCTCGGATGTTAAAACGACAAATCTAGTCGATTAGTCGATAACTTTCGTTTTCCCGATCTAGATCTGAATTCCGCTTTTCTTGATCTAAATATATTCAAAATTAACTTATTTAATCATCTATTCATACAATTTAGTTCAAATCACACTTTAAAACACATTTACACTTTTGCCCCACATATTTCACATTTTTACAATTTAGTCCTTATTACACAAAATCACAAATTCATGAATTTCAAGACTAACGCATGCTAGTCAAATTACCATAATGCCATTAGCAACCTATAATTTTCATTTATTTCAAAATTTAACCATTAACTTTACACATTTCTCACTTAACAAAACTTGTATATCTATTAACAAACATTCATAATCTATCAAGAAATTTCAAAAATGCATGCTTATTCATCAATGGCATCATTCAAAATCTTTAACAGTTTTGCAAATTAGTCCCTGTGCTAGCTAGTACTAGCTGCAACGATCCCAAAAACATAGAAATCAATAAAAATGGGATGAAAAATCATACCAATGCAAGGTAAATAGCTTGGTCGAATGCCCTAGCATGCTTCCATAGTTTTCTCCTTTCAATTTCAGTGAAAGAGATGATGAAGATGATAAAAAAATGGTTTTGTTTTATTAATTAACTTAAATTAACCAATTTACTAAATTAACCTTAGTTAATAAACTTTAAAATCACATATTACATGTCCATAAAAGTCCACTAACACCAAAAATGGTATATTACCACATAAGAACCTTAATTTTAAGGTTCTATAGCTATTTGACACCTTTAGCTAATAGAACTCAAGTTTTACGTTTTACGCGATTTAGTCCTTTTTATCAAATTAACTAACCAAACGATAAAATCACTGAACGAAACTTTCACACAATAATTCAATCATGCTGTAAACCTTGAAATAATAATAAAATAATAATTTTGACCTCTTATTTTTGGTCCCAAAAATACTATTCTGATTTGACAAAAAACGGGCTGTTATAACTCTCCCCCCTTAGGGATTTTCATCCCCGAAAATCTTACTAGTGAAAAGGTTAGGGTATTGTTTTCTCATAGCTTCCTCGGGTTCCACGTAGCTTCCTTGATCTCGTGTTGGTGCCAAAGGACCTTCACTAGGGCTATGCGTTTATTTCTCAATTCTTTGTTTTCACGATCTAAAATCCTGATCGGTTTTTCACTATACGTCAAATCAGTTTGTATATCAACATCTACCGAAGAAATCACATGTGACGGATCAGATCTGTATCGACGTAGCATAGAAACGTGAAAGACATTATGAATCTTTTCAAGTTCTGACGGTAAAGCTAGTCGATACGCTACAGGCCCTATTCTTTCGACGATCTCATACGGCTCGATAAATCACGGACTCAACTTTCCCTTACGATTGAATCGAAGAACCTTTTTTCACGGTGACACCTTTAGAAACACTTGTTCTCGGCTTGTAACTCAATTTCTTTACGTTTCAAATCCTCGTATGATTTCTATCAATCTGAAGCTGCTTTTAAATTATCGCGAATCATTTTCACTTTTTCTTCAGTTTCTCTGATCAATTCAACCCCGTGAATCTTTTTCTCACTCAGTTCAGTCCAGTATAACGAAGTTCGACATCTGCGACCATATAAAGCTTCATACGGTGTCATCTTTATACTCGTCTGAAAACTGTTGTTATACGCGAACTCAATCAACGATAAATATTTCTCCCAATTGCCTTCAAATTCTAAAACAAAACATCGGAGCATATCTTCGAGAATTTGAATTACTCGCTTAGACTGTCCGTCAGTTTGCGGATGAAAAGTTGTACAAAAATTTAATTTTGAACCCAAAGCTTCTTGCAATTTCTTCCAAAACCGCGATGTACACCTCAGATCTCTATCTGAAATAATTGAGACTAGCACCCTGTGCAATCTAACGATCTCAGCAATGTATAATTCAGCTAATCTATCGAGTGAATAATCAGTACGTACCGGAATAAAATGTGCTTATTTCGTCAGTCGATCAACGACAACCCAAATTGCAACTTTCTTTTTCAAAGTCAAAGGCAATCTAGATACAAAATCCATTGTAACTCTGCCCCATTTCCACTCTGGTATCATTACAGGCTGAAATTGTAATAGCCCAGTTTATTCTCTAGTTGAAACAGTGGTTTCGAGACCAAAAATCCTAAGTCGGAGAAATAATTTAATATTATTTTTGATGTATATGGTATGTGATAAAGTATGTGTGGAAGTTCTGTGTGAAAATCTTATCGTCTGTGTGCTGATTTGTGAAAAAAGGACCTAATCACGTAAAATGCAAAAGTTGTGTGCTAGTAGTTAAAAGTGCTTTAATGTTATGTTTTATTAAACAAAGGGTGCTTATAATGTTATTAAACCATTGATAGTGGAATTTGACATAGATGGCCTTACATTAAATGATTTATAATGTTTTAAAAAAAGGTTAAAATGGTAAAAATAGAATTAATGAATATTAAATAAAACCAAAGTGATTTTATGTTCATCTTTTACATCTCTTCACCGAAAATTGAAAGGAAGATAGGGCTTGGAACCTTTAACATTTTGACACACTTTTGGTTTGATTAAGGTACGATTTTAGCTCAGTTTTTGATGATTTTTATGTTTTTGTGATCGTTTCTTTGAGTACTAGCTAGCCCATGTTCTAATTCATGAAATTGATGATGATTTTGAGATGTGCCATTGATGAATATGTGGGCTTTGTGTTGATAGTTGGTGAAATTTGAAAGCTTGATGAATGATAAATATGTTTTGTATTTGGAATTTTTGATGAAATTGATTATTAAGTGCTAATTTGCGAAAAGGAAACTTTGAGGGGTTAAAATGTAAAATAAATGAAAGATATGGGTTGCTAGGGACTAGAATGGAATTTGGCTAAGCTTGGCTATGATTGAGTTATGTGTATTTTTTTAATTGTTAAATGGGGACTAAAATTCTAGAATGAGGAATTATAAGGGCTAAAGTGTAAAATGCCCTCTTTATGTGTTTGAGAATAGTTTGGATTAAAATGTGATTGAATGAGTTAAATTTGATATTATATAGATCAAGAAAAGAGAGATTTGCACGGAGATCGAGGCAAAAACAAAGTGCTCGATTGATCGACTAGTATTGTTGTTTCTACGTCCGAGGTAAGTCCATGTATAATACATATTGTTTAAACAATGTGCATATGTAATGAAATGAATGGAGATGTGATTGTGGAGTTTGGTAATGCGAAATGTGAGTTCGAAGATATGCGGTACTAATATAATGCTTACTGTAAAGAATGGCACTAAGTGTTCGAGATAAAGAAAGCATCAGCTGTATTATTTGGCACTATGTGTGCGATACCGAGACAAACTCGATTTAATGTGATGGCACTAAATGTATGATATTACTATAGCTTCGGCTAATTAATTGGCACTAAGTGTGAGAGTTCATTGAATGTTTAAAGAGGATCAAATGAATTATAGCATCGAGCATTTTGTGGTAAATGTGATAGATAAATATGTACAGAACCTATGTGGTTGATGATATTGTGGATGAGATAGATGGATGATTATGTGAATGAATGATGAAAAAGGTTGGATTGAGTAGCATTATAAATGCTTATACAAGAACCTACAGATGTGGTATGAAAGTGAGTAATAGCTATAGATGATATTGAGTAGTGATGCGAATTGAACCAAGTGATAGTTAATTTTGTATATTGAATTTGAATTGTTGAGTTAATTGTGTTATATTACAAACTTACTAAGCTGTAAAGCTTACTGTGTGAACTTTTTCTTTGTTTTACAATGTCATTAAAGCTAGCTCAGATCCAGAGATCGTCAGTGACTCAAGCACACTATCGGACATCTATTTTGGTACCTTTTTGGAAGTTGTATTTATGGTATATGGCATGTATAGACTAGTGCGGTTGTGGAATGTTTTTTGTACATGTTTTGCTATGTGAAAATGGTGTATGTGATATGTATATATGGTCTTGTGTCAATGACCATTATGGTATGTTTTGGTAAAATAGAAATAGCATGTTTCATACTTGATTTGGTAGTTGAGAATGGTGAATGAATTGTTTGTTAATTGATGTTGGAATTGAGCATGTAGGGATGACCCAAATTGGGTGGCAATTTGGCCTTGTAAATGGCTTATAATTGTCCACACGGGTGAGCAGACGGGCGTGTGTCTCGCCTGTGTCCATCACTATTCTTATTCGATGCAGGTCAAACTTGCACATGGGCCAGACACACGGGCGTGTGACAGGCTGTGTGACTCAAGCAGTGTTGCACACGAGCCAGACACACGGGCGTGTGACAGGCCGTGTGACTATATTCAAAGTTGCACACAGGGTAAGACATGGTCTAAGGCATGGCCGTGTGAGGCACACGGTCTATCCACAGGGGCGTGTGTCCTATTTTGAAAGAAGAATTCTCTAGGTTCAGCAAAGTTTTTGTATGAGATCGGTTTAGTCCCGATCCTTCTCTAAAGCATGTTTAAGTTCTCGTAGATCTTCTAAAGGGACTCGTGAGATTGATTATCTATGATATGCTATTGTGTAAGTTATGGTGGTTTAAATGTTATGAGTTGATGGGTAATACCTCTTATCCCTAGTTCAGCGATGGATACGGGTTAAGGGTGTTATATTTTATTGGTATCAGAGCTACAGTTTAGTCAATTCTAGGACTAACGTAGCCTATGAAAGTCTAGCTATACATGCCATATATATACCTGCGATAGTGTGGTGATTCCTTACAGTTAAAAATTTGTTCTCGTATAATAAATGGATCCTGATCGAGCAGTTGCTGATTATGTTGAGAGTAATGCACCTGCTCCCGCTCAAGGGACAGTGCCAACTGAATCTAGGCTGATTGCCAGTAGTCACAAGGGAGAGGTAAAACAAGCCTTCTTCTAAATGATGAGTGAGTGGTTTATGGAGTTTGTTCGAACGAATCTAACTACTCAACAACCTCCACCCTCGCAAGTTCTTGTAGCGCCACGTGTTATGGACCCAATTTGATTGAGTAAACATCCAGTTGAGAGGATTCGTAAGTATGGGCCTGAAGAGTTTAGGGCCACAGTTGAGAATATCATTAGAGTGTTTGATAAATTATCATGTACTCCTGATGAATGTCTTAAGTGTGCTGTTTCACTGTTAAGAGATACGGCATATTATTGGTGGAAAACATTGATATATGTGGTTTCAAGAGAACGAATCACCTGGAATTTCTTCAAAATTGAATTATGGAAGAAATATATCGGTCAACGGTTTATAAATCAGAAAGGCAAAAAGTTCCTTGAGCTGAAACAGGGCAGTATGTCTGTTACAAAATATGAGCCGGAATTTGTGAGATTGAGCCAATATGCACGAGAATGTGTTTCGACCGAAACTACTATGTGTTAATGATTCATTGAAGGATTGAATGAAGATCTTAAACTTCTGGTTGGAATTCTTGACTTGAATGAATTTGTGGTATTGGTTGAAGGAGCTTGTAAAGCCGAGGAGCTTAGTAAAGAAAAGAAGAAAGCAGACTCAAAAGCTAGAGATGAGAGAAAAAGGTTGATGAGTAAGTCGTATCACTCTTCGTCAAAGAGATTCAGAGATGCAAACAATCACTCAAATGCTTCGTTTGGACATCCGAGTAAAGATCTTGTGAAACAATATACGAGTTTTAAAGCTCAAATTCCAATGGAATCAAGTGTTGGCACTGTCAGAAGCAATAAGCCTGAGTGTAGACAGTGTGGGAGACGTCAGATTGGTGAATGCTAGGGCAAGTATAATAATAGAGTTTGTTATAAATGTGGATCACGAGATCATTTCTTTTGAGATTGCCTAGCGTTGGCTGAGAAAGATAATTCTCAGAGTGCAAGGCCGAGTAACACGGTAGCTAGGGGTAGACCACC
Source organism: Gossypium australe (assembly GCA_005393395.2). NCBI lineage: Eukaryota > Viridiplantae > Streptophyta > Magnoliopsida > Malvales > Malvaceae > Gossypium > Gossypium australe. The sequence continues at coordinate 32,090,572 of CM016616.1, read as the reverse complement.
CAGAAACATCGGAATTGTGAGTGGTAGTCAGAGAGGAACAATGGATATAGCTGTGAGATCTGAGGTAAGAGCACCTGCCAGAGCCTACGCTATTTGCGCTCGTGAAGAAGCGTCATCTCCAGACGTCATTACTGGTATTTTCACTCTTTTTGATACTGATGTGAATGCATTGATAGATCCAAGATCAACCCATTCATATGTGTGTGTGAACTTAGTATCTAGTAAGACTTTGCCTGTTGAGTCTACTGAATTTGTAATTAGAGTATTGAACCCCTTAGGCAAGTGTGTTCTTGTTGACAAAGTGTGCAAGAATTGCCCGTTGATGTTTCGATACATCTGTTTCCTGGCTAATTTGATGCTACTACCCTTTGATGAATTTGATATAATTCTGGGTATGGATTGGCTAACTTTGCATAATGCTATTGTGAATTGCAAACGGAAGATTATTGATTTGAGAAGTCAGAATGGTGAAATAGTTCAAATTGAATCCAGTGATTTGAATGGACTACTAGCCGTAATATCTACGATGAAAGCCCTTAATTATGTGAAAAAGGGATGTAAAACTTATCTTGCGTATGTGATTGATACTAAAGTAACAGAAAAGAAAGTTGAATTTGTGCCTATGGTTTGTGAGTTTCCTAATGTGTTTCCTAAAGAATTACTGGGTTTACCTCTGATACGAGAAGTTGAGTTTGGCATTGAGTTAGTACCAGGGATGACCCCTATCTCAATAGCTCCATACAGAATGGCTCGGATAGAATTGAAAGAATTAAAGTCTCAGTTACAAGAATTGTCAGATAGAGGTTTCGCATGACCAAGTTTCTCGCCCTGGGGTCCTCCTGTGTTGTTTGTGAAAAAGAAAAATGGTACTATGAGGATTTGTATGAGTTCTGGTTACACGAGGTTGGTTTTCTGGGACATATAGTGTCAGCTGCGAGGATACGAGTTGACTTGAGTAAGATCTCAGCAATTTTAGATTGGAAATCTCCGAGAAATGTGTCTGAAGCCCGTAGTTTTTTGGGACTAGCGAGATATTAAAGACGATTTGTGGAAGGCTTCTCGATGATTTCAACTGCGTTGACTAAATTGCTACAGAAAGATGTTAAATTTGAGTGGTCAGAAAAGGTTCAACAGAGTTTTGAACAGTTGAAAACATTGTTGACAGAGGCACCAGTGTTAGTTCAACCTGGATTAGGTAAGGAATTCATAGTTTACAGTGATGCATCATTGAATGGTTTAGGCTGTGTATTGATGCAAGAAGGCAAAGTTATAGCCTACGCTTTGAGACAGTTAAAACTACATGAAAAGAACTACCCGATACACGATTTTGAATTAGTAGCTATTGTATTTGCATTGAAGATTTGGCGTCACTATTTATTTGGTGAGAAGTGTCACGTATATACTGATCATAAGAGCTTGAAATATCCGTTGACTCAGAGAGAATTGAATTTGCGACAGTGGAGATGGTTAGAATTGCTAAAAGATTATGAATTAGTAATTGACTATCATCCGGGAAAAGCTAATGTTGTTGTTGATGCTTTAAGTTGAAAGTCTTTATTTACTTTACAAGCAATGAGTACATAGATAGATTTGTGTGATGATGGTTTGGTTTTAGCCGAATTGAAAGCAAGATCGTTGTTTTTACAGCAAATTTGTGATGCTAAAAAAGTTGACCATAAAATGCTAACGAAACAAGCTCAGTGTGGTTTGAATTCTGATTCAGAATTTCGAGTTCATAATGATGGTTGTCTGAGATTCTGAGATTAGATTTGTGTTCCAAGAAATTCAGAGTTAATTTAGTTGATTTTGAATGAAGCTCATAACAGTGGTTTATCAGTTCATCTGAGAAGTATGAAAATGTACAATGATCTGAAATAATTTTATTGGTGGCCTGGTATGAAATGAGATATCTTTGATTTTGTTTTAAAATGTTTGATCTGTCAGCAAGTTAAAGCTGAAGATCAGGTACCTTCAGACTTATTATAGCCGATCATTATTCTGAGTGGAAATGGGAGAGAATCACGATGGACTTTGTGTTGGGGTTGCCCCTATCTCTGAGAAAGAAAGATACAATCTGGGTGATAGTCGATAGATTAACGAAATCAGCTCATTTTATTTCGGTGAGAACGGATTATTCGCTTGATAAGTTAGCAGAATTGTATGTTTCTGAGGTTGTGCGATTGCACGGGGTACCATTATCTATTGTGTTTGACAGAGATCCGAGATTTACTTCGCAATTTTGGAAGAAATTGCAAGAGGCTTTAGGTACGAAGTTGCACTTCAGTACTGCTTTTCATCCGCAAACAGATGGTCAATCCGAGTGGACCATTCAGATTCTCGAAGATATGCTAAGATGTTGTATTCTTGGGTTTGAAGGTACGTGGGAAAAGTACCTTCCATTGATTGAATTTGCATATAATAGTATCTTTCAATCAAGCATTAAAATGGCACCATATAAGGCTCTTTACGGTCGTAAATGCAGAACTCCATTGTACTGGACTGAGCTTAGTGAGAATAAGATCCACGGGGTTGACTTGATAAAAGAGACTGAGCAGAAAGTGAAAGTGATCCATGATAGTTTGAAAGCAGCATCTAATCGACAGAAATCATATGCAGACTTGAAACGAAAAGATATTGAGTTTGAGATTGGTGATAAAGTATTTTTGAAAGTGTCTCCGTGGAAGAAAATACTCTGATTCTGCAAAAAAGACAAGTTGAGTCCGAGGTTCATTGGGCCGTATGAAATTATCGAGCGTATTGGGCCGGTTGCTTATAGATTGTTGTTTCCACCTGAGCTAGAGATGATTCATAATGTGTTTCACGTATCGATGCTTCGACGATATAGATCCGACCCATCGCACGTGATTCCCCTACTGAAGTTGAGATTCAGTCTGATCTATCGTATAGTGAAGAACAGATTCTAATTCTGGCTCGTGAGATAAAAGAGTTTAGAAATAAGAAAATTGCTTTAGTGAAAGTGTTGTGGCATAGACATGGAGTTGAAGAGGCTACGTGAGAGCTTGAGGATGCTATGAGAGAGGAATACCCGAATCTATTCATTGGTAAGATTTTCGGGGACGAAAATCCCTAAGGGGGGAGAGTTGTAACAGCCCGATTTAGACCCTAGTCGGAACAGTGATTTTGAAACCAAAAATTCGAGGTCAGAGAAATAAATTAATATTATTTTTTATGTATATGGTATGTGATAAAGTATGTATGGAAGTTCTGTGTGAAAATTTTATCGTCTGTGTGCTGATTTGTGAAAAAGGACCTAATCGCGTAAAATGAAAAAGTTGTGTGCTAGTAGTTAAAAGGGCTTAAATGCTATGTTTTATTAAATAAAAGGTCCTTATGATGTTATTAAACCATTGATATTGGAATTTGACATAGATGGTCTTATATTAAGTGATTTATAATGTTTTAAACAAAGGTTAAAATGGTAAAAATAGAATTAATGAATATTAAATAAAACCAAAGTGATTTTATGTTCATCTTTTACATCTCTTCACCGAAAATTGAAAGGAAGATAGGGCGTGGAACCTTTAACATTTTGACACACTTTTGGTTTGGTTAAGGTACGATTTTAGCTCAGTTTTTGATGATTTTTATGTTTTTGTGATCGTTGCTTTGAGTACTAGCTAGCCCATGTTCTAATTCATGTAATTGATGATGATTTTGAGATGTGCCATTGATGAATATGTGGGCTTTGTGTTGATAGTTGGTGAAATTTGAAAGCTTGATGAATGATAAATATGTTTTGTATTTGGAATTTTTGATGAAATTGATTATTAAGTGCTAATTTGCGAAAAGGAACCTTTGAGGGGTTAAAATGTGAAATAAATGAAAGATATGGGTTGCTAGGGACTAGAATAGAATTTGGCTAAGCTTGGCTGTGATTGAGTTATGTGTATTTTTTGTAATTGTGAAATGGGGACTAAAATGCTAGAATGAGGAATTATAAGGGCTAAAGTGTAAAATGCCCTCTTTATGTGTTTGAGAATAGTTTGGATTAAAATGTGATTGAATGAGTTAAATTTGATATTACATAGATCAAGAAAAGAGAGATTTGCACGGAGATCGAGGCAAAAACAAAGTGCTCGATTGATCGACTAGTATTGTTGTTTCTACGTCCGAGGTAAGTCCGTGTATAATACACATTGTTTAAACAATGTGCATATGTAATGAAATGAACGGAGATGTGATTGTGGAGTTTGGTAATGCGAAATGTGAGTTCGAAGATATGCGGCACTAATAGAATGCTTACTGTAAAGAATGGCACTAAGTGTTCGAGATAAAGAAAGCATCAGCTGTATTATTTGGCACTATGTGTGCGATACCGAGACAAACTCGATTTAATGTGATGGCACTAAATGTACGATATTACTATAGCTTTGGCTAATTAATTGGCACTAAGTGTGAGAGTTCCTTGAACGTTTAAAGAGGATCAAACAAATTATGGCATCGAGCATTTTGTGGTAAATGTGATAGATAAATATGTGATGGTACAGGTATGTACAGAACCTATGTGGTTGATGATATTGTGTATGAGATAGATGGATGATTATGTGAATGAATGATGAAAAGGTTTGGATTGAGTAGCGTTATAAATGCTTGTACATGAACCTATAGATGTGGTATGAAAGTGAGTAATAGCTATGGATGAGATTGAGTAGTGATGTGAATTGAACCAAGTGATAGTTAGTTTTGTGTATTGAATTTGAATTGTTGAGTTACTTGTGTTATATTACGAACTTACTAAGCTGTAAAGCTTACTGTGTGAAGTCTTTCTTTGTTTTACAGTGTCATTAAAGCTAGCTCGGATCCAGGGATCGTCAACGAATCAATCACACTATTAGACATCTATTTTGGTACCTTATTGGAAGTTGTATTTATGTTATATAGCATGTATAGACTAGTGAGGTTGTGGAATGATTTTTGTACATGTTTTGCTATGTGAAAATGGTGTTTGTGATATTTATATATGGTCTTGTGTGAATGACCATCGTGGTATGTTTTGGTAAAATAGAAATGGTATGTTTCATACTTGATTTGGTAGTTGAGAATGGTGAATGAATTGTATGTTAATTGTGTAATGCCCCTAACTCGTAACCGTCGCCAGAATGAGGTAAGAGGTATTACTGAACATTCGGAACATTTATAATCATTTCACATCTTAACTTAATAGTTCACAATCATAGAGTCCCTTATATAAGTCTACGAGACCTTAAACATGCTTTAGAAAGGGGTCGGGACTAAACCGAACACATACAAAATTTTTTTGACATTTTTCTAAGCTACAGGGGTCACACGCCAGTGTGGGTAGGCCGTGTGCCTCGCGTGGCCTCGAACACGCCCGTGTGCCAAGCCGTGGCAAAACAGGGCATACATACTGACTTGTCCACACGGCCTGAGACACACCCGTGTGCCTCACCCGTGGTCGACACTGACTTGTATCACACGGCCAATCACACACCCATGTGTTTAGCCCGTGTGCGAGCCTCACTTGTTTCAATTGGCAAACTTAAATGACATGATCGAGCCATACGCCCGTTTATTTCCATACTCAATTTCAACTCAAACATGTCCATCTAAAATATCAATTTCACATCCCAAATCATATAATATATTCATCATTCAATCCTAACCAAATCTATCATGAAACTTACCATTTCCATTTTGCTAATTTATGCCATAATGATCACTCACATAGAACACACACATACACATATAAGTCATTCTTTTCACATGTTCAAAACGTATACCAAACCATCAAACTACCAAGCCAAATCATAGGGCAAGTCTTATACACTTCAAAACATGCCATTATCACTAGCCTATACATGCCATATACCAAATATATACAACTTCCAAAAGTACCAAAATAGATAGCCGATAGTGTGATTGAGTCGCTGACGATCCTCGAATCCGAGCTAGCTTTAAAGACACTGTAAAACAGAGAAACACTTCACACAGTAAGCTCTAAAGCTTAGTAAGTTTGTAATATAATACATTTAACTCAATGATTCAAATTCAATATGTAAAATAAACCATCACATAGATCAATTCAAAAAAATACACAATTTCATCTATAGTCAATAATCACATAACCATCCATTTATCCATTTACAAAATCATCAACCACATAGGTTCCGTACATACCTGTGCAAACACTTAGTTAACAAACACTTTTGCTACTCAATGCTCAATACCACATTTCGATCAATCTTCAGAAATCATTCGATTTACTCACACACTTAGTGCCAATTTCTTAGCCAAAGCTTAAATATCATCGCACACTAAGTGCCTTTATATTAAACTGAATGTAACTCTGCATCGCACACACAGTGCCAATCAATATAGTCGAGGCTTCATTTACTTCGCACACATAGTGCTATTCACCTTTCTCCAAATTCTAATTACGCACACTTAGTGCAACATTTCTCAAATCCACGTACAGCATCACTTAATCAACCGCATATTCATTCATTTCATAACACATGAATATGAATTAAATGAATCGTATTATACACAAACTTACATCGAACGTCGAAGTTACGAAACAAATCGATCAATCGAGCACTTTGTTCTTGTTTCGATCTAAGTCTGAATTTCTCTTTTCTTGATCTATACATATTCAAATTTAGCTCATTCAACCACCAATTCATTAAATTAAAGCCAAACACACATATTTAGGGCATTTTACAAAATAGTCCTCACATTTTCACATCTCGACACTTAAGTCCCTATTTCATAAAATCATCAAATTTACATAATTTAATTTCACACATGCCTAGCCGGATTTTCCTAATGTTCATACAAGCCCACATATTTCATTTATTTCACATTTTAGTCCTTCAATTTACACTCTTCTCAATTTAGCCCAAATTATTCAAATTCACCAAAAATTCAAAGACAAGACATGTTAATCTATCACATAACTTTCATATTCCATCATCAACTATCACAAAGCTCAAACATTCATCAATAACACTTCTCAAAATCTTAATCAAATTCTAAAATTAATGTAATAGTCCAAATTCGACCCTAAACGGAATGGTGGTTTCGAGACCACAAATCCGAATGAATAGGAATTTTTTTAAAATCTTATTATCATTTTCCGTGTTTAATATATATGCTAGTGTTTCGTAATTTTAATTTTTCAGTTAAGGTGAATTTTAAGTGAAAAGGGCTAAATTGAACAAGTGGAAAAACCATAGTTTTTATGAAATTGGTGGCCAAATTAACTTGTCTTCTTTTGAGTAGGTATTGAAGTGATAACTTAGCCTTTTTGAATGTATAATGGACGGTAAGAGTAATAAAATAATACTAAGTGGTTGTTTTATATTATAAAGTGGAAATAATAATATTAATGATATGAAATGAATATTATAATAAAAACAAAACATTAGTGGGAGGGAGGTGTTCATCTTTTTACTCTTGTTATTGCCGAAATCTTGAGGAAGAAGAAGGAGAAGGGTTTTCACCATTTTCGGCAATTACATGATCCAATTAGGTGAGTGATCAGGTTTATTTCTTGATAATTTTAATAATTTGAAGTAGTCACCTTGTAAGTAAGCTAACCCATGACCGAATTTTTGCTATAGAAATGTCTTTCGAAAGTTGTCATGAACATATTCGTGTTTGAGTGATTTAAGTTAAAATGTGCTATATGTATGTTAGACTATCAAGCTCTCTTTCCAAATTCTAATGGAGGTTAACTCAATGAAGAATTCATGAGAAGAGAAACTCAAGGATGAACTAGGTAGCTTGAATAATGAAAGAAATGTGATGATATATATATTATGAACATTCGGCTTTAGCTTGATGTTGTGGAAACTTTTGATAATTGGTGTTTGGATTCTTAAGGACTTATTTGTAAATGATAAATAATTGTTGGATTAAAAATACAAATTGGAGTTTTGTATAGATGTATTATAAGAAGGAGAAAATTCGGTCCTTAAGAAAGTAGTTTAAATTTTGTGTATTTTTTAGTGTTATGCTTTGGGGACTAAATGATAAGAATTTAAAATTTCGAGGGTAAAGTGACAAAATTTATAATTTTGAGCTTTGAGCTAAAATGAATAGAAATGTATGTGAATGAGCTTTACTTGATATTTCTTAGATCGGGAGCAAAAAGAAAAGGAGCTAGATCGAGGAAAAGCTAAAATACACGAGTAACAGGGAAATTCAAAGTATTCGACTACCGAGGTAAGCTTATAAGCAAATTAGATTCACATGATATGCACTAAATTGAATTATGCATTTTATATTGAATTTTGAGATATTTTAATCCTAAAGTGCCGAATACAACTTGGTTATGAAGTAGAGTATGCCAATTGAAATATAATTATGTGTATGTGGTGGCTTATGCCATTCTTGATTTATGTGAGTATATAATGGTATATATATGTGTAATTAGTGACGAGTGAATATTTTATTGCCGAAGGTAGCATGGTATGGAACTTAATTGAAGTAAATGTTGAATGTTGATTGGATCATGTATATAACTAAAGTTTTAAGGTTAAATGAATGGATGTGATTCGGATATGAATCAAGGTGGACGTTGAGGTAAGGTATGATAGTAATGAAATGATCCATTATGTGCATATATGGGGCACGGTCGATTGGGAGAAATGGACCTTGGAAGAAGGTTTAATATATATATGTGCATGAAAGCATGGTATGTTTATGAAATTTAGGGGCAAATGTATTTGATGTGTGAATGTGGAAGAAGGCAAATAAAAAGGGGCACTATGTGGGCGAATTTTATTCTCGGAGCACTATGTGTGCGATATCGGTCGAATGGCACTTTATGTGCGTATTTTATTTACCGAGCACTATGTGTGTGAAATCGGTTAAATGGCACTAAGTGTGCAGAAAACAATTCGTAATGGCACTAAGTGTGCGATACGTTACGGGATTGGTACTATGTGTACAAGGCATTGGATTATTGTAAAATATGGGGACTTTAATAGAGGTAAACTTTATGACAGGTATGTATGTTTTAGTTATCGGCTCATTATTTTGATGTACATGAGTGAGTCATCATAGGGTGGAAAGTTGAATGTGGATATTCGGTTTCTAATTAGGGACTAAGAAAATAAAGTGATGTTATTGATGAATGATTATGCATATGTATATATGCATAGCCTTATAAGTGATTATGTAGTGGAGTTGATTGGAAGTTATTATGAATGCTTGAATGTATGCTATTATTCTTTGCTTATAACTTACTAAGCTTTGAGTAGCTTATCGTATGTATTTTTGTTTGATGGTGGTAGTGATCGTTGGAGTTGAAGCTCGTATTCGGGATCCCTGTCAAAGTCAAGCACATTAGTATTACTTTTAGCTTGAACTTTAGAAATTATGGCATGTATAAGTTTGAGTGTGTCATGATCTCTTTTGGGTTGGCATGTATATAAAGGCCATGCGAAAATGGCTAGTTAAGTTATTTTGAACTTGCACAAATTCGATCAAGGTTAAAGCTTATAATGAGTTATATATCTTCATGATGGATGTTATCCAAATGGCTTTTGCGTTATGAATCATATATATATAAGGACATTGTTTGATAATGGATATATGCGGCATGTGGCTGTAGTATGGTTATGTAACTTTGATTTCTGTTAAGGGTCGTATGTATTATATATATGATTGCCATCAATGAAACATGTTCAACTTGTGTACTGGGAATAAAAAGGGGAAATGAAATTGGGAAATGAAGAGTAAAAGAAAAATTGGATGCTTGAAAGGTTTGAACACGCACATGTATGCGAACGAGGCCGAATAGGCAGTAAAATGTTACAAATGATCTTGTTGTTTTTGTTTAGTAACATAGTAAATAGTAGATGGTAAAATGTATGGCTGAATTTTGTTGAAGTGGAAACCATGGATAAGCAAATACATTTATTATAATCGGGCTTGCATCTTATAAGATATGTTCGACGTTGAAATCGTGATCTTGACTGTTATAATAATATGACGAAATATGTGTTGGATATCCTCGACAACTGGTTGGGGAAATGTGTTATGTCATAGATTCATATTACCACGTGCAACTTGGTTATGGTAATGGAGTTGTTGGCCAATTGCATAGTAAGTTAGTTTTAGATGAAATGTGATAGTGATAATAATTACCTTGCGTCACATGTTTGAAGTGGCTGTAATATGCATGATTTGTGTTTTATTCCCTTATGAAGATTTGATCATGTTCGCATATAAAGTGTATTAATCTATAAGATTCGGCCCTAGCCTACTCATTTGGATATGAATTTCTTTTTATGCTTCATTGACATTACGAGAGCATGGTATATGTATATAGATGTCTATCCAGGGTTGGGTTTAATTTGGTAATGCCTCATGAACCTAGTTCGGCGACGGATAGAGGTTAAGGGTGTTACATTTGATTGGTATCAGAGCTACGGTTTAGTCAGTTGTCGGATTAACGTAGCGCGTGAGAGTCTAGCTATACATGCCATAATGTTGTAATGCGATAATATGATGACTTCTGACAGTAAAATGTGCTTTTCTTCTCTTCTTAGTAATGGATTCCGATCCCGAGCGAGCTGAGGCCGAAGACATTGAGAGTGTAGCGGCCGCTCCCGCGTAAGGGACTGTGCCAGAAGAATCTCGACCGGCCACAAGTAATCCTGGCGAGGGGGCTAAACAAGCTTTTTATAACATGATGAATGATTGGTTCGGTGAATACATACGAACCAATCCAACTGTTCAACCACCCCTGAATTTGACTAATCCCCCTTAGTACCGGTGGTACCCCCGATTGTGAATCCTGAGAGAGTAAACAGACCTCCGATTGATCGAATTAGGAAGCATGGAGCTTAAGAATTTAGAGCCGAAGATGATGATGATGCTGAGCGAGATGAATTTTGGCTCGATAATACCGTTCGTGTTTTTGACAAACTATCTTGCACACTCGATGAGTGTCTGAAGTGTGTCGTATCTCTATTGCCGGATTCAGCCTATTATTGGTGGAATACTCTCGTATCAGTCGTCCCGAAAGAGAGGGTTACTTGGGACTTCTTTCAGACTGAATTTCGCAATAAGTATATAAGTCAGCGCATCATCGACTCCAAACGTAAAGAATTCCTTGAGCTCAAACAGGGTCGTATGACCGTATCTGATTATGAGCGCAAGTTTGTGCGACTTAGTCACTACGCTCGCGAGTGTGTTTCATCAGAGGCTGTTATGTGCCGAAGATTCGAAGATGGCCTGAATGAAGATATAAAGTTGTTGGTTGGTATTCTCGAGAATAATGAGTTCGTCGTGTTAGTTGAGCAAGTTTGCAAAGCAGAAGAGCTGGGAAAAGAGAAACAGAAAGCAAAGCTCGATTTAAAAGATGTTCGGAAAAGATCTGCGAGTAAGTTTTCACAGTTGGCAATGAAGAAATTCAAGAATGATGGTAGCCGAGCCAGATTTAATATCGGGATCTCTATTCGAGAGCGGCCACCAGTGAGTTTTCGGGCTACATCAGTGGCTAGTGTTGGCAACACTCGATCAAGCAAACCCGAGTGTCAGCAGTGTGGCAGACGACATTTTGGGGAGTGCTGGGGTAAATATATTAATCGCACTTGTTATAAGTGTGGCTCCCAGGACCATTTCATTCGAGACTGCTTGGGGAGTGTTGATAAGGGAATTACTCAGAGCGCGAGACCGAGTGGCACTACAGCTAGAGGTAGGCCATCCCGAGCGGGAGGACATAGGAGTGGTATTCAGAGGGGGCCACAGATGCGGTTATTAGATCGGAGACCCGTGTACCGGCCAGAGCTTACGCCATCCGTGCTAGGGAGGAGGCCTCATCTCCAGATGTTATTACTGGTATTTTCACACTCTTTGATACTAGTGTAACTCCTTTGATTGACCCTAGTTCAACTTATTCGTATGTATGTGAAACAGTAGTGTCCAGTAAGACTCTACCGGTTGAGTGTACTGAATTTGTGATTCGGGTTTCAAACCCCCTGGGTCGGTGCGTATTGGTGGATAAAGTGTACAAGAACTGCCCCTTAATGATTCGCGACATGTGTTTTCCGGCTGATCTGATGTTGCTACCTTTTGATGAGTTTGATATTATTCTCAGCATGGATTGGTTAACAGTTCATGATACAATAGTTAATTGCAGACGAAAGACTATTGATTTAAAAGGTCAGAATAATGAGATAATTCGAATTGAGTCCGCGAATTTGAGTGGACTACCTGCTGTGATATCTATAATGTTGACTCGGCAGTATTTGAGAAAGGGCTGTGAAGCCTACCTAGCATATGTAATTGATAGCAAGGTGACCGAAAGGAATATTGAGTCAGTACCGATTGTTAGTGAATACCTAGATGTGTTCCCGGAGGAATTACCAGGACTGCCACCAGTTCATGAGGTAGAATTTGGGATTGAGTTAGTGCCGGGGACTACCCCGATTTCAATAGCTCCGTACAGAATGGCACCGACTAAATTAAAAGAATTAAAGACTCAGTTGCAAGAATTGACAGATAGAAATTTTGCCAGACCGAGTTTCTCGCCCGGGGGTGCTCCTGTTCTATTTGTGAAAAAGAAAGACGAAACCTTGAGAATGTGCATTGACTATCGGTAGCTCAACAAGGTAACTATAAAGAACAAATACCCATTGCCGTGTATTGACGATTTATTCGACCAACTTAAGGGAGCCTCTGTGTTCTCGAAAATTGATCTGAGCTCAGGGTATTATCAGCTGCGAGCTAGAGAGTCAGATATCCCGAAGACTGCGTTTCAAACGAGATATGGTCATTACGAGTTTTTGGTGATGCCATTCGGACTTTCTAATGCCCCTTCTATTTTCATAGACTTGATGAACCGGGTATTCAGACCGTATTTAGATCGGTTTGTGGTTGTGTTTATTGATGATATACTGATCTATTCGCGAGATGAAACCGAGCATGCTGAGCATTTGAAGTTAGTGTTGCAGATTTTGCGTGAAAAACAATTATACGCAAAATTCAGTGAATGTGAGTTTTGGCTAAGTGAAGTCAGCTTTTTGGGACATGTTATTTCGGCATCAGGTGTTCGGGTTGACCCGAGTAAAGTTCAACCATACTTGATTGGAAGCCTCCGAGAAATATTTCTGAGATTCGTAGCTTTCTAGGACTTGCCAGATACTATAGACGCTTTGTGAAAGGCTTTTCTATGATAGCAGCTCCAATGACCAGATTGTTGCAAAAAGATGTAAAATTCCAATGGTCCGAAAGGTCTCAGCAATGTTTTTCGATCAGCTGAAAACTTTGTTAACGGAAGCTCCGGTACTTATTCAGCCAGAATCAGGTAAAGAATTCATTGTTTATAGTGATGCATCTCTAAATGGCCTAGGTTGTGTATTGATGCAAGAGGGTAAAGTTGTAGCTTACGCATCAAGACAGTTGAAGCCGCACGAGAAGAATTATCCAACTCATGACCTTGAATTGGCCGCTATAGTATATGCCTTGAAGATATGGTGACACTATCTTTTTGGCGAGAAATGCCACGTCTTTTCGGATCATAAGAGTCTAAAGTATTTAATGACTCAGAAAGATCTGAATTTGAGACAACGACGATGGTTAGAGCTGCTAAAGGACTATGAGCTTGTAATTGATTATCACCCGGGAAAGGCTAATGTAGTTGCTGATGCACTTAGTCAAAAATCTTTATTTGCTCTGCGTGCAATGAATACGAATTTAGCTATGATCGATGATGGTGTGCTCACTGTTGAATTAAAAGCGAGACCATTGTTTATTCAGCAAATTCGAGAAGCTCAGGAGATTGATGATGATTTAAGAGCAAAAAGGAGTCAGTGTGGTTCAAGTCTGAATTCAGAATTTTTAATGGATGACGAGGGATGTGTATGGTTTAAGAATCAGATATGTGTGCCTAAGAACTCTGAGTTGATTTGAATGATTTGTGAAGAAGCTCATAATAGTAAACTGTCAATTCATCCGAGCAGCACAAAAATGTATAACGACTTGAAACAACATTACTGGTGGCATGGAATGAAACGCGACATCTCAAATTTTGTGGTAAAGTGTTTAGTATGCCAACAAGTGAAAGCCGAGCATCAAGTACCGTCGGGACTACTTCAACCGATTTTGATACCTGAGTGGAAATGGGATCAAATCACAATGGATTTTGTATCGGGTTTGCCGTTGACGCTGAGTAAGAAAGATTCAATCTGGGTTATTGTTGACAGATTGACAAAATCAGCTCATTTCATCCCGGTACGTACTGACTTCTCACTTGATAAGTTAGCTGAGCTGTATATATCACAGATTGTACGGTTGCACGGAGTACCCGTATCTATCGTTTCAGATAGGGATCCAAGATTTACATCACAGTTTTGGAAGAAGTTACAGGACGCTTTAGGTACTAAACTACACTTTAGCACCGCTTTTCATCCGCAGACAGATGGTCGATCTGAGCGAGTTATTCAGATACTCGATGATATGTTGAGATGTTACGTCCTTGAGTTTAAAGGTACGTGGGAGCGATACTTACCATTGGTTGAATTTGATTATAATAATAGCTTTCATTCTAGTATCCAAATGGCACCTTACGAAGCCTTGTACGGTCGTAAGTGTCGTACGCCATTGTATTGGACCGAGCTCAGTGAGAACAAGATATACGGAGTAGATTTGATTAAAGAGACTGAACAGAAGGTAGCAGTGATCCGGGATAGTTTAAAGGCCGCGTCAGACCGTCAAAAATCATATGCCAATTTGAAACGTAAAGACATTGAGTTTCAGGTTGGAGATCGAGTATTTTTGAAAATTTCACCGTGGAAGAAAGTACTCAGATTCGGTCGTACAGGCAAGTTGAGTCCAAGATTCATTGGACCGTATGAAATCACAGAGCGTATTGGGCCGATTGCTTACAGATTACAGTTACCACCTGAATTAGAAAGGATACATAATGTCTTTCATGTTTCGATGCTTCGTAAATATCGATCAGATCCATCGCATGTGATTAGCCCGACGGAAGTTAAGATTAAGTCTGATATGACTTACGAAGAAGAACCGATTCGTATTTTGACTCGGGAGGTAAAAGAACTGAGAAATAAGAAAATTCCCTTAGTTAAAGTGCTATGGCAAAAGCATGGGTTTGAAGAAGCAACTTGAGAATCAGAGGACACTATGAAAGAGCGCTATCCAAACCTTTTTACTGGTAAGATTTTTGGGGACGAAAATTCTTAAGGGGGGAGAGTTGTAACAGTCCGAATTTGACCCTAAACGGAATGGTGGTTTCGGGACCACGGATCCGAATGAATAGGATTTTTTTTAAAAATCTTATTATCATTTTCCGTGTTTAATATATATGCTAGTGTTTCGTAATTTTAATTTTTCAGTTAAGGTGAATTTTAAGTTAAAAGGGCTAAATTGAACAAGTGGAAAAACCATAGTTTTTATGAAATTGGTGGCCAAATTAAATTTTCTTCTTTTGAGTAGGTATTGAAGTGATAAATTAGCCTTTTTGAATGTATAATGGATGGCAAGAGTAATAAAATAATACTTAGTGGTTGTTTTATATTATAAAGTGGAAATAATAATATTAATGATATGAAATGAATATTATAATAAAAACAAAACATTAGTGGGAGGGAGGTGTTCATCTTTTTGCTCTTGTTATTGTCGAAATCTTGAAGAAGAAGAAGAAGAAGGATTTTCACCATTTTCGGCAATTGCATGATCCAATTAGGTGAGTGATCAAGTTTATTTCTTGATAATTTTAATAATTTGAAGTAGTCACCTTGTAAGTAAGCTAACCCATGACCGAATTTTTGCTATAGAAATGTCTTTCGAAAGTTGCCATGAACATATTTGTGTTTAACTGATTTAAGTTAAAATATGCTATATGTATGTTAGACTATCAAGCTCTCTTTCCAAATTCTAATGGAGGTTAACTCAATGAAGAATTCGTGAGAAGAGAAACTCAAGGATGAAATAGGTAGCTTGAATATTGAAAGAAATGTGATGATTTATGTATTATGAACATTCGGCTTTAGCTTGATGTTGTAACATCCTGAAATTGGGCCTAGTAGGATTGAGCCCAATGGGCCTTAAGCGTAGTAGCGTTTAAAGTTTTAGAGAACGGTATTAATGCAAGTTAGACTTATTAGGTAAGTGATTTTGGAAGGTTAGAGGGCTTCTATGAAGTCCCGGGATCAAATATTGTCTTTGGGGAAATTTTGGTTTTAGGTGAAAAAAAACCCTGGAAGTTGGCAGGTAGGCCTTAAGAATAAAAAGTGGAGGAAAATGACACAAGTGGAGTGTGTGGTATAGTGGCAAAGTGACACCACTTAGGGAGCAAGGGGGTGATGCCACAAGGAAGGAAGGAGGTCCAAGGTTCAAGTCTTGGCTCTTGCATTTTGGTTTCATTTTACTTGGATCTTAGAATTTGGGCCATAGTTTATATTTAGTTGCGCATGGTTTAAGACACAAGAGGAGCTTGTGGCCAAGTGGTTAGCAGCGTGGATTATGCTACAATGGAGCCTGGGTTCGAATCTCATGAGAAGCAAGAGAGTATTTATTTTGCGGATTGGACGGCAAGAGTTTCAGTTGAATTTAAACTCTACTGGCGAAGGGATCCCACATCGGAAAGACACAAAGAATGAAGGTGGAGAGCTAGCTATATAAGGAGCATCCTAGGAGGAGAGTAAACACATCTTGGAGGGCGTTTGGGCACAGGAGTGGTCGCAGCGCGGTTTAGCACCAGATTCCTATCAGGTGTGTAACTCTCTCTACCCTAGCTGTAGAGCGGCAAATGTCGAAGTGCCGGTCACGGAAATAGTAGCCACACGAGCGTGCGAGCGCACGTGTGGGGCTTCGACGCGATAGTTGAGGCCATCAGTAGTATTCTTGTGGGTTGGGCTGCTTGGGCCACGATGGGCCGAAGTGGGCCCAATGGGCCCGTAGGCCCAAATGAGTAAATTGTATGATTGTATAGTATATGTTGAACTAGACTAGGTGGAATTTATATACGTGGCTAGATTTGTGCTAGGTGGGCCACACGAGCGTGTGGGCCCGAATGGGCCGAAATCGGGTTTTAGGCCCAATCGTCCGGTACGACCGGAAATGGTAGGTGAGTCGCTAGTGGCGACAATAGGCCTTCGGAAAGGCCATTGCAGGTGCAAATTTACGAAAATATCCTTGGTAGGTAAAATTACTGTTATACCCTTAGAGGTTGATTAGCTTGATTATGTTGTATATTATTATTCTGATTATGATGGTAATTCGTTTCATACGTTATCTGATATATGATCTGCATACATGTCATACTGCATACACGAATCATTATATTATGCTGCATGTGCATGGGGTCGGGATGTATATTGGATGAAGGACAGGGTGTACATTTATGTACGTGGACTAATGTTAGCCTTGAGCTACATCGTCGCTTGATGTTGGCTATGTGCCTCATCGAGGAATGGTGTTGGCTATGTGCCACATCGTGGGCGGATGATAGCTTTGTGCTTCACCGTGGATTGAGGATGACCTTGAGTCTCCTCGAGGATATTGAGATTGGGTCACATAGGTGATCGGTGGCTAGGCCACGATATATATTTGGTCACATGGTGATCGGTGGCTATGCCACGGCTTTGAGCAGCATGACTGCCAAAGAGGTGTGTAGCGGTTGGAGGGTCGATTTAGTAATCCCCTGGTGTGTGCGGCAGGTACGGGGGTGTGTAGCGGATGGACACTAGGTTGGGTTGGGGTTAACATTTTGCATCATTATGCATGGTATGTGGTTTGATGTGGATTTGGGGCCAAGCCCATTTGTGGAATCATGTGGATTAATTGCATTGCACTCATTCTTGATATGCCATGACATTGGACTAATATACTACTGTGGGCTTAGGCCCAGTTATCGTGGTAAGGGGAATTACACACTGAGTCTCGATGACTCACCCCCTCTTTTTTTTAAATGTTTCAGGTAACCATTAGATCGCGGATTCGGGAGCCGAGGCAGACTTGTGGTGGCCCTGCAATGTTTTATCGTAAACTCGTTTCTTTTATTTGGACTTATTTTATTTGGGTTTTTGTTATGTAATCCGGCCTTTGGTATTTTATTTGGTTTTAGCTTTCAAATTTGGTTACTGCTTATTAATAAATGATCAATATGGGATTTTCCTAAAATGAGAATAAACCGTTTTTTATTCAAAATTACTTAAGCTCGATTTTCACAAGAAATACAATTTTATTCAAATTAATAACAACTTTGTAAAATGGGCATTGAAATGAATCGGCTTTTATAAACAAACCACAAAACGCGGAGTTTCATAAAGAATACGAACTTTTTAAACGAACGCACAGTTTTTTTTAGACATTCCTTTCATGTGACATGCCAGATCCGGTCGTAACGTCTAGGCCGGGTTTGGGGTGTCACAGATGTTGTGGAAAATTTTGATAATTGGTGTTTGGATTCTTAAGGACTTATTTGTAAATGATAAATAATTGTTGGATTAAAAATACAAATTGACGGTTTGTATAGATGTATTATAAGAAGGAGAAAATTCGGTCCTTAAGAATGTAGTTTAAATTTTGTGTATTTTTGAGTGTTATGCTTTGGGGACTAAATGATAAGAATTTAAAATTCCGTGGGTAAAGTGACAAAATTTATAATTTTGAGCTTTGAGCTAAAATGAATAGAAATGTATGTGAATGAGCTTTAGTTGATATTTCTTAGATTGGGAACAAAAAGAAAAGGAGCTAGATCGAGGAAAAGCTAAAATACACGAGTAACCGGGAAATTCAAAGTATTCAACTACCGAGGTAAGCTTATAAGCAAATTGGATTCACATGATATGCACTAAATTGAATTATGCATTTTATATTGAATTTTGAGATATTTTAATCCTAAAGTGCCGAATACAACTTGGTTATGAAGTAGAGTATGCGAATTGAAATATAATTATGTGTATGTGGTGGCTTATGCCATTCTTTATTTATGTGAGTATATACTGGTATATATATGTGTAATTAGTGACGAGTGAATGTTTTATTACCGAAGGTAGCATGGTATGGAACTTAATTGAAGTAAATGTTGAATGTGGATTGGATCATGTATATAACTAAAGTTTTAAGGTTAAATGAATGGATGTGATTCGGATATGAATCAAGGTGGACGTTGAGGTAAGGTATGATAGTAATGAAATGATCCATTATGTGCATATATGGGGCATAGCCGATTGGGAGAAATGGACCTTGGAAAAAGGTTTAATATATATATATGTGCATGAAAGCATGGTATGTTTATGAAATTTAGGAGTAAATGTATTTGATGTGTGAATGTGGAAGAAGGCAAATAAAAAGGGGCACTATGTGTGCGAATTTTATTCACCGAGCACTATGTGTGCGATATCGGTCGAATGGCACTTTATGTGCGTATTTTATTTACCGAGCACTATGTGTGCGAAATCGGTTAAATGGCACTAAGTGTGCGGAAAACAATTCGTAATGGCACTAAGTGTGTGATACGTTACGAGATTGGTACTATGTGTACAAGGCATTGGATTATTGTAAAATATGGGGACTTTAATAGAGGTAAACTTTATGACAGGTATGTATGTTTTAGTTATCGGCTCATTATTTTGATGTACATGAGTAAGTCATCATAGGGTGGAAAGTTGAATGTGGATATTCAGTTTCTAATTAGGGACTAAGAGAATAAAGTGATGTTATTGATGAATGATTATGCATATGTATATATGCATAGCCTTATAAGTGATTATGTAATGGAGTTGATTGGAAGTTATTATGAATGCTTGAATGTATGCTATTATTCTTTGCTTATAACTTACTAAGCTTTGAGTAGCTTATCGTATGTATTTTTGTTTGATGGTGGTAGTGATCGTTGGAGTTGAAGCTCGTATTTGGGATCCCTGTCAAAGTCAAGCACATTAGTATTACTTTTAGCTTGAACTTTAGAAATTATGGCATGTATAAGTTTGAGTGTGTCATGATCTCTTTTGGGTTGGCATGTATATAAAGGCCATGCGAAAATGGCTAGTTAAGTTATTTTGAACTTGCACAAATTCGATCAAGGTTAAAGCTTATAATGAGTTATATATCTTCATGATGGATGTTATCCAAATGGCTTTTGCATTATGAATCATATATATATAAGGACATTGTTTGATAATGGATATATGCGGCATGTGGCTGTAGTATGGTTATGTAACTATGATCTCTGTTAAGGGTCGTATGTATTATATATATGATTGCCATCAATGAAACATGTTCAATTTGTGTACTGAGAATAAAAAGGGGAAATGAAATTAGGAAATGAAGAATAAAAGAAAAATTGGATGCTTGAAAGGTTTGAACGCCCACATGTATGCGAACAAGGCCGAATAGGTAGTAAAATGTTACAAATCATCTTGTTGTTTTTGTTTAGTAACATAGTAAATAGTAAATGGTAAAATGTATGGCTGAATTTTGTTGAAGTGGAAACCATGGATAAGCAAATACATTTATTATAATCAGGCTTGCATCTTATAAGATATGTTCGACGTTGAAATCGTGATCTTGACTGTTATAATAATGTGACGAAATATGTGTTGGATATCCTCGACAACTGGTTGGGGAAATGTGTTATGTCATAGATTCATATTATCACGTGCAACTTGGTTATGGTAATGGAGTTTTTGGCCAATTGCATAGTAAGTTAGTTTTAGATGAAATGTGATAGTGATAATAATTACCTTGCGTCACATGTTTGAAGTGGCTGTAATATGCATGATTTGTGTTTTGTTCCCTTATGAAGATTTGATCATGTTCGCATATAAAGTGTATTAATCTATAAGATTCGGCCCTAGCCTACTCATTTGGATATGAA
This sequence comes from Gossypium australe, assembly GCA_005393395.2. Lineage (NCBI taxonomy): Eukaryota > Viridiplantae > Streptophyta > Magnoliopsida > Malvales > Malvaceae > Gossypium > Gossypium australe. The sequence goes on along the minus strand of CM016616.1, from coordinate 32,069,730 downwards.
TTTCTTTTTATGCTTCATTGACATTACAAGAGCATGGTATATGTATATAGATGTCTATCCAGGTTGGGTTTAATTTGGTAATGCCTCATGACCCTAGTTCGGCGACGGATAGGTGTTAGGGGTGTTACAATTAAAGCATGGGCTTGATAGTACGCTAAGCAATGATCAGAAAAACATAGAAATCATCAAAAATCGAATTAAAAACACATGCCAATTGAAGCTCACAAGTGTCGAACCCCTAACTCTCTTTTTCTTTTCTTTTCTTGATAAATTTTCGGCCAAAGATGATGAGAATGGCCATCTTTTTGTTTTATTTTAATTATATTAACATAAATATCAAATACCAATTTTAGCCTTTTTAATTTCGTTTAAAATCCACTGACCTTAACCCATTTTTGTCCATCCATTCTTTTAATGGTCTATTATCAACATAAGGAATTCTCATTTAAAAAGCCATGCAAAATAAGCACTTTAACAATCAGCACACAGCTTTTGCATTTTATGCGATAAAGTCCTTTTTGCAAATTAAGCACACAAATGATAAAATTTTCAGATATGCTTAATCACACACTGTAAACACGAAAAATAATATTAAAATATTTTTTCAACCTCATATTTGTGGTCTAGGAACCACTATTCCGACTAGGGTCTAAACCGGGCTATTACAAATTGAAGTTGGAATTGAGCATTTAGGGACGACCCAAATTGGGTGGCAATTTGGCCTTGTAAATGGCCTATAATTATCTACACGGGTGAGCAGACGGGCGTGTGTCTCGCCTGTGTCCATCACTATCCTTATTCGATGCAGGTCAGACTTGCACACAGGCCAGGCACACGGGCATGTGACAGGCCGTGTGACTATAGTCAGAGTTGTACACGAGGTAAGACATGGTCGTGTGAGGCACATGGTCTATCCACACGGGCGTGTGCCCTGTTTTGAAAGAAGAATTTTCTAAGTTCAGAAAAGTTTTTGTATCAGATTGGTTTAGTCCCGAACCTTCTCTAAGGCATGTTTAAGTCTCATAGATCTTTTAAAGGGACTATGTGAGATTGATTATCTATGATATGCTATTGTGTAAGTTATGCTGGTTTAAATGTTATGAGTTGACGGGTAATACCTCTTATCCCTTGTCCGGCGATGGATACAGGTTAAAGGTGTTACAGAAGTAAACCTGAAGGCACTTGGTGTTCAGCTTTAATTTGCTGACGCACTAAACATCTCGCTACATATTCAGAAATGTCTCGTTTCATACCCGACCACCAATATAGTTGTTTCAAATCATTATACATTTTAGTACTCCTAGGATGAACAGATAAACAACCACTATGTGCCTTGTATAAAATTTTCTAAATCAACTCTGGATTTTTCGGTACGCAGATTCTATTTTGGAACATCAAACAATCATCAGATCCGATTTTGTACTCTGAATCACTAGTCGACTCGCATTGCATTCTTTTAGCTTGCAGTTCACTATCACATTTCTGAGCTTTGCAAATTTGCTGAAGAAATACCGGTTTAGCTTTTAACTTAGCTAAAATCGATCTGTCATCACATAATGTTAACTGTGTATTCATTTCTCTCAAGGTAAAAATTGACTTTCTACTCAAAGCATCCGCAACCAAATTTGCTTTCCCCGGGTGATAATCAATCACTAACTTGTAATCTTTTAATAACTCGAGCCATCTTTGTTGTCGCAAATTCAAATCTTTCAGAGTCATAATATACTTTAAACTCCTATGATCAGTAAAGATGTGGCATTTTTCACCGTACAATTGATGACACCAGATTTTCAATGGAAATACAATAGCAGCCAGCTCTATAACAGCCCAATTTTGGGGCTAGTCGGAACAGTGGTTTCGGGACCACTAATCTGAGGTTGAAGAAAATTATTTTTTATTATTTTATGTGACATAGCATGATTTTAAGGTTGCATGGAAATTTTGGTGCTTTAATTTTTATGATTGTATGCTTAATTGTGAAAAAGGACTAAATCGCATAAAGTACGCAAGTTCCATTTTTCAAGCTATGAGTGTCTAATAGCTATGGAATATTAAATTGGAGGTCTTTAAAGTGCAAATAGACCACCTTAAGAGTGATGGCTGGCCAAGGGGGACAAAGACTGTAACACCCCAAACCCGGCCTAGACGTTACGATCGGATCCAGCATGTCACATAGATAGGTTGTTTAAAAATTGCGTTCTCGTTAAAAACTTTGTATTCTTTTTAAAATTCCGTGCTTTATTGTTTAGTGAAATTCAAATCTGCTTTTATGGTTATCTTGCAAAAACGTTAATAATGTTATTCGCAAAAACTTTATTTATAGTAGAAATCAGATCCAGTAATATGCGGAAATGTGATACTTTGAAAAGCAGGTAATGATGTTTTAAGAAAACCCGAAGTTTAATCATTTATAGTTTGCCTATAACTGAAATGAAAATTTAAAAGAAAAATTAAAGTCCAATGGCCTTATTACAAAATATTAAACCCAATTTAAATCAAATTTAAAATAGCACAAAATGAAAGTTACTAAAGTTCATGAGACGTATTCCGATGTATGGCTACCACAGAGTCCTCCGCTGCTCCAAATCCTCTAACGTTGGGGATCACCAGCAAGGTTAAAGCAGAGGGGTGAGTTACGAGAACTCAGTGTGTAATCCCCTAAACAGTCATTAACTGGGCCCGAGCCCACACAGAAGCAGACTGGGCCGAAGCCTATACAGAAATAGACTGGGCCTTAGCCCTATAAACATGATAGTGAAAACAATGCAATGCAGCCTAACTTAATAATCCATCCGCTACACACCCCCGTACCAGCCCAACACACCTGTGGGGTCTAAGTCAACCCACCCAACCCAACAAACCAATATGGCAGACAAGCTGCTAATCACAGAATTTCTGGCGGAGCCACCAGAATAACAGAATATACATGGCATAGCCACCAGACAGAATTGTGGCAAAGCCACCAGAATAACACTTCCTCCGATCATCAATCCCACCCCATGCAACATATCATAAATGCAATGCAACATACATATAACAATGTAAATAAAACATATACATAATAACCAACCATAATCAGGGGTATAACGGTAATTTACCCTCCAGGGGCGTTTCGATAATTTTACCGTCCAAGGGTATTTTGGTAATTTCACATTAATGGCCTTACCGAAGGCCTACTGTCGCCTCGAGTGACACGGGACCCTTTTTGGGTCTCTACAGAACTACTGGGCCTAAAACCCATTTTAGGCCCAAACGGGACCACACGCTCTTGTGGCCCAAAACGCATGGTTTTGGTTTCAAATTTGCAGATTTCGCATTCGGACCAATCATTTGCTAGTTTTCTAACAGTTTTGCCCAAGTGGGCTGAAAAGCCCATTGGGCCCATTTGGCCCGTTTCAGCGCGATCAGGCCCGTTACAGCCTCGGTTTCGCGAGAGTGCTCGTGACACTCTCAACGACTTACTGTCATTATTCGTATTTCGATTTACCACTACGAGCAGTCGCACGCTCGAGTGGTCACAGTTGCCAGTTTTTCGACTTTTTTGACTTTTCGGCTTTGGCTGGTTCACAAAACATCACATCATTCAGAGGGGTGTGAGATTACACACTTGATTTGGATTTGTTGGAAGGACTACTCATTGTTGCCCCTAAAATAACGATAATTAAGGGTTACTCCCACTTCTCTTCAGGATTCATAATCTAATAACTTACAACACCACTAGAAATACTTACCACAAGCTGTGACCCCCTCCTTTATAGTGAACCCGAATTAGGCCTTGCACCCTGGCTATTGAAATGAGTTCCTAAAACAATTAACCGATGAACCAAAAAGGTTAGCCTCAATTCCACATTCGACCCCCCACAAGAGTGAAGGAAAACGATGTCATCTCCACAAAATAGGGCCACAAGAACACACTAATTATGGAATTAAAAGGGGTATATAAACAACTTCACCCTTACCAAAACCAACGTTAACGATCTCCACCCGTTGCTTGCTAGAGAATTCGACCAAAGCTCCCCCTAGGAATAGTGTTTTGGCTAAAGCTTAATAGACGAAGAAGTAAGATGTGATAAGAATGTGAGAATGTTATGTTCGGTCCAGGGAGAAAAGAATAAGTGAGGGAGAAAGAAAGAGTGAATGCCAGGACTTACCAAATTCGGTTAAGAGGGGAGATGTAGTTAATCAACCTAAAACAATTGGGAGAAGAGATTGAGAAGGAGATGGACGAGTGGTTAATTCTCTACAGATTCGGCTAAGACTCAGATGAAGAAAAAGAGTGTACGAAGGGAATAAAAGAAAATGTGCGAATCAAAGAACCCGGAATGCTCCCAACAAAACAAAACACCAAAAATCGAAATTGAAAAGGAAGCCAAATGAAATTTCGCACTCCCTTACCAAGCCGAATGTGCACTCTTCCAAATGACAAGTTTTTGACCGAAACTCCCCCAAGCACTTCCCCATATTTGGCCACTACTACCTCTCACCCTCAATCCCCTGATTCACTCCACTTTTTGCTCCGCCAAACACTCTCCACTTCCCATTCAAATGGTTTGACTGAGTCTTTAACCACCAAGGCAGAGTTCTAGCTGAACTCTACTTCTTCCACCTGTTCAGCATAAAATAAAAACTCCCCACATGCTGTTTGTGGGATTCAAACACCATCCCACTTTGCTTCCCTATTGACGCCATCACCACTAGGCCATCTTGCTCCTTGTGTTAGCAAACATATTTAATTAAACCTTAAGTCCTGCTTCCACTAGCTCTCCCCACTAAAGTGCCCAAAGACCAAAATTTCACCAAGGCTTGGGCTCGAACCCGAGCCTCTCCAGGACCCCCAAACACACCCAAATAAGAAGCTAAGCAAGCTCAATACATGGAATAGTGCAAAAATGCCAGACCCCTAATTTTAGGATGTTACAGTTCTACCCCTTTAAAGAAATTTCGGCCTCGAAATTTACCTGATCAAAAGAGGTGAGGGTATTGTTGTCGCATTGCTTTCTCCGGCTCCCACGTGGCTTCCTCTAAACCGTGATTATGCCACAATAGTTTGACTAGTGGAACAGACCTCCTCCTCAACACTTTAACATCTCGATCCAAAATCTGCACTGGTTCTTCTTCAAATGACAGATCAGGTCTAACCTCAATTTCTTCCACGGGCACTATATGAGAAGGATCAGAATGGTAGCACCTCAGCATTGAAACATGGAATACATCATGTATCTGATTCAACTTCGGGGGCAACTTAAGCCGATAGGCGACCGGTCCCATACAGTTCACTATCCGATAAGGGCCGATGAATCTGGGGCTCAACTTGCCCTTCCATCCAAATCTCATGATTTTCTTCCAAGGTGAGACCTTCAAGAAGACATAATCCCCTACCGAATACTCTATCTCCTTACACTTCAGATCCACATATGACTTCTGTCTATCGGAAGCTTCTTTCAACCGACCCCGAATCAGCTTCACCTTCTCCTCAATTTTCGAAATCAATTCTGGACCCAACAACCGTCGCTCACCCAATTCTGTCCAGCAGGTAGGGGTACGACACCTACAACCATACAACACCTCGTAGGGTGCCATCTGAATGCTTGATTGCTAGCTGTTGTTATACGCAAACTCTGCTAACGGTCAATAATCTTCCCAACTACCCCTAAAATCAATTACGCAGCCCCTTAACATGTCTTCCAAAATCTGGATTACCCTCTCCGACTGACCATCAGTCTGTGGATGAAACGCTGTGCTAAAATCTAGCCTTGTACCCAAAGCTTCATGTAACACCTTCTAGAACCGAGATGTGAATCTAGGGTCCCTGTCCAATATGATAGACATTGGTACCCCATGTAACCTCACAATTTCTGCCACATACAACTTGGCCAACTTCTGTAGCGAGTAGTCAGTGCGAACCGGTATGAAGTGAGCGGACTTAGTCAACCAGTCAACAATTACGCACACTGAATCTTTCTTGGTAGGCATCAGGGGTAGCCCATTAAAAAAATCCATTGTTATCCTTTCCCACTTCCAGAGTGGAATCTTCACCGGTTGCAACAATCCTGAAGGCAGTTGATGCTCCGCCTTCACTTGCTGACATGTCAAACACTTACTCACGAAGTCGGTAACCTCACGTTTCCATCCTGGCCACCAGTACTGTTCACTTAGGTCTCGATAATCTTGTTTCCATCGGGATGCATAGCGTATGGGCTACTATGTGCCTCCCGCAGAATCAACTGTCTTAATTCAGAGTCCTTCGGCATACAAACTCTTCCACGAAAACATAATACCCCTTCGGCAATCTTGGCTTTCTCAACCAAAGTGGCAAAATCTTTTTCTCTTTGCGGAGCTATCAGTACCTGCAGATCATCTCGCAGACCACCCTCGAACTGCACACAGTGCTCATAGTCGGTCGCTACTATACCCCGTGCGTAATGGCTCAAGCGCAGGAACTCCGCCTCATATTCTGCTACGGATTTGTTTCCTTGAACCAAATTCAAAAATTACTTCCTCTGGGTGTCCACATAACTCGCCCCGACATATTTTCCCTAGAAATTTGTCTTAAAGAAGTCCCAGGTTATACGATCCACTGGTGTACCTTCCCTCACAGTGAGCCACCACTAGTATGCCTCATCCTGCAATAGAGACACTGCTCCTTTCAATTTTTGTTCTGCTGTGCAGTCCAAATCATCCATAATTCACTCCACAGCCTCTAACCAGTACTCTGCTACATTTGGGGCTACACCAGAGATGCCCCTAAAGACTTCGGCCCCGTTTGACCGGAGTCGCTCAGAAATAGACCCATGAGCTGTCGACCTAGTACTTGCTCTATTAACCCGTTCCAAAACTCGCAGCATTGCTTGGGACAAAGCATCGTCCCCTCCAGTTCGGTCATGAGACCCTGTTTCGGTCACTTGTGATGCAGGTACTTCTATTTCAGGCATGTGCCCTGATGCTGCGGATCCAGCCCTAGCACCTCGGCCCCTACCACAGACACGTCTACCTCTTGTACTCATCTCGTTGTAACGCATTAATTTGTTTAAGAGTTTTATGAATCAATCTATAATTCCAATGTTTATTAACAAGTGTCTTATAGAAACAGGTATAAGAGTTGTTTTCGCAGATCGAATTTCCTAATGTTTCAGTCTCTATAGGCTTAATTCCTATAGCTAATAGTTCTAGTGTACTACCACTAACTCTAGTAGTTTTCTCTCTACAATTATCACATCATATTATCAGATAAAGTAAGGGAACTTATGAATTTGATGCCGGAGACTCGGGTGCCATACTTTCAATAAAGATATATATTTCCTAAACCATATTCCAAACCAATTTTTGAAAAATATTTTCAAACCCATTCCACAGCCGAGTTTTGCAAACCTGGCTCTGATACCATAAAATGTAACACCCCAAACCCGGCCTAGACGTTACGATCGGATCTAGCATGTCACATAGATAGGTTGTTTAAAAACTTCGTTCTCGTTAAAAACTTCGTATTCTTTTTGAAGTTACGTGCTTTATTGTTTAGTGAAATTCAAATCTACTTTTATGGTTATCTTGTAAAAAAGTTAATAATGTTATTCGCGAAAACCTTTTTTATAACAGAAATTAGATCCAGTAATATGCGGAAATGTGATACTTTGAAAAACATGTAATGATGTTTTAACAAAACCTGGATTTTAATCATTTATAGTTTGCGTATAACTGAAATGAAAATTTAAAAGAAAAATTAAAGTCCAATGGCCTTATTACAAAATAATAAACCCAATTTAAATTAAATTTAAAATAGCGCAAAATGAAAGTTACTAAAGTTCATGAGACGTATTCTGATGTATGGCCACCACAGAGTCATCCGCTGCGCCAAATCCTCTAACGCTGGGGATCACCTGCAAGGTTAAAGCAGAGGGGTGAGTTATGGGAACTCAGTGTGTAATCCCCTAAACGGTCATTAACTGGGCCCGAGCCCACACGAAAGCAGACTGGGCTGAAGCCTATATAGAAACAGACTGGACCTTAGCCCTATAAACATGATAGTACAAACATTGCAATGCAGCCCAACCTAATAATCCATCCGCTACACACCCTGTACCAGCCCAACACACCTGTGGGGTCCAAGTCAACCCACCCAGCCCAACACACCAATATGGAAGACAAGCTGTTAATCACAGAATTTGTGGCAGAGCCACCAGAATAACAGAATATACGTGGCATAGCCACCAGACAGAATTGTGGCAGAGCCACCAGAATAACACGTCCTCCGATCATCAATCCCACCCCATGCAACATATCATAAATGCAATGCAACATACATATAACAGTGTAAATAAAGCATATACATAATAACCAACCATAATCAGGGGTATAACGGTAATTTACCCTCTAAAGGCATTTCGGTATTTTGACCCTCTAGGGGTATTTCGGTAATTTCTCATTTAACGGCCTTTCTGAAGGCTTACTGTCTGCTCGAGCGACACGAGATCCTTTTTGGGTCTCTACGGAACTATTGGGCCTAAAACCTATTTTAGGCCCAAACGAGCCCACACGCTCGTCTGGCCCAAAATGCAGGGTTTTGGTTTCAGATTTGCAGATTTGGCATTCGGACCAACCATTTGCTAGTTTCCTAACAGTTTTGCCCAAGTGGGCCGAAAAGCCCATTGGGCCCACTTGGCTCGTTTCGGTTCGATCAGGCCCATTACAGCATCGGTTTTGCGAGAGTGCTCGAGACACACTCAACGACATACCGTCATTATTTGTATTTTGATTTACCACTACGAGCGCTCGCACGCTCGAGTGGTCACAATTACTGATTTTTTGGCTTTTTTAACTTTTCGGCTTTTGGCCGTTCACAAAACATCACATCATTCAGAGGGGTGTGAGATTACACACCTGATTCGAATTTGTCGGAAGGACTACTCCTTGTTGCCCCTAAAATAACGATAATTAAGGGTTACTCCCACTTCTTCTCAGGATTCATAATCTAATAACTTAGAACACCACTAGAAATACTTACCACAAGCTGTGACCCCCTCCTTTACAGTGAACCCGAATTAGGCCTTGCACCCTTGCTACTGAAATGAGTTCCTAAAACAATTAACCGATGAACCAAAAAGGTTAGCCTCAATTCCACATTCGACCCCCACAAGAGTGAAGGAAAACGATGTCATCTCCACAAAATAGGGTCACAAGAACACACTAATCATCGAATTAAAAAGGGTATATAAACAACTTCACCCTTACCGAAACAAACGTTAACGATCTCCACTCGTTGCTTGCTAGAGAATTCGGCCAAAGCTCCGCCTAGGAAGAGTGTTTCGCTTAAAGCTTTATAGAAGAAGAAGTAAGATGTGATGAGAACGGGAGAATGTTATCTTCGGTCCAGGGAGAAAAGAATAAGTGAGGGAGAAAGAAAGAGTGAATGCCAGGACTTACCAAATTCGGTCAATAGGGGAGATGTAGTTAATCAACCTAAAACAATTGGGAGAAGAGATTGAGAAGGAGATGCACGAGTGGTAGATTCTCTACAGATTCGGCTAAGACTCAAATGAGGAAAAGAGATAAAGAAAAAGAGTGTACGAAGGGAATAGAAGAAAATGTGCGAATCGAAGAACCCGAAATGCTCCCAACAAAACAAAACACCAAAAACCAAAACTGAAAAAGAAGCCAATTGAAATTTCGGCTACACTCCCTTACCCAGCCGAATGTGCACTCTTCCAAATGATATGTTTTTGACCGAAACTCCCCCATGCACTTCCTCATATTCGGCCACTACTACCTCTCACCCTCAATCCCCTGATTCACTCCACTTTTTACTCCACCAAACCCTCTCCACTTCCCATTCAAATGGTTTGACTGAGTCTTCAACCACCAAGGCAGAGTTCTAGCTGAACTCTACTTCTTCCACCTGCTCAGAAAAAAAGAAAAGCTCCCCACATGCTATTTGTCGGATTCAAACACCATCCCACTTTGCTTCCCTATTGACGCCATCACCACTAGGCCACCCTGCTCCTTGTGTTAGCAAACATATTTAATTAAACCTTAAGTCCTGCTTCCACTAGCTCTCCCCACTAAAGTGCCCAAAAGACCAAAATTTCACCAGGCTTGGGCTCGAACCCGAGCCTCCCCAGGACCCCCAAACACACTCAAATAACAAGCTAAGCAAGCTCAATACATGGGACAGTACAAAAATGCCAGACCCCTAATTTTAGGATGTTACAAAGACATTCATTTGGTCAAAATTTTGGTGAAATTAGGTGACCAAAAATGAATAAATTAAGACAAAGAAAGAAGATATCATCTTTCACTATTCACCCTTCTTCTACCACCGAAAATTGAAGAGAAATTAGAGGTTTTTGGAGTTCAAACTTTCAGCCAAGATATTCTCTTGCAAGGAAGTTATTTTAGAGGTCTTTCTTGATAATCTTTGTACTTTTGCAACCCTCAAAGGTTAAGCTAGCTAATGAGGGGACTAAGTTGCAAAATGGTTCAAATTTTAGGGACTTTCCATGAGAGTGTTTATGTTGCTTGCTGAGTTTTTGTGGAAGAAAATGAATGTTAGTGAGTTAAGGAGCAACTTTTGTGAAATATGTTACCATGAAAACACCTAAATGGGACCTATTAGTAAAAGTTCAATTTGTGTAACAAATGCGTGAAATAATTATTTTTTGAGTTGTTGTAAGAGAAATAAATATTCAACTAGGCTTGTTTAATGAGAAAATGTGATTAAAAAAGATTTACAAAATTAGGGGCGCGTAATTTTGCCAAAGTAAAAGGGCAAAATGGTCATTTTTGCCTAAGTAGAAATTTTGATATATCATGAATTATAAAGTGATTGAATGAGTGAATTATATTATTATAGATCAAGAAGAGCGCGGAAACAACCTTAACCGTGGAAAAGGTAAGGTTACAGACTAAGACGTCGATTAATACATTTTGCACCGAGGTAAGTTTATGTGTAAACGGTACATCTTGAATACTTACGTTGTTACTTATTGGTGTATTGTTTGAATGAGATCATTTATGATTGAGATGGATTGAATTTGATAGAAAATGAGTAATTCTCGTATGAACCTTGAAATGGTTAGGTAAGTGTGTAATATTATCCGTAATAATCAATGGTGGGCTGTGTGCGATACCACCGTAATTATTCTTATTGGTGGGCTATGTGCGTTACCACTTTATTATTTATTCACAATGGGCTGTGTGCGATACCATCGTTTATATTATCATTTGGTAGGCTAAGTGCGATACCTCCATAAATATTCTTGTTGGTGGGCTATGTGCGATACCACTCTATTATAGACTAATGGTGGGCTGTGTGCGAAACCACCGAGTGTTTGGTATTATTCTGAATAATTCATTGAGAAATCATTTACGTATATGTTTCATATGATGTTGTGGTGATGCGTGCAGGGAATGTATGCTAATAAATGAGAGCATTATATTTGTTACATGGTTGAAATGTGGTAAGAGATGAAATGAGTAATCATGATTATGAAATGTGGATTGTTCTTGCCTGTTATGAAAATCATTGATATATATATATATATATATATGATGCTTATTGTTTACATGTAAACTTACTAAGCTTAATGCTTAAAGCTTACTCCCTTTCTTTTCCCTTGTTTTATAGTGTCAAAGAGTCGGTTCGGGTATGAAGTTAGTTGGAAGATCACCCACACTACTAGCTTATCTCAGTATATCTAGACTTAGCATTTTGAGTATGGCATGTATAGGGGCTAGACTAGGTGAAATGTTTTGTTATTTTGGCCAAGTCTGTGTTGGTTCATTTATAAATGAACTCCTTGTATATAGCCATAGTTGATGGCTCATTATTACTAATTTATCAAAAGATGAGGTTATTCATGAAAGTGTATGTTGCACAATTGGGTTGCTGAGTGAATGGTTGAATGGATATTTGATGTGTGAGTTAGGGTGACGAAAAAAGCTTGGCAAATAGCCTTGTTCTTTTGCACACGGCTAGACACACGGGCGTGTGTCTAGGCCGTGTAAGACACATGGTCGGATCCATGGGCGTGTGATTAGGCCGTGTGTCCCCTGCATGTTAATGTTGCAAGTCAGTGTTGACCACGGGCTAGCCACATGGGCATGTGCCTAAGCCGTGTGCCCCTTATTTGGTTGCTGACGTCACAAACAGAATACCCAAGTTTTCACATACGGGTGATAACGCGGGCGTGTCTAGGCCGTGTGAAGGACACGGGCGTGTGTCTGGCCATGTGAAAACCCCAGTAGGTTCGAAGAGAAAATAAATTCCACATGGGTTAGAGACATGGACGTGTGTGACCACACGGGCGTGTGGCCCTGTTAAGGTAAAATTTTCCTAAGTTTATAAAAGTTTTCAGTTGATTTCTAAGATCCACTGTTTGCATGTTTAAGGCCTTGTAGGCCCATAATGAAGATGTTTTGGATGTGAATGGAAAGTTCTAAGTTGGGATGAGATTTTACAGCCCAAAGTTGCATGTTCAAGTGAGATAAGTCTGGTAATGCCTCGTACCCGCTTCCAGCGCTGAATACGGGTAAAGGGGTGTTACAAGCTCTAAGTCGTGCGTCAGATAATTCTTTTCTTGTGGTTTCAATTGTCGGGAAGTATAAGCTATAACTTTTCCTTCTTGCATCAGAACACATCCCAGACCATTTAGTGACGAGTCACTAGAAATCACAAACTCTTTCCCCAATTCAGGTTGAACTAGAACTGGTGCTTTAGTTAACAATACTTTCAACTGTTCAAAACTCTGCTAACAGTCGTGTCATCTTTCTGACCATTTGAATTTCACATCTTTCTAAAGCAGTCGTGTCATCGATGTTACAATCATCGAAAATCCTTTAACGAATCTTCGGTAATAGCCCGCTAAGCCCAGAAAATTACAAACTTCAGACACATTTCTCGAAGGTTTCCAGTCAACAATAGCAGAAATCTTACTTGGGTCAAGTCTAATACCTTCAACTGAAACAATATGCCCCAGAAATCTAACCTCTCGGAGCCAAAACTCACATTTACTTAACTTTGCAAACAATTGCTTAGCACGTAGAGTTTGTAACACAATTCTCAAGTGCTCGGTTTGTTCAGATTCATCTCGTGAATGTCGTCAATGAATACAACAATGAATTTTTCTAAATACGATCTAAATATCCGATTCATCAAATCCATAAAATTGGCAGGAGCATTAGTTAATCCAAAAGGCATAACAAGGAATTCATAATGTCCGTACCTCGTTCTGAACGCCGTTTTCGACACATCTGAGTCTTTAACTCGCAACTGATAATAACCAGACCTCAAAATCACTATTTGAAAACACTGTTGCACCTTTCAAATGATCAAATAAATCGTCTATTCTCAGCAACGGATACTTATTCTTTATTGTAACTTTGTTAAGCTGACGATAGTCAATACACATTCTCATTGATCCGTCTTTCTTCTTTACAAATAATACAGGCGTACCCCAGGGAAAAAATCTCGGTCGTTCAAAACCTCTATCTGTTAACTCTTGCAACTGAGCTTTCAACTCTTTCAACTCTGTCGGAGCCATTCTATACAGAGCTATAGATATCGGTGAAGTTCCCGGTACTAATTCAATTGTAAATTCAACCTCTCTGATAGGTGGCAACCCCAGTAATTCTTCAGGAAACACAACCGGATATTCACAGACAGCTGGCATTGATTCAATCTTTGATTTAGACACTTTTGTATCCAAAAAATAAGCAAGATAGGCTTCGCAACCTTTTCTCACACATCTCTTAGCTAACATAGACGAAATCACAACAGACAATTCATTCGATTCATTTGATTCAATTAGAAGAATTTCATCATTCTGACACTTCAATTCTATATCCTTTCATCTATAATTCACAACAGCATCATGTAGAGTCAACCAATCCATTCCCAGAATTACATCGAACTTATCAAATGGCAAAAGCATCAAGTCAGTCAGGAAATAGTAACCCCGAGTCATTAAAAGAAAATTCTTGCAAACTTTATCAACTAAAACATACTTGCCTAAGAAGTTTGATACTTTAATCACAAACTCAATAGACTCGATAGGCAAACTCTTATTAAACACTAAATTCATACATATATACGAGTGTGTCGATCCATGGTCAATTAAAGCAATCACATTAGTATCATAAAGAGAGAATGTACTGGTAATAACATCTGGGGACGATGCTTCTTCACGAGTGCAAATAGCGTAGGCTCTAGCAGATGCTCTGGCCTCAGATCTCACAGCTGACTCCCTAGTTATACCTCTACTACTGGATACATTTCCTGTATTTCTCGGTGGTCTCCCTCTCGCAGTCGTATTGCTCGATCTTACATTCTAAACTTTTTCTTTCTCGGATAGCTCTGGGCAGTCTCGAATAAAGTGATATGGCGAACCACATTTGAAGCAAGCTTATGTATTCTTATTCCAGCATTCACAAAAATGTCTTCTCTCACACTGTTGACACTCGGGTTTGTTAATTCTCACACTACCAACACTTGAGACGGATGTAGCTTGAGGTTTAAGATTCACATGTAAATTTCCACGATCTCTATTCTGATATCCCACTGATGCATTCGATCGGCTAAACAAATCGCAAAATTTCTTTGATGAAGAATGAGAAGTTTTATTCATCGGTCTTTTCCTCGAGTCTCTAGCCTCTGAATTAGATTTCTTCTTTCCTTAGCTAAAGTCTTCGGCTTTGCAAGCCTGGCCAGCTAACATAACAAATTCTTTTAAATCTAAAATCCCAACCAGAAGTATAATGTCTTCGTTTAGCCCATCAACAAACTGTTTACACATTATCTCTTCATTAGAAACATACTCTCGAGCATATTTACTTAACCGTACGAATTCTCTTTCATACTCGGTTACGGTCATACGGCCTTGTTTTAATTCTAGAAATTCTTTATGCTTTTGATCAAGGAGTCGTTGATTGATGTATTTCTTTCGGAACTCAGTCTGAAAGAACTCCAAGGTCAGCACCATTGATACTAATGTATTCCACCACTAATACGCAGAGTCTCTCAAAAGAGAAATTGCACACTTTAAGCATTCAGCCGCTGTACTAGAAAGTTCATCAAACACTCGGATTGTATTTTCAAGCCAAAACTCGGCTCTCACAAGATCATCGTTAACATTAGCCCTGACCTCTTCAACCACGTGTTTACGAATCTTATCAAGTGGAGGTTTATTTAACTTAAAAGCTCAGCTCCTTGAGGAGTTACAAGAACCGGTTGGGGATTAGGAGGAGGTGGAGGTTGTTAAGCAGTTGGATTCGTTCGAATATATTGAGTGAACCACTCATCCATCATTTGAAAGAAGGCTTCTTTAGCTGATCCTCCCTGGCTAGCTGTCACGGGTCTAGAATTAGACGGCTCTGTCCCTTGAGTGGGACTAGGCGCATTACTTTCAACCTCATCAGCTATCGCTCGAATGGGATTCATTTGTTATATAAAAACACATTTTCAAATGTCAATAGTCATCAAACTATCACAGTTTATATATAGCATGTAACACCCCTTACCCGAATTCTATGCCGGAACTAGGCTAGAGGCGTTACCAAATTAAAACTACTTGATCACCACTTAGGCTCATCGACTACTCTCTTAAATCACCTCAACAACTTCACTCTCGACGTATGAGGCCTGACTCATATACACGAGGGCTCTCGAGACTATCTCGGAACTTTTTCTCAATCTTAAATTTTTCCTCTTTTATACAGGCTCATACGCCCGTGCAAGATGAGGCACGCCCGTGCATAGACCCACACGCACATGCTCCACAACCGTGGTGAATACCGACTACATACACATGGCCTCAAAGCCTAGTCACACGCCCGTGTGGCTAGCCCGTGGCCAACACTGACTAAACTCGCATGGCCTATGCACATGCCCGTGTGGCTAGTCCGTGGTCTATTCTGACTTAAAATGTTAACATGCAGGGGACACACGGCCAAGTCACACACCCTGGTCTGACCGTGTGTCATACATGATCTAGACACACGGGCGTGTGTCTATCCACATGGACAAAAACAAAGCTATGTGCTAACTTCCTCTCACCCCTCTAGCATACACAATATGCATTCATTCAAGACATCCATAATCAACTCAAATTGAAGTGTAGTCTCACATAGATAACTATATCTTTTCATATAATATAGAATGGCCAATAACTATGGCATTATACAAAATGTATCATCCATTTAAAGACCAACACATCTTAACCATTTACAAAAAAATTCACTAACTTGTCTAGCCCCTATACATGCCATATACAAAACACTTAGTCTCATGTACCAGAGTGTGCTGACAGTGTGGGCGGTCTTCCAACTGATCCTCGTATCTTGATTCAACAATTTTTCTCTATAAGACAAAGGAAAAGAAAGGAGTAAGCTTTGAGCTTAGTAAGTTTACACATAAACAATTAAGCATCATAGTATAAGCCAAACAACAACTAACATTATACTAACATATAACGTACAACTATGCTTACTCTTTCTATCCCTTACCACATTTCCAACACCTCATGAGTCACATATTCATAACCATTGAAATGCACCCCTGCATTTCAATATCACATTTACACAATATACAACACAACATCATTTCTCGATTGTAATAACCAATTTTGCCCGGGCCCATCAAAATAATAAAGCCCTAATCAGAAACAAAAAAAAAAAACAAAATAAGCCAATCATTAATAATAAAATAGTCCATAGTCTTTACTTATAGCAAGGTCCAACCACAAAACCAATACCAGAACCAAATTTAATAAAACTACCCAACCCAAAACCAAAGTCCAATAACCTAGCCCAATCCACAAATGTGTGTGAGCAACATAATTTCAGATAATATGTCGATATGGTTTGCCTGAGAGAATAATTTCAGATAATGCTTTGAATTTGAACAACAAGATGATGAAGGAAGTGTGTGAGCAATTTCAAATAAAGCATCATAATTCCTCACCCTATCGCCCAAAGATGAATGGAGCAGCAGAAGCGCCCAACGAAAATATTAAGAGGATTATTGGGAAAATGACCGAGACATATAAAGACTGGCACGAGAAACTACCATTCGCTTTGTATGCATATCGCACATGTGTGCAGACATCTACGGGAGCAACTCCTTTCTCTCTGGTCTATGGAATGGAAGCTGTGCTGCCCATCGAAGTTGAGATTCCCTCTTTACAAGTCTTAATGGAGTCGGAACTAGAAGAATCAGAATGGGTTCAAGCTCGATATGACCAGCTGAATCTTATCGAGGAAAAACGCTTGAAGGCAATTTGTCATGGACAAATGTACCAGAAGAGAATGATCACAGCCCATGACAAGAAGGTACGGCCAAGGCAATTTCGAGAAGGAGAACTTGTGCTGAGAAAGATTCTCCCAATACATAAAGACTTTCGAGGAAAATGGGCACCGAATTGAGAAGGACCATATGTCGTAAAGAAGGCTTTCTCGGGTGGAGCTTTGATTCTCACTGAGATGGATGGGAAAGAGGTACCAAGTCCAGTGAACTCAGATGCCGTGAAGAAATATTATGCTTAAAAAAAAGAAGAAAAGAAAAAGAAAAAAGAGAGAAGAAAGAAAAGACCAAGATGAAAACCCGAAAAGGGCGTCCTAAAAAAAAGAACAAGATGAAAACCCGAAAATGGCGTCTTGATAAACAAAATATATTAGGATGAAAACCTGAAAGGGCGTCCTAATAAAAGGGGATTCGGACATGAGGAGCAAGACGGTTTGAACAGAGAGTTAAATGGCGAGATTATAATATTTGAAGCAGAGTCGGAGGCTCAAAATCTTCCAAACAAGAAGCTTCGCTCGAAAAGATCCAGGATGAAGGAACGTGGAGAAGTTCTTGTGTCGGATATCTAGAGCATTTGTGACAATTGAACCCTGTTTTTTTAATATAGTGCTTTCGTTATTGAATTATTCCTTGTCAATTTTTTTTTTTTTGCTTATTGCCCTTAAAATAAATATAGATGTGAGGTATCCCTTTCATACCCACGTGGCCATTTTCATACATCTCATGTTTGGTTCATTTAAATGATAAATAGTGAAACGACATACTTTAAACAAAAGGAATATTGAGCATTACCTGGATAAGAATTTGGTAAGTGCAAGAGCCTAAAAACAAAGACAAAGTTCAACAGGGAGTAAAAGGGCGATATACGAGAAACACGGATTAATCGTAAAGCTTGAGGACGGGTGCAAAACCTGAAAGGAAAGTCAAGAATCGAAGCAGTGAATGCAGGTCATCATGAAAGCCGCAACGAAAAGATATATGAGAAACAAACCCAGGGCGCATGGCATAATCATGTAGGCATAAAAGCATTTAAGACAAGCACGTGCAAGAAGTTTTGACGATATATGTACCGAACCAAAGAGAAAGAAGACATCCGAGCTCTACCAGATGATATGTTTCAATTACTGTTTTTCAAAATATCAACTCATAGTACGAGAAGTGAGTTGGGCCTCGGGTCGCACGCTGAGGTATTTTTAATTTCTGTCTTTTAATTTCTGTTCAAAAAATCAACTCATAATACGAGAAGTGAGTTGGGCCTCGAGTCGCACGCTGAGGTATTTTTAATTTCTGCCTTTTAATTTCTGTTCAAAAAATCAACTCATAATACGAGAGGTGAGTTGGGCCTCAGGTCGCACGCTGAGGCATTTTCAATTTCTGTTTTTCAACTTCTGTTCACAAAAAAACAACTCAACTCCTCGGGTCGCACGCCGAGGTATTTTTAATTTCTGTTTTTCAATTTCCGTTTGCAACTCCTCAGGTCGCACGCTGAGGTCTTTTTAATTTCTGTTGGTCAATTTCTGTTTGCAAAAATCAACTCATCAGGTCGCACGCTGAGGTATTTTTAATTTCTGTTTTTCATTTCCTGTTTGCAAAAGTCAACTCCTTAGGTCACACACTGAGGTATTTTTAATTTATGTTTTTCAATTCCTATTCAAAAATCAACTCATAATACGAGAGGTGAGTTGGGCCTCAGGTCACACCCTGAGGTGTCTTTCAATTTCTGTTCAAATATTAACTCATAATGCGAGAGGTGAGTTGGGCCTCGGGTCGCACGCTGAGGTATTTTTCATTTCTGTCTTTCGATTTCTATTCAAAAATCAACTCATAATGCGAGAGGTGAGTTGGGCCTCGGGTCGCACGCTGAGGTATTTTTAATTTCTATCTTTCAATTCCTGTTCAAAAAAATCAACTCGTAATACGAGAGGTGAGTTGAGCCTCAGGTCACACCCTGAGGTGTTTTTCAATTTTTAAATATCAACTCATAATATGAGAGGTGAGTTGAGCCTCGGGTTACATGCCGAGGTTTTTTAATTTCTGTCTTTCAATTTCTATTTTTTCAATTTCTGTCTTCAACAAAAAAAAAAAAGAAAAAAGAAAGAAAGAAAAGGTCAACTCATATTGCGAGAATAAGGAAGCAGTTTGAAAGGTTCAGATTTATTTCATCGAAGTCCTAGTGGAGCAATTAGTAGATCGAAGCTACAAATCTCTTTGTGTCGTGAAGTCACATTGGAGCAAGCAAATCCCATCCCTTAAAAGATTGAGGAAAAACGAATTGAAGCTACGGGTCAACTCGCGGAAGCAGTGGCAGAATGGATCAAAGCAACAGGTTACAGTAGAGTTTGAAGATGTTTGAGGAAGACGAGGACCAATAAGTCAAGGCTTGGCCAAGAATGGGCAAAATTGGTTCTTCTATTATCTTTGCTCTATTCTCGTTTCACGACAATGAGCAAAGAGGGGTAGCTGTAATAACCAAATTTGCCTGGCCCATTAAAGCCCAATAAACAAAATAATAAAGTCTGAACAATAAAATACAACTAAAACAAAAGCCATGAAAAATCCAATAAATGAAACAGTCCATAAAATGTCCAAATTACACAAGCCCATTAAACCCAAATAAAAACTAACAATCAGTCAATCCAAAACCAGAACCCTCTCATCCTAGCCCAAAGTTCTAGCCCAAACCCAGGCCCAATAAAACAAATAAAACAGTCCAATCCATTTACAAAATTCGAGCCCAAGCACAAACAGCCCAAAAGGCCCACCACAGATTGAAATTTTCAGAAACCCTAGGGTTTCAATTTCCTGCAGCCGTCGACGCTCCACATACCAGCACCCCTCCCCATGCCTCGGCAACTGTTCACCGCGTCCCCCACACGCGCTCTTGCGTCGTGTCTGCACGCGCCCATACGCCCATATGCCTCTGCCACCACGCGTTTCGGCCATCACGTACACTACACCACGAGCACGCTCCTCGTGCCTCGGCCTCCACCAGCACCGTTCGCCCATACTCTACAGACAACACGCGACAGACAGACAAACAAAAGTAGAGAAGTATGGAACCAGAAAGTTGAATAATAAAAAGGCATTGTGTATTTGGCTATAAAGCCATTCAGAATGATGTAAAAGAGGTTCTCATTTTTCTTCTGAAAAAACACCCGCACATTATCATAAATCAAAGAAAATTATAAGGTTGTTTTTTTTTATTTTTTCGATTTTGCATTCTTCGATTTAATGCCGTTTCTTTTACTCTTCTATGGTTTTTTTACTGTTCCCAAAGTCTAATACAAAGATCAATAACAAAACGAAATAAAGAAAACGAAGGGATTTTACCCGAGCCAGTAGACGCGGAGTCGGAGAACCCGTATTGTCGCCGCGAATCGGGTTTAGGGAAAGGGGGCTGGGAGCCCTTGGTTTCGACTTTTGTAAGATCATTAAGGCAGGGGTTTTCGAGGATAGGTCTCGAACAGACTTAAAGTTCCCCCCCATGCGTTGTCAGCCACCGATTCGATGGTGGTGGGATGATTGGCTGGGAAACCCATTCGCCGGAGAGATCCCGACTGCGGCGCGAGGATGGAGATGAAACAGGGGTTTCAGTTTCTGAATGATGGAGGCTAGGGTTTAACCTGGAGAGAAAAGGAGATTAAGCCGTTCTGTTTCCTTTCTTATATTTTGTTTACTATTTCAAATCATCAAACGACGTCGTTTGAAGCTTGATTGAGTGGCTTCAAAACGACATCGCATGGAGTATACCCGTGCGGCCCGGTTCGTAACCCGCAGATCCGCGCATTTCGACAATAAATGGATAATTTGCGCGTCTGATCCCTTTTATTTCTGTACTGTTTCAATTGAATCTCTGATGCAGGGTTTTATTGTTTAATTAGTCCCTTTAATTTGCGTATCATTTCAATCTGGTCCGTTCCACACACTGCGTTTTCGTAACTGGAATTATTTGTCGTTTTAGTCCCTAAACGTTCGGGGCAAGTTTATCTTGATCCCTAATTATGTTTAAATAATCCTATTTATTATAAAGTATCCTTTAAAAATTATTTTCATTTCAATTGAGCTTTTTTTAGTTTCATTTATAATCAATAAACTTATTGGTAAATTGATTTTACAAATGTCTTAATTCATTTTATGTTCATTTGTATATTTTTATAAACGTTGGATTTTAAAATTTTCTTTCATATATTATTTTATTATAATACTATGTGCAATATTTATATATTATTTTATATATGTACGTACATGTGATCCATATTAAAGCCATCTTATCTTATATATTATTAATTGCATATTATTCTGCATATATGCATTTTTCTAACTAAATAATTTATATGTTTTGAAGCTTCAACCTTATTCATTTTTATATTTCAAGACTTTCATCATAAATTATCAAATTCTCGTGTCATATGTATATCAATTTGATTTCATAATCTTCGCACATAAATTTGTTTCAAAAATAAGGCAATATTGGCGTGTTTAGAAGTCCGAAAAATTACATCCTAACGTGCTGGATGTTGATTCTTCGTTCGACTAAATAACCAAATTCCCTATTTCACATGTTTTGAAGATAAAGGTTGATCTCGATGTCAAAGTATAAAGGCATTATACCCTAACGTGCTGGGTATGATGCTTTCATCCCTTTGAGACGAGTTAAAACTTGAGATTCAATCTAATTTTAAATACCCTTTTTTTTCAAAAACTTTTTACTCTAGATATTTTCAAGGTTTCAACATTAGGACAACATCAATCAATTTGGTATCAATTTTGGGCGTGACGAGGGTGCTAACCCTTCCTCGCACGTAATTGATTCCCGAACTCGTTCTCTCAAATTTTCGTAGACCAAAATACCGTTTTAGTAAACTAAAACGTTTTATTAAAAAAAAGGTGATCCGACCACACCTAATAAAGATCGGTGGCGACTCCCTATTTTTAAAGGTCGATTCCCCCTTTTTTCAAAAAATGGTTGCGATAGCTTGGCGACTCCGCTGGGGAGTTGAGTTGAGCCTCAGGCCACATGCCGAGGTAATTTTCAATTTTTATTTTTTCAAATATCAACTCATAATACGAGAGGTGAGTTGAGCCTCAAGTCACATCCTGAGGTGTTTTTCAATTTCTGTTCAAAATATCAACTCATAATACGAGAGGTGCGTTGAGCCTCAGGCCACATGCCGAGGTGTTTTTTCAATTTTTATTTTTCAAATATCAACTCATAATACGAGAGGTGAGTTGAGCCTCAGGTCACACCCTGAGGTGTTTTTCAATTTCTGTTCAAAATATCAACTCATAATACGAGAGGTGAGTTGAGCCTCAGGCCACATGCCGAGGTGTTTTTCAATTTTTATTTTTTAAATATCAACTCATAATACAAGAGGTGAGTTGAGCCTCAGGTCACACCCTGAGGTGTTTTTCAATTTCTGTTCAAAATATCAACTCATAATACGAGAGGTGAGTTGAGCCTCAGGCCACATGCCGAGGTGTTTTTCAATTTTTATTTTTCAAATATCAACTCATAATACGAGTGAGTTGAGCCTCAGGTCACACCTTGAGGCATTTTTCAATTTCTGTTCAAAATATCAACTCATAATACGAGAGGTGAGTTGAGCCACAGGCCACATGCCGAGGTGTTTTTCAATTTTTATTTTTCGAATATCAACTCATAATACGAGAGGTGAGTTGAGCCTCAGGTCACACCCTGAGGTGTTTTTCAATTTCTGTTCAAAATATCAACTCATAATACGAGAGGTGAGTTGAGCCTCAGGCCACATGCCGAGGTGTTTTTCAATTTTTATTTTTCAAATATCAACTCATAATACAAGAGGTGAGTTGAGCCTCAGGTCACGCCTTGAGGCATTTTTCAATTTCTGTTCAAAATATCAACTCATAATACGAGAGGTGAGTTGAGCCTCAAGCCACATGCCGAGGTGTTTTTCAATTTTTATTTTTCAAATATCAACTCATAATACGAGAGGTGAGTTGAGCCTCAGGTCACACCCTGAGGTGTTTTTCAATTTCTGTTCAAAATATCAACTCATAATACGAGAGGTGAGTTGCGCCTCAGGCCACATGCCGAGGTATTTTTAATTTCTGTTTTTCAATTTCTGTTTGCAAAAAAATCAACTCCTCAGGCCGCACGCTGAGATATTTCCAATTTCTGTTTTTCAATTTTTATTTTTTAATATCAACTCATAATACGAGAGGTGAGTTGAGCCTCAGGTCACACCCTGAGGTGTTTTTCAATTTCTGATAAAAAATTAACTCATAATACGAGAGGAGCAGATCGATCTTGCCTTCCTAAGCGAAGCAGATCAAGCATAACAGATTTTGCCTTCCTAAGCGAAGCAGATCGAAAAACAGATTTTGCCTTCCTAAGCGAAGCAGATCGAAAAGCAGATTTTACCTTCCTAAGCG
This sequence comes from Gossypium australe, assembly GCA_005393395.2. NCBI lineage: Eukaryota > Viridiplantae > Streptophyta > Magnoliopsida > Malvales > Malvaceae > Gossypium > Gossypium australe. The sequence continues at coordinate 32,046,032 of CM016616.1, read as the reverse complement.
AAGCAGATCGATGATAACAGATCTTGCCTTCCTAAGCGAAGCAGATCGAGCATAACAGATTTTGCCTTCCTAAGTGAAGCAGATCGATGATGACAGATTTTGCCTTCCTAAGCGAAGCAGATTGAGCATAACAGTTTTTGCCTTCCTAAGAGAAGCAGATCGCAAAGCAGATTTTCCTTCCTAAGCGAAGCAGATCGACGATAGCAGATCTTGCCTTCCTAAGCGAAACAGATCGAGCATAACAGATCTTGCCTTCCTAAGTGAAAGTTTCTGTCAAAATCAACTCATGATGCGAAAAGTGAGTTGGGCCTCGGGATACGCACGCTGAGGTATTTTTAATTTCTGTTTTACAATTTCTGTTAAAATCAACTTATAATACGAAGGTGAGTTGGGCCTCGGGTTATGCACGCTGAGGTATTTTTAATTTCTGTTTTTCAATTTCTGTCAAATTCAACTCATGATGCGAAAAGAGAGTTGGCCTCGGGTTACGTACGCTAAGGTATTTTCAATTTCTGTTTTTCAATTTTTGTTAAAATTGACTCATAATATGAAAGTGAGTTGGGCCTCGGGTTACGCACGCTGAGGTATTTTTAATTTCTGTTTTTCAATTTTTGTTATCTAAAAAACAAAAAAAGGGGGGGAAGGGTAAAAAGCCAACTCATATTACGAGAATAAGGAAGCAGTTTGAAAAGTCCAGGTTTCATCGAAGTCCCAGTGGAGCAATTAGTAGATCGAGTTGAGGCTATGGGTCATGTCTCTCGGAAGCAGCGGTGGAGTGGATCAAAGCAACAGGATACAGAAGAGTTCGAAGATGTTTGAGGAAGACGAGGACTAATAAGTCAAGGCTTGGCCAAGACCGGGCAAAATTGGTTCTTCTATTGTCTTTGCTCTATTCTCGTTTCACGACAATGAGCAAAGAGGGGCAGCTGTAATAACCAATTTTGCCCGGGCCCATCAGAACAATAAAGCCCTAATCAGAAACAAAAAAAAAACAAAATAAGCCAATCATTAGTAATAAAATAGTCCATAGTCTTTACTTACAACAAGGTCCAACCACAAAACCAATACCAGACCCAAATTTAATAAAACTACCCAACCCAAAACCAAAGTCCAATAACCTAGCCCAATCCACAACTAGCCCAAATCAGAAAAAGAAAAACAAGAAACCCTAGTTAGCGCCACATGCCTCCTGACATTTCCACTATGCGCGCTGACCCCTCGTCTGCTGCCACGTGCACCGACCCCGTCGCACGCATCTGACACATCGGTCCCGCACACTTCTTCCTCTTCAGCGCCCCATGAGCACGTGCCTCTCTACCAGCGCTCCTCTCCGTACCTTGGACGACACCACCTGCCCACTTGCGTCGCAGCACCCACGCGCGCACCTGCCTCTGTCGGCCACTCCTCGGACACCTGCAAGGACAAAGAACACGCAGCAACAGAGAAGAAAACGACAACGAAATAGAGGCAACAAAGCAGAAAGATATGGGACGAAATAGGAGAATAATAAAAAATGTTGTACCTTTTGGCTATAAAGCCACTCGAAAACTCAGTATAAGGGGGAGGAGGGTTTTATTTTTGCGCGATCGTTTTGACGAAGCTGTCAGAAAAATCACAAAAAACCAAGAAGAATCCTTGTAATCCGGCTCTTACACATTATCAGAAATCAAAAAAGAAAAAGAATTTTCTTTATTTCGAACTACGGATCATTAGTAATAAAAACAGAATACAAACATCAAGGTCGATCTTTGTTTTATTTTCGATTATCATCTACTATCCCTTTTACCTTTTTATTTATTATTCAAACTCAAAAAACGATACTAGCAAAAAAGGAAAGGGAAATCTTACCTGAGCCCCGTAGATACATCGTCGGAGGGCCTTTTCCTAGCGGTCTTCGGTGTTGAAAAAGGGGGTTTGTGTTCTCTTCTTCGTTAGTGATGGAGTATTAAAGGTTTGGCTTTCAAAAGGCTTGATTTTGAGCACCACCAACCATCGATACAGTGGTGGCACGGTGGTACGATGGAGGGACTAAAGGGAGCCATATCGTCGGGCATAAAAAAGAGAGAGAGTGAGAGAGCCTCTGTTTTTTTTTATTTTTGAAGAAAGGAGTCTGCAATTGAAATAAAGAAGGAAATTTTGGGTTTTAAAACTAGAGGCGAAACGGCGTCGTTTAGCCCACCATTAGATCCGCGCGTCGACTCGACCCGTTCAAGGGATCCGCGTGTTTTCATCAAATGGTCCAATTACTATTCCAGCCCTTCCGTGTTTTTATTATTCTCAATCCCGTTCGATTTAAATTCTTTTATTTTTAATTTGGCCCCAGAACTCGTATTTCGTTTCAATTCAATCCTATGGGTCTTCAACGGTTTAAGTCAAAACGATTCCGTTTTAAAATTTAGTATAATTTCAACTTTATCCCTTGCCGTTTAACGCGTGTTTTATTTTAATCCTTTCAGTTCGTTTTTAATTACTATTTGACCCCGTTTTCTTTGTTTATTTTATTTTCGTCCTTTTCTTTTCTTTTATTATTTCGTATTATATTAAATTGTCCATATTACTATTTATATACCAGTATATTAGCAGTATAAATATATATGTATTTTCATAATTTTTATTCATTACTTTTACTTAGCTAAAAATCATTTTCATTAGACAATTTTATATATATTATATGTCTTTAAATTGTATATTATATAAAGTTGTATCGTATATTATTTTTAACTAAAATTTATTTATGTTATATAATATATTCTATTTATGTTGTTTTTTATATATGTAATTTTATATATTTATTTCAAATCACTATATATTATGTTTATATTGGCTCTTTCATATATGTGTCTTTTTATCCATTATCTAAGCATGCGTTAAATGGGTTCATATTTGTTTGTTGTTGATTATATTTGTTTATGCTTCATCACGTATTTACAATTACTTTAGTATATGAATTATCATTTATCATATTTTGTGTTATTATCATTTTATTGCCTATTTTAAATGATAATGCATCATAATTGCTTTTAAATAATCTTGTTCGATATTTTATGAAATGCGAATATTGGCCTGTAATTGTTGTTTAAAATAAAAATACCTTTTCACAAAGTCGATATCCTTTAAACATTCTAAAAAAATAATAAGCCAATATTTGTGTTTAGAAGTTCGAAAGATCACACCCTAACGTGCTGGGTGTCGATTTTTTTGGTTCAACTAAATAATCAAATACCCTTTTTTTTTTTACGCTTTGAAGATCAAAGATAATCTCGGTGTCAGAGTAAATGTGTTATATCCTAACGTGTTAGGTATGATACTTTTATCCCTTTGAAATGAGTTAATCTTGAGATTCAATTCTGATTTAATTAACCCGTTTTCTTTATTTTTTTAAATTAAATTTTTACCCTAGATATTTTCCAGTTTTCAACATTAGGACAACATCAATCAATTTGGTACCAACTTTGGGTGTTGCAAGGGTGCTAACCCTTCCTTGCACGTAACCGACTCCCGAACCCGTTTTCTCAGATTTCGTAGACCAAAATTGTTGTTTTAATAAATCAAAATGTTTTATGAAAATAACCCACCTTAAGGTGATCCGATCACACCAAAAAAGATCGGTGGCGACTCCCTATTTTTAAAAGTCGATTCCCGTTTTCAAAAAATGGTTACGACAGCTTGGCGACTCCACTGGGGACTCGAGAGTCAGGCCATGAATTGATTAATTTTTGTCCTTTTGATTGAAAACTTGAAAAATTGTTTTTTTTTTAAAAAAAAATCATGTTTCTTCTAAAGCATTTGTTTGTGCTATAACTGCAATAATGTCGAGTCTCATAATACTTGCACTTACGTTACATGACCGTTGTGGTCACACCTTTAAGTGGAGTAAGAAACTAAGCCTTCGTGAGGTTTTCACCTCCGCATGGGCTAGTGGATTGCTTCCGGGATACATCCGTACCTATTTGCTTCGTCAGGTTTTCACCTCCGCATGGCCATAGGGAAATGTATCCCCCTGAACCGAACTCGGCCCGCATGAGCCTATAATGGGTGAGGATTGAGGAATCTACTGGTTTAGGTATCCTTCTCTAGAACCGAACCCCATATAGAAGCCCTAAAGCCTATCCTAGGCAGGATGTCGAAATAGTTACCTAGGTAAGTGTTTAATGATATTTTACTTGTTTTGATTATGCAATACTAACTTGTGTTGATTTGTTTGATTTGCATGACATTCCATATAGTAGAGGTGTCAATTTCTGTTTGGTTGCTGAGATAGGAAGTTTGCTATGGAAAATGACTTTCTTGATTAAGTAGAGGACAATGCGGCCATGCGCGCACGGTCAGAAAAGTTGCAGTTGGAAAAAGGAGATAGCTTAGTTGAAGGTCATACGTCGGAGCTGAGGGACTTCACCTGTGTTAGCGTGACACAAAATGAGCTCCAAGAGTTGCGAGATATCTGGACCCATTGGGAAGATGAAGCTAAACAGACATTCTACCACCGTTATGGTGATTTCTCTCACTTATTGGATGTTAAGATAGATAAATACCTGTTTCGAGCTATGGTCCAGTTTTGGAATTCTGCATACAGTTGCTTCACTTTTGGAAAAGTGGATTTGGTGCCAACAGTAGAAGAATACACCACTTTACTTCGTAGTCTCGGGATACAAGTTGACAAGGTTTATATTAGGCCTGCCTATGTCCCTCCTTTGGCTAAGAAATTGATGAAAATTACGGGAATGAGTGAACAGTGGATCTCAACCAAGATTCAACAGAAAGGTGAAGGGAGATGTATTCATTGGGTAAAATTAAGGGATCTGATTTTGATGCACCCTGATGTGAGGAAGAAGGTTGATATCTTCGCCTTAGGCCTCTACGGACTAGTCATCTTCCCAAAAGCCCTAAGACACATAGATGAAGCAGTGGTGGATTTGTTCGATTGATTGGATAAACAAGTTACACCTGTCCCAGCAATTCTTACAGAGACTTTCAGATCATTAAATGCATGCAGAAGAGCGGAAGAAGGAAGGTTTATCGGATGCGCACAGCTATTAATGGTATGATTTTATGGGCATTTTTGGAAGATGGATAAAGTCTCTTATCGACCCTTTTATAAGGATTATTCACCGATAAAGGAGGAAGTGGCCGTGTCAAGATGAGAAGATATAATGGAAGAAGGATGGAGGACAATTCTTCAGAATCTTCAGGAGGGAGACATTAAGTGGAGAGCTCCATGGATGGTGCCTGGAAAGATCCTTTACAAGTGCGGAGACTTTAATTGGGTCCCTCTACCCGGAATTTGGGGAGTCATCGGATATGCCCCTCTGCTAGCAGCAAGACAATACCAGTCCAGACAGTTCGTGCCAACAACACATAGGTTGGATCAAAGGGAATTCTCTTATACAGGAGAAAGTTATAAGAAGAAGATTAAGGAAATTGCAAGTGCTTGGAAGCAAACCCACCGGATGAAGAGGCTGATTGTGGGCGAAACGGCGACTTCTGAATATAAAGTGTGGCTAAACAAAAGAATCAACGATAATATCACGAAACCAAGTTCAGATAATGCTCAATCTAGGGAGGAACGGTTGGAAATGATACCAACGGAATTAGAAATTATAAAGCAAGATTTTGTAAAGCGGAGTTCAGAGCTCGAGAAGAAAATTGAGCAGTTCGAGGAGGAGAAGATGCTTTTGAAGTTGGATGTAGAGATATAGAATTCAGAAGTAGAAAAGATAAGAAAGGGGAAGAGCAAAACCGAAGAAGAGCTGGACAGCCTAAAGAGGGACTACAAAAAGATGCGTCTCTCAATGAGAACTGCGGGGCTAGGAAAGACTTCGAGTCAATGGCGACAAGAGTTATAAGAGGAAAGAGATAAGACCGAGCAATGGGAAAGGAAATTCCAAGAAATGAAGGCTCAGAAGGAGATCTTAGAAAAGCAAGTGTCAGAAGGCCAAAACAGAAGAAATGAATTGAAGTCTAGAGTGGCAGAGTTGGAAAGGTCCTTGATTATTATCGAAACCGTAACTCGGGAATAGAATTAAAGGCAAGTTTGAGTAGAATCGAAGAAATGGAAAGGAATACTGAAGAGCTAGAAGGGGCACTGCAGGATTGTCAGAATTATATTGGGTACTTGAAAGAGAGTAAAGAGCAACAGAAGGAGGAGCTACATAATGCTCAGAATCAAATTGAAAAGAGGGATTATTTCATGAGAGAAGCCATAAATCAGATTTGAGAGGTGGCCAAGCACTTGCAAATTTTGGCAGCAGAAGCGGAGGTACTAAGTGTACGGCATGAGTCACGGACAAGCCGAGGACAGGAGTTGGCTTCGTTACTCCGAAAGATTAGGAATCTAGGCGCTAAGGCCAAACCATATCTGTAATCTGTTTTATGTAAAGAGCTTTGTTTTTTTAAGGAAGTTTCCTATGGGGAATTGAATCAGAGTTGACACCTTTTTACATTCATACCATGCATTTGCATTGCATTACATGCAGTAGTATCATATCACCTTAATCATTTACTGAGGCTAAAATCGTATAATCCACAGTTGCGACCCTATGAATCTGGAATCACGTCATCCCTATAGGACACGTCTAAGAGCTAGAGCTATGGATGCTGAACTCAATGAAAGAATCGAAAGAATGGAAAGAATCCAGAGAGAGTTGCAAGAGCAGTTAGCCAAGTTGCAGCAAGAAGTAATGGATCTGATGGTAAGATCCCGAGAGGAATCGCTCGAGCAGAAAGATCAAATGGCCAAAATGATGGAGATGATGGCAGCTCTGGTCAAAGGAAAAGGACCCGCGCAGAGTCCTGATATTACAGAACCCCATTCGAGAGTTAATCAGGATCCGCTCTATCACCCAGGACTCACTTCACCCCACGCCCATGCAACGCAAAGAGGATATCCTCAAGGGGAACCGGTAGGCCTAGAGCAACGACCTGCACCACCTGCTTATCTAGGGCAGGGTATGTTTTTATCGAACTCCGGAGATAATTCCGCTAATCCAATAGTTCTGGATTTGGATGATCCGGTAGAAATAGCCAAGCTGAGAATGAAGGATCATGATGCTCAAGACAAGTATAAGAGTCTGGAAGAAAGACTCAAGGCGATAGAAGGTACTGGAGTATTCTCCGCATTGAGCGCCAAAGAGCTCAGTTTGGTGCCCGATCTGATCCTGCCTCAGAAATTTAAAGTGCCAGATTTTGAAAAATATGATAGAACGAGATGTCCAAAGGCGTATCTTATCATGTTTTGTCGAAAGATGGCTGGTTATGTGAATGAAGAAAAATTGTTAATACATTGTTTTCAAGATAGCTTGATCGAATCAGCTCTCTGATGGTATAATCAACTCAGCAGAGAGAGGATCCAATCATGGAAGAACCTAGCATCTGCATTTTGTGAACAGTACAAGCATGTCTCCAATATGGCGCCTGATCGACTAACGCTGCAGATGATGGAAAAGAAGCCAATAGAGACTTTTAGACAATACGCTCAAAGGTGGAGGGGTATCTCAGCCCAAGTAGAACCCCCACTGACTAAAACTGAGATAACGGTTCTCTTTATCAACACTTTGAAAGCGCCATTTTATGACAAGCTGGTGGGAAACGCCACAAAAGACTTCACCGATATTGTAATGTCTGGGGAACTCATTGAAAATGGTATCAAGAGCGGAAGAATGGAAGGCCCCGAGGGTTCGAAAAGGCCAATACATGTAAAGAAAAAAGAGGTAGAAACACATATGGTGGGGACTGAGAGCCACTACACTCCTAACACGTATCCAACCCAACCACGACCCCGATATCGCCCCTCCAAATTTTTATTTTCCTCCCCAAAACCCTTATTATCAAGCACCCCTTTCTTACCCCGTATACACCACCAATAACCAAAGACCATTCACCATGTTCCTACCAAATACCATGCCTGCTCCAAGCCAACCCAAAAACGAACAAAGACCGAAGGGACCCAATCCTGAAAAACCTCAATTCACCCCTATTCCCATGTCATACGGAGAACTGTGCCTGAAATTATTGGAAAATAATTAATATCCCCACATTATATGGCACCATTGAAGCCTCCATACCCGAAATGGTACGATCTCAATGCCAGTTGCATGTATCATGCTGGAAACCAGGGGCATTCTACGGAGAATTGTATAGCCTTCAAAAGGAGAGTTCAGGGTCTTATTGATGCCGGGATTTTATGATTTGACGGTACTGGTAACGTGGCTGGAAATCTGCTCCCTAACCATGCTAGAGGGAACGTGAGTGCAGTGACGAAGGAAGACGCGCAACAAGCTAAAAGTTACGTTTCTGAAATAAAAACACCTTTGCAAAAAGTTTGGGAGGTGATGGTCAAAAATGGGTCGTATTGTCAGCCCAACAAGAATTTTCAAAGAAAAAACACAAAAAATCAGAGATTTTGTGATTTTCATGGCATCGAGGGGCATGACATCTAGTCTTGCGAAGAATTCAGAAAATTACTCCAAGACATGATGAACAACAAGGAGGTCAAGATCTTTGACAAAACGGACGAGGCCTAGGAAGGGGAAATATGCGCCTCTGATAATCAACCACCAGCCATCCCTTATAGTGCCGATCGACCTCTGGTGATTTATTATGAGGCCAAGAAGAAGGAAGTCAAACCAAAGATGATAATCAAAGTACCAGCTCCTTTCCCTTACAAGGATGACAAGGCGGTGCCATGGAAATACGATGTCAACATTACCATACCCGAAGCTACGACTGGAAGTGTTGGCGAGGTGGGGCATTTTACCCATAGCGGGAGATATTATTCCCCTGAAGTGGATGAACCATAGAAAGCCGTTGACGCGAATCAGAAAGGAAAGGCACCAATGCGTAGCGCTGAGGTCGATGTTGAAATACAGTCTGAGCAAGAAATTAAAAGACCTGTGAATGAGGATGAAGCACATGAATTCTTAAAGTTTAACAAGCATAGTGAATATAACATCGTGGAACAGTTGAACAAGCAACCGGCAAGAATCTCAGTGTTATCTCTACTGTTGAACTCAGAACCACATCGAAACGCTTTACTGAAAGTGTTAAACCAAGCGTATGTGCCGAGCAACGTACCCGTCGAAAAGCTTGATAGGTGGGTGAGCAATTTAAATGCGGATAATTTCATCTCTTTCAGTGATGACGGAATACCACCAAATGGTAGGGGCTCTATAAAAGCTTTGCACATCACAACTGGTTGCAAGGGCTACATAATGCCGAATGTGCTTATTGACAATGGGTCTGCGCTCAACGTCATGCCTTTGGCTACACTGTCCAGGATGCCAGTTGATATGTCTTATCTAAGGCCTTGTCATTCCACGGTAAGGGCATTTGATGGGACACGACGAGAGGTCATGGGAAAGATCGAGATTCCTCTAGAAGTGTGCCCATGTACATACGATATTGAGTTCCAGGTCATGGACATCGCACCTTCGTATAACTGCCTCTTAGGGAGGCCTTGGATCCATTCCGCTAGGGCAGTTCCTTCATCCCTCTATCAAAAAGTCAAGTTTGTCATGGATAACCGTTTGATCACAGTCGCTGGTGAAGAAGACATTGTTGCGTCTGTCTCTACTAACGCGCCCTACATTGAAGTAAATAAAGATGCAGTAGAATGTTCCTTCCGTTCCTTCGAATTTATCAACGCTACATTTGTTGTTGAAGGAAATAAGATTCCCACACCCAAACTGTCAAGGAATACCAAGATGGGAATCAAGCTGACTGTAGGAAAAGGAGCCCGAGCAAAGAAAGGCTTGGGAAGATACCAGCAAGGAATAGGTAGAGCGCTAAAACCAGTACACCACAAGGCTCGATGCGGTTTAAAATTCAAGCCCGATGCGCGACAAAGAAGGAAACAGTTACAGAAAGATCAAGAAAGGCGAATTGCAAGAACCTCAGGTCGGGAAGTGGAATAGGAGCCTATAATGTATCCGCCCTTGTCGAAAACATTTACATCTGCAGGAATGATGTACCCGGGGAGAGATAATTCACAAGGCACGTTGTTATTGATTGAAAGGGGTCTTCAGAACGTCAATATAAATGTTATTGACGAAAGAGGTGATGCAAGTAAAGAAGTTTCAATGATACGCCCCTGTCTCCCTAGATTTATTTTGAAAAATTGGACTGCTGTGGATCTTCTTGTAGTTTCTAAGTCCTCTCCAGAGTAATGCTCAGTGTTAACTCTCTTTTGTGTGCTCCTAAGTAATAGTGGGATCTTTTTGTAAGAACTTATATTTGAAATTTATCATTTAGATAAACATTAATGGAGATGCATTTTGTCATAATCCTTTCATTCTCGTTAACTTCGTAATTGCCCCCTCTTCTCATGACCTGTCCTTACATGTACCTCATATCATGCCAAAACATTATGTTTGTTTGGTTCCAATACTGTGATGCTCCTATACAGTTTTCTTTTCCATTCACCTTTCAGGTGCTCAGATATCAGCGACATGAACAATCCCGTTACGAGTCCTGAATCGATTTCGAGAAAGCTATTTGTGTAGGAGAATTCGAAGCTCAGGGAAATGCTGAAGATTATGTTTCGTCTCCTGACTTATTAAGAATGATAGAAGAAGAAGATAAACAAATTCTACCCCATCAAGAATCTGTTGAGACAGTAAACTTGGGAGATGAAGAAAAGAGGCAGGAAGTGAAAATCGGGACCTCCATTTCAGAAAGCACCAAATATGATTTGATCGCCTTGCTACATGAGTACAAAGATGTATTCACATGGTCGTATCAGGACATGCCAGGTTTGAATAAGGATGTAGTGGTCCATAGACTCCCAGTCAAACCAGAATGCAAACCTATTCAACAGAGGTTAAGACGAATGAGGGCTGAAATGCTTTTAAGGATAAAAGAAAAAGTCAAGAAACAATTTGATGCTGGCTTCCTACAAGTCTCTAAATATCCAGAATGGGTGGCTAATATAGTCCCGGTGTCGAAGAAAGATGGTAAGGTGCGAATGTGCGTAGATTATCGCGATCTGAATCGAGTAAGCCCTAAAGATAATTTCCCCTTGCCACACATCGATACGTTGGTGGATAACACGGCAAAACATTCGTTATTCTCCTTCATGGATGGATTTTCGGGTTGTAATCAAATAAAGATGGCTCCCAAGGATATGAAGAAAACTACATTCGTGACGATGTGGGGAACATTCTGCTACAAGGTGATGCCATTTGGATTAAATAATGTCGGGGCAACATATCAGAGAGCCATGGTGACATTGTTCCATGACATGATGCATAAAGAAATAGAAGTCTACGTCGATGATATGATCGCCAAATCTCGCGGGAAAAGAGAGCATGTTGGGAACCTCAAGAAATTGTTTGAAAGGCTGAGGAAGTTCTGGCTGAAGCTTAATCTAGCTAAATGTACGTTTGGGGCTACCTCGGGGAAATTACTAGGCTTCATCGTTAGTGAGAGAGGTATTGAAGATGATCCAGATAAGATAAAAGCCATACAAGAACTACCGCCTCCGCCCACACAAAAAGAAGTCAGAGGATTTTTAGGGAGGTTGAACTACATCGCTCGAATTATTGCTCAGCTTACCAACCAGTGTGACCCGATTTTTGACTCCTTCAAAAACACAATCCTGGAGAATGGAACGAGGAGTGTCAAGTGGCTTTTGACAAGATAAAACAATATCTGTCTAGCCCCCCAGTGCTAGTACCGCCAACTCCCGGGAGACCGTTAATATTGTATCTAACTGTGTTCGAAAATTCAATGGGTTGAGTACTGGGGCAACATGATGAGCCAGGGAAAAAAGAAAAGGCGATTTACTACCTCAGCAAGAAGTTCACAGAGTATGAAGCAAAGTATCCGTCAATTGAAAAATTTTGTTGTGCTTTGGTCTGGGTAGTTCGGAGGCTCAAACAGTATATGCTGTATCATATGACGTGGTTAATTTCAAAATTGGACCCAATAAAGTACATGATGGAATCACCTGCACTCTCAGGAAGAATGGCACGATGGCAGATCCTACTGTCGGAGTACGACATCATCTACGTGAATCACACGTCGATAAAAGGGAGCGCAATAGCCGACTTCCTAGCAACTCGAACGACAGAGGAATACGAGCCATTGAGATTTGATTTCCCAGATGAAGACCTGATGTGCATTACAGAAGAAGAATGTGAGTCGTCAAAAGAGAAATCATGGAAGATGAGCTTTGATGGTGCATCAAATGCATTGGGGCATGGGATTGGAGCGGTCTTAGTGTCACCAGAAGGAAATCATTATCCATTCACTGCCAGATTAAATTTCTTCTATACCAATAACATAGCGGAATACGAGGCATGCATCATGGGACTTCATGCAGCTATTGAATGAGACATCGAAATCTTAGAGGTATACGGAGATTCAGCGTTGGTGATTTACCAAATCCGTGGAGATTGGGAAGTGAGAGATTCAAAGTTAGTCAAATATCGCAATCTCGTGACAGAGCTGATCAAAGAATTTGAAGAAGTAACTTTTAATTACTTCCCACGAGAAGGAAACCAATTGGCTGATGCCCTAGCCACTTTGGCTTCAATGTTCAAAGCAAGCCGAGAAACGGAAATAATGCCTCTCCAAATGAGCATATGCGAGGCCCCTGCACATTGTTTTAGCATTGAAAAAGAAGCAGATGGACAGCCATGGTTCCATGATATCTTAGAATATGTCAAGAATCAGAGGTATCCCGGACAAACAAATGAGAACGAAAAAAGAACAATTAGAAGAATGGCGGTGGGATTTGTTCTAGATGGGGACATCCTGTACAAAAGAGGAAAGGATCAAGTGCTCCTGAGATGCGTGGATGTTGTTGAAGCAAGAAAAATACTTGAAGATGTCCATGAAGGAGTTTGTGGAACGCACGTCAATGGTTTCACTATGGCCAGACAGATTATGAGACTCGGTTATTACTGGCTGACAATGGAAAATGACTTCATTAGTTATGCACAGAAGTGCCACAAATGTCAAGTTTACGGCAATAAAATTCATGCAGCACCTTCGCCCCTTCATGTCATGACTTCTCCATGGCTGTTTTCTATATGGGGCATGGATGTTATAGGGCCAATTTCTCCAAAAGCTTCTAATGGACATCGATTCATTTTTGTGGTCATAGATTATTTCACAAAGTGGGTAGAAGCCACTTCGTTCGCTAATGCGACAAAGGCCGCAGTTTGCAAGTTCTTAAAAAAGAGATCATATGTCGATACGGTTTGCCTGAGAGAATCATTTCAGATAATGCTTTGAATCTGAACAATAAGATGATGAAGGAAGTGTGTGAGCAATTTCAAATAAAGCATCTAATTTCTCACCCTATCGCCCAAAGATGAACGAAGCAGCAGAAGCGGCCAACAAAAATATTAAGAGGATTATTGGGAAAATGACCGAGACATATAAAGACTGGCACGAGAAGCTACCATTCGCTTTGTATGCATATCGCACATGTGTGCAGACATCTACGGGAGCAACTCCTTTCTCTCTGGTCTATGGAATGGAAGCTGTGCTGCCTATCGAAGTTGAGATTCCCTCTTTACGAGTCTTAATGGAGTCGGAACTAGAAGAATCAGAATGGGTTCGAGCTCGATATGACCAGCTGAATCTTATCGAGGAAAAACGCTTGAAGGTAATTTGTCATGGACAAATGTACCAGAAGAGAATGATCACAGCCCATGACAAGAAGGTATGGCCAAGGGAATTTCGCGAAGGAGAACTCGTGCTAAGAAAGATTCTCCCAATACATAAAGACTTTCGAGGAAAATGGGCACCGATTTGGGAAGGACCATATGTCGTAAAGAAGGCTTTCTTGGGTGGAGCTTTGATTCTCACTGAGATGGATGGGAAAGAGGTACCAAGTCCAGTGAACTCAGATGCCGTGAAGAAATATTATGCTTAAAAAAAAAAGAAGAAAAGAAAAAGAAAAAAGAGAGAAGAAAGAAAAGACCAAGATGAAAACCCGAAAAGGGCGTCCTAAAAAAAAGATCAAGATGAAAACCCGAAAAGGGCGTCTTGATAAACAAAATATATTAGGATGAAAACCTGAAAGGGCATCCTAATAAAAGGGGATTCGAACATGAGGAGCAAGACGGTTTGAACAGAGAGTTAAATGGCGAGATTATAATATTTGAAGCAGACTCGGAGGCTCAAAATCTTCTACACAAGAAGCTTCGCTCGAAAAGATCCAGGATGAAGGAACGTGGAGAAGTTCATGAGTCGGATATTTAGAGCATTTGTGACAATTGAACCCTATTTTTTTTATATAGTGCTTTCGTTATTGAATTATTCCTTGTCAATTTTCTTTGCTTATTGCCTTTAAAATAAATATAGATGTGAGGTATCCCTTTCATACCCACGTGGCCATTTTCATACATCTCATGTTTGGTTCATTTAAATAATAAATAGTGAAACGACATACTCTAAACAAAAGGAATATTGAGCATTACCTGGATAAGAATTTGGTAAGTGCAAGAGCCTCAAAACAAAGACAAAGTTCAACAGGGAGTAAAAGGGCGATATACGAGAAACACTGATTAATCGTAAAGCTTGAGGACGGGTACAAAACCTGAAAGGAAAGTCAAGAATCGAAGCAGTGAATGCAGGTCATCATGAAAGCCACAACGAAAAGATATATGACAAACAAACCCAAGGCGCATGGCATAATCGTGTAGGCATAAAAGCATTTAAGACAAGCACGTGCATATCATGATAACATCACGCATGACACATACAGGTACACCAGTAAAGCAAGAAGTTTTGACGATAACTGTACCGAACCAAAGAGAAAGAAGACATCCGAGTTCCACTAGATGATACGTTTCAATTACTGTTTTTCAAAATATCAACTCATAGTACGAGAAGTGAGTTGGGCCTCGGGTCGCACGCTGAGGTATTTTTAATTTCTGTCTTCTAATTTCTGTTCAAAAAATCAACTCATAATACGAGAGGTGAGTTGGGCCTCAGGTCGCACGCTGAGGCATTTTCAATTTCTGTTTTTCAACTTCTGTTCGCAAAAAAAAAAAAACTCAACTCCTCGGGTCGCACGCCGAGGTATTTTTAATTTCTGTTTTTCAATTTCCGTTTGCAACTCCTCAGGTCCACGCTGAGGTATTTTTAATTTCTGTTTTTCAATTTCCGTTTGCAACTCCTCAGGTCGCACGCTGAGGTATTTTTAATTTCTGTTGGTCAATTTCTGTTTGCAAAAATCAACTTGTCAGGTCGCACGCTGAGGTATTTTTTATTTCTATTTTTTCATTTCCTGTTTGCAAAAGTCAACTCCTCAGGTCGCACACTGAGGTATTTTTAATTTCTGTTTTTCAATTCCTATTCAAAAATCAACTTATAATACGAGAGGTGAGTTCGGCCTCAGGTCACACCCTGAGGTGTCTTTCAATTTCTGTTCAAATATCAACATATAATGCAAGAGGTGAGTTGGGCCTCGGGTCGCACGCTGAGGTATTTTTAATTTCTGTCTTTCGATTTTTGTTCAAAAATCAACTCATAATGCGAGAAGTGAGTTGGGCCTCGGGTCGCACGCTGAGGTATTTTTAATTTCTGTCTTTCAATTCCTGTTCAAAAAAATCAACTCGTAATACGAGAGGTAAGTTGAGCCTCAGGTCACACCCTGAGGTGTTTTTCAATTTTTAAATATCAACTCATAATACGAGAGGTGAATTGAGCCTCGGGTTACATGCCGAGGTATTTTAATTTCTGTCTTTCAATTTCTGTTTTTCCAATTTCTATCTTCAACAAAAAAAAAAAGAAAAAAGAAAGAAAGAAAAGGTCAACTCATATTGCGAGAATAAGGAAGCAATTTGAAAGGTTCAGATTTATTTCATCGAAGTCCTAGTGGAGCAATTAGTAGATCGAAGCTACAAATCTCTTTGTGTCGTAAAGTCACATTGGAGCAAGCAAATCCCATCCCTTAGAAGATTGAGGTAAAACGAATTGAAGCTACGAGTCATCTCGCGTAAGCAGTGGCAGAATGGATCAAAGCAACATGTTACAGTAGAGTTTGAAGATGTTTGAGGAAGACGAGGACCAATAAGTCAAGGCTTGGCCAAGAACGGGCAAAATTGGATCTTCTATCATCTTTGCTCTATTCTCGTTTCACGACAGTGAGCAAAGAGGGGTAGCTGTACTAACCAAATTTGCCCGACCCATTAAAGCCCAATAAACAAAATAATAAAGTCCAAACAATAAAATACAAATAAAACAAAAGCCATGAAAAATCCGAAAAATGAAACAGTCCATAAAATGTTCAAATTACACAAGCCCATTAAACCCAAATAAAAAACTAACAATCAGTCAATCCAAAACCAGAACCCACTCATCCTAGCCAAAGTTCTAGCCCAAACCCAGGCCCAATAAAACAAATAAAACAGTCCAATCCATTTACAAAATTCGAGCCCAAGCACAAACGGCCCAAAAGGCCCACCACAGATTGAAATTTTCAGAAACCCTAGGGTTTCAATTTCCTGCAGCCGCCGACGCTCCACATACCAGCACCCCTCCCCATGCCTCGGCAACTGTTCACTGCGTCCCCCACACGTGCTCTTGCGCCGCGTCTGCCACGCGCCCATGCGCCCATATGTCTCTGCCACCAAGCGTTTCGGCCCTCACGCACACTGCATCACGAGCACGCTCCTCGCGCCTCGGCCTCCACCAGCACCGTTCGCCCATACTCTGCAGACAACACGCGACAGACAGACAAACAGAAGCAGAGAAGTATGGAACCAGAGAGTTGAATAATAAAAAGGCATTGTGTATTGGCTATAAAGCCATTCAGAATCGATGTAAAAGGGGTTCTCATTTTTCTTCTGAAAAAACACCCACATATTATCAGAAATCAAAGAAAATTATAAGGTTGTTTTTTTTTTTATTTTTTCGGTTTTGCATTCTTCGATTTAATGCCGTTTCTTTTACTCTTCTATGGTTTTTTTACTGTTCCCAAAGTCTAATACAAAGATCAATAACAAAACGAAATAAAGAAAACGAAGGGATTTTACCTGAGCCAATAGACGCAGAGTCGGAGAACCCGTATTGTCGCCGCGAATCGGGTTTAGGGAAAGAGGGCTGGGAGCCCTTGGTTTCGACTTTTTTAAGAGCATTAAGGAAGGGGTTTTCGAGGATAGGTCTCGAACAGACTTAAAGTTCCCCCCATGCGTTGTCGGCCACGATTCGATGGTGGTGGGATGATCGGCTGGGAAACCCATTCGCCGGAGAGATCCCGACTGCGGCGCGAGGAAGGAGATGAAACAGGGGTTTCAGTTTCTGAATGATGGAGGCTAGGGTTTAACCTGGAGAGAAAAGGGGATTAAGCCATTCTGTTTCCTTTCTTATATTTTGTTTACTATTTCAAATCATCAAACAATGTCGTTTGAAGCTTGATTGAGTGGCTTCAAAACGACGTCGCATGGAGTATACCCGTGCGGCCCGGTTCGAAACCCACAGATTAGCGCGTTTCGATAATAAATGGATAATTTATGCGTCTGATCCCTTTTATTTCTGTACTGTTTCAATTGAATCTCTGATGCAGGGTTTTATTGTTTAATTAGTCCCTTTAATTTGCGCATCATTTCAATCTGGTCCGTTCCATACACTGCGTTTTCGTAACTGGAATTATTTGTCGTTTTAGTCCCTAAACGTTCGGGGCAAGTTTATCTTGATCCCTAATTATGTTTAAATAATCCTATTTATTATAAAGTATCCTTTAAAAATTATTTTCATTTCAATTGAGCTTTTTTTAGTTTCATTTATAATCAATAAACTTATTGGTAAATTGATTTTACAAATGTCTTAATTCATTTTATGTTCATTTGTATATTTTTATAAACATTGGATTTTAAAATTTTCTTTCATATATTATTTTATTATAATACTATGTGCAATATTTATATATCATTTTATATATGTACGTACATGTGATCCATATTAAAGCCATCTTATCTTATATATATATTATTAATTGCATATTATTCTGCATATATGCATTTTTCTAACTAAATAATTTATATGTTTTGAAGCTTCAACCTTATTCATTTTTTATATTTCAAGACTTTCATCATAAATTATCAAATTCTCGTGTCATATGTATATCAATTTGATTTCATAATCTTCGCACATAAATTTGTTTCAAAAATAAGGCAATATTGGCGTGTTTAGAAGTCTGAAAAATTACATCCTAACGTGCTGGATGTTGATTCTTCGTTCGACTAAATAACCAAATTCCCTATTTCACATGTTTTGAAGATAAAGGTTGATCTCGATGTCAAAGTATAAAGGCATTATACCCTAACGTGCTGGGTATGATGCTTTCATCCCTTTGAGACGAGTTAAAACTTGAGATTCAATCCAATTTTAAATACCTTTTTTTTTCAAGAAATTTTTACTCTAGATATTTTCAAGGTTTCAACATTAGGACAACATCAATCAATTTGGTACCAATTTTGGGCGTGACGAGGGTGCTAACCCTTCCTCGCATGTAACTGATTCCTGAACTTGTTTTCTCAAATTTTCGTAGACCAAAATACCGTTTCAGTAAACTGAAACGTTTTATTAAAACAAAGGTGATCCAATCACACCTAATAAAGATCTGTGGCAACTCCCTATTTTTAAAGGTCGATTCCCTTTTTTTCAAAAAATGGTTACGACAGCTTGGCGACTCCGCTGGGGAGTTGAGTTGAGCCCCAGGCCACATTCCGAGGTGTTTTTCAATTTTTATTTTCAAATATCAACTCATAATACGAGAGGTGAGTTGAGCCCCAGGTTACACCCTGAGGTGTCTTTCAATTTCTGTTCAAAATATCAACTCATAATACGAGAGGTGAGTTGAGCCTCAGGCCACAAGCCGAGGTGTTTTTTCAATTTTTATTTTTCAAATATCAACTCATAATACGAGAGGTGAGTTGAGCCTCAGGTCACACCCTGAGGTGTTTTTCAATTTCTGTTCAAAATATCAACTCATAATACGAGAGGTGAGTTGAGCCTCAAGTCACACCCTGAGGTGTTTTTCAATTTCTGTTCAAAATATCAACTCATAATACGAGAGGTGAGTTGAGCCTCAGGCCACATGCCGAGGTGTTTTTCAATTTTTATTTTTCAAATATCAACTCATAATACGAGAGGTGAGTTGAGCCTCAAGTCACACCCTGAGGTGTTTTTCAATTTTAGTTCAAAATATCAACTCATAATACGAGAGGTGAGTTGAGCTTCAGGCCACATGCCGAGGTTTTTTTCAATTTTTATTTTTCAAATATCAACTCATAATACGAGAGGTGAGTTGAGCCTCAGGTCACACCCTGAGGTGTTTATCAATTTCTGTTCAAAATATCAACTCATAATACGAGAGGTGAGTTGAGCCTCAGGCCATATGCCGAGGTGTTTTTCAATTTTTATTTTTCAAATATCAACTCATAATATAAGAGGTGAGTTGAGCATCAGGTCACACCCTGAGGTGTTTTTCAATTTCTATTCAAAATATCAACTCATAATACGAGAGGTGAGTTGAGCCTCAGGCCACATGCCGAGGTATTTTTAATTTTTGTTTTTCAGTTTCTGTTTGCAAAAAAATCAACTCCTCAGGTCGCACGCTGAGATATTTCCAATTTCTATTTTTCAATTTTTATTTTTTAATATCAACTCATAATACGAGAGGTGAGTTGAGCCTCAGGTCACACCCTGAGGTGTTTTTCAATTTCTGATAAAAAATTAACTCATAATACGAGAGGAGCAGATCGATCTTGCCTTCCTAAGCAAAGCAGATCGAGCATAATAGATATTGTCTTCCTAAGCGAAGCAGATCGAAAAATAGATTTTGCCTTCCTAAGCGAAGCAGATCGAAAAGCAGATTTTGCCTTCCTAAGCGAAGCAGATCGAGCAGAACAGATCTTGCCTTCCTAAGTGAAGCAGATCGAGCATAACAAATTTTGCCTTCCTAAGCGAAGCAGATCGAAAAGTAGATTTTGCCTTCCTAAGCAAAGCAGATCGATGATAACAGATCTTGCCTTCCTAAGCGAAGCAGATCGAGCATAACAGATTTTGCCTTCCTAAGCGAAGCAGATCGATGATAACAGATCTTGCCTTCCTAAGCGAAGCAGATCGAGCATAACAAATTTTGCCTTCCTAAGCGAAGCAGATCGAGCATAACAGATTTTGCCTTCCTAAGCGAAGCAGATCGCAAAGCAGATTTTGCCTTCCTAAGCGAAAGTTTCTGTCAAAATCAACTCATGATGCGAAAAGTGAGTTAGGCCTCGGGAAACGCACGCTGAGGTATTTTTAATTTCTATTTTTCAATTTCTGTTAAAATCAACTCATAATACGAAGGTGAGTTGGGCCTCGGGTTACGCACGCTGAGGTATTTTTAATTTCTATTTTTCAATTTCTGTCAAAATCAACTCATGATGCGAAAAGTGAGTTGGGCCTCGGGTTACGCACGCTGAGGTAGTTTCAATTTTTGTTTTTCAATTTCTGTTAAAATCGACTCATAATATGAAAGTGAGTTGGGCCTCGGGTTACGCATGCTGAGGTATTTTTAATTTTTGTTTTTCAATTTCTGTTATCTAAAAAAACAAAAAAAAGGGGGGGGAAGGGTAAAAAGCCAACTCATATTACGAGAATAAGGAAGCAGTTTGAAAAGTTCAGGTTTCATCGAAGTCCCAGTGGAGCAAATAGTAGATCGAGTTGAGGCTACGGGTCATGTCTCTCGGAAGCAGCGGTGGAGTGGATCAAAGCAACAGGATACAGAAGAGTTTGAAGATGTTTGAGGAAGACGAGGACTAATAAGTCAAGGCTTGGCCAAGACCGGGCAAAATTGGTTCTTCTATTGTCTTTGCTCTATTCTCGTTTCACGATAATGAGCAAAGAGGGGCAGCTGTAATAACCAATTTTGCCCGGGCCCATCAGAATAATAAAGCCCTAATCAGAAACAAAAAAAAAAACAAAATAAGCCAATCATTAATAATAAAACAGTCCATAGTCTTTACTTACAGCAAGGTCCAACCACAAAACCAATACCAGACCCAAATTTAATAAAACTACCCAACCCAAAACCAAAGTCCAATAACCTAGCCCAATCCACAACAAGCCCAAATCAGAAAAAGAAAAACAAGAAACCCTAGCCAGCGCCGTATGCCTCCTGACGTTTCCACTACGCGTGCCGACCCCTCATCTGCTGCCACGTGCATCGACCCTGTCGCACGCATCTGACGCCTCGGTCCCGCTCGCTTCTGCCTCTTCAGCGCCCCATGAGCACGTGCCTCTCCACCAGTGCTCCTCTCCGTACCTCGGACGACACCACCTGCCCACTTGCGCCGCAGCACCCACGCGCGCACTTGCCTCTGTTGGCCACTCCTCGGACACCTGCAAGGACAAAGAACACGCAGCAACAGAGAAGAAAACGACAACGAAACAGAGGCAACAAAGTTGAAAGATATGGGACGAAATAGGAGAATAATAAAAAATGTTGTACCTTTTGGCTATAAAGCCACTCGAAAACTCAGTATAAGGGGGAGGAGGGTTTTGTTTTTGCGCAGCCATTTTGACGAAGCAATCAGAAAAATCACAAAAAACCAAGAAGAATCCTTGTAATCCGGCTCTTACACATTATCAGAAATCAAAAAAGAAAAAGAATTTTCTTTCTTTCGAACTACGGATCATCTGTAATAAAAACAGAATACAAACATCAAGGTCGATCTTTGTTTTATTTTCGATTATCATCTACTGTCCCTTTTACCTTTTTATTTATTATTCAAACTCAAAAAACGATACTAGCAAAAAAGGAAAGGGAAATCTTACCTGAGCCCCGTAGATACATCGTCGGAGGGCCTTTTTGTAGCGGTCTTCGGTGTCGAAAAAGGGGGTCTGTGTTCTCTCCTTCGTTAGCGACAGAGTATTAAAGGTTTGGCTTTCAAAAGGCTTGATTTTGAGCACCACCAACCACCGATACGGTGGTGGCACGGTGGTGCGATGGAGGGACTAAGGGGAGCCCTATCGTCGGGCATAAAAAAGAGAGAGAGAGAGAGCCTCTGTTTTTTTTTTATTTTTGAAGAAAGGAGTCTGCAAATGAAATAAATAAGGAAATTTTGGGTTTTAAAACTAGAGGCGAAACGGCGTCGTTTAGCCCCCCTTAGATCCGCGCGTCGACCCGACCCGTTCAAGGGATCCGCATGTTTTCATCAAATGGTCTAATTACTATTCCAGCCCTTCCGCGTTTTTATTATCTTCAATCCTGTTCGATTTAAATTCTTTTATTTTTAATTTGGCCCCAGAACTCGTATTTCGTTTCAATTCAATCCTATGGGTCTTCAACGGTTTAAATCAAAACGATTCTGTTTTAAAATTTAGTATAATTTCAACTTTAACCCCTGTCGTTTAATGCGTGTTTTATTTTAATCCTTTCAGTTCTTTTTTAATTACTATTTGACCCCGTTTTCTTTGTTTATTTTATTTTCGTCCTTTTATTTTATTTTATTATTTCGTATTATATTAAATTGTCCTTATTACTATTTATATACCAGTATATTAGCAATATAAATATATATGTATTTTCATAATTATTATTCATTACTTTTACTTAGCCAAAAATTATTTTCATTAGACAATTTTATATATATTATATGTCTTTAAATTGTATATTATATAATGTTGTATCGTATATTATTTTTAACTAAAATTTATTTATGTTATATAATATATTCTATTTATGTTGTTTTTTATATATGTAATTTTATATATTTATTTCAAATCACTATATATTATGTTTATATTGGCTTTCTCATATATGTGTCTTTTTATCCATTATCTAAGCATGCGTTAAATGGGTTCATATTTGTTTGTTGTTGATTATATTTGTTTATGCTTCATCACGTATTTACAATTACTTTAGTATATGAATTATCATTTATCATATTTTGTGTTATTATCGTTTTATTGCCTATTTTAAATGATAATGCATCATAATTGCTTTTAAATAATCTTGTTCGATATTTTATGAAATGCGAATATTGGCCTGTAATTGTTGTTTAAAATAAAAATACGTTTTCGCAAAGTCGATATCCTTTAAACATTCTAAAAAAATAATAAGTCAGTATTTGTGTGTTTAGAAGTTCGAAAGATCACACCCTAATGTGTTGGCTGTCGATTTTTTTCGTTCAACTAAATAATCAAATACCCTTTTTTTTACGCTTGAAGATCAAAGATAATCTCGTGTCAGAGTAAATGTGTTATATCCTAACGTGTTGGGTATGATACTTTTATCCCTTTGAAAGGATTTAATCTTGAGATTCAATTCCGATTTAATTAACCCGTTTTCTTTGTTTTTTTAAATAAATTTTTACCCTAGATATTTTCCAGTTTTCAACATTAGGACAACATCAATCAATTTGGTACCAACTTTGGGCGTTGCAAGGGTGCTAACCCTTCCTTGCACGTAACCGACTCCCGAACCTGTTTTCTCAGATTTCGTAGACCAAAATTGTTGTTTTAATAAATCAAAATGTTTTATTAAAATAACCCACCTTAAAGTGATCCGATCAGACCAAAAAAAGATCGGTGGCGACTCCCTATTTTTAAAAGTCGATTCCTGTTTTCAAAAAATGGCTACGACATCGATAATTCATCCACACAGCTAATTAATTCAATTATACAACCACATAGCTAATCCACACAGCTAATTTCTCTGTGGTTTCGCACTTAGCACACCACAATTAATTAATAAGGTAGTATCGCACTTAGCCTACCACAAAGGTATTCATAGTGGTTTTGCACATAGCCCACTAGACGATACACCTAACGATAACATCGCACATAGCCAGCTCCTCGTCAATATGCATTATGATGGTATCGCACTTAGCCTACCATTTAGCATTCTCACTACACATTCACATATCTACTTACTTAACCATACATCCATTCAAACTTTTTCTACCACATTCATCCCGCATAGGTTCTCAATCATTCCCAATCATGCTACACACTAGCTAGCATTAACAAATTATAAGCACGAATGCATTGTTTATGCATAGGACTTACCTCGATACTCAAAAGTATAGAAACGTGCAATATAGTCCACCACCTTACTTTTGCCTCGGTTTCAATCCGGGCTTCGTTTTTCTTGATCTATAATGATAATTCAACTCATTAATATACACATTGACTAAATTGTCTCTTATCTCATACTTTGGCAAAACTACTTTTGCCCCTAATCTTTCTCATATTTACACTTTTGGCCCAAGGCTCGGAAAGTGATTTTTATTCAACTTTCTAGCCTTTCATGCTTAGTCGAATCACTTACTCAACTAAAGCAATCATCAATTCTCACTAAATCACACATGTATGACCAATCTTAAAACTTTTAAAAACTAGTCCTTACATGCATTTTCATGGAAAATCACTTAACAAAAGATGTTCCTACTACATCAAGCTTTCATAACCTTCCATAAAACATCAAAATACATGCATCTAATACATGACCACATGTTTGAACATCCATTATAGCTCATCAAATGGCTAAAACTAGCTTACTCATGCTACAAGGACTTCAAAAATACAAAGAATATAAAAAATGGGGCTAGAATACACTTACTAGCTAGCTTGAAAAGTTGAAGAGCCCTAACAATGGCTTCCTTCAAATTTTGGCAGCTTGAGGGAGAAGATGAATGAATTTTTGTCATCTTTTCTCCCTTTTTAATCATTTAATTGCCAATGACCAAAATGCCCTTTTTGATAACCTTCCTATTTTAACTCATCCATGCCCAATTTTGTCCAAAAACTAAAAATTGGGAAAACTACTCATTAAGGACTTCTAATTAATATTCTAAAGCAATTTCACACAAATAGCTTCTAGAATCTCACTTTTTGCAACTTTTGCAATTTAGTCCTTTTGGACAATTCAACCGCAATTTCACAAAATTGCTTTATAAAACTTTCACACTAACATGAAAACATAGTATAAACCTCAAAAACTCACATAGACCTCGGATTTGTGGTCTCACACCACTATTCCGACTAGCCCCAAAACCGGGATGTTACAACTCTCCCCCTTTAGAGATTTTCGCTCCCGAAAATCTTACCAGTAAAGAGGTTTGAATGTTGCTCTCTCATAGCCTCTTCCGTTTCCCACGTAGCCTCTTCCACACCGTGTCTCTACCACAACACTTTCACTAGTGCTATGCTCTTATTTCTCAACTGTTTCACCTCTCTAGCCAAGATCTTAATCGGCTCCTGTGCATAAGATATATCCGGTCTTATTTCAATTTCCGTTGAAGGAATCACATGTGAAGGATCGGAACGATATCGTCGCAACATCGATACATGGAACACATTATGAATCTTTTCCAAATCTACCGGTAAAGCCAACCGGTAAGCTACTGGCCCAACTCTGTCTGTAATTTCATATGGCCCTGTAAATCTTGGACTCAACTTCCCTTTTTGTTCGAATCTCATAATCTTTTTCCATAGGGACACTTTCAAAAACACTTTGTCACCCACTTCAAACTCAATCTCTTTTCTTTTTAAATCCGCGTACGACTTCTGTCGGTCTGAAGCAGCTTTCAAACTATTACGGATTACTCTCACTTTTTCTTCGATTTCTTTCACTAGATCGACCCCATGGATCCGCTTTTCACTAAGCTCGATCCAATACAATAGAGTCTGACACTTACGACCATACAAAGCTTCATACGATGCCATCTGTATAGTCGACTGATAACTGTTGTTATAGGCAAATTCGACCAAAGGTAGATATCTCTCCCAACTACTCTCGAATTCTAACACACAGCATCGGAGCATATCCTCAAGAACTTTAATCACTCTTTCAGACTGACCATCAGTTTGCGGATGGAACGCAGTATTGAAATTTAACCTCGTACCCATGGCCTCTTGCAACTTCTTCCAAAATCTCAAAGTAAACCTTGGATCTCTATCTGATATAATAGATATAGGCACACCATGCAATCTCACTATTTCTGCAACATACAACTCAGCTAACTTATCCAGTGAATAATCAACACGTACCGGAATAAAGTGATCCGACTTTGTTAGTCTATCCACAACAACCCACACAGCATCTTTCTTTTTCAGAGTCATCGACAGCCCCGTTACAAAATCCATGGTAACCCGATCCCACTTCCATCTGGGAACCATCACAAGCTGAAGCAACCCTGAAGGCACCTGATGCTCAACTTTCACCTGTTGACAAATCAGACACTTTACCGCAAATTCTGAAATATCTCTTTTCATAACTGACCACCAATATAACTTCTTCAAGTCGTTGTACATTTTTGTACTGCCCGGGTGCACTGACAAATAACCACTATGTGCCTCATGCAGAACCTTTCGGATCAACTCTTCATCTCTGGGTACACAAATTCTATCACGGTATAATAAACAATCATTCGAGTTGACTCGAAAATTAGAATCACTTTCTGATCCGCACTTAGCTTTCTTAGCTTGTATATCACTGTCATTTCTCTAAGCCTCACATATCTATTGAAAAAATAGTGGCCTAGCTCTCAACTCTGCCAAAATAGCACCGTCATCAGATAATGGTAAACTCGGGCTCATAGCTCTTAGAGCATATAAAGATTTCCTACTCAGGGCATCCGCAACCACATTCGCTTTTCCCGGGTGGTAATGAATGACTAATTCATAGTCTTTCAACAACTCAAGCCACCACCTCTGTCTCAAATTCAGATATTTCTGATCCATCAAATACCTCAAACTCTTGTGATCCGTAAAGATTCAGCACTTCTCACCATACAAGTAATGTCGCCAAATCTTTAACGCGAAAATAATCGCAACCAACTCCAAATCATGAGTCGGATAATTCTTCTCGTGCGGTTTTAGCTGTCTCAATGCATAAGCGACTACCTTACCCTCTTGCATCAACGCGCAACCGAAACCATTAAACGACGCATCACTATAAACCATGAACTCTTTCCCTAATTCTGGTTGAACCAAAACTGGTGCCTCAGTCAATATTGTTTCCAGTTTCTCGAAACTTTGTTGACATGTCTCATTCCATTCAAACTTGGCATCTTTATGCAATAGTTTCATCATCAGGGTAGCAATCACAGAGAACCCCTTTACGGAACGTCTGTAATATCCTGCTAATCCCAAGAAACTTCTGATTTCTGACACGTTCCTCGGCAGTTTCCAATCCACAATAGCTGAAATCTTACTCGGGTCAACTCTGACACCATTCCCGACACAATGTGTCCCAAGAATCCGACCTCTCTGAGCCAAAACTCACACTTGCTATACTTAGCATACAACTGCTTATGTTTTAAAGTTTGCAAGACAATTCTCAAATGCACTTCGTGGTCATTCTCACCCCGAGAATAGATCAATATGTCGTCAATGAAAACAACTACAAACTTGTCCACATACGGTCTGAAAACACGGTTCATCAGATCCATAAAAATTGTAGGCGCATTAGTCAAACCAAACGGCATAACCAAAAACTCATAATGGCCATAACTTGTTCAAAATGAAGTTTTCAACACATATTGTTCCTTCACTCTCAGCTGATAGTAACCAGACCTCAGGTCTATCTTGGAGAACACAGTAGCTCCTTTCAGTTGATCAAAAAGATCATCTATCCTTGGTAAAGAATACTTATTCTTCACTGTCACCTTATTGAGTTGTCTGTAGTCTATACACAATCTCATAGACCCATCTTTCTTCTTCACAAATAATACCGGAGCACCCCACAGTGAGTATCTCAATCTTACAAAACCCTTATCTGTCAACTATTGCAACTGAACTTTCAGTTCTTTCAACTCTAAAGGTGCCATTCTATAAGGAGTAATTGAAATAGGTGTTGTTCCCGAAACTAACTCAATCCCAAACTCGACCTCTCTCACTGGAGGTAATCCGGATAACTCTTTCGGGAATACATCTGAATACTCGTATACTATCGGCACTGTTTCAAACTTCACTCTAATCTCCTGAGTATTCAACACAAAAGTGAGATAGGACTCACATCCTTTTCTCAAACATTTCTCAGCCACTAGAGAAGAAATCATCACTGGTAGACTGTCTGATCCACCTGATTCAACCCGAACAACATCTCCACTCTCACAAATCAATTCAATAAACTTACTACCACAGTTCACTAAGACACTATGGGTAGTCAACCAATCCATGCCTAGAATCAAGTCAAAGTCATCAAACGGCAACAGTATCAAATTTTTCGGAAAACAATGACCTCTAATTGTCAAAGGACAACTCTTACACACCTAGTCCACTAACACATGCTTTCCTAACAGGTTTGACACCTTAACCATAATATCTGTAGACTCAATGGTCATACTCAAACTAGATGCCAATCTCATGCAAATATAAGAGAGGGTAGACCCTGGATCTATTAAAGCAATAACAAAGGTGTCATAGATAGAAAAAGTACCCGTTATCACATCTGGGGAGGATGCCTCTTCGCGAGCGCGAATAGCATAAGTCCTCGCAGGTGCCCGACCCTCCGGTCTCACAGCAGAGTCTCTAGACGCACCTCTACCACCAACCCCACCTCTTGGGTTTCTTGGTGGTCTACCCCTTGTAGGCACATCACTTGGTCTCATCTCTTACTTGTCTTTCTTATCATCCCTTTCGGGGCAGTTTCGGATAAAATGGTCGGGGGAACCACATTTATAACATTTTTTACTATTTCCCGAACATCCTCCGGTGTGATGCCTACCATAACTCAGACACTCTGTTTTACTCTTCGTATTGCCCACACTTTCGATTGAGGTGGCTTGGACTCTCGAACCCGCACGAGTATTGCTCAAATCTCGATGCGAATAACCCACTGGTGCTGTCATCTGAGGATTCACTTCCTTGGACCTTTTCGACTGGGCTTGATATGACTTGCCCATCGACCTCTTTCTCGCATCTCGGGCTTCACTCACAGCCCTCCTCTTTTCGGTACTCAACTCTTCGGCCTTACTTGCCCTTTCAACCAACACCACAAACTCTTTCAACTCTAAAATACCACTAGGAGTTTGATGTCCTCGTTCAGTCCATCTTCGAACCTTTTACATAAGATGGTCTCTGTCGACACACATTCTTGAGCGTATTTACTGAGCCTAACAAACTCATGCTCATATTCTGCTATCGTCATTCTTCCTTGCTTCAACTCAAGGAATTCTTTTCTCTTTCGATCAGTAAATCGTTGGCTTATATACTTCTTCCAGAACTCTTCCAGAAAGAAGTCCTACGTCACCCGCTCTTTTGGGACCAATAACGTTAATGTCTTCCATCAATGGTATGCCAAATCTCTCAGCAAGGATACGGCACATTTCAAACTCTCCTCTGGTGTACATGAGAGTTCATTGAACACACTCATCGAGTTCTCTAACCAGAACTCTGCCCTATCAGGGTCATCATCTACCTTAGCTCTAAACTCCTCAGCCCCGTGTTTCCAAATCTTATCCACCGGGGGTTTCAATATTCTCACTACATCAATACATTGAGGAGCTACAGGATTTGGCTGAGGTATAGGAGGAGGTGGAGGAGGTTGAGCATTAGGGTTCGCTCGAACATAGTTCGAGTACCAA
This sequence comes from Gossypium australe, assembly GCA_005393395.2. Lineage (NCBI taxonomy): Eukaryota > Viridiplantae > Streptophyta > Magnoliopsida > Malvales > Malvaceae > Gossypium > Gossypium australe. The sequence goes on along the minus strand of CM016616.1, from coordinate 32,016,501 downwards.
TTACTCATCATCTGGAGAAAGGCTTCCCATGCCTTTTCTCCTTGACCCCTAGCCTCAGGTCCACTTTGTACAGGCACAGTTCCTTGTGTAGGAGCCGGCGCATTACTAGCTGCTTCATCAGCAGTAAATTGTTCGGGATCCATATACTATATGAAACAAGATTTAAAATCATCAGAAACCACTACACTATCATTGTACACTTATGGCATGTATAGCTAGACTCTTACACACGCTACGGTAGTCCTAGAACTGACTAAACCATAGCTCTGATACCACTAAATGTAATACCCCTTACCCTAATTCTACTCCAGAACCGGGCCCGAGGGGTTACCGAATTACAACTACTTGATTGCCACTTAGGCTCATCGACAACTCTCTTAAGTCACCTCAACAACCTCACTCTCGATGTACGAGGCCTCACTCATATACACGAGGGCTCTCGAGACTATCTCGAAACTTTTTCCCAATCTTAAATTTTTCCTCCTTTATACAGGGGTCACACGCCCGTGCAAGATGAGGCACACCCATGCATAGACCCACACGCCCATGCTCCACAACCGTGGTGAATATTGACTACATACACACGGCCTCAAAGCCTAGTCACACGCCTGTGTAGCTAGCCCGTGGCCAACACTGACTAAACTCACACGGCCTATGCACACGCCCGTGTGGCTAGTCCGTGGTCTATTCTGACTTAAAATGTTAACATGCAGGGGACACACGGCCAAGTCACACACTCGTGGTCTGACCGTGTGTCACACATGGTCTAGACACACGCTCGTGTGTCTATCCACATGGAAAAAAAACAAAGCTATGTGATAAGTTCCTCTCACCCCTCTAGCATACACAATATGCATTCATTCAACACATCCATAATCAACACAAATTGAAGTGCAGTCTCACATATATAACTATATCTTTTCATATAATATAGAATGGCCAACAACTATGGTATTATACAAAATGTATCATCCATTTAAAGACCAGCACATTTTAACCATTTACAGCAAAATTCACTAACTTGTCTAGCCCCTATACATGCCATATACAAAACACTTAGTCTCAGGTACCAGAGTGTGCTGACAGTATGGGCGGTCTTCCAATTGATCCTCGTATCCCGATTCAACACTTTTTCTCTATAAGAAAAGGGAAAAGAAAGGAGTAAGCTTTGAGCTTAGTAAGTTTACAAATAAACAATTACGCATCATAGTATAAGCCAAACAACAATTAACATTACACTAACAAATAACGTACAACTATGCTTACTCTTTCTATCCCTTACCACATTTCCAACACCTCATGAGTCACATACTCATAACCATTGAAATACACCCCTGCATTTTAGTATCACATTTACACAATATACAACACAACATCATTTCTTGATAATTCATCCACACAGCTAATTAATTCAATTATACAACCACACAGCTAATCCACACAACTAATTTCTCGGTGGTTTCGCACTTAGCCCACCACAATCAATTAATAAGGTAGTATCGAACTTAGCCTGCCACAAAGGTATTCATAGTGGTTTTGCACATAGCCCACTAGACGATATACCTAACGATAGCATCGCACATAGCCAGCTCATCGTCAATATGCATTAGGATGGTATCGCACTTAGCCCACCATTTAGCATTCTCACTACACATTCACATATCTACTTACTTAACCATACATCCATTCAAACTTTTTCTACCACATTCATCACACATAGGTTCTTAATCATTCCCAATCATGCTACACACTAGCTAGCATTAACAAATTGTAAGCATGAATGCATTGTTTATGCATAAACTTACCTCGATACTCAAAAGTATAGAAACGTGCAATTTAGTCCACCACCTTGCTTTTGCCTCGATTTCGGTTCGAGCTTTGTTTTTCTTGATCTATAATGATAATTCAACTCATTAATATACACATTAACTAAATTGACTCTTATCTCATACTTTGGCAAAATTACTCTTTTTCCCCTAATCTTTCTCATATTTACACTTTTGGCCCAAGGCACGGAAAGTGATTTTTATTCAACTTTCTAGCCTTTCATGCTTAGTCGAATCACTTACTCAACTAAATCAATCATCAATTCTCACTAAATCACACATGTATGACCAAACTTAAAACTTTTACAAACTAGTCCTTACATGCATTTTCATGGAAAATCACTTAACAAAAGATGTTCCTACTACATCAAGCTTTCATAATCTTCCATAAAATATCAAAATACATGCATGTCATACATGAACACATGTTTGAACATCCATTATAGCTTATCAAATGGCTAAAAATAGCTTACTCATGCTACAAGGACTTCAAAAATATAAAGAATATCAAAAACGGGGCTAGAATACACTTACTAGCTAGCTTGAAAAGTTGAAGAGCCCTAACAATGGCTTCCTTCAAATTTCGGCAGCTTGAGGGAGAAGATGAATGAATTTTTGTCATCTTTTCTCCCTTTTTAATCATTTAATTGCCAATGACCAAAATGCCCTTTTTGATAACCTTCCTATTTTAACTCATCCATGCCCAATTTTGTCCAAAAACTAAAAATTGGGAAAATTAATCATTAAGGACTTCTAATTAATATTCTAAAGCAATTTCACACAAATAGCTTCTAGAATCTCACATTTTGTAACTTTTTCAATTTAGTCCTTTTGGACAATTCAACTGCAATTTCACAAAATTGCTTCATAAAACTTTCACACTAACATGAAAACATAGTATAAACCTTAAAAACTCATACATAGGCCTCAGATTTGTGGTCTCACACCACTATTCTGACTAGGCCCAAAACTGGGATGTTACATAGCGTGCATAACTAGGCTCTTACACACGCTACATTAGTCCCAGAATTAACTAAATCGTAGCTCTGATACCAATAAATGTAATGCCCCTCACTTATATTCAACGCCGAAACAGGGTTACAGAGCATTACCGAACCTACAACACTTTAAAATACACTTTTCATATAAAATTTCTAATTTCAAATACAATTCAATCACAATCAATGAGAGTGTCACTTAAACGAGCCTACGAGCCTTTAAACATGCATTAGAAATGGTTCGGGACAAAACTGATAACTCGAGAAATTTTTGTGAAACTTAGAAAATTTTGCTTCAAACAGGGACACACGCCCGTGTGACCAGGCAGTGTGTCTCACATAGCCACCAGCCACGCCCGTGTCACAGGCCGTGTGAGAATAGGGGGTACATACTGACTTGGGTCACACGGCCAACCACACGCCCATATGTTTAGCCCGTGTGCCCTTCGAAGTGGCCACCCACGCCCGTGTGCCAGGTCGTGTGTTAGGCCATGCCAAACCCGTAGGGTATACTGACTTATGCAACATGGACAAGCCACATGTCCGTGTGCTAGGCCGTCTGCCAATTAGAGTAGAATACTGACTTGTGCCACACGACCGATCACACGCCCGTGTTCGATACCATGTGGAGCATACTGACTTCATTTCAATTTTAACAACAGGGGACACATGGTAGTGTATCATGACCGTGTGTCACACACGGCTGAGACACACGTCCGTGTCTCTGCCCGTGTAGACAAAAATAGGCTATTTACCAAGCCAATATGCCACCCAAAATCTCATGTACCTAAACAACCCAAATGGCACCAATTCATAGCACAATAGAACATCTATTCTAACCAAATTCAATACGATTTCATACCATTTCAAATATTAATAACCAACATGCTTATATGCCAAGTTTAATTCAACCAAAACCTACTCAAATACATATACCAATCAACAAGTTTAACCATTACCTAACATACCTCATTTTTGTACCAATTCACAAGAAAGGTACCAATTCCACAAACTTCATAATATGGCCATTTCCATATCCATCCAAGAACTCAAATATCAACATATATGCACATATAAGCACATAACCAAATTCACCAAATTAAGCCAAACCTCATGGCTATATTTACAAACCAAAACATATACATTTACAATGCCAATTCATTTGGCCAACATCATTACCAAAACATAATAAACATGACTCAAATACCTATACATTCCATATACTTAAAACATGGTTTTAAAAATACCAAAAAGTCAGTGGATAGTGTGATGAAGTCTCTGACGATCCTTGAATCTGAGCTAGCTTTGAAATCACTATAAAACATGGAAAAATAATAAAGTAAGCTATATAGCTTAGTAAGCTCGTATGTTAACAATGAGAAACTATCATCATTCATTAATCATTCATATAATGAAAAACAAGGTATAACAATTCTTTTAAATCTCAAGCTATCAAATGATCATTCATATACTTATTAAGGAACTCATCAATTTCATAGTTTTCAATACTCAATTCATTTCCGTATGTATGTAACATCCCGATTTTGGGTCTAGTCAGAACAGTGGTTTCGAGACCACAAATCCAAAATAGAAATATTTGTTTTATGATTGTTTTGAGGTCTATGACTGTTTGCATAATTGTGTGAAAGTTTCATGAAGAAATTTTGTGAATAAGTGTCCAATTTGTCTTTTTGGACTAAATTGAAAATTTTTCAAAATATGAGATTCTAGAAGCTTTAAGTATGAAATAGCTTTGGATTATTAATTAGAGGTCCTTAAATAGAAATTTTCCCAATTTCTATTTATATGAACAAAAATGGGCATGAGTAGGTAAAATTTGAAAATTTATTAAAAAGGGCATTTTTGTCATTTGGTTAATAAAAGAATAAAAGGGGAAAAAGAAAGAAAAAATTGCTCATATTCTTAAAGTGTCTGCTGAAAATTAGAAGAGCCATAGCTAGGCTTTTTCTTCAACTTCCAAGCTTGATAGTAACTGCATCCTAGCCCCGTTTTTAATGTTTTTTTACGTTTTTGAAGTTGTTATCAACCGATCTAGCTATTTCTACCATTTATTTGAGCTAAGGTTCATGTTTAAAAATTTACCCATGTGTGACATGCATGTGTTTTGATGGTTTATGGTAGATTTTTAAAGTTTGATGTGTAATAAACATCTTTTACCAAGTGATTTTTGATGAAAACACATACAAAGGACCTTTTTGTAAAAGTTGAAAAATGAGTAGTAAAAATCTGATTTGAAGAAAAATGTGGGTTGTTATGAGCATGTGTTAGGTTCGGCTAGGCTTGGGTAACAAAGAAAATGGACACATTTCATTTTATGGGCCTAGGGACTAATTTGTAAATATGTGAGTTTAGGTGCAAAATTATAATTTTGCTAAATTATGGTTTTTGGACTGATTTAAACAATGTGATAATTAAATGAGCTAACTTTTCTATTATAGATCAAGAAAAACGGAGTCCAGACCTAAATTAAGGAAAGAACAAGGTTGTGGACTAAATCAATAGTTAGCCATATTGTGGTACTGAGGTAAGTTCGTGTGTAAATAATGCAACATTACATTTTTAAGTATTGCATGAATTGTGTAATTGTCCTTGTGGACTTGATTCATGTTGAATCGATGACGATTCGACGAAGATTTGATACCGCGAAATCCCAGTTGAACTTTAGGAATAGTTAGGATACAAATGTCATGACATTAGGGTTATAAGTTTACTTGTAATACCTTATCTGGGATATGGCATCATTATGAGATTTCGGGTAAGACCATGTCTGGGACATGGCATCGGTATGAAAATCGTGTAAGACCATAGTGGGGCTATTGGCATCGAAATGTGATCCCCTGTAAAACCATATTTGGGATATGGCATTGGTATGATTCTGTAATATCCTTAAATCGGGGTTTCTGCATTTTGTGTGTTTGCATGTGTTAATGTGCATATTGTGCTAGTTTAGGGTGTTTTGGGGTCTAGGCATGACCTCGGGTTAGGCCTGATTCATGGCTAAAATTTTTGTTTTAGCACTTAGGAAGAGGGAGCTAAGGAAGTTAGGGGTTAAAAGATATTCTTGGAGTGTTGTGACACAAAGAACCTAGTGGCAGAGTGGCAAAGGAGGCGCCACTAAGGTACCAGGAAGGTGACGCTACATGCAGGGAAGAGGGAGCTCAGGTTCGAGTAGCAGAAATCTCATTTTCTGCTTATTATTTTGATGCCAAGCTGAGGAAGTGGTGTGCTCAGGATGGACTCTGGAAGATAAGGATGGAAGGAGTTAAACATATTTGAATAGATGAAGGTAAGGAAATTTAGGAGTTTGAACCTTTCAAACTCATTTGAATGAGGGGTTAGGAGGATTTTGAGGAATCGGCTAAGGGAGACTTAGTGTTGGCCGAAAGTTGGACTGTGGGGAGGAGTAATCGGTTTTGGTACTTGGGAAGGGGGTGTGCCGAATGTCTATGGTAGTTTTAGGGAATATTTCGGCAAGTGGAGAGAGTCCTTTTCTCTTGAGTTAGAGTCATAAGCCGAAACCCCTCTTGCTTTCCTTCTCATTTTGGTTTTCTCTTTTCGGCATTCTTGGTGCTTGGCCGAACCACCCTTGCCATTTCCTTGAAAAAGATGAAACCCTATATCCATCATCTTCTCTTCTTTGGTTCAAACATTGCTAGCCAAAAACCATATCCCCATTCCTTCTTTTCTTCTATCTCTTCATTCTTTGGTTAGTCGAAACTCCCTAACCCTTTTTCTGAGTTGCGTTTTCTCTTCTTTGCCGAATCTTGGTTCTATTTTCTTCTCCATCTCTTCCATCTTCAAAAGCCGAAAGCCTTGTTGTTTCTCTTTCGTTTTCATCAAGTATTTTGGCCGAATACCCTTAGCCTCATTTTCTTTTCTTCTCACGTGTTCTAATCCTCCTTGAAGTGCCGAATCTATCTCTTTCTTGTGGGGTTATAGTCGAATCTCCTGGTAAGTAACTTCTCCTTCTTTTCTTGATTGATTTGGGTAATGCCGAAATCCCACTTCTCTTCTATCTCCCCATTTGTTATAGATCCAAACTTAAACTCTTCTTGTTCTATATTGGTAGCCGAAACCCTAACATCATTAGGGGGTGCCGAACTTTGGGGATTGGTGGCCGAATCAGTCATCAAGGTAAGGGGGCGACAATCTCTTTTGGTTTCAGGATTCATGCTATGGCCGAATGGCTTTTAGCTTTTTAATGATGTGTTAAAGTCAATTGTAGGGAGGAGTACAACTAATTCTGTGGATTTTCGGGATTTGATTGCCGATCTAGGTAAGGGTTCTTGCGTTTTGGATCTGGTTCTTATTCTTTCAAAAGCCGAAGGCTAATTATCTTTATGCTCGGGCTTAGCCGTTTGTAAAGGGAGGTCCATCACGTAGCTACGGGATTTGGTTGGAAACCAAATCAGCGTTAAGGTAAGTGCTACCTTTGTACGACATATCTTCGGGATTTTGGTGATTGAGCCGAATGGCTATAATCTTAAAAGTATGTGTTGGCCGATTGTAGGAAAGGTGAAGGCAAACGTTTTGAGATCTCGCTAGTTTTGCGTAGTTTCGGGATTTCACTTAGATCTACAAATAGTCAGGTGTGTAACGCTTACACACTTCATTAGTATGATATGTTTATTGTGTGACTGTTATAGCCATTGAAACCAGTAGTTATGCCTTGTGGGCATGAGCGTGGACTCCGGGTAAGTCCCCTGTTATATGGATCTCGATATATGCTATCATGTCATTGTTTAATGCTATGCCATGTGTGTTTGCATCATCATATGTTATTATGCCACGATTGATATGGACATGATGGTGAGATTGATGAGAGGAGGGGGAAGAATTATTTTGGACTGTCACCAGTGGTTTTGACCACACGACGGGTTGGCCCCGTCTTTGATATTATTATTTGTGACTAAGTCCCAGTGGTTTTGACCACCAGTGGTTTTGACCACATTGATGATATTTGTGACTACGGTCACCAGTGGTTTTGACCATATATGGATATTGTGACTCGTCCTAGTGGTTTGGTACCACAGTGGGTTGGCCCCACATGATTGATACGGGATTGTCATTAGTGGTTTTGACCACACGATGTGTTGGCCCCATCACTTGATTTGTGACTACGGTCACCAGTGGTTTTGACCACACGGGGTAGATAAAGGAGATCGGATGGTTAGGTTATGGGGTTGCATGATTTGCATGTTTTACTGATGATTTGCGTAAGTGTTTGCACTATCGGGTTGGGGATTTATACACTGAGTCTCGGTGACTCACCCCTTCCCTTATATTTTGCAGATGAGGCATAGATCGCGGATATGGAGCCGGGGAGGACTCGAGGTGGCCATGCATGCTAGTTTCGGGTTTTGACTTTAAAGTACTACTTCGGTTTTATTTATTTTCTTTAAATTTTGTTTCGGTTCTGTAATAAGGCCGCTAAGTATTATTTTGGGTTTTACTTCTGGATTTTGCATGTGATTAATAATTTGATATTGCTTAAGTAACCGGGATTAAATTGACGTTTTCAAAACTATACTCGATATCGGGTTTTTTCAAAGGTTACCATCGGGTAACATTATTCACAAGGTAATAACAAAGTTAACATAGATGATTTCAAACCTAAAGTTTCAAACAACTTCAAATGCAGATGGTTTTAAACTTGACTATGCTCATCTCACTCGGTTTTTAATAAGTATCGTATGATTTCTAAAAACTAGTAACAACAAACGGATTTTTCAAGCATGAGTTCTCCAGATTTTAAAGCAACACAAAAACGGTTTCAACATCACTTTGTATAGGGTTTCTAAACCCTAAAATGATAAAAGAGTTTTCAATAGAAATAAACCGGGAAACTTGTTTTATTCAGATGTTTTCACCCCGTAACATGCCAGATTCGATCGTGGTGTGTTGACCGGGTTTGGAGTGTTACAATTATGGTATCAGAGCTAAGTTCAACAGCTCGTCTGTGGGCCCGAGGCCCAAAACTGTTTTAAAAAGGGATTATGAAAGGTTTTATGGAAAACACAGGGTCTGAAAGGCATGGCACCGAGTCTCCGGCACCGATCCGCCCAGGTAAGTACCCCAAACTGTTCTTTATGATGTTGTGAATATGATAATATTGGCATGACTAAATAGTAGTAGGAACTACTCTAGAGACTTGAATTATTGGCTGGATGAATTCGCGGAACAATCCCTTATTAAACTTCTCATAAAACTGTGCCTTAATAGACAGTGGAATAAAAGTTTAACGCATAAAACTTTTAATCAGCTCGACTCGTATCGGTAAACATGAGTGCACGTGGATGTGGGCGTAACACTCGTGGACGAGGTAGAGGTACGATGACGGTCTCGGAACCGGTAGGGTCCGGTCATGGGTCAAAAAATGAGGTACCACCACCGCCAGCTGTGGGCGCGGAATATCAGGACCAGACAGGTGATGGCGCAGTATCATAGGCGATGCTGCGGGTGTTAGAGAGGGTCGCTAGTGCAGGCATCAGAGTAAGGGTTCGAAAATCTGTGTCAGAACGACTCCGGGCTAATGGTGCAGAGGTGTTCAGAGGTGTATCCGGCGTGGCTCCTACTACGGCGGAATATTGGCTGGAGGCAACAGAACGTATTATGGATGATCTGGACTTCTCAGCTGAGGAGAAGCTTAAGGGGGTAGTATCTTTGCTGCGAGATGAGTCATATCAGTGGTGGCTCACAGTTAGGGATGGAGCAATGGCGGATGACCTTACTTGGGAATTCTTTAGAGCTGCTTATCAGAGAAAATACATAGGGGCTAGCTATATTGATGCGCAGCGCAAGGCGTTCCTGAACTTGGTCCAGGGTAATAAGACTGTATCAGAATATGGGGTGGAATTCTTTCGGCTGAGTCAGTATACACGTGGTATTGTGGGCACGGAGCATGAGCGCTGTGTCAGATTTGAGGATGGGTTGAGAGACGAGCTGCAGATGTTAATTCTGCCACAGCAGGAAAGAGAGTTTGCGGTCTTAGTGGAAAAGGCCAAAGTTGCTGAGGAAGTGAAACAGTCGGTAAGACGAAATCAGGACAAGGGTTTGAATAAAAGGAATTCTAGATCATCTGGGTCTACCGGGAATCAGCAGAAACGGGGTAGATATAGTGGGCCGAATCAAGCTACTAGGCCTACTGTTGCTAATACTTAGTGGCCGCCACGGTGTGCTCGGTATGGGAAGTCGCACACGGGGGAATGTTGGACTGGAAACCGGGGATACTTTGAGTGTGGATCGATGGGGCATCAAGTGAGGGACTGTCCACAGATGTCAGCTAGGTTGCAGTTTGGGGATCAGAATCATACACAAATTAGGAGGGATGGTCAGCAGCCACAGAGGGATCGTGGTACAGCCAGGGGAGGTAATGGCTCTGGTAGAGGCCGTGGGGCACCGGGCAGAGGTGCAGGTGGTACAGAGGCGAGACAGCCTGGATTGGTCTACGCAGCGAGGCGTCGAGAGGAGGGCGACGCACAGGACGTCACAACCAGTACGTTCCTAATCTTTGGACTACCTTATAATGCTTTGATAGATGTGGGTTCGACACACTCATATGTAGCCAGTAGCGTAGTGGAAACTATGAACTTAGACTCTGAGATTACTTCTAGGAAGATGACAGTGATAAGCCCTCTAGGTCACTCTGTAGAAGTAAGTAAACTATATAGGGATGTACCCCTAGAACTTCAAGGGGTCGTGTTTTTGGCTGACTTGATGGAACTGCCGTTTGGGGAGTTCGATCTGATTCTCGGGATGGACTGGCTAGTGAAGTACCAGGCCGATTTGGATTGTGCAGCTAAGCGCATGGTGTTGAAGACAGTGGAAGGTGAGGAGGTAGTGATGATAGGTAATAGGAAAGATTACCTATCCAATGTGGTCTCTACGCTGAAGGCGGAGAAAATGGTGAGGAAGGGTTGTGAGGCATTCATGGTGCATGTGTGTGCTTTGGAAGCCAAGGATGCAGCTGCAGAGAGTGTCCGAACTATAGGGGAATTTGCTGATGTATTCCCAGAGGAACTTCCGGGTTTGCCTCCTGGCCGCGAGGTTGAGTTCGGTATAGATTTGTTACCCGGAACTGCGCCAGTATCTATTGCCCCGTATAGGATGGCGCCAAAAGAATTAGTGGAGTTAAAGGCTCAGATTCAGGAATTACTGAACAGAGGTTTCATCCGACCGAGTGTATCACCTTGGGGAGCACCTGTGCTCTTTGTTAAGAAGAAAGATGGTACAATGCGGATGTGTATAGACTACCGCCAGCTAAACAAGTTGACGATCAAAAATAAGTATCCGTTGCCCAGAATAGACGACTTGTTTGATCAACTCAAGGGTGCATCGGTTTTCTCTAAGATAGATCTTAGGTCGGGGTATCATCAGCTCAAAGTGAAGGAGGCTGATATTCATAAGACAGCGTTTCGTACTCGGTATGGGCATTACGAGTTTCTAGTGATGCCATTCGGGTTGACTAATGCACTGGCAGCATTCATGGACATGATGAATCGGGCGTTTCAGCCGTATTTGGACTGATTTTTCGTGGTGTTTATAGACGACATTTTGGTGTACTCAAAGTCTGAGGAGTAACATGACGCGCATCTTCGTGTGGTTCTACAGGTTCTAAGGGAGAAGCAGTTATTCACCAAGTTTAGTAAGTGCGAGTTCTGGCTTAAGGAGGTAACTTTCTTGGGTCATGTAGTATCAGCTGAGGGGATTAGGGTGGATCCTCGTAAGATCGAGGCAGTGTTGGATTGGAAACCACCTAATTCGGTTGCAGAGATTCGAAGTTTTCTGGGTTTGGCAGGATACTACAGGAGGTTCGTGGAAGGTTTTTCTTTGATCGCAGCGCCACTAACTAAATTGTTGAGAAAATGGGTTCCGTTTGTGTGGTTTGAGAAACAGCAAGAAAGTTTTGACAAGTTGAAGGAGATTTTGACTGAAGCTCCGGTTTTGATTCAGCCTGAGGCAGGAAAGGAATTCACGGTCTACTGTGATGCATCACATACTGGTTTAGGGTGTGTGCTGATGCAAGACGGAAAAGTGGTAGCGTATGCATCTCGACAGTTGAGGCCGCATGAGGGTAACTACCCGACACATGACTTGGAGTTGGCTGCAGTGGTTTTCGCCTTGACGATTTGGAGGCATTACTTGTATGGGGAAAAGTTGATAGTCTACACGGATCACAAGAGTCTGAAGTTCCTCTTGACTCAGAAAGATCTAAATTTGAGGCAGCGAAGGTGGATCGAGTTGTTGAAGGACTACGACTGCTCGATTGAGTACGATCCGGGTAAGGCTAACGTAGTAGCTGATGCGTTGAGCCGTAAGGTGGTAGCGGACCTGAGAGCAATGTTTGCTCACCTTAGTCTATATGACGACGGGAGTCTTTTGGCAGAATTGCAGGTAAGGCCGACGTGGATTGATCAGGTTAAGGAGAAACAGCTGACATATGAGATTTTGAGTGCTCGGAGGTTGCAAGTACAGAATGGTGAAGTTGAGGGTTACAGCATGGGTAGTGATGGAGTACTGTGTTTTCAGGGGAAAGTATGTATGCCAAAGGACATTGAATTGAGACAGCGGATTCTTCAGGAAGCTCATAGCAGTCCATACGCTATGCATCCTGGAGGCAGTAAGATGTATCATGATTTGAGGGAACAGTTCTGGTGGCCGGGTCTTAAGCGGGAAGTAACTGAGTTTGTGGGTAAGTGTCTGACATGCTAGCAGGTCAAAGCTGAGCATCAGTTACCGTCAGGACTGTTGCAGCCGGTAAAGATCCCGCAGTGGAAGTGGGAAAGGATTACGATGGACTTCGTTTGTGGGCTTCCCCTTACGCCTAGCAAGAAGGACTCAGTTTGGGTGATTGTCAACTGTTTGACTAAATCAGCTCATTTCATACCGGTAAGGGTGGATTGTTCGCTCCAGAAGTTAGCCAAGTTGTATGTGGCAGAGGTAGTAAGGTTGCATGGAGTGCCAGTGTCAATTATCTCAGATAGGGATCCCAGGTTCACGTCGAGGTTCTGGAAAGCTTTGCATCAAGCATTGGGGACGAGGTTAGATTTCAGCACGGCTTTTCATCCGCAGTCTGATGGACAGTCTGAGAGGGTAATCCAGATTCTGGAGGACATGTTAAGGGGTTGCGTTCTGGATTTCAGCGGTAGTTGGGAAGAGTATCTACCATTGGCAGAGTTCGCTTATAACAACAGTTATCAAGCGAGTATTCAGATGGCACCATATGAGGCACTATATGGACAGAAATGTCGTACTCCTATGTGTTGGATAGAACTGGGTGAACGGCAGATGTTGGGTCCGGAGTTGGTGGCAGATACAGAGAATAAGGTTAAGATAATTCATGCTCGTCTAAAGGAAGCGTCGGACAGGCAGAAGTCTTATGCTGATCTTAAGCGTAGGGATATAGAGTATGCAGTGGGTGACAAGGTCTTTCTGAAGGTATCGCCATGGAAGAAAGTGTTGAGATTTGGGCGAAAAGGCAAGCTAAGTCCTAGGTTTATCGGTCCATATACGGTGTTGAGGTGAGTGGGACCGGTAGCTTATCAGCTCGAGTTGCCAGCAGAATTGAGTCAGATTCACGACGTCTTTCATGTTTCCATGCTTAGGCGCTATCAATCAGATCCGTCACACGTTGTGCCAGTTACGGAGATTGAAGTGAGCTCTAACTTGTCTTTCGAGGAGGAACCGGTATGGATTTTAGACCGGGATGTCAAGGTCTTGCGTAGAAAGTCAGTTCCCTTGGTGAAAGTATTATGGCGGAACCATGGTACGGAGGAGGCCACGTGGGAACCAGAGGATGTGATGCGGCAGCAATACCCTCAACTCTTCTGACCAGGTAATTTTGAGGCCGAAATTATTTTTTAGGGGGTAGAACTGTAATATCCTTAAATCGGGGTCTCTGCATTTTGTGTGTTTGCATGTGTTAATGTGCCTACTGTGCTAGTTTAGGGTGTTTTAGGGTCTAGGCATGACCTTGGGTTAGGCCTAAGTCATGGCTAAAATTTTTTGTTTTAGCACTTAGGAAGAGGGAGCTAAGGAAGTTAGGGGTTAAAAGATATTCTTGGAGTGTTGAGACACAAAGAACCTAGTGGCAGAGTGGCAAAGGATGCGCCACTAAGGTACCAGGAAGGTGACGCCACATGCAAGGAAGGGGGAGCAGGTTCGAGCAGTAGAAATCTCATTTCTGCTTATTATTTTGACGCCAAACTGAGGAAGTGGTGTGCTCAGGATGGACTCTGGAAGATAAGGATGGAAGGAGTTAAATAGATTTGAATAGATGAAGGTGAGGAAATTTAGGAGTTTGAACCTTTCAAACTCATTTGAATGAGGGGTTAGGAGGATTTTGAGGAATCGGCTAAGGGAGACTTAGTGTTGGCCGAAAGTTGACTGTGGGGAGGAGGAGTAATCGGTTTTGGTACTTGGGAAGGGGGTGTGCCGAATGTCTATGGTGGTTTTAGGGAATATTTCGGCAAGTGGGGAGAGTCCTTTTCTCTTGAGTTAGAGTCATAAGCCAAAACCCCTCTTGCTTTCCTTCTCATTTTGGTTTTCTCTTTTTGGCATTCTTGGTGCTTGGCCGAACCACCCTTGCCATTTCCTTGAAAAAGCCGAAACCATATATCCATCATCTTCTCTTCTTTGGTTCAAACATTGCTAGCCGAAAACCATATCCCCATTCCTTCTTTTCTTCTATCTCTTCATTCTTTGGTTAGCCGAAAATCCCTAACCCTTTTTCTGAGTTGCGTTTTCTCTTCTTTACCGAATCTTGGTTCTATTTTCTTCTCCATCTCTTCCATCTTCAAAAGCCGAAAGCCTTGTTGTTTCTCTTTCATTTTCATCAAGTATTTTGGCTGAATACCCTTACCTCATTTTCTTCTCTTCTCACGTGTTCTAAACCTCCTTGAAGTGCCGAATCTATCTCTTTCTTGTGGGGTTATAGCCGAATCTCCTGGTAAGTAACTTCTCCTTCTTTTCTTGATTGATTTGGGTAATGCCGAAATCCCACTTCTCTTCTATCTCCCCATTTGTTATAGATCCAAACTTAAACTCTTCTTGTTCTATATTGGTAGCCGAAATCCCTAACATCATTAGGAGGTGCCAAACTTTGGGGATTGGTGGCCGAATCAGTCATCAAGGTAAGGGGGCGACAATCTCTTTTGGTTTCAGGATTCATGCTATGGCCCAATGGCTTTTAGCTTTTTAATGATGTGTTAAAGTCGATTGTAGGGAGGAGTACAACCTGATTCTGTGGATTTTCGGGATTTGATTGCCGATCTAGGTAAGGGTTCTTGCGTTTTGGATCTGGTTCTTATTCTTTCAAAAGCCGAAGGCTAATTATCTTTATGCTAGGGCTTAGCTGTTTGTAAAGGGAGGTTCATCACGTAGCTACGGGATTTGGTTGGAAACCAAATCAGCGTTAAGGTAAGTGCTACTTTTGTGCGACATATCTTCGGGATTTTGGTGATTGAGCCGAATGGCTATAATCTTAAAAGTATGTGTTGGCCGATTGTAGGAAAGGTGAAGGCAAACGTTTCGGGATCTCGCTAGTTTCGCGTAGTTTCGGGATTTCACTTAGATCTACAAATAGTCAGGTGTGTAACGCTTACACACTTTGTTAGTATGATATGTTTATTGTGTGACTGTTATAGCCATTGAAACCGGTAGTTATGCCTTATGGGCATGAGCGTGGACTCCGGGTAAGTCCCCTGTTATGTGGATCTCGATATATGCTATCATGTCATTGTTTAATGCTATGCCATGCGTGTTTGCATCATCATATGTTATTATGCCACGATTGATATTGATATGATGGTGGGATTCATGAGAGGAGGGGGAAGAATTATTTTGGACTGTCACCAGTGGTTTTGACCAGAAGACGGGTTGGCCCCGTCTTTGATATTATTATTTGTGACTAAGTCCCAGTGGTTTGGACCACCAGTGGTTTTGACCACATTGATGATATTTGTGACTACGGTCACCAGTGGTTTTGACCACATATAGATATTGTGACTCATCCCAGTGGTTTGGTACCACAGTGGGTTGGCCCCACATGATTGATACGGGATTGTCATCAGTGGTTTTGACCACACGATGGGTTGGCCCCATCACTTGATTTGTGACTACGGTCTCCAGTGGTTTTGACCACACCGATAGATACATTTGTGACTTCGGTCACTAGTGGTTTTGGCCACCAGTGGTTTTGACCACACGGGGTAGATAAAGGAGATCGGATGGTTAGGTTATGGGGTTGCATGATTTGCATGTTTTACTGATGATTTGCGTAAGTGTTTGCACTATCGGGTTGGGGATTTATACACTGAGTCTCGGTGACTCACCCCTTCCCTTATATTTTGTAGATGAGGCATAGATCACGGATATGGAGCCAGGGAGGACTCGAGGTGGCCATGCATGCTAGTTTCAAGTTTTGACTTTAAAGTACTATTTCGGTTTTATTTATTTTCTCTAAATTTGGTTTCGGTTCTGTAATAAGGCCGTTAAGTATTGTTTTGGGTTTTACTTCTGGATTTTATTTTACCTATCTTATGCATGTGATTAATAATTTGATATTGCTTAAGTAACCGGGATTAAATCGACGTTTTCAAAACTATACTCGATATCGGGTTGTTTCAAACGTTACCATCGGGTAACATTATTCACAAGGTAATAACAAAGTTAACATAGATGATTTCAAACCTAAAGTTTCAAACAACTTCAAATGCAGATCGTTTTAAACTTGACTATGCTCATCTCACTCGGTTTTTAATAAGTATCGTATGACTTCTAAAAACTAGTAACAACAAATGGATTTTTCAAGCATGAGTTCTTCGGATTTTAAAGCAACACAAAAACGATTTCAACATCACTTTGTATAGGGTTTCTAAACCTTAAAACGATAAAAGAGTTTTCAATAGAAATAAACCGGTAAACTTGTTTTATTCAGACGTTTTCACCCCGTAACATGCCAGATTCGGTCGTGGTGTGTTGACCAGGTTTGGGGTGTTACAGATTCTATGTGTATGCGATTCCCGAGTATCCTTTAGTATTCCAAGCGATTCAACAGGTAGTCCAAAGATTATGTCAACGAAATGACAAGGTATGAACATGTTGAAAGGGTACAGGTATGTACACAAAGCTCATACATATTGAGATTATAAATCGATGAGACCTCGATAAGAAGTGAATGAATAAATCATGATCACGATCTTTATTGTACATTATGTAAATCACATGATTTAAAATGTATCTATGATACTTGATGACATTGTGATAGATTATATTACGTTATGTGTATAATAATGCATGGTTAATGTTGTTAATTATTTACATGCAAACTTACTATGCTTTATGCTTACTCCCCTTTCTTTTCCATTTTCTTATAGTATTGCCAAGCTATCTCGGAGATCGAAGGACGTCGAAGACTCGACCACACTATCAATTGAAACTTTTGGGTATAGTTAGTCTCAACGTTTTGAGTATGACATGTATAGAGACTTGGTCTTTTTGTTATATGTCATATTGATTTAGCCAAATGTGTTGGCTTATGATGATATTTGATTCATTTTGTATAAGGCCATGAGATGTGGCTCATAATGATTATTTGGTTGTAAACGTTTTCATATATGCAAGCATGTGCCAATGCCATTATGATATGGCCTATTTATTGATGGTTGAATGATGATATGTTACATGTGATTATAGATGTTTAATGATGGTGAAGCACTTAGTTATGCCATGTTAAGTGCCTTGAAGTTATATATATATATATATATATTTGGAATGGTTTGGTTTGGTTTTGATGTTCTGTAGGTTGGTGTAAGTATGTGTGGCAAAAAGGCTTGGTAAATAGCTTTACTTTTCCCACACGGGAAGGCGTGTGTCTACGCCGTGTGTGACACACGACTTGCCCCATAGGCATGTGTTATGCCCGTGTGTCCCCTGCAGCCTAATTAATGCAAAACATAATTCCCAATAGTAAACATATGGGCACGACACATGACCGTGTGAAAGGCACGACCATAGGATATGGGCATGTGCCTAGACTATGTGAATTCTGCACTTAATTTTTGGAATTTAATTCGCCACACGGCCTAAGGACACGGGCGTGTACCTTGGCCGTGTGATCTTATTTGGTTGATGACGTCATAAATAGAATGTCCCCTATGTTGGACACGGCCTGAAGCACGGATGTGTGATATGCCACACGGGCGTGTCCTTCAACCACACCGGCGTGTGGACCTTTTACATGAAAAATTTTCCAGGTTTTCCCAAAAGTTTCTAAAGTTCTCAGTTAGTCCCAAACTACTCCTAATGTATGTTTTGGCCTTCGTAGGCTCGTTTAAGGGACGATATAAATGTTTATGAAAAGTTTTAAATTTGAGTGGAAATTCATGTCTCGGTTTTGTATGATTGCTTGCGTATAAGTCCAGTAACGCCTTGTACCCTATTCTGGCATTGAATAAGGGTAAGGGGTGTTACATTTAGTGGTATCAGAGCTGGTTTAGTCGATTCTCTAACTACCGTAGCATGTGCACGAATATAGCTATACATGCTATAAATGAATTGTGATAGTGTGACGACTCCTGACCTTTTAAATTGTGTTTACATATAGTAATGGATCCCAATCGAGATGAAGCTAATATGTAGAAAGTAATGCACCGGCTCCTTCTCAAGGGGCAGAGCCAATTGAAAGTAGTTTCGTAACTGTGTGACATGGAGGAGGAGAAGAGGCTAGGGAAGCCTTTCTCCATATGATGAATGCGTGGTATATAGAATTCATTCGAACGAACCTGAATGCTCAACCCCCTCCACCACCACCCATTCCTCAACCTATTCCTGTAGCACCTCAGGGTATGGATTTTATGAGATTGAATAGACCTCTAGTGGATAAAATTCGAAAGGAAAGAGCCGAAGAGTTCCAAGCTAGTATAGATGATGATCCTGAAAGGGTAGAGTTTTGGCTCGAGAATACTATCAGGGTATTTAATGAGTTATCATACACACCCGATGAATGTATGAAATGTGTTATGTCACTTCTGAGAGACTCGGCTTATTAGTGGTGGAACACCCTTGTGTCGATTGTACCAACGGAGAGAGTTAATCTGGAATTTTTCCAAGAAGAGTTTCGTAAAAACTATATCAGTAAGAGGTTTATTGATCAGAAGAGAAATGAGTTTCTTGAGTTAAAAAAGGGCCAAATGACGGTAACAGAATATGAGCGTGAGTTTGTGAGACTAAGCAAATACGCTCGAGAATGTGTTTTGACTGAAGCTATCATGTGTAAAAAATTTAAAGATGGGCTGAACGAAGACATCCGATTATTGGTTGGCATTCTCAAACTGAAAGAATTTGTTGTGCTTGTAGATAGAGCTTGTAAGGTCAGGGAATTGGCTAAAGAGAAAATAAAAGCTGAGTTTGAGTCTCGAGATTCGAAGAAAAGATAGATGGGGAAGTCATTTCAGTCCTCATCTAAGAAACCGAGAGAGTTTAATACTCGATCCAGTGCTTCAGTTGGGTTTTCAAACAGAAACCATGGGAAACAGTATTTGGGTCATAAGGCTTAGACTACTTCGATAGCAAGTATGGGTAATGCTCGACCTAGTAGACCCGAATGTCCACATTGCGGTAGATGTCACCCTGGTAAGTGTCGGGTGAATGACCAAACTTGTTTCAAGTGTGGTTCCTAAGATCACTTCATTAGATTGCCCTGGGATGGTTGAAAAAGAGAAATTTCAGAGTGCAAGATCGGGTAATACAACTCATAGAGGAAGGCCACAGAGAAATTCAGGAAATGGAGTGAGTAGCAAGAGTGCACCTAGAGATCCAGTTGTGAGGCCCGAAGGTAGAGCACCTGCGAAGACTTATGCCATTTGCGCTCGCGAAGAGGCTTAATCTCCTAATGTGATTACGAATACTTTTTCTTTTTATAATACTTCTGTTATTGCTTTGATTGATCCTGGGTCTACCCATTCGCATGTATGTATGAAATTAGTATCTAGTATGAATATGCCTGTTGAGTTTATAGAATTTGTGATAAAAGTGTCCAACCCTCTTGGCAAGTATATGTTAGTTGACAAAGTATATATGTGTTAGTTGACAAAGTATGTATGAATTGTCCTTTGATGATTAGAGGTCACTGTTTTCTGGCTAATATAATGCTTTTGCCTTTTGATGAATTTGATGTAATTCTTGGTATGGATTGGTTGACCATTCATGATGTGGTAGTAAATTGTGGAAGAAAAATTATTGAGTTGAAATGTGAAAGTGGTGATATTCTTCGAATTGAATCAGATGAATCGGGTAGCTTGCCTGTAGTGATTTCTTCTATGACTGCTCAGAAATGTATAAGAAAGGGTTGTGAAGCTTATCTTGCTTTTGTGTTGAATACAAAAGAGTCTGAGTTGAAAATTGAATCAGTGCCAGTAGTATGTGAGTATCCAGATGAGTTTCCGGAAGAATTGTCTGGATTTCCTCTAATTAGAGAAGTTGAATTTGGTATTGAGTTAGTCCCTGATATTGCACCTATTTCTGTAACAGCCTAATTTTGGGGCTAGTCAGAATAATGGTTTCAGGACCACTAATTCGAGGCTGAAGAAAATTATTTTCATAATATTTTATGAATTATAGCATGATAGTAAGGTTGCATAGAAATTTTGGTGCTTTAATTTTAGCGATTTTGTGCTTAATTGTAAAAAGGGACTAAATCGCATTAAATGCGAAAGTATTGTTTTACAAGAAAAAGGTGTCTAATAGCTGTAGATTTTAATTGGAGGTCCCTAATATGCAAATAGACCTTTCTAAAGTTAATAGCTGGTCATAGGGGACAAAGAATTAAATTTTCAAAGCATTAGGTGAGATTTTGGTGGTAATTTGTCTAGTAAAATAATAAAATAAGGAGAAAAAAAGATATCATCTTTTCCCCTTCTTCTCACCACCAAAATTTCCAAAGAAAAACACCATGGGAGCTTGAAAATGTTCAGCAACTCCTTATCTCTACAAGTAAGTAATCTTAGTGGTTTTTATTGAGAATTTTTGTACTTTTGGAGTCCCCAAAGCTTAAGCTAGCTAATGAGGGGACTAAGTTGCAATATGGTTGAAAGTCTAGGGACTTGCCATGAGAGATTTTATGTTGTTTGCTGAGTTTTTATGGAAGAAAATGAATGATAGTGAGTTAAGGAACAATTTTTGTGAAAGGTGTTAGCATGAAAACACCTAAATAGAACTTTTTTTTTTGATAAAAAGACCACAAGGGTCACCTCATTTTATTGCATCATCCAAAATAATATTGTGAATATCCTTAGGATAGTCTACATCAAAATTGACATTACAGGGACTTTTCATAGAGAGTTTGCACAAACTATCCGCTACCCTATTACAAGTCCTCGGAACCCACTTAAAAATGAAATAAACAAAAGAGTCAGTATGCTTGGAGAGGTCCCGCATATATTGTCCCATGATAGTCAAGTCCACCGCTTTTTTGTTGCATATACATGTTATTTTTTATTGGGGTATTGTGAGATTGAGGTCATTTATGATTTAAATGAATTGGACTTGTTAGAATATGAATGTTGAAATAGATATGTAAGTGTAGAATACTATCCGTAATAAATTATGGTGGGCTGTGTTCGATGCCACCTTAATTATTCTTGTTGGTGGGCTATGTGCGATACCACCTTAATATTTATCCACGATGGGCTGTGCGTGATACCATCGTTTATGTTATCAATTGGTGGGCTATGTGTGATACCACTGTAAATATTCTTATTGGTGGGCTATGTGCATTACCACCCTGTTTAAGACAAATGGTGGGCTAAGTGCGAAACCACTGAGTGTTTGATATTTCTAAGAGTGACTTATCGTGAAATTGTGTTGTGTTGTTTCATGTGGTCTTGTAGTGATAAGTATAGGGATGTATGTTAAATAATAAGAGCATCTGGTTGTGATATGGTTAGAACGTGGTAAGAAAGAATGAGTAAGCATGATCTTGGATTGTTGGATGCTTTTGCTTATTGTGAAATGCTATTTATTGATTAGCACATGGTATGATATTTATTGTTTACATGTAAACTTACTAAGCTTTAAAGCTTACTCCCTTTCTTTTTCCCTTGTTTTATAGAGTCAAGAAGCCGGGTTGGGATACAAAGATAATCGGAAGATCACCCACACTATCAGCTCATCTTGGTATATTTTTGAATTAGCATTTTGAGTATGGCATGTATATGGGCTAGACTAGGTGAAATGTTTGTTATTTTGGCCAAGTGTGTATTGGCTCCTTATAGATGAATTCTTTTGTACATGGCCTAGTTAATGGCTCAATACTATTAAGCAATGAAAAGATGAGGTTATTTACAATTGTGTAGGGTATATGACTGGTTGTTTGGTTATGAATTATGCTGGAATGGATTAAGGTGATGAAAGAGCTCAACAAATAGCCTCGTTCTTATCCACACAGGTAGGCATACGGGCGTGTGTCTAGGTCGTTTGTGACACACGGTCAGTCCCATGGGTGTGTGACTAGGCCGTGTGTCCCTTGCATATTAGTTTTAAAAGTCAGTAAGCTTTGTAGTAAACACACGGATAGGGACATGGCTGTATGTCTCAGCCGTGTGGGAGGCACATGTAACAGCCCGATTTTGGGGCTAGTCGGAACAATGGTTTCGAGACCACTAAACCGAGGATAGGGAAAATTATTCAATATTATTTTATGTTTTATAGCATTAAAATATGGCTATGTAGAAATTTTGGTGCTTTAATTTTAGCAATAGCATGCTTAATTGTGAAAAATAACTAAATTGCATAAGATGTGAAAGTTCTATTTTACAAGCTAGAGGTACCTAATAGCTATAGAATGTAATTTGGAGGATCCTAAAATGCAATTAGGCCATTTATCTAGTGGTGGTCGGCCATATAGGAGCTAGGGAGACAAGATTTTACTATTGGTCAAATTTAGTGGATAATAGGTGGTAAAAATGAATAAAATAAGAGGAGTAAAAGATGTTATCATCTTTCACTATTCACCTATCTTCTCTCCACCGAAAATTGAAGAAGAAATAGAGCTTTGGGGGTTTAAACTTTCAGCCAAGCTATCTCCCTTGCTAGTAAGTGATTTAGATGGTTTTTAATTGATAATTTTTGTACTTTTGGAGTCCCCAAAGCTTAAGCTAGCTAATGAAGGGACTAGTTTGTGATATGTATGAAAGTATAGGGACTTGCCATGAGAGTGTTCATGTTGTTAGCTGAGTTTTTATGGAAGAAAATGAATGTTAGGGAGATGAGAAACAACTTTTGTGAAAGGTGTTAGCATGAAAACACCTAAATAGGACTTAAATCCAAAGAATGAATTTGTGTCATAAATGTATGAAATGGTGAGAATGGTGAGTAGTTGTAAGAGAAATAAATGTTCAGCTAGGCTTATTTATTGGATAAATATGTTGAAAAATAATTTACGAGCTTAGGGGCAAAATCGTAATTTTGCCATAATACAAGGGCAGTGTAGAGTTTGATGTATTATGATCATAGGATGATCCAAATGAATGAATTTCATTGTTATAGATCAAGAAGAGCGCGAAATCAACCTTGACCGTGGAAAAGGCAAGGTGACGGATTAAATCGTTAGTTACAACGTTTTGCACTGAGGTAAGTTTATGTGTAAACAATGCATTTTCTTTATACACATTATGTTGCTAATTGGTGTATGACATGGTTGAGAACATGTGTGGTTCAAGTGGATCGAATGTGGTAGTCATTGAATAATTATTGTATGAATGATGAAATAGTTATATGAAAATGTCATGACAGCATTTGATGGTGGGCTGAGTGCGATACCACATTGTTGCTTAATTAAGATGGGCTATGTGCGATACCATCATTTATTTATCATTTGGTAGGCTATGTGCGATACCACCGTAACTAACCTTTTTGGTGGGCTATGTACGATACCACCCTAATAAAGACTGGTGGTGGGCTAAGTGCGGAACCACGGAGTAATTTGATTATGAGTAATTGATTAAGAGGTTGTGATGTGTTGTTTTATGTGACATTTTGATGCTAAGTGCAGGGGAACATGCTAATGGATGTACACATTAAGCTTGTGATATGCTTGGAATATAGAAAAGGAGGAAATGAGTAAGCATGATTATGAATGTAGATTGTTTCTTGCTTAGTATGTAATGCTATATAAATTATTAGTACATGTTATAATGTTATATTGTTTACATGTAAACTTACTAAGCTTAAAGCTTACTCCCCTTCTCTTTTTCCCTTGTTTTATAGAGTTTAAGAGCCTAGTCGGGATACAAGGATAACCAGAAGATCGCCAACACTATCTACTCACCACGGTATATTTAGACTTAGTGATTTTGTGTATGGCATGTATAGGGGCTAGACTAGTTAGATTATTTTGTGGATTTGGCCAAAAGTGTATTGGCCCCTTGTTAAGATAACTATTTTGAATATTGCCATGGCTGATGGCTCACCTTATCATTTATGAAAATATAAAGTTATCCATGGAAGTTTATATTGAAATTATGAGTTGTTTATTAGAATGTTGAATGGGTTCATGTGGTGTGAGCTAGAGGGGTGCAAAGAGCTTGGTGAATAGCCTTGTTCTTGTCCACATGGGTAGGCACACGGACGTGTGTCTAAGCCGTGTGTGACACACGGTCAGTCCATGGGCGTGTACTCAGGCCGTGTGAAGTCTGCACCTTGAATTTGGAATTTGAATCGCCACACGGTTGAAGCACACGGGCATGCCCAGGATGTGTGGATTAATCAGTGTTGACCACGGGCTAGCCACACGGGCATGTGACTAGGCCGTGTGTCACAAACAGAATGTCCAGGTTTTTGCACACGAGATAGGGACATGGGCGTACGTGACCACACGACCTGCCCACACGGGCGTGTCCCATTTCCCACGGGCGTGTGGCCCATGTTTAGTTAAAATTTTCTTAAGTGCGTAGAAGTTTCCAAATTATCCCTGAAATCTTTTAAGAGCACGTTTAGGGCCTGTAGCTCCATTATAAGGATTATAGACATATGAATGGAGAAGTTATAATTTGAAATGAGTTTGATAGCCCAAAGTTGTATGACCAAGTGAGTTGAATTCGGTAATGCCTCATGCCCGGATCCAGAGTAAGATACGGGTAAGGGGTGTTTCATTTAGTGGTATCAGAGATATAGTTTAGTTGGTTCTCGAACTACCGTAGCATGTGTGAGAGTCTAGCTATACATGCCATAAGTGTATAATGATAGTGTGGTGGCTTCTGATGATTCTAAACTTTGTTATTATGTAGTAAATGGATCCCGATCAATCAGCTGCTGATGACGCAGGTAGCAATGCGCCGGCTCCCGCACAAGGGACCGCGCCTGTGCAGAGTGGACCCGAGACTGGGGGTCAACGAGAAGAGGCTCGGGAAGCCTTTCTCCAAATGATGAGTAACTGGTACACTGAGTATGTACGGGCAAACCCCAATGCTCAGCCTCCTCCACCTCCTCCTATACCTCAGCCAGTTCCTGTGGCTCCCTAAGGTATAGAATTAGTGAGGACAATTAAGACCCCGGTAGATAAAATTCGGAAGCAAGGGGTTGAGAACTTTCGAGCTAATATAGATGATGACCCTGAGAGGGCAGAGTTCTAGCTTGAGAACTCGATGAGAGTATTTGATGAACTCTCCTGCACAACTGAGGAGAGCTTAAAATGTGCCGTGTCCTTGCTGAGGAACTCGGCATAACATTGGTGGAAAACGTTGACATCAGTGGTCCCAAAGGAGAGAGTGACATGGGACTTCTTTTTGGAAGAGTTCCGAAAGAAGTATATAAGTCAACAGTTTGTGGACCAGAAACAGAAGGAATTCCTTGAGTTAAAGTAAGAAAAAATGACTATGGCGGAATATGAGCGTGAATTTGTTAGGGTCAGTAAGTATGCACAAGAGTGCGTGTCCACAGAAGCCATTTTGTGCAAGAGGTTTGAGGATGGGCTGAATGAGGATGTCAGACTTTTAGTCGAGATTTTAGAACTAAAAGAACTTGTAGTACTGGTGGATAGGGCTAATAAGGCCGAGGAATTGAGTAAGGAAAAGGGGAAGGCTGTGAGTGAGGCCCGGGATGCAAGAAAAAGGCCAATGAGTAAATCCTACCAAGCTTAATCGAAGAGGTCCAAGGAACTGAACCCTCAGACGACTGCATCAGTTGGATTTTCGCAAAGAGAGCGAGGCAACACGTACTCGGGTTCAAGAGTTCAGGCCATCTCGATGGCAAGTGTGGGCAATCAGAAGTCCAAACCGGAATGCCCAAGTTGTGGCAGACATCACACTGAAGAGTGTTGGCGAAACAACTGAAATTGTTACAAATGTGGTTCCCCCGACCATTTCATCCAAAACTGCCCTAGAAGAGATTACAAGGACAAGAAGCAAGAGGTAAGATCAAGCAGTGTATCCTCTAGAGGTAGGCCACAAAAGAACCCGGGGGTGGGACTAGTGGTAGAGGTGTATCACGAGACTCTACTATGAGGCTAAAGGGCCGGGCGCCAGCAAGGACCTATGCTATTCGCGCTCGAGAAGAGGCATCATCGCCAGATGTAATGACAGTACTTTTTCTCTTCATGACACCTTTGTTTTTGCTTTGATTGACCCGGGATCAACCCATTCTTATATTTGTATGAGATTGGCATCTAGTTTGAGTATGACTGTTGAGTCTACTAAATTTGTGGTAAAGGTGTCAAACCCGTTAGGAAAACATGTGTTAGTTGAAAAGGTGTGTAAGAACTGTCCTTTGACAATTAGGGGTCATTGTTTTTCGGCAAACCTTATGTTGTTGCCGTTTGATGATTTTGATTTGATTCTTGGTATGGATTGGTTGACTACCCATAGTGGTTTAGTGAACTGTTGTAGTAAATTTATCGAATTGAAATGTGAAAATGGAGATGTTATTCGGGTTGAATCAGGTGGGTCAAATAATTTACCGATGATGATCTCTTCTTTGGTGGCTGATAAATATTTGAGAAAAGAATGTGAGTCATATCTCGCCAAGGATTGAAACAGTGTTGGTTGTATATGAGTATCCAGATGTATTTGATCATGTGTCAGAGTCTTAAAAATTTATAAAAAGAATGATCGAGCCTAGAAACTAACTCTGACAACGATTGAGGCAAGCGCACCTATCGAACTGTAGTATAGTGTAGTGGCAAGACCGAATTATCGAACCCAAAGGAAAAGTACTAACACTAACTTTCTTTTTATTGTTTAGCCTCAAATAAAAGTGAATTATTTATTTAATCTAAAATTAACTAACTATTAAGCTAAAGATGCAAAGACAAAGGGAATGAGTTGGGGAAATACTTGTGGGAAAAACCAATTGATTAAGACAAAACCTGAGGAAGAATCCACCTAGACTTCACTTGTTATCTAACTCTAAACTAGACAATTTATTCTCTTGACTTGATCCGTAAGATTCCCTAATTTATATTAATACCTCTTTCGAGGCTACTAACATCTAACCCTAGGTTGATTAATTGAAATCTCTTTCTAATTAAAACCCCCTAAAATTGCATTAACTCGATCTATGGACTCCCATATTAGGTTTGACCCTAATCCGACAGATTTTCGTCATCCTATTTCTAGGGTTGCGATCAACTCCACTTAATTATGCTAGATCTACTCTTAAACAGAGACTTTTGCTCCACTGCCTAAGCACATCAGTACTTCAATCAATATCCTGAAATATCAAATCAAGAATTAAGAACACATAATTAAAAACAAATCAAGTATTTATCATATAGTTCAGAAAACAATAACAAGATCCGTCTTAGGTTTCATCCCCCTCAGGTATCTGAGGGTTTAGTTCATAATAATAAAAGAATACATCTCAGAAGAAAATATAAAACAAAACATAAGAAAAACCTTAAAACCCCCTGAAGGAATTGAAGAGAAGATCCTCCGTTTTGAGTATAACTTCGGCTTCTTAAGATGAATCAACTGGTTTTCTTCGAGTAAATACCACGATTCTGGCCTCTCTGGCATGCTCTTCGGCCTAACTGGACCCCTAACTGGACTCCACTGAAGGTTGGCCTCTAGGGTGTTTATATAGGCTTTTGGAATGGCTTTCTTTGCCTCTAAGTACCCTAATCCGAATGAAACTCTTCTTTGTCACGACAGGGACACGCCCATGGCACATGCCCGTGTGAATCATGGCCAGGCTGTGTTCGGGTCCGTTAATGAGGCACGGCCATGTGGTCTTGGGCCCAGGCCTTGTCGATTTCGTGCTTTGGCCCATTTGGCCCATTTTAGGCCCGTTTCTCGTTCTTTTCATCCTCCGGTGCTCTCCTATGTATAAAACATGAAAACAAAGGATTATGAGCACCAAATTACACAATTCAAGGCTTAAATCATCCAAAAGTATGCTAAATGTTGGATTAAAATATGTTTATATTACAGTTTATCAAATACCCCCACACTTAAGCATTTGCTTGTCCTCGAGCAAAATTCTCAATTCACAATTAAAACGAACTTCCTTGATTCATAATATTCATCAATATTCCATAATAATTTGAAGATAATTCATACATTGACAATTTAAGTAAAAGGATCTTAAAGATTCAAACAATCAAAGTCATAGTTTTTGTAGCATGAAAAATATAGGCATTTTCCCTTACCTAAATAATCACCTCTAATTCAAAATCGACAAGAGTTGACATCCTCACTAAAGATTCACTCAAATCACTCAAAGTGTTTAAGGTTCAAAATTAAGCACTCAAAAGTCGAACATGAAAAGTTAATCCCATAGGCTTGCCTGAAAATCAAATCTCCACCACTGTAAAATGAGATGATACACAAATCGAAGGGTCTTTAAAAAGGGTTGTAATGGGGCTTGGGTTAAAGGTGTGGATAAAGGCTGAATTAGGAGGTTAGAATTAAGATTGAATTGACAATTTACCTAACTAGAAAAAAATAAACGAATACTTGAATAATTACATCAATTTTAACTTTACTAATAATACGAGCTTCTTCTCAATATGTGGAATTTTAAATGTATAAGCTCACTTAATCTTAGAACTAATAATGAATATACTTCGTTTTTTTAAGAACAAATCATTACAATAATAAGAAAGAACTTTAACAACTAAAATATAGAACATAGCTAGGAAACTGTTCAAACTCGAATCTCGACAAAAAGGGAGTCAATGAATGGTAATAACAAATACAAGATGGGTTTTAGGGTAATATTAGTGGGTGAGTCAATAAAAAGGGTTGTTAGGATCAAAGGGGTTCACTAGGGGTTAATTGTGAGGGTAAGCTTTTTAGTGGAGTGAGTGGGTTAAATCCTAAGTGCCTTTATCATCTTTGTATATCAAATCAATAATGTGGTCTCGACATGTATGATCGAAGCAAGTTCTAGAATAACAGCTCAATTTTGGCACACTCATAATCAAAAACTGAGTACGAAAGAATGTATGCTCTAAAAGGCTCAAAATCTCACAAAAATTATGGGTTTTTGATGTCAACCTTGTAAATTTCAAACTTCAAGGTAATAATTAGATTTAGGTAGACAACCTAACAAAATTTTATTTTTTGAAAATAGACTTATCATGCTTGATTCTATAGTCTCCTAAAATTTAAATCATCACTGCACAATTATCAATGACTTAATCCAAAACATATCAATAAAAATCATAAATTACAAGAAATTTTGTTCTAATCATAATATGGGAAAATTACTTAAGAACAAGGTATAATTCAAGGCATAATTCAGGGGTTTGAGAATAATGCAAAAAGTTAGGCACTTTCTCGAAATAAATATTCACCCCTCACACTTAAGATGTACATTGCCCTCAATGTACAAAGATATATATGAAATTTAAGAGATAGGGAGTGGTGAAACTTCCTGAATTTGGATGGCTTCCTTGAGTTGGGAGTGTTGCGGTGTGGTGGTTGCCGACAATCTCTGCGCTAGATGAAGAAATTGGGAAGCTCGTGAAGAATTAGCCAAGAAATTATGATAATAATTCAAAATATACTAAATAAATATTTAAAGACAAGAAAGAGAAAGAGAAAGAAAATAGAAAGTAAAATAAAATTAAATGAAAAGATGAATGGACTGAAAAGTCCTTATTGTTGGATGGTTCGCGAGGTGGGTGTGATTTCTAAGGCTACGGTGAGGTGGCTATGGTCGTGGTCGCGGTGATTCCCTAGCAGCCTTTAGAACCTAAATCAAAGAAAACGAAATAGAATAGATTAAACTAAGTAAAAGAAAATTAAAGAAAAGGAAAATAAAGGAGAAGTGAAAATGAAAAGAGAAGTTAAACGGACTCAAAGGTCATTTTCCTGTTGAGTTAATGAAGCGGCCGGCATGAACTTATGTAGATCAGTCTCACAAAGGGAGACTGTGCTAGGATCCTTCCATTTCTTCGACATGAATGATTGTTAGAACAAGAGTTAAGCGAAAAAAATGAAAATGGAAGGGGTGTAAAGGAAGAAGAAGAGTGGGAAGTAGGTAAGAAGGGGGGATGTGGTTTAAATAGAAAAGTTAGGTCTGGTACATCCCCACGCCTATGTACCGTGGGCGTGTCGAGTCACACGACCGTGTCGCACGACCGTGTTATGCTTGGTTCATTTCTCCAACGCCCATGGGCAGGTCACCACGCCCGTGTTACTAGAACAGTGTCGGCCACGGCCGCATCGCACAGCCGGGGTGTACAGTTGAGGGTCATGGCTTGAAGATATTTTTTGTAACAACCCGATTTAGGGCCTAGCCAAAATAGTGTTGCGAGACCACAAATTCGAGTTAGTAAAATGAGTTTTTAAGGTATTTGAGATGTTTGCATGATGATATGAAAGTTTCATGCAGAAATTTTATGGAAATTTCCATTTAAGGGTCCATTAAAACTAAATTGCAAAAGTTACAAAACATGAGTTTCTAGAAGCTTTTAATATGAAATAGCTTTAGAATATTAATTAGAAGTCCTTAAATAGCAATTTCCCCAAATTATAATTTTTGGACAAAAATAGACAAGAGTTAGTAAATGGTGAAATTGTAAAGAGAAGGGCATTTTGGTCATTTATCAATTAGATGATTAATAAGGGAAAAAGATGACAAAAATCATTCTCATCTTCTTCCTCAAGTGCCGAAAATTTGAAGGAAGCCATAGCTAGGGTTCTTCAATTTTTCAAGCTTGCTAGTAAGCTCATTTTAGCCCCGTTTTTAATATTCTTCGTATTTTTAGAGTCCTCGTATTATGAATTAGCTAATTTTAGCTATAAGACATGTTTGTAAAATGATGTTTTAAGAAAGATTATAAGAGTTTGATGTTAGCTAAACATCTTTTCCTAAATGAATTTCATGAAAAATGCTAGTAATAACTAGTTTGTAATAATTATGAAATTTGTCATATATGGTAGAAATAGTGAGAATTGGTTATTTCTATAGTTAAGACAATGAATCGGCTGAGCATGAAGAGTTAGAAAGTTTAATGAAAATCACTATACGAGCCTAGGGGCAACAGTGTAATTATGAGAAAGTTTAGGGGCAAAATTGTAATTTTGGCAAAGTATGAGTTAAGAGTCAATTTAGTCAATGTGATTATTAAATGATCTAAACTATTATTATATATTAAGAAAAATGAAGCCCGGATCGAAACCGAGGTAAGAACAAAGTCGAGGACAAAATTGCATATCTGCATACATTCTGTATATCGAGGTATGTTAGTATGATTTCTAAGCTTTATGATTACTATCATTGAATTGCTTAGTATAATGTACATTATTACCATAGAAATGCTTAATGATATGTTAAATAAAGAAATCAATGAGATTAAGCATGAGAAAGTCCCGATTGAAGTTGAATTACTTAGGATACTCGATCTACCACATGAGATAAGAAAGTCCGTATATGACCAAGCCAAGACATGGCATCGGCAATCAAGCAAAGTTATCATGTAAGTCTAAGACAAGTCTTGGCATTGAAGAGTTATTATGAGATGAAGACCCATGTAAGCCCAAGCCAAGGCATGGCATTTGTGAGTCTCCAAGCAAAGATGTCATGTAAGTCCAAGACAAGTCTTGGCATTGAAAAGCTATCATGAGATAGAGATATGGCATTGGTGAGTAATAAGGAAGATTTCAAGTAAGTCCAAGCCAAGGCTCGGCATTAACTAGTTCATGAGTAAAGATACGAAATAAGACCATGTCAAAACATGGCAACGGTAAGTTCCTAAGGGAATACACAAGGAAGACTTTGAGTAAGTCCATGTCAAGACATGGCATTGATACCAAGATGAGAGATCCCATGTAAGACCATATCTAGGATATGGCTTTGGCATCGAGTTATATGTGGGATGAGATTTAGTATCCTCGGTTATTCATAGAAATTCATCGGGCAAATGAGTAAAGCTTAAATGAGATAGCAAGAAAATTAACTTAGCAAAGCTATTATCAAGTTGGAAATGAGTATTATTCATGTTATGAATGATGAATTAGAGATTATGATTATAATAGTAAAGTATGCTGATCTATGTGATCAAGTGATACAGGTACCTTGTTTACCTCACGAGCATGAGACTAGTAAGTATCATGAGAAATGTAAGAATCAGTAAGAGTTAGTAAGCTTAAATAGCTGAAATTATGATGCCATTGTTTATGCCAAATGGTTTATGTTAAACAAGTATGATGCTATGTGAATTATATGCAAACTAACTAAGCTAAATGCTTACGCCTTTTATTCTTTCTTTCCATGTAGTCCCGCCAAGCTAATCTCGTGGATCATCGTCATTGGAGCTCGGAGCACACTATCAATCGCTATTTTGGTATAGCCAATATGTTTATATTAAGTATGGCATGTATAGGAACATTTCATTTTGGGAATATGTCTTAAAAAGGGGAAAAGTATGGGCTATCAAGTTTATTATTCTTTTGTATATGGCTAAGTGATTGGCCAAGATTGACTAAGTATGTATGTTTATTGATATAAATGAAGCATGTAGTATTGTTCATGAAAGATGTAGTAATTTGAGTTGTTGAATTGAATATGAGATTGATCTTGATTTCAGGATGGTAATTGGCTTAGTAAATAGCCTTCAAGTGCCCACACGGATAGACACACGGGCGTGTGTCTAGGCCGTGCGTCCCCTGCACCTTAGTACTTTAAGTTAGATTAGACTACAGGCTAATCCCACGGCCATTTGTTTAGGCCGTCTGTGGCACACGGTCAGAACAGGGGCGTGTGCCCCAGGCCGTGTGAATATAGTCAGTGTTGACCACGATCTAAGTGCACGGGTGTGTCAAGGCCGTGTGAATATAGTTAGTGTCGACCACGGTTGGATGACATGGGCGTGTCTTAGGGGTACACGGGCGTGTCCCAAGCCACATGGGCGTGTGACCCCTGTTTTAAGGAAAAGTTTTCGATTAAGTTCTGAAAGTTTCTAGATATGTGTTTGAGGCCTCGTAGGCCAATGAAATGTATGACTAGACTAAGAAAGAGAAGTTTTAATTCGGAACAAAATTTTACAGCCTGTAAGTGCATGTTTAAGAAAGTTCAAGCATAGTAATGTCTCGTATCTGGTCTCAACTTCGGGCTCAGGTATGGGGTGTTACATTTAGTGGTATCAGAGCTATGGTTTAGTCGGTTCTAGGACTAACGTAGCATGAGCACAAGTCTAGCTATACATGCCATACGTAAGAATGTTTTTATAATGATAGTGTGACGACTCCTGACGACTTAAATTATGTTTATCCATATAGTAAATGGATCCCGAAAGAGCTGTGGCAGATGACGTAGAAAGTAACGGGCCGACTCCCACTGAAGGGACGATGCCGAACGAGAATAAGAATAGACCCATTACGGTGAGTCAAGGAGGAGGAGAAGAGGCTAGAGAAGCCTTCCTCTATATGATGAACACATGGTATACAGAGTTCGTTCGTACGAACCCGAATGCGCAACCCGTTCCACCCCCACCTATTCCACAATCTATTCCTGTAGCCCTTCAAGTAGTAGAGGTGGTAAGAGGAGACAAACCTCCAATTGATAGGATCAGGAAACATAGGGCAGAAGAATTCCGGGCTAAAAGAGATGACGATCCAGAGAAGGCCGAATTCTGGTTAGAAAATACCATCAGGGTATTTAATGAGTTGTCATGCACATGTGAAGAATGCATGAAGTGTGTAGTTTCTCTTTGAAGAGATTCTGCCTATCAATGGTGGAACACCATGGTATCGGTAGTACCAAGAGAGAAGATTACTTGGGAATTCTTTCAAGAAGAGTTCAAGAAAAAGTATATCAGTCAAAGGTTTGTAGACCAGAAAAGGAAGGAATTTCTAGAACTGAAACAAGGCAAGATGTCTATGACTGATTATGAGCGTGAATTTGTACGACTCAGCAAATACGCTCGAGAATGTGTGTCTACTGAGGCCATCATGAGTAAAAGATTCGAGGATGGACTAAATGATGACATCAAATTGTTTGTCGCTGTCTTAGAACTAAAGGAATTCATTGTGCTAGTAGAGAGGGCTTGTAAAGCCGAAGAGCTAGTAAAGGAGAAGAGAAAATCTGAAATGGAGTCTCGTGACTCTAGAAAAAGACAGTGGAATAAGTCATTCCAATCCTCATCTAAGAAATCAAGAGATTTCTCCACCCGATCGACTACTTCCACTGGGTTTTCAAGGAAGGACAAGGGTAAGCAATATTTGGGAAATAAAGCACGGACGACTTCAGTTGCTAGTGTGGGGAACATCCGATCGGATAGACCCGAATGCCCACAGTGTGGCAGACGTCATCTGGGAGAATGCCGAGCACATGAAAATGCATGTTTTAGATGTGGTTCCCAAGACCACTACATAAAAGGATTGTCCTGAGACGACAAAAGAAGAGAGAACTCAGAACCCGAGATCAAGGAGTATGATCAGAGGAAGACCGTAGAAGAACCCGAGAAGTGGGGCAAGTGGAAGAGGTAACCCTAGAGAGCAGGCCGCGAGACCTGAGGGTAGGGCGCCTGCAAGGACTTCTGCCATTCGCGCTAGCGAAGAGGCATCTTCTCCTGATGTTATTATAGGTACCTTTTCTCTTTATGATATCAAAGTTATTGCTTTAATAGATCTCGGATCCACACACTCTTACATTTGTATGAAACTAGTATCCAGTATGAGTATGCCTATAGTGTCTACAGAATTTGTGATTAAGGTGTCTAATCCTTTAGGCAAGAGTGTGTTAGTTGATGAAGTATGTAAAGATTGCCCATTGATGATTAGAGGTCATTATTTTAAGGCAAACCTTATGTTGCTACCATTTGATGAGTTTGACATCATTCTTGGTATGGATTGGTTGACCATTCATGATGTAATAGTAAATTGTGGGAAGAAGTACATTAAGATGAGATGTGAGAATGGGGACACTCTCCATGTAGAATCAGACGAACAAGGTAGATCGCCGGTAATGATTTCTCATATGACAGCACAGAGATATATAAGAAAAGGGTATGAGGCGTATCTTGCTTATGTGATGAATACTAGAGAAACATAGCTAAAGATTGAGTCAGTGCCGATAGTACGTGAGTACTTAGATGTTTTTCCTGAAGAGTTACCAGGATTACCTCCAGTTAGAGAGGTTGAGTTCAATTTCAAGCTAGCTCCCGGTACTGTACCGATATCTATTAGCCCTTATAGAATGGCTCCAACAGAGTTAAGAGAACTGAAGTCACAGTTGCAAGAGTTGACAGATAAAGGCTTTGCAAGATCAAGTTGTTCACCATGGGGTGCTCCGATTTTATTTGTGAAAAAGAAAGATGGCACCATGAGATTGTGCATAGATTACCGTCAGCTGAATAAGGTGACAGTGAAGAACAAGTACCCATTGCCTAGAATCGATGATTTATTCGATCAATTGAAAGGAGCCACTGTGTTCTCCAAAATAGACTTGAGATCAGGGTACTACCAGTTGAGAGTAAAAGATTCAGCTGTATCTAAGACCGCCTTTCGAACAAGGTATGGGCATTATGAATTTTTAGTCATGCCTTTTGGATTGACCAATGCTCCAGCGGTATTTATGGACCTAATGAACCGCATCTTTAGGCCATACCTCGACAAGTTTGTAGTCATTTTTATTGATGACATATTGATTTATTCTCGAGATGAGATTAATCATGTTGAGCACCTACGGACAATTTTATAGATTCTACGAGAAAATCAGTTGTATGCCAAGTTCAGTAAAAGTGAATTTTGGCTGAAAGACGTAGGATTTCTGGGACATATTGTCTCGAGAGATGGAGTCCGAGTGGATCCAAGTAAGATTTTTGCTATAATCGACTGGAAACCGCTGAGGAATATTACTGAAATTAGAAGTTTCCTAGGCTTAGCCGACTATTACAGACGATTCGTCAAGGGGTTTTCCATGATTGCAACCCCGATGACTAAATTGTTACAGAAAAACGTGAAGTTTGAGTGGACAGAAAGATGCCAACACAGTTTTGAGAAATTGAAAGCATTGTTGACAAAAGCTCCAGTTTTAGTACAACCTGAGACGGGGAAAGAATTTATAATTTACAGCGATGCATCCTTAAATGGGTTAGGCTGTGTGCTTATGCAAGAGGGCAGAGTGATTGCTTATGCCTCAAGACAATTGAAGCCTCATGAGAAGAACTATCTGACACACAATCTAGAGTTGGCTGCCATAGTCTTCGCATTGAAGATATAGAGACACCATCTATATGGTGAAAGATGCTGAATTTTCACCGATCACAAAAGTTTGAAGTACTTGATGACACAAAAAGAGTTGAACTTAAGGCAACAGATATGGTTAGAGTTAATAAAAAACTATGAGTTGATCATTGACTACCATCCAGGAAAGGCGAATGTGGTCGTCGTTGCTTTAAGCAGAAAGTCTCTATTTGCATTAAGGGCAATGAATTCACGGATGACTTTATTCGATGATGGTTCTATTCTAACTGAGTTGAGAGCTAGACCAGTATTCCTTCAAGAGATCTTTGAGGCTCAGAAAGAAGATAGCAAATTGCAAGCCAAGAAAGCTCAGTGCGAGTCAGATATTGAGTCCTACTTTCAGATTAATTTC
This sequence comes from Gossypium australe, assembly GCA_005393395.2. Classification (NCBI taxonomy): domain Eukaryota; kingdom Viridiplantae; phylum Streptophyta; class Magnoliopsida; order Malvales; family Malvaceae; genus Gossypium; species Gossypium australe. The sequence goes on along the minus strand of CM016616.1, from coordinate 31,979,618 downwards.
GATGGATGTTTGATGTTTAAAGATAGAGTTTGTGTACCAAGAAAGGAAGAGCTTATTCAGAGAATTTTGCATGAGGCACATAACGGATGTTTATCTATACATCTGAGTAATACAAAGATGTCTAATGATTTGAAGCAACAGTATTGGTGGCCGAGAATGAAGAAAGATATTTCAGAGTTCGTTTCAAGATGCTTGATTTGCCAGCAAGTAAAGGCTGAACACCAAGTACCTTCGGGTTTGCTTCAACCCATTTTGGTTTCCGAGTGGAAATGGGACCGTATCACTATGGATTTTGTAATAGGTTTACCGTTGTCACCGAGCGAGAAAGATGCTATATGGGTTGTAGTTGATAGACTCACGAAGTCAGCCCATTTTGTACATGTACGAGTAGATTACTCATTCGACAAGCTGGCAAGCTTATATGTTTCTGAAATAGTAAGACTTCACAGAGTTCCTTTGTCAATCATATCTGATAGAGATCCAAGATTCACATCCAAATTTTGGAAGAAGTCACAAGAGGCCTTGGGTACAAAGTTGAGCTTTAGTACAGCTTTTCATCCTCAAATCGATGGACAATCGGAGAGGTTAATACAAGTACTCGAAGATATGCTTCGACGTTGTATTCTTGAATTCCAAGGTAGTTGGGAAAAGTGTCTTCCATTGGTAGAATTTGCCTACAATAATAGCTTTCAGTGGAGCTCAAAGATGGCGCCTTATGAGGCTCTATATGGGCGTAAGTGCAGAACGCCTTTATTTTGGACTGAACTCAAAGAAAATCAAATTCATGGAGTTGATTTGGTTAGAGAAGCTGAAGAGAGTGAAAGTGATACGAGAGTGTTTAAAGTTACAGCAGACAGACAGAAATCCTACTCGGATTTAAGAAGAAAAGAGATAGAGTACCAAGTCGGGGATAAATTTTTCTTGAAGGTGTCACCATGGAGAAAAGTTCCAAGATTTTGTTGGAAAGGCAAGTTGAGCCCACGTTTCATTGGACCATATGATATTACTAAGAGAGTTGGGTAGGTAGCTTACCGATTGGCTTTTCCATCTGAGTTAGAAAAGATACATGATTTGTTTCACGTGTCAATGTTGAGACGCTATCGATTAGATCCTTCACATGTAATTACCCCGTCAGAGATAGAGATTCATTCTGACAAGACTTATGGGGAAGAACCAGTTAAGATTTTAGCTCGAGAAATCAAGCAGCTAAGAAATAAAAGTATTGCCCTAGTGAAAGTATTGTGGCAAAGACATGGGATAGAAGAAGCTACATGGGAACCAGAAGAAACCGTGAGAAACCAGTACCCAAACTTGTTTGCTGGTAAGATTTTCGAGGACGAAAATCCCTAAGAGGGAGAACTGTAACAGCCTGATTTAGGGCCTAGACGGAATAGTGGTGCGAGACCACAAATTCGAGTTAGTAAAATGAGTTTTTAAGGTATTTGAGATGTTTTCATGATGATATGAAAGTTTCATGTAGAAATTTTATGGAAATTTCCATTTAAGGGTCTATTAGGACTAAATTGCAAAAGTTGCAAAACATGAGTTTCTAGAAGCTTTTTAAATGAAATAGCTTTAGAATATTAATTAGAAGTCCTTAAATAGCAATTTGTCCAAATTATAATTTTTGGACAAAAATGGGCATGAGTTAGTAAATGGTGAAATTGTAAAGAGAACGGCATTTTGGTCATTTATCAATTAAATGATTAATAAGGGAAAAGGATGAAAAAAAATCATTCTCATCTTCTTCGCCAAGTGCCGAAAATTTGAAGGAAGCCATATCTAGGGTTCTTCAATTTTTCAAGCTTGCTAGAAAGTTCATTTTAGCCCCGTTTTTAATATTCTTCATATTTTTTGAGTCATCGTATTATGAATTAGCTAATTTTAGCTATAAGATGAGTTAAGATGCATGTTCAAAAATCTACCCATCTATGACATGTTTGCAAAATGATGTTTTAAGAAAGATTATGAGAGTTTGATGTTAGATAAACATCTTTTCCTAAATGAATTTCATGAAAAATGCTAGTAAGGACTAGTTTGTAATTGTTATAAATTTGTCATACATGGCAGAAATAGTGAGAATTGGTTATTTCTATAGTTAATACAATAAATCGGCTGAGCATGAAGAGTTAGAAAGTTTTATGAAAATCACTTTACGAGCCTAGGGGCAACTGTGTAATTATGAGAAAGTTTAGGGGCAAAATTGTAATTTGGCCAAAGTATGATTTAAGAGTCAATTTAGTCAATGTGATTATTAAATGATCTAAACTATTATTATAGATCAAGAAACACGTAGCCCAGATCGAAACCGAGGTAAGAACAAAGTCAAGGACTAAATTGCATATCTCCATACATTCTGTGTATCGAGGTAAGTTTGTATGATTTCTAAGCTTTATGATTACTACCATTGAATTGCTTAGTATAATGTACATTATTACCATAGAAATGCTTAATGCTATGTTAAATAAAGAAATCAATGAGATTAAGCATTAGAAAGTCCCGATTGAATTTGAGTTACTTAGGATACTCGATCTACCACATAAGATAAGAAAGTCCGTATAAGACCAAGCCAAGGCATGGCATCGACAATCAAGCAAAGTTATCATGTAAGTCCAAGACAAGTCTTGGCATTGAAGAGTTATTATGAGATGAAGACCCATGTAAGCCCAAGCCAAGGTATGGCATTGGTGAGTCTCCAAGCAAAGATGTCATGTAAGTCCAAGACAAGTCTTGGCATTGAAAAGCTATCATGAGATAGAGATCCCATGTAAGTCCAAGCCAAAGGATGGCATTGGTGAGTAACAAGGAAGATTTCAAGTAACTCCAAGCCAAGGCTTGGCATTGACCAGTTCATGAGTAAAGATACGAAATAAGACCATGTCAAGACATGGCAATGGTAAGTTCCTAAGGGAATACACAAGGAAGACTTTGAGTAAGTCCATGTCAAGACATGGCATCAATTCCAAGGTGAGAGATCCCATGTAAGACCATATCTAGGATATGGCTTTGGTTCGAGTTATATGTGGGATGAGATTTAGTATCCTCGGTTATTCATAGAAATTCATCGGGCAAATGAGTAAAGCTTAAATGAGATAGCAAGAAAATTAAGTTAGCACAGCTATTATCAAGTTGGAAATGAGTATTATTCATGTTATGAATGATGAATTAAAGATTATGATTATTATAGTAAAGTATGCTGATCTATGTGATCAAGTGATACAGGTACCTTGTTTACCTCACGAGCATGAGACTAGTAAGTATCATAAGATACGCAAGAATCAGTAAGAGTCAGTAAGCTTAAATAGCTGAAATTATGATGCCATTGTTTATGCCAAATGGTTTATGTTAAACAAGTATGATGCTATGTGAATTATATGCAAACTTACTAAGCTAAATGCTTACGTCTTTTATTCTTTCTTTCCATGTAGTCCCGCCAAGCTAATCTCGTGGATCATCGTCATCGGAGCTCGAAGCACACTATTAATCGCTATTTTGGTATAGCCAAGATGTTTATATTAAGTATGGCATGTATAGTAACATTTCATTCTGAGAATATGTCTTAAAAAGGGCAAAAGTATGGGCTATCAAGTTTATAATTCTTTTGTATATGGCTAAGTGATTGGCCAAGATTGACTAAGTATGTATGTTTATTGATATAAATGAAGCATGTAGTATTGTTCATGAAAGATGTAGTAATTTGAGTTGTTGAATTGAATATGAGATTGATCTTGATTTCGGGGTGGCAATTGACTTGGTAAATAGCCTTCAAGTGCCCACACGGATAGACACACGGGCGTGTGTCTAGGCCGTGCGTCCCCTGCACCTTAGTACTTTAAGTTAGATTAGACTATGGGCTAATCCCACGGCCATTTATTTAGGTCGTGTGTGACACACGGTCAGAACATGGGTGTGTGCCGCAGGCCGTGTGAATTTAGTCAGTGTCGACCACGGTCTAAGTCCATGGGCGTGTCAAAGCCATGTGAATATAGTCAATGTCGACCACGGTTAGAAGACATGGGCGTGTCTTAGGGGTACACAGGCGTGTCCCAAGCCACATGGGCGTGTGACCCCTGTTTTAAGGAAAAGTTTTCGATTAAGTTCTGAAAGTTTCCAGATATGTGTTTAAGGCCTCGTAGGCCCATGAAATGTATGACTAGACTAAGAGAAGTTTTAATTCGAAACAAAATTTTACAACTCGTAAGTGCATGTTTAAGAAAGTTCAAGCATAGCAATGTCTCGTATCCGGTCTCAGCCTTGGAATCAGGTATGGGGCGTTACATTTTTCATCCTGTGTCGTACTATCTCTGCCATGTCAGTATGTACACCGTAGTGTCCACATGGCCACGACCACGACCGTGTGTAAGACCGTGTGTAGTAGAAATTTGCACTTTAGTCAATTTATAATTCGGTACTAAAAAGGAAAAATAAAAGTACAAGATAAAAATTTAAAAATTAATGGCGTTAGTGCTCGGGTTGCCTCCCGAGAAGCGCTTGTTTAAAGTCTTAAGCTAGACTTACCTCTCATTTGGACGTTCATAGTGGTTTGAAGAGTTGAAAGTCCTTCCTCATGCTATCAGTCCTATTATCAGTATGTAATTCGAGTCAAGTAGCGTTTACTTTAAAAGTACCGAATATAGGATTACTTACCTCGACTGTTCTGTATGGGAAAACATTGAGTACCCTAAAAGTGATTTCTTCGTTTGTATGAGGGACAGGAGGAGGTATTCGAGGGTCTGCCTTATCTAACAATACCTGATCTCCGATTTTAAATTCGTTTGTCCCACGGACTAGTGTTGGCTCTGCTTTATGTATTCCTAATTTCTCCTTGAAGTGTGTCTTCCACATGTCTAGTTCATTGATCTGAAGCCTTCGTTCCTCATGGGTTATTTCCTTGTTGGCATGAGGTATAGGATCTGGCTTAGTTGTGTAGTTTCGTGGTGCTTCCTGAAAAGAAGGTTTAGCCGAATGGTTATTAATAGGATTTATGTTCTCACCTTGATTACTCGATGTCCTAGCTGAGCCGAGAGCTTGAAGACTGATTGATTCGTCACATACACAAAGTATGAGTTCACCTGCGCTAACATCAATTTTAGTCCTGGCAGTTGCTAAAAAAGGCCTTCCTAGAATTAAGGGGATACTATTGTCCTCATCCATGTCTAAAATGAAAAAGTCTACTGGGAATACGAATTTTTCAATTTTCACTAGCACATCTTCAATTATACCCCTAGGAATTCTAATAGTTTTATCAGCTAATTGAATGCTCATCCTAGTTTGTTTGGGTTTCCCTAGACCTAGTTGTTTAAACAATTTATAAGGCATAACATTGATGCTTGCCCCTAAATTAGCTAAAGCATTATCAATAGATAAACTACCAATTAAGCATGGGATTGTAAAACTCCCTAGATCTTGTAATTTTCGTGGTAGTTTATTTTGCAACATTGCCGAGCATACTGCGTTTAGCTCCACATGCGATTCTTCATCTAACTTCCGTTTGTTTGTTAAAAGATCTTTTAAAAGTTTCCTTGAATCTGGCATCTGCGAAAGAGCTTCAAAAAACGGTAAGTTAATATGTAATTTCTTTAAAAGTTTAAGAAATTTACCGAATTGTTCGTTTGTGTTGTCCTTCTACATCGCATCAGGATAAGGTATACGAGGTTGGTACTCCTTAATTACCGGTTTTGGCTTCTCATGACTTACCTTGATCTTACCTTTACTTACCACATATTCTTGCCTTGGCTCAGGTTCAGATTCTACTATCCTTTCACTATTTTGAGCTGTTATGGCTTGAAGTTGCTCCTTTGGGTTAGTCTCAGTGTTGCTTGGCAAGCTGCCTTGTGGTCCTTTAGAGATCAGCTTAGCGAGTTTCCCTAATTTGTTTCGATCCCTTGAATCGATGCTTGTTGATTTTTAAGTGTTGTTTCGGTGTTTTGAAAATGTGTTTCTAACACCGCTATGAATTTTGTCAGCATCTCCTCAAGGTTCGGCTTCTTTTCCTGTGGGTAGGGTTGTTGTTGGAAGTTTGGAGGGGGTTGTTGTCTCTGATTTCCTTGACCACCCCATGAAAAATTGGGGTGGTTCCTCCAACCTGGATTATAAGTATTACTATAAGGGTTATTTTGAGATCTGAAATTGTTACCCATATAGTTCATTTGTTCGCTTTCCATGCCATGTCCATAGGGTGGGTACTCAGGATTCGCCACACCTCCACTTGTTTCGCACTGCATTACCGGATGTACCTACAAGGAACTAAATAAACCATCAACCTTTTTATTTAACGTTTCTACTTGATTTGATAGCATGGATACTGCGTTGAGGTTGAAAACACTGGCTGCTTTTTTTGTCTTTGTCCTTATGACATGCCACTGATAGTTATTCGGTGACATATCTTCAATGAATTCATAGGTAGCCTCAGGTGTTTTATTATTCAATGCTCCGCCGGCGGCTGAATCGATCAATTGCCTCATTGAAGGGTTTACCCCGTTGTAAAAAGTTTGGACCTGTAGCCACAAGGGTAATCCATGGTGTGGACATCTTCTCAATAGATCTTTGTATCTCTCCCATGCATCGTAAAGTGTTTCTAAATCCATCTACACAAAAGAAGAGATACCATTCCTTAACATGGCCGTTTTAGCCGGCGAAAAATATTTTAATAAAATTTTTTCGGTCATTTGTTCCCATGTAGTAATTGACCCTCGTGGAAGAGAATGCAACCATTCTTTGGCTTTATTCCTCAAAGAAAAGGGAAATAACCGAAGACGGATAGCATCATTAGAAATACCATTTATTTTGAAGGTATCACAGAATTCGAGAAAATTCGCTAAGTTTGTGTTAGGATCCTCATCCTGCAAACCATCAAACTGAACAAACTATTGTATCATCTAAATCGTGTTATGTTTCAGTTCAAAATTATTTGCAGCAATAGCGGGTCTAACAATACTTGACTCAATTCCTGTTAAATTAGGTTTAGCATAATCATACATAGTTCGAGGAGCATGGTGTTCGGCTGCCTCTGGAGGTAGCAGATTATTCTCAGCCATCTCTTCAGTGGTATTGGTCTCAACTTCTTGCTCTTCTTCTACGTAGTTTAAGCTCCGCCTTATTTCTCTACGATTTCTGCGAACAATACCTTCAATATCACTATCGTAAATCAGGGGTCCTCTTGGGTTCCTTCTAGTCATAAACTAGAGATACCTGCTAAGAACAAATAAAAGAAGGAAAATTAGCAAAGTTAAAAGCAAAATAAAATATAAATTGCAAAAATAAAAATAGCTAAAGTAATAAAAATTGAGCGTTATTAATATTTTAATTCCCCGGCAACGACACCAAAAACTTGATGTGTGTCAGAGTCTTAAAAATTTATAAAAAGAATGATCGAGCTTAGAAACTAACTATGGCAACGATTGAGGCAAGCGCACCTATCAAGCAGTAGTATAGTTTAGTGGCAAGACCGGATTGTCGAACCTAAAGGAACCAAAAGTACTACTACTAACTTTCTTTTTATTATTTAGCCTAAAATAAAAGTGAATTATTTATTTAATCTAAAATTAACTAACTATTAAGCTAAAGATGAAAAGACAAAGAGAATGAGTTGGGGGAACACTTGTGGGAAAAACCAATTGATTCAGACAATACCCGAGGAAGAATCTACCTAGACTTCACTTGTTATCTAACTCTGAACCAGACAATTTATTCTCTTGACTTGATCCGTAAGATTCCCTAATTTATATTAATACCTCTTTCAAGGCTACTGACATCTAACCCTAGGTTGATTAATTGAAATCTCTTTCTAATTAAAACCCCCTAGAATTGCATTAACTCGATCTTTGGACTCCCATATTAGGTTTGACCCTAATCTGACAGATTTTCGTTATCCTATTTCTAGGGTTGCGATCAACTCCGCTTAATTATGCTAGATCTACTCTTAAACAGGGACTTTTGCTCCACTGCCTAAGCACATCAGTACTTGAATCAATATCCTGAAATATCAAATCAAGAATTAAGAACACATAATTAAGAACAAATCAAGTATTTATCATATAGTTCAGAAAACAATAACAAGATCCGTCTTAGGTTTCATCCCCCTCAGGTATCTGAGGGTTTAGTTCATAATAATAAAAGAATACATCTCAGAATAAAAAATAAAACAAAACATAAGAAAAAGCCTAAAACCCCCTGAAGGAATTGAAGAGAAGATCCTCCGTTTTGAGTATAACTCCGACTTCTTGAGATGAATCAACTGGCTTTCTTCGAGTAAATCCCACAATTCTGGCCTCTAGGGTGTTTATATAGGCTTTTGGAATGGCTTTCTTTGCCTCTAAGTACCCTAATCTGAATGAAACTTTTCTTTGTCACGGCAGGGACATGCCCATGGCACATGCCCGTGTGAATCGTGGCCAGGCCGTGTTCGGGTCCATTATTGAGGCACGACCGTGTGGTCTTGGGCCCAGGCCGTGTCAATTTCGTGCTTTGGCCCATTTGTTCTGTTTTAGGCCCGCTTCTCATTTTTTTCATCCTCCAGTGCTCTCCTAAGTATAAAACATGAAAACAAAGGATTAAGAGCACCAAATTACACAATTCAAGGCTTAAACCATCCAAAAGTATGCTAAATGTGGGATTAAAATATGTTTATATTACGGTTTATCAGTATTCCCAGAAGAGTTACCCGGATTACCTCCAGTTAGAGAGGTCGAGTTTGGAATTGAGTTAGTTCCAGGAACGACACCTATTTCGGTTCCTCTGTATAGGATGGCCCCACTAGAGTTGAAAGAATTGAAGGTTCAGTTGCAAGAATTAACGGATAAGGGTTTTGCAAGACCGAGCTATTCACCGTGGGGTGCTCCGGTACTTTTTGTAAAGAAGAAGGATGGGTCGATGAGATTGTGTATAGACTATAGACAACTCAACAAAGTAACTGTGAAAAACAAGTATCCTTTACCAAGGATAGATATCTATTTGATCAACTAAAGGGAGCTACGGTGTTCTCCAAGATTGACTTGAGGTCCGGTTATTACCAGTTAAGGGTTAAGGAGCAAGACATGCCGAAAACGACATTCCGGACGAGGTATGGCCATTATGAGTTTCTGGTCATGCCGTTCGGTTTAACGAATGCTCCTGTGATTTTCATGGACTTAATGAACCGTGTTTTCCAACTCTATTTGGACAAGTTTGTGGTTGTCTTTATTGATGACTTATTGATTTATTCTCGAGATGAGAGTGATCATGTGGAACACTTGAGAACTGTCTTACAGACTTTAAAAGACAAGTAGTTATATGCTAAATTTAGTAAGAGCGAGTTTTGGCTCTAAGACGTAGGATTCCTAGGGCACATTGTGTCGGGTGAGGGTATTAGAGTTGATCTGGGAAAGATCTCGACTATTGTGGAGTGGAAACTGTCGAGGAACATAGGCGGTTTGTGAAGGGATTCTCCATGATTGCTACCTCGATGACGAAACAGTTGCACAAGGATGTTAAGTTTGAATGGACTGAAAAGTGCCAACAGAGTTTCGAGAGATTGAAAACATTGTTGATGGAGGCATCGATTTTAGTTAACCTGAGTCGGGCAAAAAGTTTGTGGTCCATAGTGACGCGTCGTTAAATGGTCTCAGGTGCGTGTTGGTGCAAGAGGGTAAGGTAATCACTTATGCCTTGAGACAGTTAAAACCGCACGAGAAGAATTTTGGCGATATTATTTGTATGGAGAGAAATGCCGAATCTTCACAGACCATAAGAGTTTAAAGTATTTTATAGATCAAAAGGATTTGAATTTGCGACAACGGCGGTGGCTTGAGCTATTGAAGGGCTATGAGTTAGCGATTGATTACCATTTGGGGAAAGCGAATGTAGTTGCGGATGCTCTGAGTTGAAAATCCTTATATGCTTTGAGAGCTATGAGCATGAGTTTGTCATTGTCTGATGATGGTGCTATATTGGCCGAACTGGGAATTAGGCCACTATTTGTTCAGCAAGTATGTGAGGCTAAAAAGAATGATAATGAGTTTCAAGCTAAGAAAGCTAAGTGCGAATCAGAGAATGATACTGAATTTCGGGTGAGTTTGGATGGTTGTTTAATGTTCCATGACAGGATTTGTGTCCCTAAAGATGGTGAGTTGATTCGAAAGATATTGAATGAAGCACATAGTAGTTATTTGTCAATACATCCGGGCAGTACGAAAATATACAATGACCTGAAGAAATTCTATTGGTGGCCGGGAATGAAAAGGGACATCTCTGAGTATGTAACTAGATGTTTATTTTGTCAACAAGTGAAGGCTGAACATCAAGTGTCTTCGGGATTACTTCAGCCAGTGATGGTTCCCGAGTGGAAGTGGGATCGGATTACCATGGATTTTATTGTGGGCTTGCCTACGACTCTAAAAAAGAAAGATGTTGTGTGGGTTATTGTTGATAGATTAATGAAGTCGGCTCACTTTATACCGGTGCGTGTTGATTATTCGCTGGAAAAGTTAGCCGAGTTGTATGTTGCGGAGGTAGTAAGATTACATGGAGTGCCTGTATCTATTATCTCAGATAGAGACCCGAGATTTACTTCGAGGTTTTGGAAGAAGTTGTAAAAGGCCTTGGGAACAAGATTGAATTTTAGCACTGCATTCCATCCTCAAACTAATGGTCAATCTGAGAGAGTAATCCAAGTTCTTGAGGATATGCTCTGATGCTGTGTGCTAGAGTTCGAAGGTAGTTGGGAAAGATACCTACCCTTGGTCAAATTTGCTTACAATAACAGTTATCAGTCAAGTATACGGATGGCACAGTATGAAGCCTTGTATGGTCGTAAGTGTCAGACTCCTTTGTATTGGACCGAGCTGAGTGAGAAGCAAATTCATGGGGTTGATCTGGTTAAAGAGACCGAGGAAAAAGTGAAAGTGATTCGGGATGGTTTGAAAGCTGCTTCAGACCGACAAAAGTCGTACGCGGATTTGAAAAGAAAGGAAATTGAGTTTCAAGTGGGCGACAAGGTATTTCTAAAAGTGTCCCCGTGGAAGAAAATAGTGAGATTTGGTCGAAAGGGTAAATTGAGCCCAAGATTCATAGGTCCGTATGAGATTACTAAAAGGATTGGTCCAGTGGCATACCGGTTGGCTTTGCCTGTAGAGTTAGAGAAAATACACAATGTGTTCCATGTATCGATGTTAAGACGTTATCGCTTCGATCCTTCGCATGTGATTCCTCCAACAGAAATTGAGATACGACCGGATATGGCATACGAGGAGGAGCCAATTAAAATCTTGGCTCGAGAGGTGAAACAGTTGAGAAACAAGGACATAGCCTTAGTAAAAGTGTTATGGTAAAAACACGGTGTGGAAGAAGCTACGTGGGAACCGGAAGAAACCATGTGAGAACAGTATCCAAACCTCTTTACCGGTAAGATTTTCGAGCGCGAAAATCTCTAAAGGGGGAGAGTTGTAACAGCCCGATTCTGGAGCTAGTCAGAATAGTGGTTTCGAGACCACTAAACTGAGGATAGGGAAAATTATTCGATATTATCTTATGTCTTATAGCATTAAAATATGGCTATGTAGAAATTTTGGTGCTTTAATTTTAGCAATAGCATGCTTAATTGTGAAAAAGGACTAAATCGCATAAGATGTGAAAGTTCTATTTTATAAGGTAGAGGTACCTAATAGTTATAGAATGTAATTTGGAGGATCTTAAAATGAAATTAGGCCATTTATCTAGTGGTGGCCGGCCATATAGGAGCTAGGGAGACAAGATTTTAATGTTGGTCAAATTTAGTGGATATTAGGTGGTAAAAATGAATAAAATAAGAGGAGTAAAAGATGTTATCATCTTTCACTATTCACCTATCTTCCCTCCACCAAAAATTGAAGAAGAAATAGAGCTTTGGGGGTTTAAACTTTCAGCCAAGCTATCTCCCTTGCTAGCAAGTGATTTAGATGGTTTTTAATTGATAATTTTTGTACTTTTGGAGTCCCCAAAGCTTAAGCTAGCTAATGAGGGGACTAGTTTGTGATATGGTTGAAAGTATAGGGACTTGCCATGAGAGTGTTCATGTTGTTAGCTGAGTTTTTATGGAAGAAAATGAATGTTAGGGAGATGAGAAACAACTTTTGTGAAAGGTGTTAGCATGAAAACACCTAAATATGACTTAAATGCAAAGAATGAATTTGTGTCATAAATGCATGAAATGGTGAGAATGGTGAGTAGTTGTAAGAGAAATAAATGTTCAGCTAGGCTTATTTATTGAGAAAATATGTTGAAAAAAAATTTACGAGCCTAAGGGCAAAATCGTAATTTTGCCATAATACACGGGCAAAATGGTCATTTTTGCCCAAGTGTAGAGTTTGATGTATTATCATCATAGGATGATCTAAATGAACGAATTTCATTGTTATAGATCAAGAAGAGCGCGGAATCAACCTTGACCGTGGAAAAGGCAAGGTGACGGATTAAACCGTTAGTTACAACGTTTTAAACCGAGGTAAGTTTATGTGTAAACAATGCATTTTCTTTATACACATTATGTTGCTAATTGGTGTATGACATGATTGAGAACATGTGTGGTTCAAGTGGATCGAATGTGGTAGTCATTGAATAATTATTGTATGAATGAGGAAATAGTCATATGAACATGTCATGACAGCATTTGATAGTGGGCTAAGTGCGATACCACCTTGTTGCTTAATTAAGATGGGCTATGTGTGATACCATCGTTTATTTATCATTTGGTGGGCCATGTGCGATACCACCGTAACTAACCTTTTTGGTGGGCTATGTGCGATACCACCCTAATAAAGACTGGTGGTGGGCTAAGTGCAGAACCACCGAGTAATTTGATTACGAGTAATTGATTAAAAGGTTGTGATGTGTTATTTTATGTGACATTGTGATGCTAAGTGCAGGGGAACATGCTAACGAATGTACGCATTAAGCTTGTGATATGGTTGGAATATTGAAAAGGAGGAAATGAGTAAGCATGATTATGAATGTAGATTGTTTCTTGCTTAGTATGTAATGCTATATAAATGATTAGTACATGTTATAATGTTATATTGTTTACATGTAAACTTACTAAGCTTAAAGCTTACTCCCCTTCTCTTTTTGCCTTGTTTTATAGAGTTTAAGAGCTTAGTCGAGATACGAGGATAACCAGAAGATCACCAACACTATCTACTCACCTCGGTATATTTAGACTTAGTGATTTTGTGTATGGCATGTATAGGGGCTAGACTAGTTAGATTATCTTGTGGATTTGGCCAAAAGTGTATTGGCCCCTTGTTAAGATAACTATTTTGTATATTGCCATGGTTGATAGCTCACCCTATCATTTATGAAAATATAAAGTTATCCATGGAAGTTCATATTGAAATTATGAGTTGTTTATTAGTATGTTGAATAGGTTCATGCGCTGTGAGCTAGAGGGGTGCAAAGAGCTTGGCGAATAGCCTTGTTCTTGTCCACATGGGTAGGCACACGGACGTGTGTCTAGGCCGTGTGTGACACACGGTCAGTCCATGGGCGTGTACCCAGGCCGTGTGAAGTCTGCACCTTGAATTTGGAATTTGAATCATCACACGGTTGAAGAACACGGCGTGCCCAGGCCATGTGGATTAATCAGTGTTGACCACTGGCGTATGACTAGGTCGTGTGTCACAAACAGAATGTCTAGGTTTTTGCCCACGAGATAGGGACATGGGCATGCGTGACCACACGACCTGCCCACACGGGCGTGTCCCATTTCCCACGGGCGTGTGGCCCCTGTTTCAGTAAAATTTTTTTAAGTACGTAGAAGTTTCCAAATTATCCCAGAAATCTTTTGGGAGCACGTTTAGGGCCTCGTAGCTCCATTATAAAGATGATAGACATATGAATGGAGAAGTTATAATTTGAAATGAGTTTGATAGCCCAAGGTCATATGACCAAGTGAGTTGAGTTCGGTAATGCCTCAAGCCCGGTTCCAGCATAAGATACGAGTAAGAGGTGTTACAGCACGGCAAAAGACTTGGGCGTGTGCCCAGGCTGTGTGAAGTCTACACCTTGAAATTGTAATTTAATTTGAAACACAGTCTAAGGACACGGGCGTCTGCCCTGGCCATGTGACCATAGTGAGGTGATGACGTCACAAAGAGAATGCCAAGTTTTTGGCACACGGGCTAAGACACGGGCGTGTCGAGGCTGTGTGAGATACACGGGCCAAGGACACGGGCGTGTGTCCGGTCATGTGAAATAAGTTAGTGTCGACCACGGGTGAGGGACATAGGCGTGTGTGACCACATGGCCTGCCCACACGGGCTTGTCCCATTTCACATGGGTGTGTGATTCCTATTTAGGTAAAATTTTTCTATGTGTGTAAAATTTTTCGAATTATCTCTGAAACCTTCTGGAAGCATGTTTAGGGCCTCGTAGGCCCATTATAAGGATGTTAGAGGTGTGTATGGAAAATTTTTATTTTGGAATGAAATTTGATAGCCCAAAGTTGTATGACCATGTGTGTTAAGTACGGTAACGCCTCATATCAAGTTCTGGCGTAGAATACGGTTAAGGGGTGTTACAATTTTAATTGCTCCATACAGAATGGCTTCGACCGAATTAAAAAAGTTAAAAGCTCAGTTGCAATAATTGACAGATAAAGATTTTGTGATACCTAGTTTTTCTCTGTGGGGTTCACCGGTATTATTTGTGAAAAAGAAAGATGGATATATGAGGCTTTACGTTGGCTACCGACAGCTCAATAAGGTGACCATAAAGAATAAATATCCTTTGCGAGAATAGATGATTTGTTTGACAAATTGAAGGGAGCCAAAGTATTTTCCAAGATTGGCTTGAGGTCTAGTTACTACCAGTTGAGAGTTAATGACTCGGATGTGCCAAAAATTGCTTTTCGGACAAGGTATGGTCACTATGAATTTTTGGTGATGCGTTTTGGTTTAACGAGTGCTCATGCTGTATTTATGGATTCGATGAACCGTATTTTTCGACCGTACTTAGATAAATTTTTTATTGTTTTTATTGATGATATACTAATTTATTCTCATGATGAGATCGAGCATGCCGAGCACTTGAGAATGGTTTTGCAAACTTTGAGAGATAAACAGTTGTATACTAAGTTTAGTAAAAGTGAGTATTGGCTTCGAGAAGTCAGGTTTTTAGGGCACATTATTTCGAGT
The DNA here is from genome assembly GCA_005393395.2 of Gossypium australe. Lineage (NCBI taxonomy): Eukaryota > Viridiplantae > Streptophyta > Magnoliopsida > Malvales > Malvaceae > Gossypium > Gossypium australe. Next base: position 31,964,475 of record CM016616.1, on the reverse strand, counting down.
GATGGTATTAGAGATGACCCGAGTAAGATTTCAGCAATTGTTGATTGGAAACCACCGAGGAATGTATCTGAGGTTAGAAGCTTTCTAGGCTTAGTCGGTTATTACAGACGATTTGTTAAAGGATTTTCAATGATTGCTACTCCGATGACAAAATTGTTACATAAAGATGTCAAGTTCGAATGGACAGAAAAGTGCCAACAAAGTTTTGAAAAACTAAAGGCATTATTGACTGATGCTCCAATTTTAGTACAACCTGAACCGGGAAAAAAATAATGGTTTATAGTGATGCATCCTTGAATGGATTGGATTGTGTACTTATGCAAGAAGACAATGTGATAGTTATGCCTCGAGGAAGCTGAAACCGCATGAGAAGAATTATCCGACACACGATTTGGAATTGGCTGCCATTGTGTTTGCGTTAAAGATTTGGAGACATCATCTGTATGGTGAGAAATGTCGTCTGTATACTGATCATAAAAGTCTAAAATATTTGATGACCCAAAAGGATTTGAACCTAAGGCAACGGAGATGGCTAGAGTTGATAAAAGATTACGAGCTAGTGATTGACTATCACCCAGTAAAGGCGAACGTGGTCGCCGATGCCTTGAGTAGGAAATCCTTATTTGCATTAAGGGCTATGAATACAGGGTTGACTTTATCAGATGATGGTTCTATTCTAGCTGAGTTGAGAGCTAGACCGATGTTTCTCCAAGAGATTTGTAAAGCTCAGAAAGGCAACAGTGATTTGCAAGCCAAAAGAGTTCAATGTGAATCGGGTATGGAGTCAAACTTTCGGATTAGTTCTGATGGATGTTTGATGTTCTGAGATAGGTTCTGAATAATAATCAATTTCTAATTCACATCATAAGATTCTTTTCATGCAATATTAATTTAGTGCAAGCATAAGCTACCATTTTCACGTTCTTATATGAAAATACACTTCAAACCAATAAACTATCCATACTAAATAATTGAATTGGTCTTGGCTGTTTCACAGTACCCTTCTAAAGGAACCATTTTCATCTGGTTGCCATGATAACTCAGACATGTATCTTATTGCAATTCTTTCCAGTTACGAATTAATGATCCTTAAATCAACTATACAGTTTCAATGATACAGAACAATCCTAAATTTAACTCATTGAGATATATCAAATTACTCAGAAATAACAACCATAACGCGGATTCCCGCTCGATCCTTCACTCTTTACTCTTTTATAAATGTTGATTCCTCTCCCAAAATCTAAAGATAGATCACATCTAATAAAATTCATTTTACTGTTAATTCTCAAAATACTGAACCACATTTGAATTGCATCTCTCTGAAAATTAAAATCGTAGTGCCATTTCAAGGCTAACATCTCAATCACACTGATAAACAATATTTTAACCAATGTGAAAGCACAGTCTTTACACATCTGACATCAGTAACACTGTACGCTCACTATCAAACTAGATTTCATAATCACAAAAGTATGATTACTTCCAGCAAAGGAATATCTCTTACACAATTTACAAAATAAAGTTGATAAGAAATCCTAGATAAGAAAATCCAAGATTCGATACCGTACTAGAAATCCGAGAATATAGCTCATAAGAGAAATAATACCGACTTCGACAATTCTCAGAAAATTTCCAGAAGGAAAACAATACTTATAAGCACTGAACGATAACAGAAGCAACATAGTCTTCATATACACATTTCACAGAATAACAATCAGTGGAAACTGAATTTCAACATCATATGAACTTTACTGTCACTTTTCTATCAACTCATTTTAATAGAATACCAGAAAAGATAGAGTAATACCAATCACAGCCCAGACAGATTAATACTACTTTCATCTATCACTAAAATCAACTAGCATTCTCATATGATAAGAACCCCGAACGAGTCGATTCGACAATATTAACTTTTTCCTTAACTGTAACATTGTGAAACACGGATGATTTTCATAAAATTTCATCATAACACCCCAGTTATTTTAGGTCATTTAACACACATATTCACGGTATTCATCCGTATCCTTTGTCTCTTTCGAAGGTTCATCCGGGAATTTCCTCACTTTCCATCATTTTAATAAATATCAATAATATTCACTCACATTTCACATGATACATTAATATGTAAAAACATAAGTAAAAAGGATGTATCATTTACAAATAAACTTACTCATTTCAAGTCTTACCACATTCCAAAAACATATTCACACGTAATTTTATTTAGTCAAAGTTTCCCGATGAACACTTCAGAATAATACCGAATACATGGTGGTTTCGCACACGGCCCACCAGTAATAATAAATACGATAGTATCGCACACAGCCCACCAATAATAATAAATAGGGTGGTATCACACATAGCCCACTAATAATAATAAATACGGTGGTATCGCACACAGCCCACCAATAATAATAAATACAGTGGTATCGCACACCGCCCACCAATAATAATAAATACGGCGGTATTGCACACAGCCCACCAATAATAATAAATACGGTGGTATCACACACAGCCCACCAATAATAATAAATACGGTGGTATCGCACACAACCCTCCAATAATGACATATTCACATGCTGCCATGGTCAACCCATGGTCTGTATCGTCAATCTATCACAGATCTTTAAACGAAAGTACCTGCTTCCAGCGTTCTACTCGGTTCACACATTTAATTCATTTTTCATAACTTCTCAACATTTGTAATATTTTATGCTTATCTTTCAATTTGCAATTATCACGCTTTATTCATTATCACATACGCATCATGAATTATCCTCCATACCTTCCCAAGTTTGGCTCATCAAAACACACTTTTTGTACTATCAGGCTTAGCTCGGTTGGAAAGCGCATCTACCTAATAAAATAATTATGATCAGGGTCGGGAGTCGTCACACTATCATAGTTCAATATGGCATGTATAGCTAAACTCATACTCAGGCTAGGTTAGTCCTAGAATCGACTAAACCATGCTCTCATACCACTAAATGTAACACCCCTTACCCGTGTTCGAAGCCAGAACTAGATACGAGGTATTACCTAACCCAACTTGCTTAAACATATTACAACGGACTATAGAAATTCGTTTCAGCTTAAAAACTTTCCATTCAAACTCATAACCTACTCATTCTGGGCCTACGAGGCCTTAAACATTCTTCCGGAAGGTTTCGAAAATTAACCGGGAACTTTTACGCACTTAGAAAAATTTTGACTAAACAGGGGCCCGACGCCCGTGTTACTCAAGGGACACGCCCGTGTGCAACTAAGACATGCCCGTGCTCTTCACCAGTGGTCGAACACACGTTCGTTTCCACGACCCGTGTCCCTCACACGGCCTCTACACGCCCGTGTTTTAGCCCGTGTACCGAAACCTTAGCATTCTGTTTATGAAGTCATCACCTCACTAAAATCATACGGCCAAGGCACACGCCCGTGTCCTTAGACCGTGTATCGAATTAAATTCCTAACTTAAGATGCAGAATTTACACGGCCTGGGCACACGCCCATGTCTAAAGCCATGCCTTCCACACCGTTGAGACACATGGCTGTGTCTCTTCCCGTGCGGCCTGGAAGTTGGCTATTTTCCAAGCCAGTTCCCCAGATAAAACACAAACTCTCTTGTATCCATTTCATCAACATGTATCATGCTATAATTGGACATCCAAATATCCAATTTTGCATACATATTCCGATACGCATCATCATTCATGAAATCATTTGTAAACCACATCCACAACATCTCAATTATACAATTACCACATACATGAATAACCGCATCATAGGCGTATAACAACCATCAATATTGGCCATCTCCAAATAGCCTTAATCAAAATGAACATTTATTAAATAAGGGCCAACATTTTAGGCCATAAGAAATATGACATATATGACAAAACGACCAAGCCTACTATGCATGCCATAACCCAAAAATTAATATATCTAGATATACCAAGTGTTCCAATTGATAGTGTGAGCGAATCTCTGACGTCCACCAATCCCCGAGCTAACATGGCGATACTACAAAGCAAGGGAAAAGAGAGGGGAAGTAAGCATAAATGCTTAGTAAGTTCATATGCAAATAATAAGAAATTAATAAACATGTGTGGACAAATCCTCATAATAATTTCTTAAGATGATATAATCATTATATCACATGCTTACACCTTATTACTCATGTTCACATTAATATGTCTACTTGAGTCATTTTCACTAAATTATTTATTTCTCGAGCTACAGAGCTCCGAATGAAGAACCGTTAAATTTCCCTGAAACTAGATTCACATAAATTCTTACCATAGAAATTTTAGAATTTTTGGTCTAGCCAATTAGTACAGTTTATTCATTAAGTTTACTCATGTTTCGCTGTCCAACAGTTCTGACACTTCTTCACTACGAATCAATTTTCTCCTCATATAAAATTCATATGATGTTCTCGTTTATTTCACTTAAAATAGACTTATTAAGGATTTCAAGCATATGAATTATACTCCATAATTATTTTTTTTTACAATTTGTACTGATTTTTCAAAGTTGGAACAGGGGATTCCTAAACTCATTCTGACCTTGCCTCACTAAAATTCAAATATCTCATAATTCACACTTTTTTTGCTTATTTGTTTCTTTTATAAAAAAAGTAGACTCGTTAAGATTTAAGTTCATATCTCACCATCCTTTAATTCAATTTCCACCATTTTTGATGATTTTTCAAATTTATACTAATGCTGCTGCCCACAACTGTTTTAAGGTCAACTTCACTCATTCATTAATTCTTTATGTTCACTTTCATTTATACACACTGACACCAAAGCGTATTATAACTTGACACATAACAAACAAGTGATCATAGACACATCTTACTCATTTGCATCCTTATTAATATTGTATCATAATCTGGGCACATTATTTATGAGTCTCGTATACATACCTGTGCCTAGTCATAATACTCACATATCCTACTCTTACTTATCTTGAGCATACTCCTTGAATTTCCCATTGAACTGCATGTAATATTAGGGATTTTTGGGATATCTCGTACTCCTGGTAGGATGCCAATGTCATATCTCAGATATGGTCTTACATGGGAACACATATCGATGCCGATGTCATGTCCCAAACATGATTTTACACTGGCACTCATCTCGAGCCGATGCCATGTCCCAGACATGGTTTTACATTGACTCTCCTCTATCTGTGCTGATGCCATGTCCCTAACATGGTCTTACACTTACATAACTTGAGGTCAATGCCATGTCCCAAACATGGTCTTACACTGGCACACTCACTGCCACGGTCCAACCATGGTCCTTCCCGTCAATTCATCGCGAGTCGTAGTACGAATGTACTTGACCCTGCATTTCTCACGATTGATCCTTCAATTCAATCTCGTACTTGCATAAATTCATGATTAGATAACAAACATATATAAAATAATACATCATCTCAATCCAAATTTAATAATCGTTCACTATAGACTAACCATATGAACTTACCTCGACGCAAATCGGTCATTTTGATTGACATTTCCTCGTACTTGGTCCAAATCTCGATTTCTTTCATCTAAAATCTCACATTTCACTTAATTATCACTCACATTACTCATTTTAATACAAAAATCATACTACGGAAAATTTACAATTTTGACCCTAGGCTCGTAATATGATTTTTATTCAAGTTCTATAAAATTCAAGGTCGGCCGAACCTTTTTCTCTTCCAAAACAACCTCAAATTCTTATTATTTCACACTTTTAGGAGCATTTACACCTTTTACTAATTAACCCGTTTTAACCATTTTCAACAAAAATCACTTAGCAAAAATCGTTCTCCTAACCTTGTGCACCCTTATTCTACCATTAAACATCAAAATGCACAAATATCTAGCATGGGTCAATTTTAAAACTTCATTTTTCATGCAAATAAAAGGTAAAAATAGAAAGGTTAAGCTTCTAGGATCTCAAAAGTACGAAGAACATTAAAAACAGGGCTCAAATGCACTTACAGTTGAGCTTTGAAAAAGCTTGAAACCCTAGCCATGGCTTCTTGAAAATTTCGGCAGCATGGAGAAGAGAATGAGAAGATTTTTGGGTTTCAATTTTGTCTTTTATGCCTTAAAACACCCAAATGACAAAAATGATGTTTTTACTAAACCTTCAATTTTTACCCTTCCATGACTAGTTTTGTCCATAACAAAATATGATGGTCTATTTTCCATTTAAAGACCTCTAGTTTAAACCCCCATTTAAATCAAGTACTTATGTTCTAGAACTCATATTTTGCAATTAATGCAATTTAACCCCAATAATAAAAGTGGGCACTTTATCGATAAAAATTACTTAACAAAATTTGCACACCATCACCCAAACATATCATAGACTCTAAAACAGTCATAAATTAAATATATTTTTTTACTTCGAGTTTGTGGTCTCGAAACCACTGTTCCGACTAGGCCCTATTTCGGGCTGTTACACCTTTAAAGATGAACACTTTTGTAAATGGTCATATTTAATGGCTTATTATCATTATATATACAAAAAGAAGAAGTTATTCATGTTTTTTTATGATGTATGATTGGATGATTGAGGAATGGTTGAATGTGATTGTTGTGGTATGAGTTAGGGTGGTAAAAAGAGCTTGGAAAATAGCCTTTTTCTTCTCCACACGGGTAGGCACACGGGCGTGTGTCTAGGCTATGTGTGACACACGGTCAGTCCCATGGGTGTGTGACCAGGCCGTGTGTCCCCTGTATGTTAGTGTTGCAAGTCAATGTCGACCACGGGCTAGACACACAGGCGTGTGCCTAGGCCGTGAGCCCCTTATGAGGTTGATAACATTATAAACAAAATACCTAGGTTTTCACACACGGGTGAGGACATGAACGTGTTTAGGCCGTGTAGAAGACACGGGCGTGTCTAGGCCATGTGGAGGACACGGGCGTGTCTAGGCCATGTGGAGGACACGGGCGTGTCTAGGCCGTGTGGAGGACACGGACGTGTGACCGGCCGTGTGAAAGCCCCTGTAGGTTCTAAAGGAAATATAAATTCCACACGGGCTAGGGACATGGGCGTGTGTGCCCACACGGCCTGCCCACACGGGCGTGTCCCAATTCACACGGGCATGTAGCCCTGTTAAGGTAAAATTTTCCTAAGTTTATAAAAGTTTCCAGTTGATTTTTGAGATCCACTGTTTGCATGTTTAAGGCCCTGTAGGCCCATAATGAAGATGTTTTGAATGCGAATGGAAAGTTTTAAGTTGGGATGAAATTTTACAGCCTAAAGTTGTATGTTCAAGTGAGATAAGTCTGGTAATACCTCGTACCCGGTTCCGGTGTTGAATACGGGTAAGGGATGTTACATTGATTTAGCCAAATGTGTTAGCTTATGATGATATTTGATTCATTTTGTATAAGCCCATGAGATGTAGCTCATAATGATTATTTGGTTGTAAACCTATTCATATATGCAAGCATGTTCCAATGCCAGTATCATATGGCCTATGGTTATTGATGCTTGAATGATGATATGTTGCATGTGATTATGGATGTTTGATGATGGTGAAGCACTTAGTTATGCCATGTTAAGTGCCTTGAAGTTATATATATATTTGGATTGGTGTGGTTTTGATGTTGTGTAGGTTGGTGCAAGTATGGGTGGCAAAAAGGCTTGGTAAATAGCCTTATTTTGTCCACACGGGTAGACACACAGGCGTGTGTCTAGTCCTTGTGTGACATACAGCTTACCCTATAGGCGTGTGTTATGGCCGTGTGTCCCCTGCACCCTAAATAATGCAAAACAGAATGCCCAGTAGTAAACACACGGGCACGAGACACGACCATAGGACATGGGCGTGTGCCCAGGCTGTGTGAAATCTGCACTTAATTTTTGGAATTTAATTCGCCACACGGCCTAAGGACACGAGCGTGTGCCTTGGCCGTGCGACCTTATTTGGTTGATGACGTCATAAACAGAATGTCCCTTATTTCGGACACGGCCTGAAGCACGGGCGTGTGATATCCCACAGGGCGTGTCTTTTCACCCATACAGGCGTGTGGACCTTTTACAAGAAAAATTTTCCAAGTTTTCCCAGAAGTTTCTAAAGTTCTTGATTTAGTCCTGAACTACTCCTAATGTATGTTTTGGGCTTCGTAGGCTCGTCTATGAATGTTTATGAAAAGTTTTAAATTTGAGTGGAAATTCATGTCTCAGTTTTGTATGATTGCTTGCGTATAAGTCCAGTAACGCCTCGTACCCTGTTCCGGCATCGAATACGGGTAATGGGTGTTACAACATACCTGTACCATCTCGTACCAATCTCATAATCAACCACATTCTTCTTTTACCCATTGAACCATTTGGAATAAAAGTCAGATACTTAAGGTCTCACTCGACAAGTACCTATACCATGCCCGAAGCCAAATCAAGGTAACTTATCCAAAATTCTAATATCATGGCCCGAAGCCAAATCAGTCGATATGCATTTCCCGAAGCCAAATGGGTTTATCTCGCACACATAGTGCTAAATCATGGCCCGAAGCCAACTCAAGTATACCTAATGACATGTCACTAGCTTCCTAAACTATTCTTAAGGTTCAATCAGGTTTCTAATTGTCGAATCTTCATCGAATCATTTCTGAACTCGTACGTAATCACATAAACACAATTCATGCTATATCGAAGCATATAAAATATATTTGAAATAAATTTATAATATACGAACTTACCTCGAATGTTAAAACAACAATTCTAGTCGATTAGTAGATAACTTTCATTTTTCCCTGATTTAGATTTGAATTCCACTTTTCTTGATCTAAATATATTGAAAATTAACTTTTTGTAATCATCAATTCATTCAATTTAGTCCAAATCACACTTTAAAACACATTTACACTTTTGCCCCACATATTTCACATTTTCACAATTTAGTCCTTATTACACAAAATCACAAATTCATGAATTTCAAGACTAACCCATGCTAGCTGGATTACCATAATGCCCTTAGCAACCCATAATTTTCATTTATTTCATAATTTAACCACTAACTTTACACATTTCTCATTTCAATCCCTAATTTGCATTTTTACTAAAAATCACTTAATAAAACTTGTATATCTATTAACAAACATTCATAATCTATCAAGAAACTTCAAAACACATGCTTATTCATCAATGGCATCATTCAAAATATTTAACAGTTTTGCAAATTAGTCCCTGGGCTAGCTAGTACTAGCTGCAACGATCCCAAAAACATAGAAATCAATAAAATGGAGATGAAAAATCATACCAATGCAAGGTAAATAGCTTGGCCGAATGCCCTAACATGCTTCCATGGTTTTATCCTTTCAATTTCGGTGAAAGAGATGATGAAGATGATAAAAAAATGGTTTTGTTTTATTAATTAACTTAAATTAACTAATTTACTAAATTAACCTTAGTTAATAAACTTTAAAATAACATATTACGTGTCCATAAAAGTCCACTAACACCAAAAATGGTATATTTACCATGTAAGGACCTTAACTTTAAGGTTCTATAGCTATTTGACACATTTAGCTAATAGAACTCAAGTTTTACGTTTTACGCGATTTAGTCATTTTTATCAAATTAACCAACCAAACGATAAAATTAATGAACGAAAATTTTACACAATCATTCAATCATGCTGTAAACCTTAAAATAATAATAAAATAATAATTTTTACCTCATATTTGTGGTCCCGAAACCACTATTCTGATTTGACCAAAAACGGGCTGTTACAAGCCCGGGGACTATTTTGCAAAACTGTTAAAGGTTTAGGGTTTTTCCATTGATGAATACATGTGTGTTTTGATGTTTGATGATAGATTATGAATGTTTAATGATAGTTATATAAGTTTTGTTAAGTGATTTTTAGTGGAATGCAAATTAGGGATTAAATTATTAAATGTGAAAACTTTGTTGTTAAAATGTGAAATAAATGAAAAATATGGGCTGATATGTGCACTATGTAAATTCAGCTAGCATGGGTTGGTATTAAATTGCATGAATTTTTTATTTTACGAAATAAGGACTAAATTGAAAAAATGTGAAACATTAAGGGCAAATGTGTAAAAGTGTCTTAATGTGAATTTTGGAAAAAATTGAATAGAGAAATAATTAAAAGTTTATTTTGATTACATATAGATCAAGAAAAGCAAAATTCAGATCTAGATCGGGGGAAAAACAAAGTACTCGACTAACCGACCTATTTCGCAGTTTTAGCGAGCGAGGTAAGTTCATATGTAATAAGTTTCGTTATAAATGTATTTTAAATGCTTTGATATTTTATAAACTATGAAAACGAGACTACGGACATGTTCGACGATGATTCGACAAACGTAAAAATCCTGATTGAACCTTAGGAATAGATTAGGATACGAATGACATGTCATTAGGGGTTATTGTGATTATTTGATCTGGATGCTGGTCTTATACGTCCTACCGGTGGCTGAGTATTCCGACATGTGTTGCGGTTACTTGACAGCTTGTGTGAGCAACATCGTGTAGCTACGTCTTAACTGATAGCTTGTGTGAGCAGGCCAGTTGATAGCTCGAGAGTGAGCATATATGTGATATGAGATTGAGATAGGATTGGCTATGTATGTGGCACTTCGATGCGAGTTTCCCGAGTATCTGATAGTATTCCGAATGGTTCAACGGGTAAATGAAAGACGTGGTTGAGTATGAGATTGATACAAGATGGTACAAGTATGTACATGAACTGTATAAGCTTTAAATTGAAGAAATTGTGAAGTTTACATAAAATCTTATGATCAAAGATGTGAAAGGTTTGTTAGATAATATGAGCTACATATTGATACATTCAATTTGTTGAATTGTGTATATATGATTACATTGAGTTTACTTCATACGAGCTTACTAAGCTATAATGCTTACTTTGTATACTTTATCGTGTTTTATAGTGATTTCAAAGCTAGCTCGGATTCGGGGATCATCGGTGTAACACCCCTTACCCGGGTTCTATCCCAGAACCGGGCGCGAGGAGTTACCGTATTAAAACCTCATGATCGCCACTTAGGCTCACTGTGACTACTCTCTTAAGTCACCTCAGTAACCTCTTTCTCGACTTACGAGGCCTCACTCATACACACGAGGTCTATCGAGACTATTCCGGAACCTTTTCTATTCTTAAAATTTTCCATTTTTATACAGGGCTCACACGCCCGTGTAAGATAAGACACGCCCGTGTATAGTCATATGCGCCCATGTCCACAAACCGTGCATAAAAACTCAAGCATTCTGCCAATGCCCCACGGCTAGGGTACACGCCCGTGCTCTCCAACCCTGGTGAACACTGACTTCACTTACACGGCCTAGAGTCTAGACACACGCCCGTGTGGCTAGCTCGTGGCCAATTTTGACTTAAAAGATCAACATGCAGGGGACACACGGCCAAGTCACACGCGAATGGGCTGACCATGTGTCACATATAGCTTAGACACACGCCCGTGTGTCTATCCACATGGACAAGAACAAAGCTATATGCTAAGCTCTTCTCACCCCTCTAGCATACATTACATGCACTCATTCAACACATCCATAAGCAACTCAAATTAAAGTGCAACCTCACATAGATAACTACATCTTTTCATATACTATGGTAGCCAACAACGATGGCATAACACAAAATTAGACTATCCATCTAAAGGCCAACACATCTTAGCCATTTACAACAAAATTCACTAACTTGTCTAGCCCCTATACATGCCATATACAAAACATTGAGTGTCAAGTACCAGAGTGTACTGATAGTGTGGGCGATCTTCCAATTGATCCTCGTATCTCGATTCAACACTTTTACTCTATAAAACAAGGGAAAAGAAAGGGAGTAAGCTTTGAGCTTAGTAAGTTTACACATAAACAATTAAGCATCATAGTATAAGCTAAACAACAATTAGCATCATACTAACATATAATGTACAACTATGCCTACTCTTTCTATCCCTTACCACATTCCCAACACATCATGAGTCACATACTCATAACCATTAAAATGCACCCCTACATTCAATATCACATTTACACAATATACAACACAACATCATATCTCGATAATTCATCCACACAGCTAATTAACTCAATAATACAACCACACAGCTAATCCACACCGCTAATTTCTCGGTGGTTTCGCACTTAGCCCACCACAATCAATTAATAAGGTAGTATCGCACTTAGCCTACCATAAAGGTATTCATAGTGGTTTCGCACGTAGCCTACTAGACGATATACCTAACGATAGCATCGCACATAGCCAGCTTATCGTCAATATGCATTAAGATGGTTATCACACTTAGCCCACCATTTAGCATTCTCACCATACATTCACATATCTAATTACTTAACCATACATCCATTCACAATTTCTACCACATTCATCCCGCATAGGTTCTCAGTCATGCTGCACACTAGCTAGCATTAAGAAATTGTAAGTATGAATGCATTGTTTAAGCATAGACTTACCTCGATACTCAAAAGTATAGAAATATGCAATTTAGTCCACCACCTTGCTCTTGTCTCGGTTTAGATCCGGGCTTCGTCTTTCCTGATCTATATGAATAAATCAGCTTATTCAATACACAAATTGACTAAATTGACACTTATCTCATACTTTGGCAAAAATTACTCTTTTGCCCCTAATCTTTCTCATAATTACACTTTTGCCCCAAGGCTCGTAAAGTGATTTTTATTCAACTTTCTAGCCTTTCATGCTTAGCCGAACCACTTACTCAACTAAAGCATTCACCAATTCTCACTAAATCACACATGTATGACCAAGCTTAAAACTTTCACAAACTAGTCCCTACATGCATTTTCATGGAAAATCACTTAGCAAAAGATGTTTCTACTACATCAAGCTTTCATAATCTTCCATAAAACATCAACATACATGCATGTCATACATGGCCACATTTTTGAACATTCAATATAGCTCATCAAATAGCTAAGAATAGCTTATTCATGCTACTAGGACTTCAAAAATACGAAGAATATCAAAAACGGGGCTTGGATGCACTTACTAGCAAGCTTGAAAAATTTGAAGAACCCTAACAATGGCTCTTGAAAATTTCGGCGGCCTTGGAGAAGAAGATGAATGAATTTTGTCATCTTTTCCTCCTTTTTAATCATTTAATTGTTAAATGACCAAAATGCCCTTTTTGATAAACTTTCTATTTTAACTCATCCTTGCCCAATTTTGTCCAAAAATTAGAATTTGGGTAAATTGCTATTTAAGGACCTCTAATTAATATTCTAAAGCTATTTCACACAAATAGCTTCTAGAATCTCATATTTTGCAACTTTTGCAATTTAGTCCTTTTGGACAATTCAACCGAAATTTCACAAAATTGCTTAATGAAACTTTCACACTAACATGCAAACATAGCATAAACCTCAAAAACTCATACATAGACCTCGAATTTTTGGTCTCGCACCACTATTCCGACTAGGCCCTAAACTGGGATGTTACAACTTTCCCCTCTTTAGAGATTTTTGCCCTCGAAAATCTTACCAGTAAAGAGGTTTGGATGTTGCTCTCTCATAGATTCTTCTGTTTCCCACGTAGCCTCTTCCACACCATGTTTTTGCCATAACACTTTCACTAGTGCTATGCTCTTATTTCTCAACTATTTCACTTCTCGAGCCAAGATCTTAATCGGCTCCTCTTCATAAGACATATCCGGTCTTATCTCAATTTTCGTTGAAGGAATCACATGTGAAGGATCGGAGCGATACAGTCGTAACATCGATGCATGGAACACATCATGAATCTTTTCCAACTCTACCGGCAAAGCCAACCGGTAAGCTATGGCCAAACTCTGTCTGTAATCTCATATGGCCCTATAAATCTTGGACTCAACTTCCCTTTTCATCCAAATCTCATAATCTTCTTCCACGGGGACAGTTTCAAAAATATTTTGTCAACTCAATCTCTTTTCTTTTCAAATCCGCGTACGACTTTTGTCGGTCCGAAGCAGCTTTCAGACTATTACGGATTACTCTCACTTTCTCTTCGGTCTCTTTTACCAGATCAACTCCATGGATCCGTTTCTCACTAAGCTCAGTCCAATACAATGGAGTCCGACACTTACGACCATACAAGGCCTCATACGGAGCCATCTGTATACTTGACTGATATCTGTTGTTGTAGGCAAATTCGACCAAAGGTAAATATCTCTCCCAACTACCTACGAATTCTAACACACAGCATCGAAGCATATCTTCGAGAATTTGAATTACTCTTTCAGACTGACCATCAGTTTACGAATGGAACGTAATACTGAAATTCAACCTCGTACCCATGGACTCTTGCCACTTCTTCCAAACTCTCGAAGTAAACCTCAGATCTCTATCCGAAATAATAGACATAGGCACACCATGCAATCTCACTATCTCTGCAACATACAACTCAGCTAACTTATCCAGTGAATAATCAACACGTACTGGAATAAAGTGAGCCGACTTCGTTAATCTATCCACAACAACCCACACAGCATCTTTCTTTTTTGGAGTCATCGGCAACCCCGTCACAAAATCTATGGTAACCCAATCCCACTTCCATTTGGGAACTATCACTGGCTGAAGCAATCCTGAAGGCACTTGATGCTCAGCTTTCACTTGTTGACAAATCAGACACTTTGCCATAAACTCTGAAATATCTCTTTTCATACCCGGCCACCAATAAAACTTCCTCAAATCATTGTACATTTTTGTACTGCCCGGATGTACTGACAAATATCCACTGTGGGCTTCATGCAAAACCTTTCGGATCAACTCTTCATCTCTAGGTACACAAATTCTATCATGGTATAACAAACAACCATTCGAGCCCACTCAAAAATCAGAATCACCTTCAGATCCGCACTTAGCTCTCTTAGCTTGCATCTCACTGTTATTTCTCTGAGCCTCACATATCTGTTGAACAAATAGTGGCTTAGCTCTCAACTCTGCCAAAATAGCACCATCATCAGCTACTGCTAAACTCGTGCTCATAACTCTTAGAGCATACAAGGATTTCCTACTCAGGGCATCCGCAACCACATTCGCTTTTCCCGGGTGATAATCAATGACTAATTCATAGTCTTTCAATAACTCAAGCCACCGCCTCTGCCTCAAATTCAAATCCTTCTGATCCATCAAATATCTCAAACTCTTGTGATCCGTAAAGATTCGGCAGTTCTCACTATACAAGTAATGTCGCCAAATCTTTAACGCGAAAATAATCGCAGCCAGCTCCAAATCATGAGTCGATAATTCTTCTCGTGTGGTTTTAGCTGTCTCGAGGCGTAAGTGACTACCTTACCTTCTTGCATCAACATGCAACTGAGACCATTAAACGACGCATCACTGTAAACCACAAACTCTTTCCCTGATTCTGGTTGAACCAAAACCGGTGCCTCAGTCAACATTGTTTTCAGTCTCTTGAAACTCTGTTGACAAGTTTCATTCCATTCAAACTTGACATCTTTATGCAAAAGTTTCGTTATTGGAGTAGCAATCACAGAGAACCCCTTTACAAAACATCCGTAATATCCTGCTAATCCCAAGAAACTTCTAATTTTTGACACGTTCCTCGGTTGTTTCCAATCTACAATAGCTGAAATCTTACTTGGGTCAACTCTGACACCAATACCCGACACAATGTGTCCTAGAAATCTGACCTCTAAGAGCCAAAACTCACTCTTGCTAAATTCAGCATACAACTGTTTATCTCTTAAAGTTTGCAAGACAATTCTCAAATGCTCTTCATGATCATTCTCATCCCTAGAATAGATCAATATATCGTCAATGAAGACAACCACAGACTTGTCTACATATAGTCTGAAAACACGATTCATCAGATCCATAAAAATCACAGGTGCATTCGTTAGACTAAACGGCATAACCAAAAACTCATAATCGCCATACCTTGTTCGAAATGCAGTTTTCAACACATCTTGCTCTTTCACTCTCAACTGATAGTAACCAGACCTCAAACCTATCTTGGAGAACTCTGTAGCTCCTTTCATTTGATCGAAAAGGTCATCAATCCTTGGTAAAGGATACTTATTCTTCACTGTCACCTTGTTGAGCTGTCTATAGTCTATACACAATCTCATAGACCCATCTTTCTTTTTCACAAATAATACCGGAGCACCCCACGGTGAGTAACTCGGTCTTACAAAACCCTTATCTGTCAACTCTTGCAACTGTACCTTCAGTTCTTTCAACTCTAAAGGTTTCATTCTATATGGAGCAATTGAAGTCGGTGTCGTTCCTGGAATCAACTCAATCCCAAACTCGACCTCTCTCACTGGAGGTAATTCGGGTAACTCTTCCGAGAATACATCCGGATACTCGCATACTATCGGCACTGTTTCAAACTTCACTCTAACCTCTCGAGTATTCAACACGAAAGCAAGATAGGATTCACACCCTTTTCTCAAACATTTCTCCGCCACTAGGGAAGAAATCATCACTGGTAGACTATCTGATCCATCTGATTCAACCCGAACCATATCTCCACTTTCACATTTCAATTCAATAAACTTACTACCACAGTTCACTAAGACATTATGGGTGGTTAACCAATCCATGCCAAGAATTAAATCAAACTCATCAAACGGCAACAACATAAGGTTTGCTGGGAAACAATGATTCTCAATCAATAAAGGACAATTTTTACACACTTTGTCCACTAACACATGTTTTCCTAACCGGTTTGACACCTTAACCACAATATTCGTAGACTTAACGGTCATACTCAAACTAGATGCTAACATCCTGCAAATATAAGAATGAGTAGACCCTGGATCTATTAAAGAAATAACAAAGGCATCATAAAGAGAAAAAGTTCAATTCTCGCCTGGACACTCTGGTTTGCTCTTCGTAGTGCCCACACTTTCCATCGAGATGCCTTAGACTCTCGAACCGGAACAAATATTGCCCAAGTCTCGATGCGAATAACCCACTGGTGCTGTCGTCCGAGGATTTCCTTCCTTGGATCTTTTCAATTGGGCTTGATACGACTTGCCCATCGGCCTCTTTCTAGCATCTCGAGCTTCACTCACAGCCCTTCACTTTTCTTTACTCAACTCTTCGGCCTTACTTGCCCTTTCAACTAACACCACAAACTCTTTCAACTCCAGAATACCCACTAAGAGTTTGATGTCCTCATTCAGTCCATCTTCGAACCTTTTACACAAGATGGTCTCTGTCGATACACACTCTTGAGCGTATTTGCTAAGCCTAACAAACTCACGCTCATACTTTGCTACTGACATTCTTCCTTGCTTCAACTCAAGAAATTCCTTCCTTTTCCGATCAGTAAATCGTTGGCTTATATACTTCTCCAAAATTCTTCCAGAAAGAAGTCCCACGTCACTCACTCTTTCGGGACCACCAACGTTAGTGTCTTCCACCAATGGTATGCTGAATCCCTAAGCAAAGATACGTCACACTTCAAGCTCTCTTCGGGTGTACATGAGAGTTCATCAAACACTCTCATCGAGTTCTCTAACTAGAGCTCCGCCCTCTCAGGGTCATCATCTACCTTAACTCTAAACTCCTCAGCCCTGTGCTTCCTAATCTTATCCACCGAGGGTTTCAATATCCTCACAACATCAATACCTTGAGGAGCCACTGGATTTGGCTGAGGTATAAGAGGAGGTGGAGGACGTTGAGCATTAGGGTTCGCTCGAACATAGTCCGAGTACCAATTACTCATCATCTGGAGAAAGGCTTCCCGTGCCTCTTCTCCTTGACCCCTAGCCTCGGGTCCACTTTGTACAGGCACGGTTCCTTGCGCAGGAGCCGACGTATTACTAGCTGCTTCATCAGCAGTAGATTGATCGGGATCCATATACTATACGAAACAAGATTTAAAATCATCAGAAATCACTACACTATCGTAGTACACTTATGGCATGTACAGCTAGACTCTTACACCTGCTACGGTAGTCCTAGAACCGACTAAACCATAGCTCTGATACAACTAAATGTAACACCTCTTACCCGGGTTCTATGCCGGAATCGGGCCCAAGGAGTTACCGTATTAAAACCTCATGATGGCCACTTAGGCTCATCGTGACTACTCTCTTAAGTCACCTCAGTAACCTCTCTCTGGACTTACGAGGCCCCACTCATACACACGAGGGCTCTCGAGACTATTCCGGAACCTTTTTTCTTCTTAAAATTTTTCTCTTTTATACAGGGCTCACCTCCGTGCAAGATAAGACACGTCCGTGTATAGTCACACACGCCCATGTCCACAAACCATGCATAAAAACTCAAACATTCTGCCAATGCCCCACGGCTAGGGTACACGCCTGTGCTCTCCAATCGTAACACCCCTAACCCGTATTCATCGCGGAACTAGGGTTACGAGACATTACATACGCATATGCAAACTAATCAGGCATTCATTTTCTTGTTCATGCATAATCAAGGGGCATACAGAACCAAATAACTCATATTGGACAAAATTTTTCGTGCATGATATTCTAGCACTTTGTTTACACGCATAATTCATTTCATAACGAGCACACATACTACGACCATGCATTATAGGACTTAACAAACATTACCCAATCATTGACATGAACAATAAATCCACTTTTCCCATTTCTAAAGCATTAGCTGAATCATGACATAATTTAAAAGTATTAAACGATGCTAAATTTTCATTCATACCACTCATATTAGCTAGCTCATACTAGGTCATATGTTAAAACATCCATGTAACATACATTTGACCTACAAATAAGTCAATTATCACACCTATCGCCCAAGTTAATATTTTTATGACCTTTTATAAATGCCAAAACACCTCAAATGTACATCATCCGTATATACCTAAGTATGGCACGCCTAATTCGAATGTTCATACCATCTTTCAAAACTATTTCATCGCACACATGCTAAATACATCACTCATATATTTATCAATACCATGAAATAAATTTCCCAAGTAAGTTTATAACAAGGCCGCATATACATAAATATTAATAACTTGATCAACCACAACCAAATCAAACCCAAGCATAGAAATATAGCCATTTTTTAATGGCATTTGTATATACATTCACAAAATAACATTTGAGTCCATTCAAGGGAAGTTAGCCTATACATGCCATAGTATTTAAGTTTATTTTCAAAAAGGTACCAAAATAGTTGATAGTGTGCTTGACTTTGACGAGGATCCCCGAGCTTGAACTTCGACTTTAAAGATCTATAAAACAATGCAACAACAACCCCATCTAAGCTTAAGTGGCTTAGTAAGTTATAAACAATAAGATAAGGCATACAACCAAGCATTCCACAATTTTCCTTAAATCGTACTCAATCAAACTATTTAATAAGTCATATT
Organism: Gossypium australe; assembly: GCA_005393395.2. Classification (NCBI taxonomy): domain Eukaryota; kingdom Viridiplantae; phylum Streptophyta; class Magnoliopsida; order Malvales; family Malvaceae; genus Gossypium; species Gossypium australe. The sequence continues at coordinate 31,945,104 of CM016616.1, read as the reverse complement.
ATCGAAACACATGTTAGGTTAATATTCATCACTAATTTGCCTGTTCCATCTCAAACATACGAACCTAGTATTTATAGGCTTCATACCCCTATCGAAATGTTTTAACTAATCTTCATTTCACCGAGATAATGGACTATTAATCAGTAAATACTTACCTGACACTTTCGTATACCTTTATTATGTATTTAGGTCCTTGAGGAATAAGGAAACTATAACTCTCACACACACAGAGCAATATTCGTAACGTGCCGCACACTTATTGCCGTTACTTAAATAAATCCACACGCACAGTGCCATTCTACCGATTTCACACACACAGTGCTCAGCAATTTAATCTGCGCACACAGTGCCATTCTACCGATTTCGCACACACAGTGCTCGGTAATTTAATCCGCACACACAGTGCCATTTTACTGATTTCGCACACATAGTGCTCGGCAATTTGATCCGCACACACAGTGCCCTTAGCCGATCTTTTCCTCAACCAAATAAACATATATATATATATTCACTATCAATATTATCTATGCCCCATTAAAACATCTATAAATCGTAATTCATGTTCCCATCTTAACCCATCATATTCCGCAACCATCATTACATATATAAATATATACATATATATATCAAAGATATCTCTTATTCATTATTGATTACCAACACATTCGGCTAACATACAATATATAAGCCTAACCACCAAATTCAATGCAACCGTGGTTCTTCCCTATTTCTCTCCACATATATGATCACGCAATATACATATATATACCCTTACTTGTATCCATCCTAAATAAATTAAACTTAAATGTTCGAGTATATTTATATCATTGGATCATTCGATCAACAACTTTCAATCAACATTTTCTCCCATTTGACTTACATTTAACAATATAGATTGTAATATCCCGGATTATGGCTTATGCATTAATACTAAATTGTATGAAATAGTATGCCTATGTGTGCTGTGAATGTGTTTTATGAATTTTGTGAACCTTAGTGTGCAGCCAAATGCCTTAGAAATTATTCGATTTTAAGTTGAAAAGAGAAAGCTAAGTCTGATAAGGCCTTGAGAAAATTTGTAAGGGAAATTTGACATGAAATTGGGCTTGTTAAAGTGGTTGCAAGGCGCCACTTAAAAGCCCAGGTAAGTGACGCCATATGCAGTGCAAAGAGGTCTTGAGTTCGAGCGGCACAGGCAACATTTTGGGACATATATTTTTTCGGCAAAAAGAGTAGCAATGGACGGCACTTAGGCTATATTTTAGGAGCTTAAATCCTTTTATTTTAAGAGATAAATGGGGATAATTATTTAAGGTAAGGATTAATGGAAAAGAAGATGTGATAATGAAGAGATAAAGAGAAAAACAAGGATTTGATAGTGAGAGGGGGAGTTGGCCGAATAGGGGATTCTTGGGGTAGTAATTTCGGCAAAGAGGGGAAAATAAGGCCATTCTTCATTCTTTCCTTCCTCTTGTGTTTCTGCCGAATTCTCTCTGCCAACTATTCTCTTTTCTTTTTGATTCTCCTAAAAGCCGAATCCTCCTTGTCACCATTGCCGAATTTCTCAACTTCTTCTTCTTTCCTTTTCTCTCACAAGCCGAAGATTTCATCTCTATTTGGAGCCATAGCCGAATTTTTCCTAGTGGTCATCAAAAGTCGAAACCTGAGATCAACGTTTAGTCTATAGCCGAATCCCTCAGTGGTGTCAAGCAGGTGTGTAGTCGACTACAATATTAAGGGTAAGGATCCAACTGTTGTCGTTTTATTTCTTTTCTTAAAGCCGAAATCAAGATTCTAATGCCATTTATGTCTCTTGGCTGAAACTACAAAGGGATCTTTCGGGACTTGTCTATTGTCGACTACAAGGGAGAAGGGATCTTTCGGGACTTTTAAGATCTAAGGTAAGGCATGTATAATATTCGGCCAAGGGCCATTTGTTATGATTAAATGTTAGAAATTGATCTAACATGTACCTATAGGTATTTCGACATCTTCAAGACAAGAGTTTAATTCCGGGATTTAAGATTTGGAAGGTAAGTGAACATGCATATTCGGCCAAGGCCCTATTTAGTAATTGGGATATGTTTCTTATTTATTCAAAAGCCGGAAACTAACTAGTTAAAGAATTTGATGCTAGCCGATTGCAAGGAAGAAACACTACAAAGTATCGGGATTTGATTAGTAGTAAAATCGGCAGCTAGGTAAGGATTTTTGTCACAATAATCCTTCTGGATTTGGTTATTTAGCTGAATAGGCTTTTGCTAAAATACTTGGTATTGGCCGAATATAGGAGTTAAAGATCTAAAGCTTAGATCGGGATTTTCGGGATTTCAGTGAACTCGCTAAGTGAATCAGGTGTGTACCCCACACTATGCCTTAATAGATTTTATGGTTATGTTTAATAAATGTGGTAATATGAAAGTGTAAGAATATGGCTAAAGTACCATGCAATGGTACAAAGTACTCAAGTACGTTTACCTACTCCTACTATGAGTATAATATATGGCACATATGTGAATATTGATAAGAATGTGAAATAAGGCTTAAGGCATGATATTTGCATGATTTGTATGACATGGGGCATATGGGTGAATATGAAAAGGGGAAGTGATCTGGTGGTCTTTACCACGATATCTGAATGTGGTGACTTATGTCACAAATATCTGAATATGGTGATTTATGTCACGTATTATCATCTGGTGGCTGTGCCACAATATTTATAAGGGCAATGAGCATGTCGTCTGCAGTGACTGCCTTCGATGGTGTGTAGCGGATGGAGGGTTGACTTAGTAGTCCCCACGGTGTGATGGTTGGTACGGGTGATGTGTAGCGGACGGTATCTAGGATTTGGGTTCGGGTTTGCATCATTAAAGTTAACTGCTATATGTATATGTATGACTTGATATGCCATAAACTGTTGGGACTTAGTGTTGGTTATACACATTGAGTATGTTTGACTCACCCCGTTGGGGAAATCTTTTCAGGTGACACTCAGTAGATGGACCGGGTCGGCAGGGGCTTAGTGGTGGCCGTGCTCAGCACGAAATTTATTTGGATTTCCTATTTTATTTAAGTACTTTAAATTTATTTTTGGGTTTTGTTTTTGATGTAATAAGGCCACTAGTATGAACTGTTTATGCATGCATTTTAATTACTTTATTATGTTTTCGAATTTTTATCAAATTAAAGTTAAAGTAACTTTTTCTCAATAATAAATGAAAAATGTTTTGACAACTAAATACAAATGATTTTCAATTTAATTAACAAACTCTAAAGACTCGACTTTTACCGGTAACTTATGGATTTGTAATATAACCATGAAGTTTTAACAAAACGCAATCTTTGAAAATAACTATGTTTTCAATTTGAACCCAAATCAACTTTTCTCCAAAGTCACTCAAAGTTTTCCAAAGTAACAACCAAGCTTTGAACCGTTTTACTTGAGGAACATACCAGATCTGGTCGAGCCTCGTGGGCCGGGTTTGGGGTGTTTCATAGATCAAATTTAAATTACTCCAATTGCTTATAACTTACCTCGGAAGTCGATGAATTTGAGTGTCCCGACTATTCGTTTAGTTTAGCTTTTCCTTTGTCCACCCCTTTTTCCTTTGAACCTTGATCTAAAAAATTTTAAATTAAGCTCAGTTAAAACATTTCCATCCAATTTGATCCATAAATACCTACTATAGCAAATTTACAAATTGACCCCTAATTTTTATACTATCTATAATTTAGTCCCTAATGCCATATTCACGAATTACTCAAAATTAGTCCAACATTCTTTAGGCCCGAATCTTTCTAAGGTTCTTATACATCTATACAAACTAATTACTTAGCTATACAATCCTTCAACTACTCATTTTGCGAAATTTAAGCCCTCACATTTCATTTCATATAAGTTTTCATACATTATACATGTTGATTTCATGCATATATTTTTATTCTTCCATCAACCACAACAAACCACTCACATTCATCAAGGGCCGAATCTAAAACATGCTTCATACCAAAAATTTCCACATGGGTTTGTAAATATGCAAGGTATTTAACTCAAAACTATAAGAAAATTACAAATATCATGTTCAAATTCTAACCTTAAGGAACATGAAATGGCCGAAAGTTGAGGGTTCTCCTTTTATTTCTTTTCTTCAATTTCGGTGATGGAAGAAAGGAAGAAGATGATACTTCTTTCTTTTCTTATTTCTTTATTCTATTCATATTATAAAATTAATAAATAAAATGCCACTAACTAAAACTAACTTAATTTAATATATATGCTAATCATCATGCCGTCCACTACCATAAGAATTGGGTTATTTGACATGCAAGTCCATTCATGTAGGAAACAATTCAATTAAATCATCTCACTTAATTAAAGCCACTTTTACTACTTTAACTATTTAATCCTTTCACTTAAAGTAATCACCCAAACACACAAATTAGTAAATAATATTTTAACACATGCTTGACCCCATATCATAGACATCAAATTAATAAAGAAAAAAATATTTTTCTAATTCAGATTCGGGGTTCCGAAACCACCGTTCCAATTAGAGTCGTAATTGGACTGTTACAACTCTCCCCCTTTAAGAAATTCCGTCCCCGAAAATCTTACCGACGAATAAGTGCGGATAGTGCTCTTTCATTGATTCCTCGGTTTCCCAAGTTGCTTCCTCAACTCCATGCTTACGGCACATAACTTTAACTAATGAGATTTTCTTGTTTCTTAGTTCTTTCACTTCATAAGCTAAGATGTGAATTGGTTCTTCCTCATAAGTCATATCGGGCTGAGTTTCCACCTCAGATGGACTGATCACATGTGAAGGGTCGGATCTATATCGTCGAAGCATTGACACATTATGAATCTTGTCTAACTCATACGGCAACCTTAATCTCTATGCAACCGGCCCGATACGCTCAATAACTTCATATGGCCCAATAAACCTCGGACTCAGTTTTCCCTTACGACCAAATCTGAGTATCTTTTTACACGACGATACTTTCAAGAACACTCAATCACCCACCTGGAACTCTATATCTTTTCGTTTTAGATCCACGTACGACTTCTGACGATCTGATGCGGCTTTCAAATTTTCTCTGATTACTTTAACTTTCTGCTCCGTCTCCCTGATTAAATCTACCCCGTGTATCTTGTCTTCACTTAGTTCAGTCCAATATAGAGGTGTACGACATTTACGACCGTACAAAGCTTCATAAGGTGCCATTTTGATACTTGATTGGAAGCTGTTGTTATAAGAGAATTCAATCAAATGTAAGTATCATTCCCACGTACCCTCAAATTCAAGGATGCAACATCTTAACATATCCTCGAGTATCTGAATAACACGTTCGGATTGTCCATTCGATTGAGGGTGAAAATAAGTGCTGAAATGCAATTTAGTACCTAAAGCATCTTGCAGTTTCTTCCAAAACCGCGATGTAAACCTCGAATCTCTATCTGAAACAATAGAAATAAGTACCCCGTGCAATCGTACGATCTGTGATATGTACATCTCAGCTAACTTATCAAGTGAGAAGTCAGTACGTACTGGAATAAAATGAGCCGATTTAGTTAATCTATCAACGATAACCCAGATTGAATCTTTCTTACTCGGCGTCAAAGGCAAACCCGATACAAAATCCATAGTGACTCGATCCCACTTCCACTCAGGTATCATAATCGGTTGTAGTAGTCCCGATGGCACTTGATGCTCGACTTTTACTTGTTGACATATTAAGCACTTCGACACATAGTCTGAGATGACTCGTTTCATACCATGCCACCAATAGAATTGTTTTAGATCATTATACATTTTCGTGCTACCCGGATGAATCGTTAATCTACTACTATGAGCTTCATCACAAATCATTCAAATCAATTCAGGGTTCTTCGGTACACGAATCTGATTCTTGAACCGTAAACATCCTTCAGCATCTATTTGAAAGTCTGAATCCATACATGAGTTACAATGACTTTTCTTTGTCTTTAATTCATCATCAACGTCTTGGGTTTCTCGCATCTGCTGTTCAAACAAAGGTCACACTTTCAACTCAGCAATAATCGCACCATCCTCAGTCATAGCTATATTGGCATTCATTGCGCGTGGAGTAAATAGCGACTTCCGGCTAAGTGCATCAGCAACCACATTAGCCTTTTCCCAGGTGATAATCAATCACGAGCTCATAATCTTTCAACAATTCCAACCACCTTCGCTGTCTCAAATTCAGATCTTTTTGTGTCATTAAGTATTTTAAACTTTTATGATCCGAATAGACGTGGCATTTCTCACCGAAAAGGTAGTGACGTCATATATTCAAAGCAAAGACTATAGCGGCCAATTCAAGATCGTGTCGGATAATTCCTCTCATACGGTTTCAACTGCCTCGAAGCGTAGGCCACTACTTTACCCCCTGCATCAATACACAACCCAGTCCGTTTAAGGATGCATCGCTGAAAATAACAAATTCTTTATCCGACTCTGGCTGGACAAGTATCGGAGCTTCTGTTAACAAAGTTTTCAGCTGATTGAAACTCTTCTGACACCTTTCCGACCACTCGAATTTAACATCTTTTTGCAACAGTTTTGTCATCGGGGCTGCTATCATAGAAAACCCTTTCACGAAACGTCTATAATATCCGACCAGTCCTAGGAAGCTACGAATCTCAGAAATGTTCCGCGGGGGTTTCCAATCAAGTATGGCCGAAACTTTACTCGAGTCAACCTGAATACCTAATGTTGAAATAACGTGCCCCAGGAAACTAACTTCATTCAACCAAAACTCACACTTACTGAATTTTGCGAATAGTTGTTTTTCACGCAAAATCTGTAGCACCAACCTCAAATGCTCAGCATGCTCGGTTTCGTCTCGGGAATAAATCAGTATATCATCTATAAACACAACTACAAACCGAACTAGATATGGTCTGAATACTCTATTCATCAGATCCATGAAAACCACAGGGGCATTAGTGAGCCCAAACGGCATCACCAAAAACTCATAATAATCGTACCTTGTCCTAAAAGCTGTCTTTGGTATGTCCGATTCCCTAACTCGCAGTTGATAGTATCCTCACCTCAAATCAATTTTCGAGAATACCGAGGCTCCTTTAAGCTGATCGAATAAATCGTCGATAAGTGGCAATGGGTATTTGTTCTTTACTGTCACCTTATTGAGTTGTCGATAGTCAATACACATTCTCAAGGTTCCGTCCTTCTTTTTCACAAATAAAACGGGTGCACCCCAAGGAGAGAAGCTCGGCCTGGCGAAACCTTTATCCATCAATTCTTGCAGCTGAACCTTCAATTCTTTTAACTCAGTCGGTGCCATTCTGTACGGAGCTATCGAAATCGGGGTAGTTCCTGGCACTAGTTCAATCCTAAACTCTATCTCGCGAACGGGTGGTAATCCCGGTAATTCCTCCGGAAACACATCTGAATATTCACTAACAATTGGTACTGATTCAATTTTCCTTTCAGTTACCTTACTGCCAATCACGTACGCAAGATAAACTCTGCAACCCTTTCTCAAATACTGCCGGGCCCGCATCGAAGATATCATAGCCGGTAACCCATTCAAATTCGCAGACTCAATTCGGATTATCTCGTTATTCTGGCATCTCACATCAAGAGTCTTTCATTTGCAATTAACTATTGCATCGTGAATTGTCAACCAATCCATACCGAGAATGATGTCGAACTCATCGAAAGGTAATAGCATCAGATCCGCTGGAAAACACTTATCTCGTACTATTAACGGGTAGTTCCTGCACACTTTATCCACTAATACACATCGACCCAAAGGACTTGAAACCCGAATCATAAACTCAGTAGACTCAACAGTTAGAGTCTTACTGGATACTAATGTTTCACACGCATACGAATGAGTTGAGTCGGGGTCAATCAAAGCGGTTACATTAGCATCGAAAATAGTAAAACTACCAGTAATAACGTCTGGAGATAAAGCCTCCTCTCTAGTACGGATGGCATAAGCTCTAGCTGGTACACGGGTGTCTGATCGGATATTCGCATCTGAAATTCCCCTCTGTGCGCCACTCCTACCCCCTCCACTACGAGATGGTCTGCCTCTAGCTGTAGTGCCGCTTGGTCTCGCACTCTGAGTAGTAATCTTTTCAATAGCTTCCGAACAATCCCGAACAAAGTGATTTTGCGAACCACACTGATAACAAGTGCGATTAAAAGATTTACCCCAGCACTCTCCAAAATGTCGTCTGCCGCACTGCTGGCACTCAGGTTTGTTCGATCGAGCATTGCCAACACTAGCCACGGATGTAGCTCGAGAACTCACTGGTGACCGTTCTCAAATAGAAATCCCAGTATTGGGCTTGGATCGACTTTCATCGTTCTTGAACTTCTTCATTGCCATCTGCGAAAATCTACCCGCGGATCTCTTCCGAAAATCTTTAGATTCAACTTCAGCTTTCCGTTTTTCTTTCCCCAGTTCTTCAGCTTTACAAGCTCATTCCACTAATACCACGAACTCGTTAATCTCAAGAATGCCAACCAGAAGCTTTATGTCTTCATTTAAACCATCTTCAAACCTTCGGTACATAACAGCCTCCGACGAAACACATTCACGAGCGTAGCGACTGAGTCGCACAAACTTACGCTCATATTCAGATACGGTCATACGACCCTGTTTAAGCTCAAGAAATTCTTTGCGCTTAGAATCTATGAAGCGCTGGCTTACATACTTCTTACGAAATTTTGTCTGAAAGAAGTCCCAAGTAACCCTCTCTGCTGGAACAACTGACACAAGAGTACTCCACCAGTAGTAGGCAAAATCTCATAGTAATGATATGGCACACTTCAGACACTCATCGGGTGCGCAGGACAATTCGTCAAAGACACGAACAATATTATCAAGCCAAAATTCCGCTCTCTCTGCATCATCGTCATCCTCTGCTCTAAATTCCTAAGCTCCGTGCTTTCTAATGCGATCAACAGGAGGTTTAACTATTCTGTCCGGATTTGCAATTGGAGGTACCATCGGTACTACAGGAGGTGCACTCGGATTTTGGGGTGGTTGAACAGCTGGATTGGTTCGTAGATAATGACTGAACCAATCGTTCATCATACTATAGAAGGCATGTCTAGCCCCCTCATCAGGATTACTCGTAGCCGATCGAGATTCCCCTGGCCCAGTCCCTTGCACGGGAGCAGGTGCCACGCTCTTGACATCGACAGCTAAAGCTCGTTCAGGATCCATTTACTATATAAGAAAAATAAGCACAATTCACCGTCAGAAGTCATCACACTATCACATTATAAGATATGGCATGTATAGCTAGACTCACAAGCGCTACGTTAGTCCGAGAACCGACTAAACCATAGCTCTGATACTAATAAAATGTAACACCCCTAACCCGTATTCATTGCAGAACTAGGTTACGAGACATTACATACGCATATACAAACTAATCAGGCATTCATTTTCTTGTTCATGCATAATCAATGGGCATACAGAACCAAATAACTCATATTGGACAAAATTTTTCGTGCATGATATTCGAGCACTTTGTTTACACGCATAATTCATTTCATAACTAGCACACTTACTACGACCATGCATTATAGGACTTAGCAAACATTACCCAATCATTGACATGAACAATAAATCCACTTTTCCCATTTCTAAAGCATTAGTCGAATCATGACATAATTTAAAAGTATTAAACGATGCTAAATTTTCATTCATACCACTCATATTAGCTAGCTCATACTAGGTCATATGTTAAAACATCCATGTAACATACATTTGACCTACAAATAAGTCAATTATCACACCTGTCGCCCAATTTAATATTTTTATGACCTTTTATAAATGCCAAAACACCTCAAATGTACATCATCCGTATATACCTAAGTATGGCACGCCTAATTCGAATGTTCATACCATCTTTCAAAACTATTTCATCGCACACATGCTAAATACATCACTCATATATTTATCAATACCATGAAATAAATTTCCCAAGTAAGTTTATAACAAGGCCGCATATACATAAATATTAATAATTTGATCAACCACAACCAAATCAAACCCAAGCATAGAAATATAGCCATTTTCGCATGGCATTTGTATATACATTCACAAAATAACATTTGAGTCCATTCAAGGGAAGTTAGCCTATACATGCCATAGTATTTAAGTTTATTTTCAAAAAGGTACCAAAATAGTTGATAGTGTGCTTGACTTTGACGAGGATCCCCGAGCTTGAACTTCAACTTTAAAGATCTATCAAACAATGCAACAACAACCCCATGTAAGCTTAAGTGGCTTAGTAAGTTATAAACAATAAGATAAGGCATACAACCAAGCATTCCACAATTTTCCTTAAATCATACTCAATCAAACTATTTAATAAGTCATATTGTCGAAACACATGTTAGGTTAATATTCATCACTAATTTGCCTGTTCCATCTCAAACATACGAACCAAGTATTTATAGGCTCCATACCCCTATCGAAATGTTTTAACTAATCTTCATTTCACCCAGATAATGGACTATTAATCAGTAAATACTCACCTGACACTTTCGTATACCTTTATTATGTATTTAAGTCCTTGAGGAATAAGGAAACTATAACTCGCACACGCACAGAGCAATATTCGTAACGTGCCACACACTTATTGCCGTTACTTAAATAAATCCGCACACACAGTGCCATTCTACCGATTTCGCACACGCAGTGCTCGGCAATTTAATCCGCACACACAGTGCCATTCTACTGATTTCGCACACACAGTGCTCGGTAATTTAATCCGCACACACAGTGCCATTCTACTGATTTCGCACACACAGTGCTCGGCAATTTGATCCGCACACACAGTGCCCTTAGCCGATCTTTTCCTTAACCAAATAAACATATATATATTCACTATCAATATTATCTATGCCCCATTAAAACATCTATAAATCGTAATTCATGTTCCCATCTTAACCCATCATATTCGGCAACCATCATTACCTATACAAATATGTACATATATATATATCAAAGATATCTCTTATTCATTATTGATTACCAACACATTCGGCTAACATACAATATATAAGCCTAACCACCAAATTCAATGCAACTGTGGTTCCTCTCTACTTATCTCCATATATATGATCACCCAATATACATATATATACCCTTACTTGTATCCATCCTAAATAAATTAAACTTAAACGTTCGAGTATATTTATATCATTGGATCATTCGGTCAACAACTTTCAATCAACATTTTGTCCCATTTGACTTACATCTAACAACATAGATCAAATTTAAATTACTCCAGTTGCTTATAACTTACCTTGGAAGTCGATGAATTTGAGTGTCCCGGCTATTCGTTTAGTTTAGCTTTTCCTTTGTCCACCCTTTTTTCCTTTGAACCTTGATCTAAACAATTTTAAATTAAGCTTATTTAAAACATTTCCATCCAATTTGATCCATTAATACCTACTATAGCAAATTTACAAATTGACCCCTAATTTTTATACTATCTACAATTTAGTCCCTAATGCCATATTCACGAATTACTCAAAATTAGTCCAACATTCTTTAGGGTCGAATCTTTCTAAGGTTCTTATACATCTAAACAAACTAATCACTTAGCTATACAATCCTTCAACTACTCATTTTGCAAAATTTAAGCCCTCATATTTCATTTCATATAAGTTTTCATACATTGTACATGTTGATTTCATGCATATATTTTTATTCTTCCATCAACCACAACAAACCACTCACATTCATCAAGGGCCGAATCTAAAACATGCTTCATACCAAAAATTTCCACATGGGTTTGTAAATATGCAAGGTATTTAACTCAAAACTATAAGAAAATTACAAATATCATATTCAAATTCTAACCTTAAGGAACATGAAATGGTCGAAAGTTGAGGGTTCACCTTTTATTTCTTTTCTTCAATTTCGATGATGAAAGAAAGGAAGAAGATGATACTTCTTTCTTTTCTTATTTCTTTATTCTATTCATATTATAAAATAAATAAATAAAATGCCACTAACTAAAAACAACTTAATTTAATATATATGCTAATCATCATGCCGTCCACTACCATGAGAATTGGGTTATTTGACATGCAAGTCCATTCATGTGGGAAACAATTCAATTAAATCATCTCACTTAATTAAGGCCACTTTTACTACTTTAACTATTTAATACTTTCACTTAAATTAATCACCCAAACACACAAATTAGTAAATAATATTTTAACACATGCTTGACCCCATATCATAGACATCAAATTAATAAAGAAACAAATATTTTTCTAATTCAGATTCGGGGGTCCGAAACCACCGTTCCGATTAGAGTCGTAATTGGACTGTTACAACTCCCCCTTAAGAAATTTTCGTCCCCGAAAATCTTACCGACAAATAAGTGCGGATAGCGCTCTTTCATTGATTCCTCGGTTTCCCAAGTTGCTTCCTCAACTCTGTGCTTACGCCACATAACTTTAACTAACGAGATTTTCTTGTTTCTCAATTCTTTCACTTCATGAGCTAAAATGTGAATCTGTTCTTCCTCATAAGTCATATCGGGCTGAATTTCCACCTCAGATGGACTGATCACATGAGAAGGGTCGGAGCTATATCGTCGGAGCATTGACACGTGGAAAACATTATGAATCTTGTCTAACTCATACGGCAACCTTAATCTCTATGCAACCAGCCCGATACACTCAATAACTTCATATGGCCCAATAAACCTCGGACTCAGTTTTCCCTTACGACCAAATCTGAATATCTTTTTCCACGGCGATACTTTCAAGAACACTCGATCACCCACCAGGAACTCTATATCTTTTCGTTTCAGATCCGCGTACGACTTCTGACGATCTGATGTGGCTTTCAAATTTTCTCGGATTACTTTAACTTTCTGCTCTGTCTTCCTGATTACAAAGATCATGTTCAAATTCTAACCTTAAGGAACATGAAATGGCCAAAAGTTGAGGGTTCTCCTTTTATTTCTTTTCTTCAATTTCGGTGATGAAAGAAAGGAAGAAGATGATAATTCTTTCTTTTCTTATTTCATTATTCTATTTATATTATAAAATAAATAAATAAAATGCCACTAACTAAAAATAACTTAATTTAATATATATGCTAATCATCATGTCATCCACTACCATGAGAATTGGGTTATTTGATATGCAAGTCCATTCATGTAGGAAATAATTCAATTAAATCTTCTCACTTAATTAAGGCCACTTTTACTACTTTAACTATTTAATCCTTTCACTTAAAGTAATCACCCAAACACACAAATTAGTAAATAATATTTTAACACATGCTTGACCCCATATCATAGACATCAAATTAATAGAGAAACAAGTATTTTTCTAATTCAGATTCGGGGTTCCGAAACCACCATTTCGATTAGAGTCTTAATTGGACTGTTACACTAACCGTGGGGAACACTGACTTCACTTACACGGCCTAGAGTCTAGACACACACCCGTGCGGCTAGCTCGTGGCCAATTTTGACTTAAAAGATCAACATGCAGGGGACACACGGCCAAGTCACACGCCCATGGGCTGATCGTGTGTCACACATGGCCTAGACACACGCCCGTGTGTCTATCCACATGGACAAGAACAAAGCTATATGCTAAGCTCTTCTCACCCCTCTAGCATACATAACATGCACTCATTCAACACATCCATAAGCAACTCAAATTAAAGTGCAATCTCACATAGATAACTGCATCTTTTCATATACTATGGTAGCCAACAATGATGGCATAACACAAAATAGACTATCTATCTAAAGGCCAACACATCTTAGCCATTTACAACAAAATTCACTAACTTGTCTAGCCCCTATACATGCCATATACAAAACATTGAGTCTCAAGTACCAGCGTGTGCTGATAGTGTGGGCGATCTTCCAATTGATACTCGTATCTCGATTCAACACTTTACTCTATAAAACAAGGGAAAATAAAGGGAGTAAGCTTTGAGCTTAGTAAGTTTACACATAAACAATTAAGCATCATAGTATAAGCTAAACAATAATTAGCATCATACTAACATATAATGTACAACTATGCTTACTCTTTCTACCCCTTACCATATTCCCAACACATCATGAGTCACATACTCATAACCATTGAAATGCACCCCTGCATTCAATATCACATTTACACAATATACAACACAACATCATATCTCGATAATTCATCCACATAGCTAATTAACTCAATAATACAACCACACAGCTAATTTCTCAACGGTTTCGCACTTAGCCCACTACAATTAATTAATAAGGTAGTATCACACTTAGCCTACCATAAAGGTATTCATAGTGGTTTCGCACATAGCCAACTTATCGTCAATATGCATTAAGATGGTATCGCACTTAGCCCACCATTTAGCATTCTCACCACACATTCACATATCTAATTACTTAACCATACATCCATTCACAATTTCTACCACATTCATCCCACATAGGTTCTCAATCATGCTACACACTAGCTAGCATTAAGAAATTGTAAGTATGAATGCATTGTTTAAGCATAGACTTACCTCGATACTCAAAAGTATAGAAATATGCAATTTAGTCCACCACCTTGCTCTTGCCTCGGTTTAGATCCAGGCTTTGTCTTTCTTGATCTATAATGAATAAATCAGCTTATTCAATATACACATTGACTAAATTGACACTTATCTCATACTTTGGCAAAAATTACTCTTTTGCCCCTAATCTTTCTCATAATTACACTTTTGCCCCAAGGCTTGTAAAGTGATTTTTATTCAACTTTCTAGCCTTTCATGCTTCGCCGAATCACTTACTCAACTAAAGCTTTCACCAATTCTTACTAAATCACACATGTATGACCAAGCTTAAAACTTTCACAAACTAGTCCCTACATGCATTTTCATGGAAAATCACTTAGCAAAAGATGTTTCTACTACATCAAGCTTTCATAATCTTCCATAAAACATCAACATACATGCATGCCATACATGGCCACATTTTTGAACATTCAGTATAGCTCATCAAATAGCTAAAAATAGCTTATTCATGCTATTAGGACTTCAAAAATACGAAGAATATCAAAAACGGGGCTTAGATACACTTACTAGCAAGCTTGAAAAATTTGAAGAACCCTAACAATGGCTCTTGAAAATTTCGGCAGCCTTGGAGAAGAAGATGAATGAATTTTGTCCTCTTTTCCTCCTTTTTAATCATTTAATTGTTAAATGACCAAAATGCCCTTTTTGATAAACTTTTTATTTTAACTCATCCATGCCCAATTTTGTCCAAAAATTAGAATTTGGGTAAATTGCTATTTAAGGACCTTTAATTAATATTCTAAAGCTATTTCACACAAATAGCTTCTAGAATCTCATATTTTGCAACTTTTGCAATTTAGTCCTTTTAGACAATTCAACCAAAATTTCACAAAATTGCTTCATGAAACTTTCACACTAACATGCAAACATAGCATAAACCTCAAAAACTCATACATAGACCTCGGATTTGTGGTCTCGCACCACTATTCCGACTAGGCCTTAAACCGGGATGTTACAATCGGAGACTTCGTCACACTATCCTACTATCACTTTGGTGCTTTTAAGCTTATGTTTTGGTTATATGGCATGTATAGGATTATGGTTATTTTGGTTATGACTTGATAATGATTTTGGTCATTTGAAATGGCTCGTAAATGTCTATGGTTTGTTTTGTATATATAGCCATGAAAGTTGGCTTAATTTGCTTGGTTTGGTTGTGTATATATATGTGTGCATATGGCTTATATTATGTGATTGAGGTTGGTTTTGTGATGCTTATTGATAGTAGGTATTGTGGTTGTCAAATGGTTGAAATATGAGAAGATATATACTTGTGAATTTGAGCATAATGATACATGTTTGGAATCGTTTACTTAGTTGAAATGTATATGTGAATTTGGTATATATGGATTGGGCTATTTTGTGACTTGTGTATATTGTGGATAATGGAATTGAGTTGGCATGATTTAGGCCTGATTTAGTTGGTTTGTATGCCTATTTTTATGCCATGAATTGTGCAATTTGGTTTGGTGTAGGTTTATGCAATTTGAGTGGCAAAATGGCTTAGTAAATAGCCTATTTTTGTCCACGCGGGCAGAAACACGGGCGTGTGTCTCAGCCGTGTGTGACACACAGTTATGTTACACGGCTGTGTGTCCCCTGGTGTTGTAATAGAAACCAAGTCAGTATACTCCACACAGCTTAGCACACGGGCGTGTGATTGGCTGTGTGGCCTAAGTCAGTATACCCTACAGGTTTGGCACGGCCTAGCACAGGGCCTGACACACGGGCGTGTATGGCCATTTTTAGGGCACACGGGCTAGTCACACGGATGTGTGTGTTGGCCGTGTGACCCAAGTCAAAGAGTTACACGGGGTTGAACACGGGCTGGGACACGACCATGTGCTCCCATTTCGAATGTTCACACGGCTTGCGGCACGGGCGTGTCTTTGGTCCTGTGAGACATACGGTCAGGCCACACGGGCGTGTGTCCCCTGTTTTGGAAAAATTTTCTAAGTGTTTCAAAAGTTTCTAAAGTTGTCGGTTTAGTCCCGAACCACCCTGAAAGCATGTTTTGGGCCTCGTAGGCTCATATTAGGACAATATGATTGGTTGTGAATGAATTGTATTTGAATTGACTAATTGTATGAGAAATGTATGTTTAAAGGTGTGATATGTTCGGTAATGCTCCGTCATTGAATATGGGTGAGGGGTGTTATAGATATTATCATTAATGGATTTTAAAAATAAATATGGATAATTATTTTTTTAAATGTAATTTTAATGTTTAGATTTGTATAAGTTAAAATGTGTTTTAAGTTTTTGTGTTTTTCATAAATTTGAAATTTAATTATTATATTTTTATTTTTAAAAATTTAATCTCTTTATTTTTTTTAATTTTCAAAATTCAAGTCCCATTGTTATTATTAAAATTATTTTGTTGTACTCAAACTCATTACAATACTTTTTAGTACACTACTACCAAGTGAATATCTTTTTCTTTTTTTTTTCAGAATTTCACACTAACCAATTTAACTAAAAAAATTTAACTGTATTAACAATTGAACCTTAATTTTGAAAGTTAAAAATAGATGAACTAAATTTCAACAAATAAAAGTATAAGACCAAATTCCAAATTTGTGAAGATTATAGGGACATGAAATATTTTAACCATGTATACATTATTATTAAATTTTAATTAAAGCATTGTTTCATAAACTAAAAAATTAAGTATTGAAAAATTAAATTACGAGTTTAAATTATAAAATATGTATAATATATTAATTAAAAGTAGGTACGATATATAGGTAAAATGTTTGATAAATATAAATTTTAAATTATAATTTTTTTAAATATTTCACTTAAAATATATAAAATAAAATAAGTTCAAATTTTTTTAAGTGATAAATAGTTTATTATCTACTTATCATTTTTCAATGTTTTATAAAAAAATTTATACCAGCTGATTTTTCTTATAGTTTAACAAACGTGTTAGGAATAAATAAATCATTAAAAACATTAAATTTTTTAATTGATTTAATTTTCAATGGTTTATTAAAGAAAAAAAAGCGATTTCATGAATTACTCAGAGACACGATTGAGAAATGACAAAAAGAAAGCGCCAAATTTACAATAGAGAAATAATAATATATTATCAAGGTTATATGAGTAATTAAATATTAAAAGAAGTAAAAAACCCATCTTCCTACTTTTTCTCATTCAGTTTTTTATTAATAACTATTTATAATTTTTATCAGTAATCATTTTTTAAGGAAGAAATTATTTATTAAATAAGTTTTTATATTGTTTTTATTTTTTTTCACCCACAGTTGGACTAATTAAATATAGATGATTTATATATGGGAAGTCTTTTAATAATCGTGAATCTAATCCTGATTGCCAGATTGGTTGATTGGCCATTTAAAGGTGAAAATATGGGAAATGAGGTTTGTTCAATTTTGGACATTTTATGTTGATCTGTTTAAGGTTCAACAATTAATCTGGTTTTAGTCGGTGGTGGGTTTTTGTGGGGTAAGGTCCACAATATTTTCTGCATTAAATTTTTTATTTGTACTTTAGTATTGATTATTTTTCTTATTATATATTTTTTGAAGTCATTATTTGATATAAAATCTTTTTTACTTCGATCAGAGTTGAAACTCATTTGTAATTTCTAATTTAAAAATATACATTACACTTTCATTAGTTTTAACTCAAAATCAATGGAATTGAGAGGAGAATGGCAAAATTACATATTGATGATATTATATTAACAAATTTTATCTTTTTATTCATATTTTTATTAGTGGAGGCTGATTTTTTTAAAAGAAATGTTTGAAGTGTTATTTGCTGAAAATTAATATAAGTATTATTGTTAGTGAGAGTTTTATTTTTTATCTTTGTAAGAGTTTAAAAACTTAAAAACACAAGTGAAAGCCCTACTCATTCCTTACATATTATAGGCAACTACACAACCATTCAATATAGCTTTCAAAACTAACATTAATCTTTAAAAGGCTTATTTACCGGCTTATCTTGTTATTTTATTTTATTTTATTGAAATAATTTTTTATTTTATTTTTATTGATTGAAAAAAATACTAATCTTTATAAGGTTTTGTTTACCATAGTTATGATAAAATTTTAATGAAAATTGTATTTAAGAATGTAAGTTTTCGACTAAATCATAGGTAAAATGGTAACTAGTTTATAATTAAGATTTTTAGTTTAATCTTATATAACTCATTCTCTTAGTTTTTTTTTTTTTTTTTTTTTTTTGAAAAAAATGCTATAAGAAAATATAATAATTTGAGATTTGTTGTAAATACATTAATAATGTATGTCTATAATCCCCTTAAAGTCTCATTAAAGAAATGAGATAAAATTCTTCGGTTCATTTTTGACCATGATAGTAAATTAGATGTTTCAATTAAGAAACTAAAAAGGCTTCATTTACATGTACTTCATTAAATGCAAAGAAGCTTATAAATAAAGCCTCTTGAAGTGAAAGTGGAATGCAAGAAATTCTCTTGTACTTTTCACCTACTATATACTTGTTAGTATTGTTCTCTTTATTATTTTGTAACACGTTATCAACATGAGCCTCTACAAGTTCATAGTAAAGTTCACGTCATTACGACTATATATAACTTGCCCATAAAACTCTCATTGAACTATATATGACAAATGGTAAAAGATTTAATATTGGTATAGATTTTGATTCGATGCTCTTGACATTGGGGTGTCTTAGTATCATATAAGTTATTTTGAAATAAATTTTTTCTATCGATGAATCTTGAATTTTCTTACATTTTGATAAAAATTATCAAGACTCAATGTTAAACAAGAAAGTTGCTATTAAAACTTTCATAGAAGAAAAAAATTTTAGGTAAATTTCACTTATCACATTACATGCATATATGCACCTGTATTTTTGTTCATAAAAATTTATTTTTCTTAATTATATGATATTTGATAATTACTTGGAAATTATATCTAAATGGTTATAGATTAATTTTAATGTTATATATTGATAGATTTTTAAATCACGATTCATAATATTATCGGTCATTTTTATTAATGAAGGCCTAAGGTTCACCATAATATGTGGCCCTACATCGGTTGTTAGTCATCATTAAACTAGTTGTATTATATGTTTATTTGATGGTTTCAATTTATATATATAAGTTTTCTAAATTCTATAAATCATATATTTTTGGGCTTTGATATTGTTTAAATTTTTTTTTAATCAACAATGATTAAAGTTATTACATATATTAATAAAATTAAAATTCTTTCACACCAAACAATCAAATGTTGTTTCACATCAAACATGTTTATTTAAAGTCATTTTAGTGACAAATTTTGAGGAATGTCTAATTTTTTTTTGGGTTGATTCTAATATATAATTTCAAGTATAGTTGTCATTTTTAATTCTTGAATTATTTTGGTTGGAAACATTTTTATAAACTGAAAAATGAGAATTACTATATTAATTTGGTCATTGGCATTTCTATGGACCTTGTTTGTATTAACCGATTGTTGTTTGATAAGAAGCATAAAAAAAAGGGTTGTTTGGTTTAATTTTGTAAATGCATTGTATTTTTCCTAGTATACAACCCAAATAAACTTGTTACTTTTGTAGAGACGTTAAAGGTAGTTTATATGCTTTATATTATTCCATTTGTCAATTATTTAGAGAAATAATATGAACAATTATAAATGGAAATGTTTTAGTGAACATGAAAAGTATTGTTTTGAAGTAAATTTCATGCATGTCTACAATGGTTTATGAAATTTTTTCTAGTACTAGCATTATATCAGGTTTGATATTTTAGATATTAGTTTTATTCATACATTTGATTTACAATAAACTCCATGCATGAAACGACTATTTCTTTCTAGTTAATTAAAGACGTAAAACTCTTGTGAAAAGGGTTTTTTGAGTATTTTGAATTACTCTCATGTCTTCTTATAGCTAAAACAAAATAATGAGTTATTCATTCCACTAGTTCTGCTCTATTCCCTGAAGTGAATGTAGCAATACATAACAATTATAAAAATGAAACCTATTGTCATTACAAATAGATCAAGAAAAAAAGAAGATGGATGATTCAAAATATTGCTACATGTTCATTCTTAGAACAAAATGATCAATGATTTATACTAATACATCATTCCTTGAAGTGGATGATATCTATATAATCTTATTGGTAAAGAATATGATATACACTTACATTATTGCCTGAATTATTTTTTTTTTTGCACATCCTTTGAAGTAATTGTTTGCAATAAATATAACAAATTTTATAATTACTTTTGATCATTAAACTCAATATGGACATTTACAACTTTTGGCATATTCTCTGAAGTAAATATTGCAAATAATTGTTTGTAAATTATATTTCTTTCACACTTATGTAGACATTTCCAAAAGTAAATGTCATAATATTGAAAATATGTGTATATGATAAATGCCAAAAGTAACATGTTTTAGCATCATTCTTAATTCATTTTTGGTTGATTATTCGATTTAAAATGGTGAATCTTATGCTACTACTCCTTTAAATTCATGTTTCTATACTTAGGAAAGCATTTGGGAGAAAAGGGAGCAAAAAACAAGCGAAAACCATAAAATCAGAGCAAGTTCAAGAGCCACACGGGTTGGGCATGTGAGACACACGGGCTGCCACACGACCATGTGCCAGACCATGTGGAAATCACAAATCGTGTTCTAAATACGCGGAAAAACGCAAGTTTTAGGTTTTTCGGGCATTTTAAGACCTATATATGACAAAATAAGAAGAGGGAAGGAAGCTGTCATAGAATACTCAAGAAAACGACTCGAAAAACACCATTGAAGCCGACTCTGAAACAGATTTCCATCATGATTGAATATCTCATTTTGATTTCTTTGAAGTTTATTATGAGTTTCTTTATTTCTTGTTGTCATACTGTCTTTGAGAAGTTTTTATTTGTGATTATGAACTAATTTTCTAAATACTTAGAGGAGATGAACCCTATAATGAATTCTGTCTTTTGATTTTTGCTTTACGTAATAAATACTTGAATCTTGTTCTCAATTATGTGTGCTTAATTCTTGGTTTAATATTTTTAGACTATTAATCCATGTTTGTTGTGCTTAAATCAGAGGAGGAATAGACCCTGTTTAAGTGTAGATCTAGCATAATTGAGTGGAGTTGCATGCAGTCCTATAAATAGGACAACATAAACATACCGGATTAGAGTCAAATCTAATAGAGGGATCCATAGATCGAGTTAATGTGATAATATGGGTTTTAATTAGAAACAAATTTCAATTAATCAACCTAGAGTCAGTTGTCCTTAGTCTTGAAGAGAGATATTAGCATAATTTAAGGATTTCTATTGGCCAAGATACTAAGTGAAGAAATTGTGTAATTTAGATTAATGGTGAAAATAAAGTCTAGGTGAATTCTTTCTTGGTTATTATTCGATTACTTTCTTAATTTGTTATTTATCGCGTTCATAGTTAATTAATTTAGTTAATTTTATTTTTAATCAATCACTCGAATTTATCGGTTAAATAATAGAAAGATGATAATTACTAGTACTTTTAGTCTTCGTGGAAACGATATCTTTGCTCACCGTAACTATACTATTAATTGATAGGTACACTTGCCTTTGTCAGATTTTTAGTTGGTTTACAATTGCAATCAAGTTTTTGGAGCCATTGCCCAGGACAAGTGAAGAGCGAATAGTGCAGTTCGACGAACTAGATGAATGGTGAATGAAGGTTGATGAGAAACTGAGAAAACACAAGGAAGAAACAAAGCGGCGCCATGATGTGCATGTGAAGAGAATGAACCAATTCAAAGTTCGAGACAAAGTGCTGTTAGACAAATCGGATTGATGAATTTTTCCTTCAAAGTTTAAGTCAAGACGGTCCAACCCATTTGTACTACAAACAATTTTTCCATACAGTACAGTTAAGGTAACACATTATAAATTTGTCACGTTCAAGGTAAATAGTACTTATCTCAAACCTTATTTTGGTGGCAAAATTGATAACGAGAGAGAAGCTTCGGCTCCAAGATTCGCCTTAACTATGAGCTTAAAAAGGAAAGTTGAGCTTAGACTCTAAATAAGCACTTTTCGGGAGACAATTTGAGTGTTTTTGTGTTATTTAGTTATTTTACTTTCTAAAAAAATTTGAAAAAAAAATTCATTCATTATATTTTTTTAAATTTGAAAAAAATAAAAAATAAAAAAATTAAATTATATTCATTTTATATTTATTACTTTAAAAAATTTTAAAAATGAATTTGAAAAAGAAAGGAGTCACATGGCCTAGGGTGATCCACACGGCCTGGGCACACGGGCGTGTCTCAGGTCGTGTGCATAATAAAGTGAATTGTTTTAATTTTATTTCAATATAGTGAGTTACATGGGCTATAGACATGCAGCCGGTTACATGGGCATGTGTGAGACCGTGTACTGTAACACCCCTAACCTGTAACCGTCACCGGATTAGGGTTAAGAGGCATTACTAATCTTTTCTGAACATTTCATATCATTTCAAAACCAAACATGTCAGTTCACATTCATATAGTCCCTTATATGGGTCAACGATACCTTCAACATGGTTTAAAATAGGGCCGGGGCTAAACCGAACACACACGAAAATTTCTGAAATTCAACCATTCTTCTAAGTTACAAAGGTCACACGCCCGTGTGGGTAGGTCGTGTGCCTCACACGGCCTTGGACACGCCCATGTGTCCAAGTCGTGGCAAAACAGGGCATACCTACTGACTTGTCCACACGGCCTGAGACACGCCTGTGTGCCTCACCCGTGGTCGACACTGACTTGCACCACACGGCCAGTCACACGCCCGTGTGTCCAGCCCGTGCTCGAGTCTGACTTATTTTGAATTACAACCATGAAGGACACGGTGAATTTTAGGCCATTTTCAAGGCCAAACTTGCCTCCCACACATTGAATCACCTACAAGCACACACCAATCCAATTTCATACTTCAATTGGCATTCAAACACACCAAATCATATTCAATTTAAACTCATAACAACATCATTCAACTTCCTATACAAATCCACCAAAATATACCAATCCAAACTATTAACTACACAACCAAAAATCATGTAATCTATCAAACATTCATTCCTTATTAATCCTACCATAAGACATACCATTTCCATCTTGCTAATTCATGCAAGAATGATCATTCACATAGAGTAATCACCTACACTTATAAGATATTCTTTTCACAAGCTCAAAACATATATCAACCATCATTCTACCAAGCCAAATCACATGGCAAAGTTTATACACTTCAAAACATGTTACATTAACTAGCCTATACATGCCATATTCAAATATACACATCTTTCAAAAGTACAAAAATAGTTAGCCGATAGTGTGATTGAGTCGCTGACAATCCCCGGATCCGAGCTAGCTTTACTAACACTGTAAAACAAAGAAACACATCACACATTAAGCTTTTAAAGCTTAGTAAGTTCGTAACATAATACATTCAATTTAATAAATCAAATACATTACACAAAGTGAATCCATCACATAGATCAACTCTCAAATGTTCACACCATATCATCCATAGCTAATATACTCACTCAACCATTCATAAATCCATACACAATATCATCAACCACAAAGGTTCAATACATACCTTAGCCAATACATAGTTATTCACCATCCATGCCAACTTATGCTTGATATTGCATTTCGATCAACCTTTGTTATTCATTTGGTTTAATCGCACACTTAGTGCCAATTTTGTAGCTGAAGTAAAAATGTCATTGCACACTTAGTGCCTGTATTTTAAATCGAACCTATCTCGGTATAGCACACACAGTGCCAAATCAATAAGCCGAAGCTTCTATTATTTCTCACACATAGTGGTAATCATATCTATCTCATTTCTAATATCGCACACTTAGTGCCTCATTGATCAATTTCATATATAACATTTCTATTTCATTAACTATACAATCAGTCATTTCTCATCACATAGATATAAATTTAACAACTTGTATTATATCCGAACTTACCTCGGACATCAAAATACCGAGACTAGTCGATCAATCGAGCACTTTGTCTTTGCCTCGATCTCGATCCGAATCTCTCCTTTCTTGGTCTATACATATTTAACTCATTCAATTACCAAATCATTCAATTTAGTCCAAACACACATATTTAGGGCATCTTACAAAATAGCCCTCACATTTTCACATTTCAACACTTTAGTCCCTATTTCACAAAATCACAAAAAACAAAAAATTTCTCTTCACTTATGCCTAGTCGAATTCTCCTTGTACTTATACAAGCCCATATATTTCATTTATTTCATATTTTAGTCCCTCAAAATATTATTTTCTCAATTTAGTCCAAACTACTCAATTTCATCAAAAATTCAAATACAAACTATGTTAACCCAACATTAATCTTTAATATTCCACAATCTATCAACACAAAGTTCACATATTCATCAATGGCATATCTTAGAATATTCATCAAATTATAAAATTTAAGCATGAGTTTGAAAGAACACGAAGCAACGATTGCAAAAACGTAGAAATTATTAAAAACTGAACAAAAATCACATACCAATTGAAGCTTCGCTTGACCGAACCCTAAATAGCCATGAAATCTCTCTTTTTCTTCATAATAATCAACTATGGATAATGATAATAAGAGAGAATGGCTTTTGTTTTATTATAAATCTTTTATAATTCATTTACTAAATTAGCCTTATTATAAACATTTAGAATCCACTAACCTTAGGCATTTTTGTCCATCCAATTTATCAATGGAATAATAACAACATAAGGACTCACATTTTAATAAGCCATGTCAAACTAGCACTTTAACAATCAGCAGACAGCTTTTACATTTTATACGATTAAGTCCTTTTTGCTAATTAAGCACACAATCGATAAAATTTTCACACTGAACTCACACATGCTCAATTACATATTATAAACACCAAAAATAATATTAAATAATTTTTTTGACCTTGAATTTGTGGTCTCAAAACCACTATTCCACTAGGGTCTAAACCGAGCAGTTACATGTACTCCATACGGCCTCACACATGGGCGTGGGTTAAGTAAAGGGTGATCACACACATCTTGGCACACGGTTGTGTGTGACACACGGGCGTGTCCTAGGCCATGTAGAAAGTAGGTGAAATTTTTAAAAACATTTCAATTGCCACACGGGCTAAGAGCCTTTACACGATCTCTAGACACAGCTGTGTGGCCCAACACGGGCCAACTACACGACCATGTCATCTATAAGCTAGGTTTCAATTTTTTTTACTTTTGTCTTCTTTTTTCAACTAAACTTTACTGTCGTTACACTTTCGCCGTCCTTTCCTCTTCGCCACTGGTTCCCCCTCGTTCGTCCAACCACCAACCATCACGCACCTCACCATCATTTTTCTAGCCTCTAGGTAGTCATCGCCCTTATTCCAAGCACCGCTGCCACCTCCATTTGCTAGCCCTCCTAAATCATTCCCCTTTGTCCGATCAATTCCCTCCACGCATCACCGCGCCAAAATTCCTCACATGGTCATTTCACACATAACCCCCCAAGTCATCGTTAACTCCTCCATCCCCCTCATCATTCTTTTCATCCCCGATCTACTCCATCCATGCCTTTTCTCCTCCATTCCACTTTCACCGTCGCTCAAAAACCAAGCTTTCTCGTCAAAACCTCGTTTCCTCACCAACCAATCCTCCATCCTTTAATCTCTATCGACCACCATTCCTGCCAGTACCCTACCACCGTTTGGCCCATCCTTTCCTTTTTTTGATTATTTTATTTATATTTATTATTTTTAGTTATTATTATTACTTTTATTGTTATTATAAGTCTATTCGGTAATACTATTACTTGTTTGGCATGTGATTAGGTTAGTTTTTTTTCTTTAGAAAATTTTACTTTAATTATTGTTACTATTATTCTAATTAGTGTTAGCAGTATTGGTTTTGGGGTTTAGTTTTAATATCAGTTTTATTTTTCTCTTCATTATTAGTATATATATTTAGTATTAGTTTTAGGTTTTCTATTAGACATAGTAGTTGTGTGATCTGATGTTCGTATTGCAATATATTGCATGTTGATTTGCCTTATTTTGTATGTCGATTTGACTATTTGTTAGATTAAGTGTTGGTGATGCCGATTTTTCTAGGCTTCTAATGATTTTGTTGTCTTTTAGTTTTTCAGGTACAGAAAGCAAAACACACGAGGAAAGAGTAGGGTCCCTACTCATTCCAAGAAAAGAAAAGCTATTAGGACTTCATCTTCCTCATCTACGACTAACCACCACCAATACCTCACTTTCGACCATCAACCCTATGAAGAGAGATACCAGCATCTGAGGGATAGAGCATTAGGTTTGGGTTAATGCATTGATTGGGTAGCCCTTCAGACTGTAGGTCTACTTGCGTTGGTTCATACTTTACTAAACGCGACTCCATGGGAGTGGTTCTTTGCGATTGTTGATCTGACATATGTTGAGCTTACATAGGAGTTTTAATCCAGTTTTTTTCTATAATCAATGCTTTCGTCGGGGGACGAGCCTCGAGCTATATCATTCTGTCTTGAGGGTATCACTCAATATTTCGGTATTGCGGCATTTGGGGTGGCTCTCGGCCTATATGTAACACCCTATACCGGAGTCCAAGGCCTAGACTGGATACGAGACACTACTATGCTTGAACTTGCTTAATCATGAAATTTTGGGTTATAAAATTTCGTCCCGAACTAAAAAATTCTCTTTCGTATACAACTCGTACATCCCATGGGCCTACGAGGCCTTAAACTCATGTTCGTAAACTTTCAGAAATCAATCAGGAACTTTCCCTTGAAATAGGGGTCACACGCCCATGTGGTTCGAGACACGCCTGTGCACCCCTGAGCACGCCCATGTCTCCCAACTGTGGTCGACACTGACTTATCTGACACGGTCATGGCAAGCCCGTAGCCTTAGCCCGTGTATGAAACCTTAGCATTCTGACTTGAACCACACGACCTATACACATGCCCGTGGACTTAGGTCGTGTACTATACCTTGATATACTGACTTACTCAACACGGCCTGGGCGCACGCCCATGTTTTGAACGTGTCTTACACGGCTCATACACACGGCCGTGTAAAATGGCCGTGGTCTAACTTGATTTAAAACATTAAGGTGCAGGGTTAACAAGGTCTAGATACACGCCCGTGTGTCTAACCGTATAGGCAATTATCGGCTTTACCAAGCCATTTGCCTCCCTTAAATTAAGATCAACTCAACTTCAACCAATACAAATCATTAATAATATAACTTTTATGAACATTACTACATATTTCATTGACATCTATATACAAACAACTTAAACAAGTTTGGCCAACCACTTTGCCATATACAAAAGAATAATAACTTGATAGCCTATATAATGGCCTTACAAAAAAAAAAAAAAAAACATGTTCTCAAAATGAATGATTCCTATACATGCCATACTTAGTAATATAATTTGGCTATACCAAAATAAGGGTTGATAGTGTGCTATGAGCTCCGACTCCAATGATCCACAATTTAGCTTGGCGGGACTACATAGAAAGAAACAATCAAAGGCGTAAGCATTTAGCTTAGTAAGTTTGCATGTATAACACATAAAAAAAATAAACTTGCTTCATATAAACCATTTGACACAAGAATGGTATCATTATCTCATCTATAAAGCTTACTTACTCATACATGATTCTTACTTGTCCCATGGTACGTACTAATCTCATACTTGTAAGGTAACAAGGTACCCGTATCTCTTGATCAGATTGATCAGCATATTTAAACATAATAATCATGTCTTCTAATTCATCATTCGTAACACGAATAATATTCAATTTCAATTTGATAATGGCTTTGCTTTCTTAACATTCTTGTTTTCACATTTTAGCTTTGCTCATTTGCCCGATGAATTTCTATGAATTACCGGGAATACTAGATCTCTAGTCATGTACTTGATGCCAATGCCATACTCTAATTATGGACTTAGGTGTAAGATCTCTTCTTAAATTAATGCCAAGCTTGCCTTGGTCTTACATGATAACTTATTTAATGCCAAGCTTAAGTCCTTGGACTTACATGATAACTTGTTCAATGCCAAGCTTGGGTCATTGGACTTACATGATAACTTAATTAATGCCAAGCTTGGGTCCTTGGACTTACATGATAACTTGTTCAATGCCAAGCTTGGGTCCTTGGACTTACATGATAACTTGTTCAATGCCAAGCTTGGGTCCTTGGACTTACATGATAACTTGATTAATGCCAAGCTTGGGTCCTTGGACTTACATGATAACTTGTTCAATGCCAAGCTTGGGTCCTTGGACTTACATGATAACTTGATTAATGCCAAGCTTGGGTCCTTGGACTTACATGATAACTTGTTCAATGCCAAGCTTGGGTCCTTGGACTTACATGATAACTTGATTAATGCCAAGCTTGGGTCCTTGGACTTACATGATAACTTGCTTAATTTCCGATGCCATGCCTTGGCTTGGTCTTATACGGACTTTCTTATCTCATGTACTGGACCGTATATCCAGGGTAATTCATCTTCAATTGGGAATTTCTCTTGTTTAATCTTATTGACTTCTTTGTTTAACATATCATTAAACCATTCATGATAACAATGTATATTATACTAAGCAATTAAATGATAAAATTATAAAGCTTAGAACTCATACAAACTTACCTCAAAATACAAAATGTATAAAGTCAAGCAATTTAGTCCTCGACTTTGTTCTTGCCTCGGTTTCGATCCGGGCTTCATTTTTCTTGATCTATAATCATAAATAGATCTTTTAATAATCATATTGACTAAATTGACTCATAACTCATAACATTGACAAATTTACTAATTTGCCCATATACTTTCTCATATTTGCACTTTTGCCCCTAGGCTCGTAAAATGATTTTCATGCAACTTTCTTAAACATCATGCTTACCTGAATCATTTTCTCTACTATAGCAATCATCAATTCTCTCTAGTTCTAGCATGTATGACCAAATTTTATAATCATTACAAAAAGGTCCATACTATCATTTTTCATGAAATTCCTTAAGGAAAAGATGTTTATCTAACATAAAATTCTCATAAACTTCCATAAAACATCATTTAGCATGCATGTCATTCATGGCTAAATTTTAAACATGCATCTTAGCTCATCAAACAGCTAAAAATAGCTTACTCATGCTACCAGGACTTCAAAAGTACGAAGACTATCAAAAACCGGGCTTAGGAGCACTTACTAGCAAGCTTCAAAAATTGAAGAACCCTAGCTATGGCTTCTTTCAATTTTCGGCAATAGGGGAAGAAGATGATGAGATTTTTATCATCTTTTTCCTATTTTAAAAACTTATTAGACAAATGACCAAAATGCCCTTCCTCTTAAAAATTTCTATAACACCATCTCAAGGCCAATTTTGTCCAAAATAATATTTTTGGAAAAATTGCTATTTAAAGACTTCTAATTACTATTCTAAAGCTATTTCATACAAAAAGCTTCTAGAAACTCATATTTTGCAACTTTTTACAATTTAGTCCTTTTGGACCAATCCACCACAATTTAATAAAATTGCTTCATGAAACATTCATACTAGCATGCAAACATGGCATAAACTTTGTAAACTCATAAATTCACCTCAAATTCGTGGTCTCGCACCACTATTCCGACTAAGCCCTAAATCGGGCTGCTACAGTTCTCCCCCACTTAGGGATTTTCATCCTCGAAAATCTTGCCAGCAAAAAGGTTTGGATACTGGTTTCTCATATTCTCTTCTGTTTCCCATGTAGCTTCCTCTATCCCATGTCTTTGCCATAATACTTTCACTAAGGCAATACTTTTATTTCTCAATTGCTTGACTTCTCGAGCCAAAATTTTGACTGGCTCTTCACTGTAAGTTATGTTGGGATGAATCTCTATCTCTGATGGGGTAATCACATGTGAAGGGTCCGATCTGTAGTGTCGCAACATTGACACGTGAAACACATCATTTATCTTTTCTAATTCTGATGGCAGGGCGAAACGATAAGCTACCGGTCCAACTCTCTGAATAATCTCATAAGGTCCAATGAAACGTGGGCTTAACTTGCCTTTCCGACCAAATCTAAGGACTTTTCTCCATGGTGACACTTTCAAGAAAACTTTATCCCCGACTTGGTATTCTATCTCTTTTCTCTTTAAATCTGAATAAGACTTTTGCCTATCTGATGCAGCTTTTAAACATTCTCATATCACTTTAACTTTTTCTTCAGCTTCTCTAACCAAATCAATCCCGTGAATTTGGCTTTCTTTAAGTTTAGTCCAAAATAAAGGCGTTCTGCACTTATGCCCATATAAAGCCTCATAAGGCGTCATCTTTAAGCTTGACGAAAAACTATTGTTGTAGGCAAATTCTATCAATGGGAGAAACTTTTCCCAACTGTTTTAAAATTCAAGAACACAACACCGGAGCATATCCTTTAGTATTTGAATTACTCTTTCTGACTGTCCGTCAGTTTGAGGATGAAAGGCTGTGCTAAAACTCAATCTTGTACCCAAGGCTTCTTGCAGCTTCTTCCAAAATCTGGATGTGAATCTTGGATCTCTATTCGGTATGGTCGATAAGGGAATTCCGTGAAACCTTACTATTTCTGAAACATACAAGTTTGCCAACTTGTCAAGTGAGTAATCCACTCGTACGGGTATAAAATGGGCCGACTTAGTGATTATATCAACTACAACCCATATAGAATCTTTCTTGCTTGGTGACATCAGTAAACCCGTTACAAAATCCATAGTAATACAGTCCCATTTACACTCAGGAACCAAGATGGGCTGAAGTAAACCAGAAGGTACTTAGTGTTCAGCTTTTACTTGCTGGAAAATCATGCACTTGGAAACAAACTCTGAAATGTCTTTCTTCATTTTCGGCCACCAATATAGTTGCTTCAAGTCATTATACATCTTAGTGCTACCCGGGTGTACAGATAAACACCCATTATGTGCCTCGTGCAAAATTCTCTGAATAAGTTCTTCCTTTCTCGGTACACAAACCCTATCTCTAAACATCAAATATCCATTAGAATCAATCCAAAAGTCGGAATTAACATCTGACTCACACTGAGTTCTCTTGACTTGCAATTCATTATCTTCTTTCTGAGCCTCAAAGATCTCTTGAAGAAACATTGGTCTAGCTCTCAACTCAGCTAGAATAGAATCATCGTCGGATAAGGTCATCCGCAAATTCATTGCCCTTAATGCAAAAAGGGTTTTCCTGCTCAAAGCATCGGCGACCACATTCGCCTTTCCTGGATGGTAGTCAATGATCAACTCATAGTCTTTGATCAACTCTAACCATCTCTGTTGCCTTAAGTTCAACTCTTTTTGTGTCATCAAATACTTCAGACTTTTGTGATCAGTAAAAATCTGACATCTTTCACCATATAAATGGTGTCTCCAAATCTTCAAAGTAAAGACTATGGCAGCCAACTCTAAATCATGCGTCAGATAATTCTTTTCGTGAGGCTTCAACTGTCTGGAGGCATAAGCAATCACCTTGCCTTCTTGCATAAGTACACAGCCTAATCCATTTAAAGATGCGTCGCTGTAAATTATAAATTCCTTCCCTGATTCGGGTTGTACTAAAACTGGAGCTTTTGTCAGCATTGCTTTCAATTTCTCAAAACTTTGTTGGCATCTTTCTGTCCACTCAAACTTCACATTTTTCTGTAACAATTTAGTCATCGAGGTTGCAATCATGGAAAACTCTTTGACAAATCACCTGTAATAGCCGGCTAGGCCCAGAAAACTTCTAATTTCGGAGATGTTCTTAGGTGGCTTCCAGTCCATTATGGCTGAAATCTTACTAGGATATACTCGGACTCCATCTCTCGAGACAATATGTCCAAGAAATCCTACTTCCTTGAGCCAAAACTCGCTTTTACTGTACTTGGCATATAACTGATTTTCTCGAAAAGTCTGCAAAACTATCCGAAGATGTTCAGCATACTCATTCTCATCTTTGGAATAAATCAGTATGTCGTCAATAAAAACAACCACAAACTTGTCAAGGTATGGCCTAAAGATGCGGTTCATTAAATCCATGAATACCGCAGGCGCATTGGTCAACCCAAAGGGCATGACTAAAAATTCATAATGCCCATACCTCGTTCGAAAGGCAGTCTTGGATACATCTGAATCTTTCACCCTCAGCTGGTAGTACCCTGATCTCAAATCTATTTTAGAGAACACAGTAGCTCCTTTCAATTGATTGAACAAATCATTGATCCTAGGCAATGGGTACTTGTTCTTTACTGTCACTTTATTAAGCTGACGGTAATCTATGCACAATCTCATGGTGCCATCTTTCTTTTTCACAAATAAAACCGGAGCACCCCATGGTGAACAACTTGATCTTGCAAAACCCTTATCAGTCAATTCTTGCAACTGTAACTTCAATTCTTTCAACTCTGTTGGAGCCATCCTATAAGGAGTAATAGATATCGGTACCGTATCGAGAACTAACTCAATGTTGAACTCAACTTCTCTAATTGGTGGTAGTCCCGGTAATTCTTCGAGAAAAACATCCACGTACTCACATACTATCGGTACTGACTCAATCCTCAACTCTGTTTCTTTATCATTCATCACAAAGGCCAGATATGCTTCATACCCTTTTCTTAAACATCTTTGTGCCGTCATAATAGAAATCATTACCGGCAATATATCATGTTCATCTGATTTGACATGAAGAACATCCCCACTTTCACATTTCATTTCTATGCACTTCTTTCCGCAATTAACTATTACTTTATGAGTAGTCAACCAGTCCATACCAAGAATGAGGTCAAATTCATCAAATGGTAACAACATAAGATTTGCTTTAAAGCAATGACCTCTAATCATTAGTGGACACTCTTTACATACTTTATCAACTAACACACTCTTGCCTAAAGGATTAGACACCTTAATCATGAATTCTGTAGTATCTATAGGCATACTCAAATTAGATACTAATTTCATACAAATGTAAGAGTGTATGGATCCGAGATCTATTAAGGCAATAACTTTAGTATTGTAAAGAGAAAAGGTACCAGTAATAACATCAGGAGAAGATGCCTCTTCGCGAGCGCAAATGGCATAAGTCCTTGCAGGCGCTCTACCCTCTGGTCTCGCGGCCTGGTCTCTAGGGTTACTTCTTCCACTTGCCCCACTTCCCGGGTTTTTCTGCGGTCTCCTTCTGACCATATTCCCAGATCTCGGGTTTTGAGTTCTTTCTTCTTTCATCATCTCTGGACAATCTTTTATGAAATGGTCTTGGGATCCACATCTAAAACATGCATTTTCATGTGCTCGGCACTCTCCGAGATGACGTCTGCCACACTGTGGACATTCAGGTCTGTCAGGTCTAAAATTTCCAACACTTGCAATTGAAGTCGTCTGTGCTTTATTTCCCAAATACTGCTTACTCTTGTCTTTTCTTGAAAACCTAGAGGAAGTAGCTGATCGAGAAGGGAAATCTCTTGACTTCTTGGATGAAGACTGGAATGACTTATTCCACTGTCTCTTTTTAGAGTCACGAGACTGCATTTTAGACTTCTTCTTCTCCTTTACTTGTTCTTCGGCTTTACAAGCCCTTTCTACTAGCACAACAAATTCTTTTAATTCTAGGACAGCAACAAGCAATTTGATGTCCTTATTTAACCCATCTTCAAACCTTTTACTCATGATGGCCTCAGTGGATACACATTCGCGAGCATACTTGCTAAGTCGTACAAACTCCCGCTCATAGTCGATTACAGACATGTTGCCTTGCTTTAACTCTAGAAATTCTTTTCTTTTCTATTCCACAAATCTTTGACTAATATACTTTTTCTTGAACTCTTCTTGGAAGAATTCCCATGAAATCTTTTCCCTTGGTACTACCGACACAAGGGTGTTCCACCATTGGTAAGCAGAGTCTCTTAAGAGGGAGACTACACACTTCATGCATTCCTCAGGTGTGCATGACAACTCATTAAATACCCTGATGGTATTTTTCAACCAGAACTCAGCTTTTTCTGGATCATCTTCCTTTTTAGCTCAGAATTCTTCTACCCCATGTTTCCTGATCCTATCAATTGGAGGTTTATCTCCTCTTACCACCTCTACTACTTGAGGGGTTACAGGAACAGGTTGTGGAACAGGCGGGGGTGGAGGGGGTTGTGCATTTAGGTTCGCCCGAATGAACTCTGTATACCATGTGTTCATCATGTGGAGGAAGGCTTCTCTAGCCTCTTCTCCTCCTCTTTGACTCACAGTAGTGGGTCTATTCTCATTTTCGCTCGGCACTATCCCCTCAGCGAGAGCCGGCGCATTACTTTCTACGTCATCCGCCACATTTCCTTCAGAATCCATTTACTATATGTATAAACAAAATTTTAAGTCGTCAGGAGTCGTCACACTATCATTATAAAAACATTCTTAAGTATAGCATGTATAGCTAAACTCGTGTTTATGCTACGTTAGTTCTAGAATCGACTAAACCGTAGCTCTGATACTACTAAATGTAACACCCCATACCCGAGTCCGAGGCCTAGACTGGATACGAGACATTACTATCCTTGAACTTGCTTAATCATGAAATTTCGGGTTATAAAATTTCGTCCCGAACTAAAAACTTCTCTTTTGTATACAACTCGTACATCTCATGGGCCTACGAGGCCTTAAACTCATGTTCGTAAACTTTCAGAAATCAATCGGGAACTTTCCCTTGAAACAGGGGTCACACGCCCATGTGGTTCGAGACACGCCCGTGCACCCCTGAGCAGGCCCATGTCTCCCAACCATGGTCGACACTGACTTATCTGACACGGTCATGGCACGCCCGTGGCCTTAGCCTATGTATGAAACCTTAGCATTCTGACTTGAATCACACAGCCTATACACACGCCTGTGGACTTAGGTCGTGTACTATACCTTGATATACTGACTTACTCAACACGGCCTGGGCGCACGCCCATGTTTTGAACGTGTCTTACACAGCTCATACACACGGCCGGGTGAAATGACCGTGGTCTAACTTGATTTAAAACATTAAGGTGTAGGGTTAACACGGTCTAGACACACGACAGTGTGTCTAACCGTGTAGGCAATTAGAGGCTATTTACCAAGCCATTTGCCTCCCTTAAATTAAGATCAACTCAACTTCAACCAATACAAATCATTAATAATATAACTTTTATGAACATTACTACATATTTCATTGACATCTATATACAAACAACTTAAACAAGTTTGGCCAACCACTTAGCCATATACAAAAGAATAATAACTTGATAGCCTATTTAATGGCCTTACAAAAAAAACATGTTCTCAAAATGAATGATTCCTATACATGCCATACTTAGTAACATAATTTGGCTATACCAAAATAAGGGTCGATAGTGTGCTATGAGCTCCGACTCCAATGATCCACAATTTAGCTTGGCGGGACTACATAGAAAGAAACAATCAAAGACGTAAGCATTTAGCTTAGTAATTTTGCAGGTATAACACATAAAAAAAATAAACTTGCTTCATATAAACCATTTGACACAAGAATGGTATCATCTATAAAGCTTACTTACTCATACATGATTCTTACTTGTCCCATGGTACTTACTAATCTCATACTTGTAAGGTAACAAGGTACCTATATCTCTTGATCAGATTGATCAGCATACTTAAACATAATAATCATGTCTTCTAATTCATCATTCATAACATGAATAATATTCAATTTCAATTTGATAATGGCTTTGCTTTCTTAACATTCTTGTTTTCACATTTTAGCTTTGCTCATTTGCCCGATGAATTTCTATGAATTATCGGGAATACTAAATCTCTAGTCATGTACTTGATGCCAATGCCATACTCTAATTATGGACTTAGGTGTAAGATCTCTTCTTGAATCAATTCCAAGCTTGCCTTGGTCTTACATGATAACTTATTTAATGCCAAGCTTGAGTCCTTGGACTTACATGATAACTTGTTCAATGCCAAGCTTGGGTCCTTGGACTTACATGATAACTTGATTAATGCCAAGCTTGGGTCCTTGGACTTACATGATAACTTGTTCAATGCCAAGTTTGGGTCCCTGGACTTACATGATAACTTGTTCAATGCCAAGCTTGGGTCCTTGGACTTACATGATAACTTGATTAATGCCAAGCTTGGGTCCTTGGACTTACATGATAACTTGTTCAATGCCAAGCTTGGGTCCTTGGACTTACATGATAACTTGACTAATGCCAAGCTTGGGTCCTTGAACTTACATGATAACTTGTTCAATGCCAAGCTTGGGTCCTTGGACTTAAATGATAACTTGATTAATGCCAAGCTTGGGTCCTTGGACTTACATGATAACTTGTTCAATGCCAAGTTTGGGTCCTTGGAATTAAATGATAACTTGATTAATGCCAAGCTTGGGTCCTTGGACTTACATGATAACTTACTTAATTTCAGATGCCATGCCTTGGCTTGGTCTTATACGGACTTTCTTATCTCATGTACTCGACCGTATATCCAGGGTAATTCATCTTCAATCGGGAATTTCTCTTGTTTAATCTTATTGACTTCTTTGTTTAACATATAATTAAACCATTCATGATAACAATGTATATTATACTAAGCAATTAAATGATCAAATCATAAAGCTTAGAACTACAAACTTACCTCAAAATACAAAATGTATGTAGTTAAGCAATTTAGTCCTCGACTTTGTTCTTGCCTCAATTTCGATCCGGGCTTCGTTTTTCTTGATCTATAATCATAAATAGATCTTTTAATAATCATATTGACTAAATTGACTCATAACTCCTACTTTGGAAAAATTACTAATTTGCCCCTATACGTTCTCATATTTGTACTTTTGCCCCTAGGCTCGTAAAATGATTTTCATGCAACTTTCTTAAACATCATGCTTAGCTGAATCATTTTCTCTACTATAGCAATCATCAATTCTCTTTAGTTCTAGCATGTATGACCAAATTTTATAATCATTACAAAAAGGTCCATAGTATCATTTTTCATGAAATTCCTTAAGGAAAATATGTTTATCTAACATCAAACTCTCATAAACTTCCAGAAAACATCATTTAGCATGCATGTCATTCATGGCTAAATTTTTAGACATGCATCTTAGCTCATCAAATAGCTAAAAATAGCTTACTCATGCTACCGGGACTTCAAAAGTACGAAGAATATCAAAAACCGAGCTTAGGAGCACTTACTAGCAAGCTTCAAAAATTGAAGAACCCTAGCTATGGCTTCTTTCAATTTTCGGTAATAGGGTAAGAAGATGTTGAGATTTTTATCATCTTTTTCCTATTTAAAACACTTATTAGACAAATGACCAAAATGCCTTTCCTCTTAAAAATTTCTATAACACCATCTCAAGGCCAATTTTGTCCAAAATAATATTTTTTGAAAAATTGCTATTTAAGGACTTCTAATTACTATTCTAAAGCTATTTCATACAAAAAGCTTCTAGAAACTCATATTTTGCAACTTTTTACAATTTAGTCCTTTTGGACCAATCCACCACAATTTAATAAAATTGCTTCATGAAACATTCATACTAGCATGCAAACATGGCATAAACTTTGTAAACTCATAAATTCACCTCGGATTCGTGGTCTCACACCACTATTCCGACTAGGCCTTAAATCGGGTTGTTACACTATACTCTAATGATTTCTTAGCAGCGCCCAAGCTCTCCTCCCTCCCACGACACATCCATTATTCAACCCTGTAACAGCCCAATTTAGACCTTATTCGGAATGGTGGTTTCAGGACCACGAATCCTAGTTAGAAAAATATTTTAAAATTATATTATGAGCTTATTATGTGTGAATTTATTTGTGTGAAATTTTCATGCTTTAATTTATTTGTTTGAGTGTCTGATTAAATAAAAGGATTAAATCGCGTAAAATGAAAATTTAGTGGCTATTTTTAGAAGGTCCGAATAGTGATTGTTCTTTTAATATGGAGGCTTTATGTTTTAATTAGCCATTAATAAAGGTACTGGACGGCAATGGACTAAAGTAACTTTATTATATATGTTTTACATATTAATTAATAAAGGTTAATTAGGTAAAATAACAATAATGTTAATATATGTTATAATATATCACAAATTAAAAGCCATTATCATTTTTTCTACCAACCGAATGGAAAAGAAAAGAAAAAGAGAAGAACAAGCTTAGGGTTCGACCATTGTTGAAGCTTGATTCAACATTAGTCTTAGTTCGATTTTTGATAATTTTTACGTTTTTGTAAACGTTGCTTCAAATACTTCAAGACCCATGCTTGAATTTTTTATTTTGATGAAGATTTTGAAATGTGCCATTGATGAGTTTATGGGTTTTATGATGTTAGTTGATGAATTATGAAATATATGTGTTAGATTAATATGTTTTGCCTTTGGATTTTTGATGAATTTGAGTAATTTGGACCAAATTGTGTAAATAATACTTTGAGGGACTAAAATGTGAAATAAATGAAATATATGGATTAGTATGATGCTTACGAATATTCGGCCTTAGCATGGTATATGTAAATTTTGTATATTTTTTGTTTTATGCAATAGGGGTTAAATTGCAAAAAGTGTGAAATGTCAGGGGCAAAATGGTAATTTACCCATTTTTTGTTTTTCGATTAAATTGAATGAATGTGTGATTAAATTAGTTAAATTTGAATTTATTTAAATCAAGAACGAAAGAAAACGGAATTAGATCGGGGGAAGTCGAAAGTAGTCGAATAGTCGATTTCATTCGTCGATATCCGAGGTAAGTCTATAAGCACATAAATGTTGTTAAAATTTGATAATATATATATATATATGTGTGTGTGTGTGTGTGTGTGTCATGATAAATTAAATTTTGTGAATTTAATTTGTGTTGGTCGAATGTGATTTGAGCAAGGGAGATATATTTTAAGTTTGATTCGATCAAATTTCAATGTCTGAAAGCCCCGTACGAACCCTAGGAATAGTTAGGATACATATGTCATGACATAGGATTTTCGATATGTGTTTACGTGTAAGACCCTGTCTGGGACAGTGGCATCGGTATGTGATTACTTGTAAGACCACGTCTGGACATTGGCATTGTACGAGCCTTCTGACTATCCGCGTATCCTTTTTAGTCTCAAACGGTTCAACGGGCAATGTGAAGTAAAGACCGAATGTGAAATCGAATTATAGGTTCAGGCATGTGCTAATTAAATGTTCATAAGCAAATAAGGTAAGTTGATTACTTGAAATGATATAAGTTATTTGATTATGGATTTTGTAATAGCATAGTTAAACATATAAGTGATTCGGCTTATTGATGTAATTGTGATATTAAAAGTGAAAATATATATGTCTATATGATTGTTTATATTCAGCCATATGATATATATGTGTGATTAAAGTATGACCTTTGTAGTAAATGATATTTTTGTATTGGGAATTATGTGTACTCAAACTTATTAGTAAAATGTTAATATGCCTATCTTAATATATTTCTTTTTTGCTTATGACTTACTAAGCTTAAATAGCTTACTGTGTGTGTGTTCTTGTTTACTTCTGTTTTATAGATTTTGGAGTCACGTTACGACCCAGGGATCATCAGTAAAGTCTATCACACTATCGACTGTTTTTTTGGTATATTACTAAGTTGAATTTGAGCTTATGGCATGTATAGTCTAGTTAAAATGATCGATTTTGGGATATGTAATATAAAGCCATGCGAAGATGGCTTGATTATATGTTCAAGTTGGTTTTATGTGTTCTTAGCTTAATGTTTGATGTGTTTGGTTTGGAGTAATTCGGCCATGGCATATTTATATGTGAAGTATGATGTTTAAGCTTGAATACACTTGGTCATGGCATATAAATGAAGTGTGCTTGATATGTTTTTTTGATGTTTGATATTAAGTATTTTTATATAAGGTTGATGGATGTGTTTCAATTGTAGCTTATTATTGACTTACTTATGAGGTATAGTTGTCTTGTTAATAGGTTTGCATGTGGAAAATGATGTGTAGTTAATTGGCTAGTGATGGATAAATCTAATGCTTTAGTCTGATAATTTTAGTCATGGTATATTTATGTGTAACTTGGTTGATATGCTTTCCTAATGAGTGCTTGAATTAAGTCATGATTTATGCTAGGTATAAGTTTTGAGGTGCGGATTTGAAAATATAAGTGAGATGCTAAGTATATTATTGATGTACTATTCATTAAGTTAGGTTATATGATATGTAATAATATGTGCATATTCGGCCTTATGGGTTGTTACAAAATTGGTTAAAATGTGCTTGTGTATTCGGTTTTGTGATGAATTAAAATGGCTAAGTATATGGTTTGGTTGGTTTCGTGCATGTGAATTATATGCTATGAAATGTATTGATGTTCGAAAAATGATTAAAGAGGTTTTAGTGATTTGCGCATGAATTAGTAATGTTTTAAAATGTTCTATGAATGAAATGAAATATGTTGGGTTTTTTTTTAAATGCACATGTATGGAGGTAATATTTTTGATAATTAGTTGATGAAATAATTGTTTTGTTATATGCCCAATATATGTTATGTAATGTTATGTGTTTAAAATAAAATTTTAATATGCAATTGATATGAACATAGTAGTAATAAGGTTCAAAATTTGAATAGGATAAGTATATTAACGTGATTAATTTATGAAGTACGAAATGAAATGAATGCATGTTCTGAGTTGTGTTATGTTCAGTAATGCCTCGTAACCCTAGTCCGGCGACGGATATTGTAACACCCCAAACCCGGCCTAAACGTTACGACCGAATCTGGCATGTCACATAAAAGGGTTGTTTAAAAACTGTGCGTTTGTTAAAAAGTTCGTATTCTTTTTGAAACTCCGCGTTTTGTGGTTTGTTTATAAAAGCCAATTCATTCAATGCCCACTTTACAAAGTTGTTATTAATTTGAATAAAATTGTATTTGTTGTGAAAATCGAGTTTAAGTAATTTTGAATAAAAACGGTTTATTATCATTTCAGGAAAATCCCATATTGAACATTAAATAGTAAACAGTAACCAAATTGAAAGCTAAAACCAAATAAAATACCAAAGGCTTTATTACATATCAAAATCCCAAAATTAAAAGTAAGTTTAAATATAAGAAACGAGTTTACGAGAAAACATTG
This sequence comes from Gossypium australe, assembly GCA_005393395.2. NCBI lineage: Eukaryota > Viridiplantae > Streptophyta > Magnoliopsida > Malvales > Malvaceae > Gossypium > Gossypium australe. The sequence goes on along the minus strand of CM016616.1, from coordinate 31,903,316 downwards.
CAGGGCCACCATAAGTCTGCCTCGGCTCCCCAAATCCGCGGTCTAATGATTACCTGAAACATTTAAAAAGAGGGGGTGAGTTTACGAAAACTCAGTGTGTGTTTCCCCTTACGAGTGATAACTGGGCCTAAGCCCACAGATGCAGATTGGGCCTTAGCCCTTACAATAACATACTTGGCCAAAGCCCACATAAATCGAATCAGGCCGTAGTCCTAACATCACAGTATAGCAGATAATCAATGCGATATGATGCATATACAGATGATAATGCAGAACCCAATCCCAGCCTAAATTTCCATCCACTACACATCACCCGTACCTGCCAATCACACCGTGGGGATTACTAAATCGACCCTCCATCCGCTACACACCATCGAAGGCAGTCGCTGCAGTCAACTGCTCATCGCCCTTATAATCGTGGCATAGCCACCAGATATTATGATAGAGTCACCAGATAACAATATGTGACATTAGTCACCAGATTCTTAATATGTGACATGAGTCACCAGATAATATGGTAAAAACCACCAGAACACTTCCCCTTTTATCAATATCACCCATATGCCCATGCAACATACATATTATTCAGATACTATGCAGTGTGTCATGTATGCAAAACATATATCAAATATAAGAATAACATGAGTTACCATCATAATCAGATAGACATAAAACAATAAAATCAAGCTAATCAACCTCTAAGGGTATAATCGTAATTTTACCTACCAAGGGTATTTTCGTAATTTACCCACCAAGGGTATTTTTCTTAAATTTGCACCTGTAATGGCCTTTCCGAAGGCCTAATGTTGCCCTGAGCAACTCAATTACCATTTTCGGTCCTTACCGGACTATTGGGCCTAACACCCGATTTCGGCCCATTCGGGCCCACACACTCGTGTGGCCCACCTAGCACAAATCTAGCCACGTATAGAAGTTCCACCTAGTCTAGTTCACTATATACTACACAATCGCATATTTTACCCATAAGGGCCCATGGGCCCATTGGGCCCACTTCGGCCCATCGCGGCCCAAGCAGCCCCAACCCACAAGAATACTACTGTTGGCCTCAACTATCGCGTCGAAGCCCCACACGTGCGCTAGCACGCTCGTGTGGCTACTATTGCCGTGATCGACACTTCGGCATTTGCCGCTCTACAACTAGAGTAGAGAGAGTTACACACCTGATAGGACTCTGGTGTTAATCCGCGCTCCGACCACTCCTGTGCCCAAACGCCCTCCAAGATGTGTTTACTCTCCTCCTAGGATGCTCTTTATATAGCTAGCTCTTCACCTTCATTCTTTGTGTCTTTCCGATGTGGGATCCCTTCGTCAGTAGAGTTTAAATTCAACTGAAACTCTTGCCGTCCAATCCGCAAAATAAATACTCCTTTGCTTCTCACGAGATTTGAACCCAGGCTCCCTTGCAGCATAATCCACGCCGCTAACCACTTGACCACGAGCTCCTCTTGTGTCTTAAACCATGCGCAACTAAATATAAACTATGGTCCAAATTCTAAGATCCAAGTAAAAAGAAACCAAAATGCAAAAGCCAAGACTTGAACCTTGAACCTCCTTCCTTCCTTGTGGCGTCACCCCTTTGTCTCTTATGTGGCGTCACTTTGCCACTACACCACACACTCCATTTATGTTATTTTTCTCCATATTTTATTCTTAAGGCCTACCTGCCAACTTCTAGGGTTTTTTTCACCTAAAACCAAAATTTCCCCAAAGCCAATATTTGATCCCGGGACTTCATAGAAGCCCTCTAACCTTTCAAAATCACTTATCTAATAAGTCTAACTTGCATTAATGCCGTTCTCAAAAATTTTAAACGCTACTACGCCTAAGGCCCATTGGGCTCAATTCTCCTAAGCCCAATTTCGGGATGTTACAGATATGGGTTAGGCGTGTTACATTTTATTGGTATCAGAGCTACGGTTTAGTTAATTCTAGGACTAACGTAGCGTGTGTGAGTCTAGCTATATATACCATATTTATTTATATAATGCGATAGTGTGATGACTTCTGACATCTGAAAATGTGTTTTCGTATAGTAATGGATCCCGATAGAGCTGTAGCTGATGATGTTGAGAGTATAGCGCCTGCTCCCGCGCAAGGGACAGCACCGGTTGATTCCCGACCGACTTCGAGTAACCAGGAGGGAGAGGCTAAACAAGCCTTTTTCCAAATGATGAACGGTTGGTTTACTCAATATATCCGGACTAATTCAGTTGTACAACAACCTCCACCCCCGACTAATCCATCTTCGATACCTGTTATACCTCAAGTGAGTGATCTGTTGGGATTGCTTAAGCCTCTTGTTGATAAAATCAAAAAACACGGGCCGAAAAGTTCAGAGCCACTGATGATGATGATGCTGAGCGAGCTGAATTCTGGCTCGATAATACTATACGGGTGTTTGACGAGTTATCTTGCACCCCTGACGAGTGCTTAAAATGTGCCATATCTTTGCTACGAAACACTGCATATCACTGGTAGAGCACACTAGTATCGGTTGTTCCAAAAGAGCGAGTAACTTGGGAATTCTTTCAGACTGAGTTCTATAATAAATACATCAGCCAGAGATTTATCGACCAGAAATGCAAAGAATTTCTTGAGCTGAAATAGGGTCGAATGACCGTGACAGGGTATGAGCGGAAATTCGTGAGACTCAATCGGTATGCCCGAGAGTGTGTTTTGACCGAAGCTATAATGTGTAAAAGATTTGAAGATGGGTTGAATGAAGACATTAAACTGTTAGTTGGCATACTTGAAATAAAAGAGTTCGTGGTACTTATTGAGCGTGCTTGCAAAGCCGAAGAGCTCGGGAAAGAGTAAAGAAAAGCTGACACTGAAGCTAGAGATACACGTAAGAGATCATTCAGTAAGTCATTCCAGTCGGCACCAAAGAAGTTCCAAGACGATGCTAGTCGTTCAAAGGCTACTGCGGGGTATTCTAGATGAGATCGGGATAGACCACCTGTGAGCTCGAGAGCTACCTCAGTAGCTAATGTGGGTAATGTTAGATCAAATCAACCCGAGTGTAAACATTGCGGTAAATGACATCCTGACAGTTGCAGACTGCATGATCAGGCTTGCTTTAAATGTGGATCGATGGATCATTATATTCGTGAATGCCCAGAGTTAGCTAAAGAAAATCTGGTACAGAATACGAGATCGGGTAACAATGCAGCTTAAGGTAGACCACCCAGAAATACGGGTAATGTGAGTAGAGGTCAGAAAGGGACTAAAGACACAGCGGTTAGATCTGAGGCTCGCGCACCTGCCAGAGCTTATGCTATTCATGCTCGGGAAGAGGCATCATCCCTAAACATTATTACTGGCACTTTCACTCTCTATAATACTAGTGTGGTTGCATTGATTGATCCTGGTTCGACACATTCTTATGCGTGTGAGACTTTAGTATTCAGTAAGACTTTGCCTGTTGAGTCTATTGAGTTTGTAATTAGAGTATCGAACCCCTTGGGCCGTTGTGTTATGGTTGATGAAGTGTATAAGAATTGTCCCCTGATGATTCAGGATTCGTGCTTCTCGGCTGATTTGATGTTATTGTAATTTGATGAGTTCGGCATAATTTTGGGTATGGATTGGTTGACTATGCATAATGCTGTCGTAAACTGCAAAAGAAAGACTATTAATTTACAGTGCCATAATGATGAGATTATTTGGATTGAGTCTAATGATTTGAATGGTTTACCAGCAGTGATATCTTCGATGTTAGCTCAGAAATATGTAAGAAAAGGTTGTGAAGCTTACTTCGCATATGTGTTTGATGGTAAAGTAACCGAAAGAAAGATTGAATCAGTACTTGTTGCGTGCGAGTATCCGGATGTGTTTCCTGAAGAATTACTGGGTTTGCCACCTATAAGAGAAGTTGAATTTAGTATTGAATTAGTGTCGAGGATGACTCTGATATCGATAGCTCCGTACAGAATGGCACCTACAGAATTAAAAGAATTAAAAGCTTAGTTGCAAGAGTTGACAGATAGAGGTTTTGCACGACCGAGTTTCTCTCCCTGGGGTGCACCAGTTTTATTTATGAAAAAGAAAGATGGAACTATGAGAATGTGTATCGACTACAGACAGCTCAATAAGGTGACTATAAATAATAAATATCCGTTGCCACGAATTGATGATTTGTTTGATTAGTTGAAAGGGGTTACAGTATTTTCAAAAATATATTTGAGGTCAGGTTACTATCAGTTGTGAGTTAAAGACTCTGATGTGCCAAAGACTGCTTTCTGAATGAGGTACGAACACTATGAGTTTCTGGTTATGCCTTTCAGACGTACTAATGCACTTGCTGTTTTCATGGATTTGATAAACCGGATCTTCAGACAGTATCTGGATCGGTTTGTGGTAGTATTCATAGATGACATTTTGATCTACTATCGTGATGAAACTGAGCATGCCGAACATCTGAGACTTGTGTTCCAGTCTTTGTGAGATAAACAATTATATGCAAAGTTTAGTAAATGTGAGTTCTGGTTACGCAAAGTCAGTTTTCTGGGCCATGTTGTATCAGCATCGGGTATTCAGGTTGATCTGAGTAAAATTTCAGCTATACTTGATTGGAAACCTCCGAGAAATGTTTCTGAAGTTCGAAGTTTTCTGGGACTTGCTGGTTACTATAGATAGTTTGTGAAAGGTTTCTCTATGATTGCAACTCCGATGACACGACTACTTCAGAAAGATGTTAAGTTCAAGTGGTCAGAAAAGTGCCAGAAAAGTTTTGATCAGTTGAAAGCCCTTTTGACCGAAGCTCTAGTGTTAGTTCAGTCAGAATCAGGTAAAGAATTTGTCATTTTTAGTGATACATCTTTGAGTGGTCTGGGTTTTGTTTTGATGCAGGAAGGCAAAGTCATAGCTTATGCCTCGAGACAGTTAAAGCCGCACGAAAAGAACTATACGACACATGATTTGGAATTGGCAGCTATTGTGTTTGCATTGAAGATATGGCGTCACTATCTGTTTCGTGAGAAATGTCATGTTTATTCTGATCACAAAAGCCTGAAGTATTTGCTTTGTCCGCAATGAATGTGCATATGGTTATATCTGATGATGGTTCGATAATAGCTGGATTAAAAGCAAGACCGTTATTTGTTCAACAAATTTGTTAGCAAAGTTGATAATGATTTGTTAGCAAAGTGAGCTCAATGTGAACCGAATGTTGAATCTGAGTTTTGAGTTGATACAAATGGTTATTTGAGGTTCAAAAACCGAATATCTGTTTTGAGATATTCAGAGTTGATTCAGATGATTTTAAATAAAGCTCATAGCAATCGGTTATCTGTTCACACGGGAAGTACGAAAATGTATAATGATCTGAAACAGTTTTACTGGTGGCCTGGTATGAAACGAGACATCTTTGACTTTGTTTCGAAATGTTTAGTCTATCAACAAGTAAAAGCCGAGCATCAAGTACCTTCTGGGTTACTTCAGCCGATTATGATACCCGAGTGGAAGTGGGACAAGTCACGATGGATTTTGTATCTGGTTTACCGTTGACACCGAGCAAGAAAGATGCAACCTGAGTTATTATGGATAGATTGACTAAATCGGCTCACTTTATTCCAGTTCTTATAGATTATTCGCTTGATAAGCTAGTTGAGTTATATGTTTCTCAGATCGTGAGATTGCACGGAGTGCCTATTTTCTATTGTTTCGGACTGAGATTTGAGGTTCACATCGCGGTTTTGGAAGAAACTACAAGATGCTTTAGGTACGAAACTACACTTTAGCACTGCTTTCCATCTGTAAACAGATGGCCAGTCTGAACGAATTATTCAAATACTTGAGGATGTGTTGAGATGTTGCATTCTCGAGTTAGAAGGTACGTGGGAACAATACTTACCTTTGATTGAATTTGCATATATTAATAGCTTTCAATGTAGTATCAATATGGCACCTTATGAGGATTTGTACGGCCGTAAATGTCGTACACCATTGTATTGGACAGAGCTCAGTGAAAATAAGATACACGGGGTCGATTTGATCAAAGAGACTGAACAGAAAGTGAAAGTGATTCGCGATAGTCTGAAAACAACATCGGATCGTCAGAAATCATATGCAGACTTAAAACGAAAAGATATAGAATTTCATATCAGAGATAAAGTCTTTTTGAAAGTCTCACCGTGGAAGAAAATACTCAGATTCGATCGTAAAGGCAAACTGAGTCCGAGATTTAATGGACAGTATGAAATTATACAGCGTATCAGGCCGGTTGCTTATAGACTGTTGTTGCCACCTGAACTAGAAAAGATTCACAATGTATTCCATGTTTCGATGCTCTGTAGATACCGATACGATCCCTCACAAGTGATTAGTCCGACAGAGATTGAGATTAAGTCCAATATGACATATGAAGAAGAACTGATTCGCATTCTGGCTCATGAGGTTAAAGAATTGCGAAATAAGAAAATTTCGTTAGTTAAAGTACTGTGGCATAAACACGGAGTTGAGGAAGCAACTTGGGAGCCAGAGGATACAATAAGAGAGCGTTATCCGAACCTATTCACCGATAAGATTTTCGGGGATGAAAATCCATAAGGGGGAGAGTTGTAACAGCCCGATTTAGACCCTAATCGAAACGGTGGTTTCAGGACCACGAATCTGAGTTAGAAAAATATTTTAAAATTATATTCTGTGCTTATTATGTAATAGTCTGGTTTATACCCTAGTCAGAACAGTGGTTTCGAGACCACAAATCTAAGTTCGAATAATATTTTTAATATTATATTTTGTGCTGTTAATATGTGATTTTGTATGTGTTAAATTTCCGTAAGTTAATTTGATTGTCTATGTGGTTAATTTGACAAAAGGATTAAATTGTATTAAATGTGAGAGTTGCTTGCTATTTATTAAAGTACCTTTGTCTGATGGCTTTTTGATGTTATGGCCTTAAGTAGCAATTGAACCACTATTTAGTTAGTGGGTGGTTTTGGTCAAAAATGACCTTGTTATTTATGTTATGAAATTTTGTTTTAAAAGGCTAGAATAGGAATTATGTTATTAAGATATTTTTAATGAAATAAAGCATGAAAATGGACATTTTCTCATCCATTTTTCCACCGAATTTGGGAAAGAAAAGAAAGAACAAAAGCTTTCAAATTTTTAGCTATTACAAGCTTAAATCAAAGGTTAGTTTTTGATCCGTTCTTGATAATTTTTACATTTTTGTAATCGTTGCTTTGAGAGCTACAAAACCCATGTTTTAATTTGATGAATTGATGAGGTTTGTGTGAGATGCCATTGTTGATATGTTAAGCTTTTTGATGATTTTTGGTGTTAAATGAAAGATATGAGTTAGATGAACATACTTTGTTCTTGAATTTTTGATGAATTTAGCTAAATAGGGCTAAATTGTGAAAATATTATTTTGGAGGACTAATGTGTAAATTTGATGAAATATTTGGACTTATATAGTCCCTAGGGAGGTTCGGCTATGCACATGTGTGAACTAATTGTGTATATTTGATGTTTTGAGAAAATTGGACTTGATAAATTATGCAAATATGAGGGTTAATTTGCAAATAGCCCTAAATACGTGTATATGGATTAAATTGTATGAATTAGTGAATAAAAGGGTTAATTCTGAATATGTTTAAATCAAGAACTAAAGAAAACGGACTTAGATCGCGGGAAAGCAAAAGTAACCGAGCACCCATTTTCACTTCGATATACCAAATCCGAGGTTAGTCATTATGCAAATAAAAGTACTTGTATGATATTATACTTGTTCATATGATTAATGTTGATTATGGATATTTATGTATATGAATTCCGAGATAATTCGGATATAGTGACTAAGTCTGAGAAGCCCCATATGAACCTAGGAATAGATGGGATTAGTTATGTTATGATATAGGTATCTGTTCTGTTTTATCTTGTAAGACCACGTCTGGGACGTTGGCATTGATTTGAGACTCGTGTAAGACCACATCTGGGACGTTGGCATCGATATAAGTTTTACGAGTGAGACCACGTCTGGGACGTTGGCATCGATATAAGCTATACATGTAAGACCATGTCTGGGACATTGGCATCGTATTGATTCGTGTAAGACCCTGTCTAGGACAGTGGCATCGATATTCGAGTACATGTAAGACCTCATCTGGGACGTTGGCATTGTACTACTATTCCGAGCTTTCTGAGTATCTTACTAGATTCCTAATGGTTCAACGGGCAAGTCTATGAAACAATTTGTAAATTTGAGCTATGAGTTAATAAGTGAATGAATATTCGTTTCAGGTACGTTGATTATACACTAATTGTGTATACAAGGTAAGCATCTATGTGATCTTATTATGATGCTATGAATATGGAATTGATAATGTGATATGTAAAGTTTTGTTTAAATGAGTTATATGTTTATGTGATTCTTGAATTGTGAATATGGTAAATGTGATCAAAAGTATATGAATCAAAGCATATATGTGATAATTTGCTAAGTTTGTTTGTATATTGACTTACTAAGCTTTTGGAAAGCTTACTCTATGTGTGTGTTTTCTCTGTTTTATAGGTTGTTAAAGCTACTGTAGGCTCGGAACCGTCAAGGATCATCATCACACTTCTAAACTCATTTTGGTACCCTTTTGAAAATGTATATAGCTTAATATGGCATGTATAGGCTAGATATGTGTATATGATTTTGAAGTGAATTTAGTCATGTGTTTTGACAAGTTTTGAGTTGATAAATGCTTGAATGAATGAGCTATATGATACAAATTTTGATATGAGTTGATGCATATGAAATGGTTAAGTTTTGTTTAAACAATGGATGATTATGATTGTGTATGAATTAGGTGTATTTTGTGGGTTTTAATAACCTAAAAATGGTGAAATTTGCAGTTTTCACACGGCTTAGACACATGGGCGTATGCCCAGGCCGTGTGGCAATGTCAGAATCAAAATGAATCGCCCACAGGCTAGTTCCACGGCCGTGTGTAGCAAGTCAGAATCTGCCCACGAGCTGCCTACGGCCATGTGATTTCCCCACGGGCAGGCCACACGGGCATGTCCCATGTAACATCCTGAATAGGGCCTATGCATTTTCAGTTTAATTGTACGAAATGTCAAGTCTCAAATACTAAGAATAAATTTTTGATACTTTTGGAAACCTAGAAATGGAAATGGAAATGGAGATAGAAATGAAAATGGAAATGAAAATGGAAATGAACATTTTTGGAAACCTGAACATTTTTGGAAATGATTCAAAAATGGAAAGTAAACATTTCTGGAAACTTGGAAATGTAAGAAAAATGGCAAGTTACAGAGCCGATCGAAAATTTTAGAAAACTTAGAAATGATGCCGAAATGTCAAATTTTAAAGTTCAAAATAGGAAATAAGGGCTAGAGGGCCTTAAAAGAAAAAGTTGGAGAAGTTTGACACACAAACAGGCTTGGAAAAGTGGCCTAAAGATGCCACTTAGGACCTAAGGAGATGGCGTCACATGTAGGGAAATAGGCCTGAGTTCGAGTCACTTGAGAAGCAAATAAATAAGTTTTATTTTTGCTTCCAGAAGGCTGAGGTGGACGGCATGGGTTTCTAGAAAAGGAAGAGTTTTGTTTGCGTAAATATGTGAATAATAAGTGATAAATAAAGGATTTTCTTTTAAGATATTTGAGGAGATAATTGATGGATTAAAGGCTTTTATCTTTTAAATAAAAGAGATAATATTATCAAAAAGAGGAGTGGTGGCCAAGTAAGGGACTCCTAGGCTGATAACTTTGGCTATAAAAGGAGGGCAGGAGGGCTACTCATTCACTTTTGCTTCCTCTTTGCCGAAATTTTCCTAGCTCTCTCCCCCTCTCTGCCGAATTTTTCTTTAAGAAAAATCCATATTTTCTTCTTCTATTTTCTTCTCTGCTTCTACTGTCAAAGCCGAATCTTTGTTGATTCTAAGTAAAGGAGCAATCAACTACAACATCAAAAGGGTTTCTACAACTGTCGAATACAAGGATCAAGGATCTAAGGTAAGATAAATTTATTTGATTAAGGGTTATGATGTATATGTTAGATTAGATCTAACATGAAGATTTCGACAGACATATAGGGCAAGGAATCCTCTTCAGATTTGGAATTTGTATGGTAAGTGATATTCGGCCAAGGCTTAATTTTGGTATTTAGAATTATTTTCCATTATTTCAAAAGCCGGAAACTGACATGGTTACATGTCTAGTGATAGCCGATTTCAAGGAAAAAGAATACTAGCAAATTTTTGGGACTTGATCATCCAATTCGGCAACAAGGTAAGTAATACAAATCCTACTAGGATTTGGTTTTTAAGCCAAATAGGTTTGTTAATATGTTTTATTGAATGGCCGAATATAGGAGTCAAAGATCTAGATCGGTAGATCGTTCTTCGGGATTTCAAGGAATCTAATAAGCGAATCAGGTGTGTACTCACATTAATTTTCAATATATCATATGACAATTATTTTTAATATATGAATATGTATAAGAATGTGAATGTGGCTAAGTACCACAAATGTGGTAAGAGTACCCAGGTACGTTTCCTACTTTCGATAGGATTACGAATATGTTATATTGTTAACATGTGAATAATGAGAAATTAAGTATGTTATGCATGATATATGGGGCATTCGGGATATATGTGAAAGGGGAAGAAGGTGTTGACTTCGGTCTCACCAACGGAATATGGTGACTACGGTCACAAAATTTGAATATGGTAACTCCGGTTACATTATCTGAATTTGGTAACTTCGGTTACATTATTTGAATATGGTGTCTAACGACACAAATTATATGGGCGATGAGCACGTCGACTGCAGCGACTGCCTTCGATGGTGTGTAGCGGATGGAGGGTTGACTTAGTAGTCCCCATGGTGTGACTGGCAGGTACGGGTGGTGTGTAGCGGATGGACCATTAGGCTTGGGTTTGGGAATGCATCATTAATTGTATTCTATTATTTGAATGGGTATCATTTGTATGCCTGATTCTATTATGACTTAGTGTTGTGTACACATTGAGTCTGTTGACTCACCCCGTTGTGGGAACTATTTTCAGGTGATGAACAGTGACGGACCGGGACGGTAGACCTTGAGGTGGCCATGCATCCATTTGAAGATTTTATTTAATTTGGACTTTATTTCTTTTTAGTACCTTTAATTTTATTATTGGGTTTTACTTGATGTAATAAGGCCATAAGGCCCAGTGGATTTTCTTTATTTTGCTTTACTTTTAATTATTATGTTACGAACAATTTTGATTAAAGTTAAGTACAAGAATGATTTCTTTAAAAACAAACCCTAAAAATTATTTTGTCACCTTAATAAAATTGGATTTTTAAATTAATTAAATGGGTTTCCCAACCTAAGCCCAATCCAAAATAATATTTTCCTAAAATTTTACAAATTTTCTCTAAGTAACAAAGAATTTGAAAACCGGTTTACTTAAGGAACATACCAGATCCGGTCCGGGCTCGTGGGCCGGGTGTGGGGTGTTTCAGCTTGGTATCAGAGCCCAGTTTTAAACTCTCGGGCTGTGGGCTAAGGCCCAAAACGTTTTCAAATCGAGCCCAAATGAGTTTCTTTGAAAATAAGCAGGTTTTCTGGCATGGCACCTAAGTCTCCGACCCGCAGTCCACCAGGTAAGTACCCCTAACTCTATGTGTGTGATTATGTGGTTTATGAATTGTATAAGGGTAGAAAAGGCATGGAACATAGAATAGCATGATAGGAACTTGAACCCTAGGACTAGTGTACTCAAACACAAATACATAAGACTTAATGCACTAAACAAACCTATGGCTAAGTCACTGAGCTAGGGTGTGGTAACCCCTGTGCGCATGTCTAGGATTGGATCTGGAAGAGCCTGGTATTTAAGCAGTCCTAGTGGCTCACCTCCTCTTCGCAGGAATCCTACCTGGTGCGTAGCTTCGGTTCACCCTAACTCAGAGGGCTCAGTAGGTGTGGCAACCTCTGTGCGCATGTCTAGGAATGGTTTCGGTGGGAGCTTGGTATTTAAGCAGTCCGCGTGACTCACCTCCTCTCCACTCGAATCCTGCCTGGTGCGTAGCTTTGGTTCACCCTGACCAAGAGGGCTCGGCCATAGGCTAAACATAATGACTAAAACCCGAAAGGGAATTAGCCACGTTTTTCCTAAAAAAAAAAAAGAACAAAACAACAAACCCCAGTTTTAAAATTCTCAAAACTTTCTTTTGAATTTGAGAAAACCATCTTTATAAAATTTTTTGAAAAATTTCTGATTTGTGAAAATTACAAAAATGCCCCTAGTGGCAAAATTACTAAAATGCCCTTGATTTACAAAATATGAACCTACCTAACAGTTTTGCCAAAATTTCCTTATTTTATAAGTGCTCACAAACCCTAATTTGCAAACTATCAAAAATACCTTGATTTTGAAAAAAATTTCAAAATTGCCCCTAACTTACAAAATGACCAAAATGACCCCGGTTTCCGAAATTTTTGCAAACATCACCATTTGAAAAGGGAAACTCTCAAAAAAAAAAGAACCCTCAAAGTTTTACAACTTTTGAAATATCCCTAACTTATTAAATTTTACAAATTTACCCTGGTTTTTGGAAAATTACCGAAATACCCCCGAGGTCAAAAATTTTCGAAATACCCCTGGATTTCAAAATTTTTCCAAAATTACCCCGGGACTTTAAAATTACCAAAATATTTTCGACAAAATCATCAAGGAACTTTTTATCTTGAAAAATTACGAAAATACCCCTGTAGGACAAAATTACGGAAATACCCCTGGGTAGTGGAAACACAATAACGATGAAAATTACAACGTTTCTCTGAATGAATGAAAGTTCATGCTTGTTTGATGGATGAATGAATGAATGTAAAGACTGTATGCTTGTGTGAATACGAAAGAACCACTCCTAAAACTCTTGTCATAAAACTTCTTCGCGAGTAAATAAGTGGAACAATGACTAATTCATAAAACTTCTTAATCAGATCTCGACGTTAGAAAATGAGCTCTAGAGGACGTGGTCGTCGTGGAAGAGGTAGAGGAAAAATGATTAGGTCGGAACCCGTTAGATCGGGTCAAGGATCAGATAATGAAGTACCACCGCCACCACCACCCCCAGCTGTTAATGTTGAGCAGCAGGCTCAGACGGGGGAAGATGCTGTGTCGCAGGCTGTGCTGCGAGTTTTGGAATTGGTGGCTGGTGCGGGTGGAAATTCGGGAACACGTAAGTCTGTGCCTGAACGGCTCCGAGCTAATGGAGCCGAGGTGTTTCGTGGAGTGTCTGGAGTAGCACCCAGTACAGCTAAGTACTGGTTGGAAGCAACGGAGCGCATCATGGATGAGCTTGATCTAACCCCTGAGGAAAAGTTAAAGGGAATGGTGGCACTGTTACGCGATGAAGCGTATCAATGGTGGTTAACTGTGCGGGATGGTGCCACGGCTGAGGATCTGACCTGGGAGTACGTTAAGGAAGCGTACCAAAAGAAGTATGTGGGAACCAGGTACACTGATGAGCAACGGAAAGCTTTTCTGGGGCTGGACCAAGGAAACAAGTCTGTTGCAGAATATGAAGCGGAATTCCTGAGGTTGAGCCGGTACGCTCGAGGTGTCGTGGCGACTGAGCATGAGCGCTGTGTCCGTTTTGAGGACGGGCTAAGGGATGATCTGAGACTGTTGATAGCACCGCATCAAGAGCGGGAATTTTTTGCGTTAGTGGAAAAGGCTAAAGTGGCTGAAGGAATTAAGGATTCTGCAAGGCAGAACACTAATCGGAATAGGCCAGAAAGAGGTTTTGGATCATCTGGCTCATCTGGGAATAAGAGGCCTAGAGTTGATGGGCCGCGAGGTCAGCAAGTTGGTTCAGAAGGGCGGTATCGACCTTGTGAACATTGTGGAAAGAGGCACTTGGGAGAGTGCTGGAGAAAGACGGGAGGATGTTTCAAGTGTGGGTCCAAGGACCATATGCTTAAGGATTGTCCCAAGCAAACAGATGAGAGCCGACCGGCAGTTCAGAATGCTAGCTAGATGGGTAGAGGAGGACAGCAGCCTCAGCAAGGTCGTGGACCGAACCATGGAGGAAATGGTTCAGGCCGTGGACGTGAAGCACCAAGAAGAGGTGCTGAAGGTGCAGACGCGAGGCAACCAAGGTTGGTTTATGCAGTTGGCCATCGCGAGGAGGAAGATGTGCCAGATGTGACAACGGGTATGTTCCTCATTTCTGGAATACCCTTAATTGCTTTGCTTGTTATAGGGTTAGCTTATCCTTGTATTGCTGGTGAAGTGACTGAAACTTTGGATGTGAACCTAGAGAATGTGCCTAGAAAGTATGATAGTTCTTTAGGATCAGAGTGCGCAGCAATAGCGTAGTGGGGTGAGTTAGACCGTACGATTATTCGTTAGTAAGTAATTTCGAGGACGAAATTATTTTAAGGGGGTAGAACTGTAACATCCTGAATAAGGCCTATGCATTTTCAGTTTAATTGTACAAAATGTCAAGTCTCAAATACTAAGAATAAATTTTTGATACTTTTGGAAACCTAGAAATGGAAATGGAAATGGAAATAGAAATGAAAATGGAAATGAAAATGGAAATGAACATTTTTGGAAACCTGAACATTTTTGGAAATGATTCAAAAATGGAAAGTAAACATTTCTGGAAACTTGGAAATGTAAGAAAAATGGCAAGTTACAGAGCCGATCGAAAATTTTAGGAAACTTAGAAATGATGCCGAAATGTCAAATTTTAAAGTTCAAAATAGGAAATAAGGGCTAGAGGGCCTTAAAAGAAAAAGTTGGAGAAGTTTGACGCACAAACAGGCTTGGAAAAGTGGCCTGAAGATGCCACTTAGGGCCTAAGGAGATGGCGTCACATGCAGGGAAATAGGCCTGAGTTCGAGTCACTTGAGAAGCAAATAAATAAGTTTTATTTTTGCTTCCAGAAGGCTGAGGTGGACGGCATGGGTTTCTAGAAAAGGAAGAGTTTTATTTGCATAAATATGTGAATAATAAGTGATAAATAAAGGATTTTCTTTTAAGATATTTGAGGAGATAATTGATGGATTAAAGGCTTTTATCTTTTAAATAAAAGAGATAATATTATCAAAAAGAGGAGTGGTGGCAAAATAAGGGACTCCTAGGCTGATAACTTTGGCTATAAAAGGAGGGCAGGAGGGCTACTCATTCACTTTTGCTTCCTCTTTGCCGAAATTTTCCTAGCTCTCTCCCCCTCTCTGCCGAATTTTTCTTTAAGAAAAATCCATATTTTCTTCTTCTATTTTCTTCTCTGTTTCTACTGTCAAAGCCGAATCTTTGTTGATTCTAAGTAAATGAGCAATCAACTACAACATCAAAAGGGTTTCTACAACTGTCGAATACAAGGATCAAGGATCTAAGGTAAGATAAATTTATTTGATTAAGGGTTATAATGTATATGTTAGATTAGATCTAACATGAAGATTTCGACAGACATATAGGGCAAGGAATCCTCTTCAGATTTGGAATTTGTATGGTAAGTGATATTCGGCCAAGGCTTAATTTTGGTATTTAGAATTATTTTCCATTATTTCAAAAGCCAGAAACTGACATGGTTACATGTCTAGTGATAGCCGATTTCAAGGAAAAAGAATACTAGCAAATTTTTGGGACTTGATCATCCAATTCGGCAACAAGGTAAGTAATACAAATCCCACTAGGATTTGGATTTTAAGCCAAATAGGTTTGTTAATATGTTTTATTGAATGGCCGAATATAGGAGTCAAAGATCTAGATCGGTAGATCGTTCTTCGGGATTTCAAGGAATCTAATAAGCGAATCAGGTGTGTACTCACATTAATTTTCGATATATCATATGGCAATTATTTTTAATATATGAATATGCATAAGAATGTGAATGTGGCTAAGTACCACAAATGTGGTAAGAGTACCCAGGTACGTTTCCTACTTTCGATAGGATTACGAATATGTTATATTGTTAACATGTGAATAATGAGAAATTAAGTATGTTATGCATGATATATGGGGCATTCGGGATATATGTGAAAGGGGAAGAAGGTGTTGACTTCGGTCTCACCAACGGAATATGGTGACTACGGTCACAAAATTTGAATATGGTAACTCCGGTTACATTATCTGAATTTGGTAACTTCGGTTACATTATTTGAATATGGTGTCTAACGACACAAATTATATGGGCGATGAGCACGTCGACTGCAGCGACTGCCTTCGATGGTGTGTAGCGGATGGAGGGTTGACTTAGTAGTCCCCACGGTGTGACTGGCAGGTACGGGTGGTGTGTAGCGGATGGACCATTAGGCTTGGGTTTGGGAATGCATCATTAATTGTATTCTATTATTTGAATGTGTATCATTTGTATGCCTGATTCTATTATGACTTAGTGTTGTGTACACATTGAGTCTGTTGACTCACCCCGTTGTGGGAACTATTTTCAGGTGATGAACAGTGACGGACAGGGACGGTAGACCTTGAGGTGGCCATGCATCCATTTGAAGATTTTATTTAATTTGGACTTTATTTCTTTTTAGTACCTTTAATTTTATTATTGGGTTTTACTTGATGTAATAAGGCCATAAGGCCCAGTGGATTTTCTTTATTTTGCTTTACTTTTAATTATTATGTTACGAACAATTTTGATTAAAGTTAAGTACAAGAATGATTTCTTTAAAAACAAACCCTAAAAATTATTTTGTCACCTTAATAAAATTGGATTTTTAAATTAATTAAATGGGTTTCCCAACCTAAGCCCAATCCAAAACAATATTTTCCTAAAATTTTACAAATTTTCTCTAAGTAACAAAGAATTTGAAAACCGGTTTACTTAAGGAACATACCAGATCTGGTCCGGGCTCGTGGGCCGGGTGTGGGGTGTTTCATCCCAAACCACACAGGCATGTGCCCCTATTTTCAAGAAAAAGTTTCTCAAGTTTCTATTTTAGTCCCAAATCATTTCCTAATCATATTTTGGGTCTTGTAGGGCCATATTAGGGTCGTAAAGATGAAATTTGAAAAATTTTAAATTGTGCCTCGGGATTATGTCCCAATATACTCGTTTATTTATGTTTAACTCCAGTAATACCTCGTAACCCTATTCCGACTACGATTTAGGGTTAAGGGGTGTTACATATTATGTGTGAATTTATTTGTGTGAAATTTTCGTGCTTTAATTTAGTTGTTTGAGTGTCCGATTAAATAAAAGGATTAAATCGCGTAAAATGAAAATTTAGTGGTTATTTTTAAAAGGGCCGAATAGTGGTTGTTCCTTTAATATGGAGGCTTTATGTTGTAATTTAGCCATTAATAAACGTGGTGGACGGCAATGGACTAAAGTAACTTTATTATATATGTTTTATATATTAATTAATAAAGGTTAATTAGGTAAAATAATAATGTTAATATATGTTATAATATATCACAAATTAAAAGCCATTATCATTTTTTCTACTAATTGAATGTAAAAGAAAAGAAAAAGAAAAGAACAAGCTTAGGGTTCGGCCATTGTTGAAGCTTGATTCAAGGTTAGTCTTAGTTCGGTTTTTGATAATTTTTATGTTTTTGTAATCGTTGCTTCGAATACTTCAAGACCCATGCTTGAATTTTTTATTTTGATGAAGGTTTTGAAATGTGCCATTGATGAGTTTATGGGTTTTATGATGTTAGTTGATGAATTATGAAATATATGTGCTAGATTAATATGTTTTGTCTTTAGATTTTTGATGAATTTGAGTAATTTAGACTAAATTGTGTAAATAATGTTTTGAGGGACTAAAATGTGATATAAATAAAATATATGGATTAGTATGATGCTTATGAATATTCGGCCCTAGCATGGTATATGCAAATTTTGTATATTTTGTGTTTTATGCACTAGGGGTTAAATTGCAAAAAGTGTGAAATGTTAGGGCAAAATGGTAATTTGTGCATTTTTGTGTTTTTGGATTAAATTGAATGAATGTGTGATTAAATTAGTTAAATTTGAATTTATTTAGATCAAGAACGAAAGAAAACGGAATTAGATCGGAGGAAGTCGAAAGTAGTCGAATAGTCGATTTCATTCGTCGATATCCGAGGTAAGTCTATAAGCACATAAATGTTGTTAAAATTTGATAATATATATATGTTACACGATAAATTAAATTTTGTGAACTTAATTTGTGATGGTCAAATGTGATTTGAGCAAGGGAGATATATTTTGAGTTCGATTCGATCAAGTTTCAATGTGTGAAAGCCTTGTACGAACCCTAGGAATAGTTAGGATACATATGTCATGAATAGGATTTCCGATATGTGTTTTTGTGTAAGACCACGTCTGGGACGTTGGCATCGACTTGTGTTTACGTGTAAGACCCTGTCTGGGATAGTGGCATCGATATGTGATTACATGTAAGACCACATCTCAGACGTTGGCATTGTACGAGCCTTCCGACTATCCGCATATCCTTTTTAATCTCGAACGATTCAATGGGCAATGTGAAGTAAAGACCGAATGTGAAATCGAATTATAGGTTCAAGTTTGTGCTAGTAAAATGTTTATAATGAAATAAGGTAAGTTGATTACTTGAAATGATATAAGTTATGTGAATATGGATTTTGTGATAGCATAGTTAAACATATAAGTGATTCGGCTTATTGATGTAATTGTGATATTAAAAGTGAAAATATATGTGTGTATATGATTGTTTATATTCGGCCATATGATATGTATGTGTGATTAAAGTATGACCTTTGTAGTAAATGATATTTTTGTATTGGGAATTATGTGTATTCAAACTTATTAGTAAAATGTTAATATGCCTATGTTAATATATATGTTTTTGCTTATGACTTACTAAGCTTAAATAGCTTACTCTGTGTGTGTTCTCGTTTACCTCTGTTTTATAGATTTTGGAGTCACGTTACGAGCTCAGGGATCATCAGCAAAGTCTGTCACACTATCGACTATTTTTTTGGTATATTACTAAGTTGAATTTGAGCTTATGGCATGTATAGTGTAGTTAAAATGATTGATTTTGGGATATGTAATATAAAGCCATGCGAGGATTGCTTGATTATATGTTTAAGTTGGTTTTATATGTTCTTAGGTTAATGTTTGATGTGTTTGGTTTTGAGTAATTCGGCCATGGCATATTTAAATGTGAAGTATGATGTTTAAGCTTGAATACACTTGGTCATGGCATATAAATGAAGTGTGCTTGATATGTTTTGTTGATGTTTGATATTAAGTATGTTTATATAAGGTTGATGGATGTGTTTCAATTGTAGCTTATTATTGACTTACTTATGAGGTATAGTTGTCTTGTTAATAGGTTTGCATGTGGAAAATGATGTGTAGTTAATTGGCTAGTGATGGATAAATCTAATGCTTTAGTCTGATAATTTTAGTCATGGTATATTTATGTGTAACTTTGTTGATATGCTTTGCTAATGAGTGTTTGAATTAAGTCATGGTTTATGCTAGGTATAAGTCTTGAGGTGCGGATTTGAAAATATAAGTGAGATGCTAAGTATATTATTAATATAATAATCATTAATTTAGGTTATATGATATGTACTAATATGTGCATATTTGGCCTTATGGGTTGCTACAAAATTCGTTATAATGTGCTTGTGTATTCGGTTTTGTGATGAATTAAAATGGCTAAGTATATGGTTTGGTTGGTTTCGTGCATGTGAATTATATGCTATGAAATGTATCGATGTTCGAAAATTATTAAAGAGGTTTTAGTGATTTGCGGATGAATTAGTAATGTTTTAAAATGTTCTATGAATGAAATGAAATATGTTGGGTTTTTTTTAAAATGCGCATGTATGGAGGTAATATTTTTGATAATCAGTTTATGAAATAATTGTTTTGTTATATGCCCAATATATGTTATGTAATGTTATTTGTTTAAAATAAAATTTTAATATGTGATTGATATGAACATAGTAGTAATAAGGTTCAAAATTTGAATAAGTATATTGATGTGATTAATTTATGAAGTACGAAATGAAATGAATGCATGTTTTGAGTTGTGTTATGTTCAGTAATGCCTCGTAACCCTAGTCTAGCGATGGATATGGGCTAGGGGTGTTAGAAACCCCTTTTTGCTGGTCAGAAATCTCTGAGGTTTTCATTCCATATAACACAAGCCAGTCCAAGGCTTGGTGCCTTCCTCCAACCCTGCACTGCATTCAAGCTATCCTAGCTCATAGTTTGATTGGCCGAAAGGAGAGTACGAGTGTTGTAGGCAATTTAGATGCGTATTTCTTATGAAGCATGCACAAGCAACATCCAATTGATCTAGCCCACTTCGTAGCCCAGTAATGTCGTAATTAGACTAAGCTGTCACAGAGAGGACCTCTCTATATGGGTCCATATATCACATTCTTGGCTCGTCACTTCGGCCTCTTCGAGACCCCTAAGCAGATTGGTGCTCTTACTTTGGTTGGGGACATGACACCATATGGTTTAAAATACAGGAAACACATGAGGATGATCACTCTTCAGTGGGCCTTTCGGTGATTAATATGTGTTGCTACGAGCGACTCAGGAGCATGAGGATAATGAGCATCTTGACAATGATCCCCCCACCACCGCAACCCATTCCCATTCCTCCTCCGAGCTACTCTACTGTTGGGCCTATGCATTCGATCACACTCGAGATATTTATCATACTCAGCAGCATTAGTCAGCACGACTCGATACCATTGAGATGTATTTGTAGCGAATCTGCCAACATTTCCTTAGTTCTCCACCCGATCATGCGCCTCACAATCTTGACGCCTCTCACGACGACGATCACTGATATGTTTTGTTTTACTTGTTGTATTTATATTATTTTTAGTTGTTTTATTTTGATTTGTGAGACTTCTTTATTTTTATTTTTTCTTTTGAACTATGCTGTTATTTTTATTATTTTGATGGTTATTTTTATTCGAGTTCGTAATCTCTTTATCTTCTTTTTTATTTTTGTTCATCTTCTTATTAGTTTCCTCGAAAACATGCACTATATTTAGATTTGCCCAGAATGCCAGTTTTCACTATTCTGGCGATTTCATCCAAATTTAAGGTAGTTTCAGTTCTCTCCTTCTCTTTTGATATGGTGCTTGTTTTGTACTTATATTTGTTTCTACATTAAGGACAATGTACATCTTAAATGGGGGAGGTTTTTTGTATATTTGCGATAAAATCCCTGAATTAATTGTTGTGTTTAAGCAATTTTCTCATACCCTCCATTAAAGTGATTTTTTTGTTGTTTTTAGTAATTTTCTCATATCCTCCATTAGAGTGATTTTTTTTTGGAATTTTTATTGATGTTGTTTTGAATTAATATGTGGATTTTTATGTATTGGTTGATTTATACTTTAAGATAAAAGAGAGTCAAGCATAATAAGTTGTGTTTTCAAAAATAAATATTTTAGATTGCCTCCCTGAATTAAATTATTATCTTGAAAATTTGAAATTGCATGTTTGACATCAAAACCATAATTTTTTGTGAGTTTTTGAGCCTAAAGAGCATATATTTTATTTCGTGCTCATTTTCTTTTTGGTTTTGAGTATTTCTGTAACACCCCAAACCCGGCCCATTCAATACGACCGAATTTGAAATGCCACTGCGGAAAACGTTTGAAAAACTTTTGACTTAGAGTTAAAAACATAAAAAATTGTTGTCTTTACTAAAACATTGTGTAATTAAAGTTCCAAATAAAATTAAGTTGTTTAAAATAAAACATTTTCAAATAATAATATAATCGACAATCCAACTTTAAACATAATAAAAGTCCTTAAATATTTAAAGTGACCCTTATTACAATAAATAACCTTTCATAAATAAAATATGTAAAACAAATAAAATATCTTCTGCATGGGCCACCTCGTATCCACTCCAACCCGGTCCGAGCATCACCTGAAAGGTTTGAGAAAAATATTGGGTGAGTCACACAGACTTAGTGTGTAATTAATCCACTGAATTCCACCCACATGTTAACCACATATTAACCCATATATCAGATAACAAAATTTCATATTCACATATTACCACATTCTGGGCTTGGCCCATATTCATATCACATATCAGGTAACAGGGTAATTAACCGCATAATTCCACATATAGGGCTTAACCCATTTCCACACTGATCCACATTCACATATTGGGCTTGACCCATTTTCACATCAATTACTCATATCAAATAAAATTATGCAAAGTGCACCCAACCCCAACCTAGGGTCCATCCTCTACACACCCCCGTATCCAGCCACCACACACCAGGGGATTATCAAATCACCCTCTCCTTTTTACTCCAAAAGGCAATCAATGCCGTCCACGTGCAATTAAGCACAATAATCCACAACGTGACCTCAGTCAGCGCCAATCCACGATGTAGCCGTAGCTAACACCAAAACCACGATGAGACACAAAGTCACTCATCAACCACGATATGGCATATAGCCGATATCAACCACGATGAGGCACACAGCCACTCATCAAGCCACGCGAACTAAATCGCAATTAATCCACAACGTGACCTTAGTCAACGTCAATCCACGATGTAGCTCAAGGCTAACATCAAACCACGTACTCGAAGTACACCCGTAGCTTCTTTCATATCATATCCCAACCCATGCCCATGCAACATTCCATAATGACATAAAATAGTGATGCATGAGCATGTTCATCAAGCATATTATCACATATTCATATTAGAAATCACTTTTTATCAGATTTGGTACTTACCGGATTATCGACATACCCCTTGAGGGTATCCGTATCACAATTTCCTTTGCACAAGTTAGCACATATTTAATACATACAGATATAACACAAATACTCGCAAAATGGTAGGCTAACTACACACCTGCCTATTAGTGAAATCCCGAACTACTCGAATCTAACACGATCTCGAAACGAGGTTCTTCCTTCTCCCTTTAAAGCCGATTTGGTCTCCTACCAAATCCCGAATCACACTCTGAGTTCCCTTCCTTTAGCCCAAAAAGATTGTCAAAGATTTGAGGCTTAAAACGATTGCATCCAAAGTCCCGAGGAGTCTATCTTCCAAAACCGATTGAAGAAAACCAAATGAAATCCTTCCCTTATTGATATTCGGCCAAGTCAAATCAAGAAGGAAGTAGGAAGTTTCGGCTATGGTTTTGAAAGAAGAAAGCAATTGATTTGTGGCTAGAAAGAAATGAAGTATGTGAATAGCAAAGAAAATAGAAATAAGAGAGGGAGGATTCGGCTTAAGCAACAATGGAAGAAAAGAAAAGAGAATTTGGGGAAGAAAGAGGTTCGGCCAAAAGAGAGTAAAAGAAGATTTGTAAGTGTTAACAAATATGAGAAGTAAAGAAAAGAAAGATGAGAACCAATAGAGGTTCTTTTCGGCTACAAAGAATTGAAAGAAGAGAGGGAAGTTCCAAATGGTTTCGGCCAAATGCCTATGAAGAAAAACAACAAACACTAAAGGACATTCGATTTTGATTCATTTTGGTGCACTCAAGAGAAAAACTGGTAAAGTTCAAAAGGGATTTGATATGGCTCAAAACAAGAAATGCAAAGTATTTCCTAACTAACCGAATATGACTGATACGGGCACACCCGGGGCAGCACGAATTTTCAAGTCGACGAAGCTCGACGCCAAAATTTTAATTTAAAATTTTAATTTTTATTGCTTTAAATAAATCGAGTCTTTGAAATAAAAATTAGTTAACTTAGTTTAAGTTAATTAATTAATTCAATCATTTATTATTTTTGCTGCAATTAGATCGTTTAGTTAATGTAGTTTTAATATGTCTGGTATTTAGAATAAAGTATTTTAATTTTTGGTTCAAGTTAAATTTTATTCAAATTAATGTTTGGGTTATTTTTTTTATAGGAAATCACCCAAGGGTCAATGCTGCAGGATTAAATGGGGAGCATGGGAATTTACCTTGGACGGCAATAGGGAATATTGGGGGTAAATAAATGAAAAGTGCAAGTGTGTGATTAGTGGGGATTTGAACGGCAATAAGGACATATGTGGTGTTAGGCATAAATTAAATAAAAGGAAGAACATGTGTTGATTAAGGGGGGGAGGGGCGGCATGCTTTGAATAAAATAAGGAAACATAATTCTTGTCCTTTTGTGAATATAGTAGACGGCACTATTTGGGATGTATGGGAGAGCTTTGGGATTATTAAAATATGGAGCATAGTTAAACAATTGAAGGCATGAATGGTGGAGGACTAAATAAATGAAAATAAGAACATAAAAAAACTATAGAATAAATAATTAAGAGAATGTGCATGTGTGCTTAGTGATGGACGGCAATGGGCAAAATGTTGGGGGATGATTATTTATTCAATTGTTGGAGCATGATAGAGCATGTGACAATTAAAAAATCCTAGGGAGTGGAACACTTGTTGGACGGCAATGAAGGCAAAGGTGGAGCTTATTCAAGCATGAAATGGATTAATGGGTGCATTATAGATTGGAGCTTGAATTGGGCGGCATTGGGAGATTAATGGGAGAATAAACAAATGCAAATGGAAGAACCATGAATTAAGGGGATGGACGGCAAACCATGGATTGCATAAAATAATACAAGCACTTACCTAGGTGGACGGCATGGAGGCTTTGTACAAGCTAAGAATTAAAATTAATTAGAGCATGTGCTGAGATTTAAAGTGCTTTAAAAGGACATTTGCTAAATTGAAGGTGCATGGACGGTAGACACTTGGAGCATGAATTGGATTTTAAAAATTATTTATTTTGAGATAATGGATGGCAAATTAAACAATGGTGGGAATGATGGTGGTGGTGGACAACATAAAGCTTTGGTGCTCACAATCTTGGATGGCAACTTCATGAAGATAATGCAAATTGAAGGCACCCACGAGAATTAAACAATTTCAAGCTTGGTATTTTGACCATTCGGCTAGTAGCTATAAATAGGACGTTTATTTTCATTTGTAAAGAACTTGAATTTGAATGAAAGAAAATTTTCTTTTGGTGAGTATTCACTCTCCTGATTCTCAAGGTTGAATTCACTTATCTAGTTTTCTAGTGGCGTCGTTCTTTCCTTGTTTTGAACTTATCATCCTCACGGGTGTGGCGTTCATCTACCTATACCGTTGGTTCCTATCTCGCTAGATAGTGGGTCTCAGTTTTGTTTCAAAACTCATTCCATCAATTTGAAACTTATAAGATTCGGGTCTTTAATTTTTATTAAAGGTTCTTTCTTGTTTCAAATACGTATCTATTTCAACCAATCACCTATCTTTACCTTTCAAAGATTTTATTTCCAATAAAATTATCCCTTTGTTAATTAAACGAGAAACTACCTAATTTACGATCGGGCAACTTTTACGATTCGCCTCCTAACCCGAGACGGACCGTTACCATCTGGTATCAGAGCCAATTAAATTAGGCACGTTTTGATCGTCTTGAGTATTTCCAAGTAAGTTTCAAAAAAAAATTCGAGTTAAAAAAAAAAAGAACCCTCTTCCTACCTTGGCCTGTTTAGATTGTCAAGTTCTTCTCTAAGAAGACGAACGACATTTGCTTGCTTATATTCCCAGTGTTTTACAAAGTATACTAACTGAGACGAGCCCTTGTCTCTATAGTTAGTTAGCTCTATAAGATGTTGGGAATCAACTATAGTTAACTTCCCCGCAATTGTTACCTCCTCCAACATATCTTGGTCATCTCTTGGCTTTTCAACATTAAACTGCTTCCCAGCTTCATGCTCAATTAGCTTGATTCGCACCTTTCTATCCTTTCTAAGCCTACCCATTTCCGAAACCAATCTTACCTTTTTAACTCTTGAAACGACCTCCGAGTTACTAGTAAGTCGAAGACAACCTTCTAGAATCTAGATGAGTGAATTCGAGCGGTAAAAGGCACGAGTGTATTCATCAAAACAAAATAAAAAAAAAACTTATACTAGTGAAACACGAGTGTGAGCGAAATTTCTTTGTGAGTGACTTGTGAGATTTTTTTTTTGTGGTAAGGTATTTTAATTTTGTCGGTTTATTTCCCTTTGTTATAATAGTTCTTTTTCAGCAACAAATATGTCTCAAGAAGAGTTCTCATCCAATGAATACCCATACTTGTTGAACGAGATGCGAAAAGCCATAAACAAGTTGGAAAAGCACTTGGATCGGATCGAGGAACGAGACCAACAAGATCGATTTTCTTCAAGTCGAAGGACAGAGTCAAGATCATCCCGAAGACACACTTTAGAAGAATATTCAAGAAGAGACTGTGATCGAAATTCTTCAAGAAGTTTGAAACGGTATTCATTCACGAAAGATTATTCTCAAAGTGGTACATATTATGATTCTTATTCCCTCCAAGAAAACACGCGAGTTGATCGATATATTCATTCAGAAACTTCCAAGAAAACGTCTTTGGAGTGCTCTTCCCGAAGAAATTATCGTGATTCATCCGTAAATAATTTTTATTCTTTTAAAAATTCTTATTATTTTGATTCTTTTGTAACTTCATGTAATAAAAACAAAGAAAAAGAAGAAGAAAATGAAATAAAAAGAAAAGAGGCAAGAAAGAGAGACGATGAGCAAATTTTGAGAAGGCTTGAAAAGGCCATTGAGAAGATCGCTAAAAAAGAGCAAGAAAAAAAGAGAGAAAATAAAAAAGTGCGTGAAAAAGAAACGAGAAAACGAGATGAGCAAGTAGAAGAGAGTGTTGATTTAACTAACTCATTTGGAGTATGTTCTTCTTTTGCTTCTTCATTTCAGGTTCCTGACGTATCGCACAAGAGCCTACAACTTCAACTCCTCCCGGAAAAGTGAAGTATTTCTTTGATTGAAAGAGGTAAAGTTGAAGGTGAAGTTGAACCTCCCGAGTCGAAAGGTAAGGAAGGTAAGCGTTTTGAAGCATCAAATTCTTTGTATAAATATGATTTTTCTTCTAACCCCAATTTGTTTGATTGTAGATATTACGAAATTAATTCGTTGTCTAACATAAAATCATTGAGTATTTGTAAATACATTTTGAAATATGTTAAGAGTTTTGATCGCTTTATCTTGAACTTACATAATTCTAATTGGTCTAACATGATTAATTTATCGGAACCTAAGTCCCATAAATCGGGCATATGTTTCGATTTGTTTTGTGGAAAACTCAAGTATCATCCGGTAAGTTTGAAAGATTTCTATATTCTTGATACTTGGTTTCTAAATAAGGTAACAAATTTTGTCAACATTGTTTTTAATTTTTATTCGTTCCTTAAACAATTTTTATGGCTGTATTTGAAATTCACTTTCCAATTGAAAATGTTTGAGTTGAACGCGAAGCTTCGATTACACTATTTGATCGTGGAGAGAAGGTTTGTATTACTCGATCAAGGTAAGACTGTTCTTTATCTTTTTGAGTATAAGGGTAAGACTTCTGAAACTGTTGATGCGTTGTTACATTCTTCGGATTACGATAAGCTTTGTGTTGCTAACCTTATTTTTGCCAAACATCTAGATCATGTTATGATTAATTGTCCTATACTACCTATTGATGGTCTATTTGTTTTAATGGTTGACAAGAGGATTCTTGTGTATGATACTTTTTATCATTCGTGTATGAGAGAGCCCACATATCGAACAATGCAAGGTTTGGTTGTTCAATTATGTGTTCCATTTGAATTTTGTCACCTATCTGCTTGTGATGCTTATGTGTATCATTTAATTTACCATTCGCACGATAAGCATAATTTTTGGATTCCAAGAAGATTATATGCACGCGTTGAGATCTTTTCAAATTTGTTGCAAATGTTTGACAAGACGTTACTTCTTTTGTACGATAATTTGGCGCTAACCGATCTCATGCGATTTACTTGTTTGATGGTGTCCATAGTTGGTTTGCAAGATTGTTTGAAGCCAATCTTACTAACTCTTGGTTATCTTTTTCAGGTATCGCATTTATCATCCGTTCTGTTTGATCGAGGGAAGACGAACAAGGAGTTTTGTTCGAACAACCAACGGGTCGATTCGAGGACGAATCGTCTTGAAGAGGGAGGGGATGATACGGGCACACCCGGGGCAGCACGAATTTTCAAGTCGACGAAGCTCGACGCCAAAATTTTAATTTGAAATTTTAATTTTTATTGCTTTAAATAAATCGAGTCTTTGAAATAAAAATTAGTTAACTTAGTTTAAGTTAATTAATTAATTCAATCATTTATTATTTTTGCTGCAATTAGATTGTTTAGTTAATGTAGTTTTAATATGTCTGGTGTTTAGAATAAAGTATTTTAATTTTTGGTTCAAGTTAAATTTTATTCAAATTAATGTTTGGGTTATTTGTTTTATAGGAAATCACCCAAGGGTCAATGCTGCAGAATTAAATGGGGAGCATGGGAATTTACCTTGCACGGCAATAGGGAATATTGGGGGTAAATAAATGAAAAGTGCAAGTGTGTGATTAGTGGGGATTTGAATGGCAATAAGGACATATGTGGTGTTAGGCATAAATTAAATAAAAGGAAGAACATGTGTTGATTAAGGGGGGAGGGGCGGCATGCTTTGAATAAAATAAGGAAACACAATTCTTGTCCTCTTGTGAATATAGTAGACGGCACTATTTGGGATGTATGGGAGAGCTTTGGGATTATTAAAATATGGAGCATAGTTAAACAATTGAAGGCATGAATGGTGGAGGACTAAATAAATGAAAATAATCACGTAAAAAAACTATAGAATAAATAATTAAGAGAATGTGCATGTGTGCTTAGTGATGGACGGCAATGGGCAAAATGTTGGGGGATGATTATTTATTCAATTGTTGGAGCATGATAGAGCATGTGACAATTAAAAAATCCTAGGGAGTGGAACACTTGTTGGACGGCAATGAAGGCAAAGGTGGAGCTTATTCAAGCATGAAATGGATTAATGGGAGCATTATAGATTGGAGCTTGAATTGGGCGGCATTGGGAGATTAATGGGAGAATAAACAAATGCAAATGGAAGAACCATGAATTAAGGGGATGGACGGCAAACCATGGATTGCATAAAATAATACAAGCACTTACCTAGGTGGACGGCATGGAGGCTTTGTACAAGCTAAGAATTAAAATTAATTAGAGCATGTGCTGAGATTTAAAGTGCTTTAAAAGGACATTTGCTAAATTGAAGGTGCATGGACGGTAGACACTTGGAGCATGAATTGGATTTTAAAAATTATTTATTTTGAGATAATGGATGGCAAATTAAACAATAGTGGGAATGATGATGGTGGTGGACAACATAAAGCTTTGGTGCTCAAAATCTTGGACGGCAACTTCATGAAGATAATGCAAATTGAAGGCACCCACGAGAATTAAACAATTTCAAGCTTGGTATTTTGACCATTCGGCTAGTAGCTATAAATAGGACGTTTATTTTCATTTGTAAAGAACTTGAATTTGAATGAAAGAAAATTTTCTTTTGGTGAGTATTCACTCTCCTGATTCTCAAGGTTGAATTGACTTATCTAGTTTTCTAGTGGCGTCGTTCTTTCCTTGTTTTGAACTTATCATCCTCACGGGTGTGGCGTTCATCTACCTATATCGTTGGTTCCTATCTCGCTAGATAGTGGGTCTCGGTTTTGTTTCAAAACTCATTCCATCAATTTGAAACTTATAAGATTCGGGTCTTTAATTTTTATTAAAGGTTCTTTCTTGTTTCGAATACGTATCCATTTCAACCAATCACCTATCTTTACCTTTCAAAGATTTTATTTCCAATAAAATTATCCTTTTGTTAATTAAACGAGAAACTACCTAATTTACGATCGGGCAACTTTTACGATTCGCCTCCTAACCCGAGACGGACTGTTACCAATGACCAATAACCAAAAGAAATTTTGGCACCAACTAGAAATCAACAATACAAAATTCGGTCACTCCCCCCCCTAAGCTCCAAAACCGTCCAAATACATGGACTAAAGGCCATCAAAGAGTTTCCAAAACATTCTCCAACATTCAAGCCTCTTGTCAACAATTTTGAATTAAACATACTCCTAATTTTCTCCCTATTTCCTCCTATTCACTCACAAAACTTAAGCCAACCCCCATAGTCCAAGAAGCCGTCCACATTCATGGACAAAATGACCATAAAACTATTTCCAAAACAACTTTCCATCATCCAAGCCCTTTGTCCCCTTATCCTACCTTAACTTCTTGATTCTTATTCCAAAATACAAGCTTTCCTAAACTAATATTCAACTTACCAAAAATTTGAAAGTCCAACCTTATCATAAATAAAGTTGACCGAACATTAATGCTAAGATGTACAAAAATAAAATCCTCAATATGCTTTCCATGCTACTCGAACCACTTCTCTCAAGCAACCTTTCAAGCTCCTTATCCACTATGCCACTAACTCCTCATGTGCTTTAATTAACACTTAAATTAACTTAAGTGTCAAGCTCACTTACTCCACTTCATTAAATTCTTCAAACTAAAAATTATTCTAGCCTCATTAATAAAATCAAGCCCTCACAAGACTATACTAAACATACATAATTGATACCCGAGCTAACACAAATAATAAAATAATACTCAAAATTTTCCTAAAGCCCAAGGCCCAATCCTACTAGGCCCAATTTCGGGATATTACAATTTCAACTTGATTTATTATTCTAGAACTTGTTTCGATTATGCATGTTGAGATCATATTATTGATTTGATATACTGAGATGATAAAGGCACTTAAGATTTAACCCACTTAACCTGTAAAAAGCTTATCTATTGTATTAACCTTTAGTGAACCCCGTTGATCCTAACACATTTTTTTTTTCTTCTAACCCGTCAATGTTAACCCATAACCTATATATATGTTGTAAAATTATCCTTTTTATTGAGATTTGATTTGGTAAGTTGCCTAACTATGTTTCATTATTCAAATTGTTGAATTTTATTTTGTTCTAAAAAAAAAAAGAGAAAGAAAAGAAAGAAATATAAAAATATAAAAAATTTGAGCTTGAATCGTTAGCTTCATATTGTGTTGAAAAACTTATTTTTATTATTTATTTCTTTTTTATGTGAATTCTTTGAATTCAACATTTGATTTTTCTCTAGTTTGGTAACTTATCAACTCGATTCTCGATGATAACCAACTTTTCTGATCATTCTCATACCCTTAACTTAAGCCCTATTACAACCCTGAAAAAACCTCTTGATTGGTGTGTCATCTCATTCTAAAGTGGTGGAGATTTGATTTTCAAGCAAGCTTATGCTAATAGCATTTCTCGTTCGATTGTTGAGTACATAATATTTGAACCTTAAACACTTTGAGTGCTTTGAGTGATCTTTAGTAAGGATGTCAAATCTTGTTGATCTTGAATTTAAGGTAATTATTTAGATAAGAGGAGACACCTACGTTTTTGTTCTTAAAAATTTCGTCTTTGACTGATTGAATCTTTAATGTCCTTTTGGTTGAATTTCCAATGCATGATTGTTTGCGAATTATCTTAAAACATTATTGATGAAAATGAAAAATTGAGAAATGTTAATTTCAATGTGGATTGAGGATTTTACTTGAGGACAATCAAACACTTAAGTGTGGGGAAATGTAGAAAACAGAGTAATTCTCTGTATTTTTCTGTATATTTCAGTAGAACATATTACATCTATATATATACAAACTATGACTCTAATCTAGGAAACTCTTAGAATAGTAAAGATACTAATAAAGATATAATCCCTTAGAATAAGGGATTGTAGGAAATATTTACAGAATCCCTTAACTGAAGGGATGACAACATTTAATATATTTCTATAATTCCTACACTCCCCCTCAAGCTGGAGAATATACATTGTATAATCCTAGCTTGAATAGGAATTTACTGAAAACAGGCTTTGGCAAAGCCTTAGTGAGAATGTCTGCAATTTGTCCTTCTGAAGGAATGTGGGAAAGAGTGGTTGTCCTTTTGTTGACTTGGTTAGCAATAAAATGCCTGTCAATCTCCTCATGCTTTGTTCGATCATGTTGGACTAGATTATTGGCGATCTAAATAGCAGATTGATTATCACACAAGACTTCAAAGTGATCCTCCTGATTAGTGCCAAGTTTTTTTAGTAATTTAAGTAGCCAAATTCCTTCGCATATTCCCAAAGCTAGTGCTCTAAATTCAGCTTCAGCACTACTTCTTGAAACAACAGATTATTTTTTACTTCTCCAAGTTGTAAGGTTACCCCAAACAAAAGTGCAATAGCCACTAGTGGATCTTCTTTCAGTGAGGTCTCCCGCCCAACTAGAGTCTGTAAAAATCTTAACAGTTCTATCTTGTGTTTTCTTGAACATTAAGCCGTGTCCTAGAGTTTTCTTCAAGTACTTGAGAATTCTATTTGCTACTGCCATATGCTCTTCATTAGGATTAGTCATGTGTTGACTTATCACATTTACAGGAAAGGCTATATCTGGCCTCGTCAAGGATAAGTAAATAAGTTTCCCAACTAATCTCTGAAATTTCTCTCTGTATACTAAAGACCCATCTTCTTTGTTAAATCTCAAATTTGCCTCCATTTGTGTATCAGCTGGCTTACAACCAAGAAAACCAGTTTCTTTGAGTAAATCAAGTACATACTTTCTTTGATTGATCACAAGTCCTTCTTTTGATCTTGCCACCTCCATTCCTAGGAAATATCTTAGCTTTCCCAAGTCCTTGGTTTCGAATTCCCTGTTTAACAGCTCTTTCAAACTGCTAATGTCTTTCTCATCATGTAACATCCCGAAATTGGGCCAAATAGGATTGGGCCGATTGGGCCTTGGGCTTTAGGAAAATTTGAGTATCATCTTGTTGCTTGTGTTAATTTAGGTATGATTTTATTGTGGGCTTAATATAGTCTTGTGAAGGCTTGGAATTAATTGGTTTAGAATAATTTTTAGTATAGAGAATTTAGTGAAGTGGATCAAGTGATTATGATGCTTAAGTTAATTTAAGTGTTTAATGTTAACATAAGTGAGCAAGTAGTAAAGTGGTGTTGGCACATGAGTTATTGCATGAGGGAAGAGGTTCGAATCCCATGGATGGCAATAAGGTGACTTTTTATTTTTGCATTTATATGGCATGTGTTGGTCAAACTCTAATTAAGATAAGGTTGGACTTTGTCTTTTATGGTTAGTAGACTAAGGAATAAGGCAAGTTTTTAGTTAAGGTATGGTATAAATGAAAATGGTATGATGAGGGGACAAAAGGCATGGATTATGGAGTGTTGTTTTGGAAACTCTTTTATGGAATTTTGTCCATGAACATGGATGGTTTCATGGACTAGGGGGAGTTGGCCGACTTTTTGGAAGGAATAGGATTAGGAGGAAACAAAGAGGAAATTGTGGGATTTGTGATGAATATGTGAGTTGGATGGCCAAGGGGGATTTCTTTGATGACCATTTCGGTTTTGTGAGTAGAGGGGAGTAGCCAAATTTCTCTTAAGGAGTTTAGGTGTTTTCTTTTCGGGTTTATTCTTCTTTCTCTAGTGTGGTGCCGAAATCCTAATGCCATCAAAGTGCCGTTTTTGTGCATAAGCCATTTAGTTTCGATTTCCATTCTCTTTGTTTTGTGTTTGAAACTTCAAAGACCATTAAGGTCACTAGTGTTTTCTTCTTCTCTCTATTTGCTAGTTTGGCCAAATCTATCTCCTTTCCCAAACTCTTTCTTTTCCTTTTAATAGCCGAGTTTGTCATCACCTTTGGTAAGGCTTGGCCAAACCCTAGCCTCTTTCTCTCTTGTCATTGCTTGAAACTTTAAGGAAACCCCATAGCCGAATCTTGTAGGCTTCTTTGTGTACCCTTTTCTCTTGGTTTGAAGCCTTAAAGAAACACCATAGCCAAATCCTCTAAGCATTCTACTCCCTCCACTTTGGCGTAATCCCTTTTCATCAGTAAAGTGCCGAAACACCATCTCAACTTCGTTTCTATACCTATCTTTGTGTTAGCCGAATATCTCATTACCATTGGGAAGGTTTAGCCGAAACCTTTTTCTCTTATTTGGTCTCTTCAAGCATCAAGGTGGTAAGTAATTTCTATCCTAGCAATCGGTGTAGGTTTTCTTTCTTTTAAGTGTGCCGAATCAAGGATTAAGCCTTGGTTTAGGGATGGCCGATTATGCTTGTGCCATGATATGTGTTTCTTGTGATGGTAGCCAACATTAAGGAGCATTGAAGGAGAAGCTTTCGAGATTCGATTCTTCAAGGAATTTCGACAGAGTTCATAATCAAGTGGCATTTTCGGGATTTAATCGACTGTGCCAAATAGGTGCGTAGTTATCGCACTGTCTCTTGATTGTGTGTATGTGTTATATTTATGTATATGTGATATGATGTTAATGGTAGCCGAATTAAGGGCTAAGATTGTGAATACCCGTGGTGGGTGATCGAATACTCAGGTCAGTGATTTACGATATTAAATGATCATTGATGAATATATGAAATGTGATAACATGTGATGCATTATTGTTCAAGTGATATGTTGTCATGATACACATATTTGCATGGGACTTGGGATGTGACTATCGAAGGAAAGGGTGTACATTATGTACGTGGTCTGATGTTAGCCTTGTGCTACATTGGCGCTTGATGGTGGCTATGTGCTCCATCAAGGGAGGTGTTGGCTAGGTGCCCATCTCGGCGGATGATTACTGTGTGCATCACCGTAGATTGAGGATGACCTCGAGTCACCTCGTGGATACAGATATGTGGATCTCTATGTGATCGGTGGCTTAGCCACGGCCTTGGGCAGCAAGTCTGCCAAGGTAAGATATGAGGATCATTATTTGATCGGTGGATTAGCCACGGCCTTGGGCAGGGAGTCTGCTAAGGTAGGAGTAACGGATGGACTCTAGGTTGGGTTGGGCTTCATGTTGCATATTTATGCATTTTGCATCACTAATTATGTGGATCAAAGTGGATATGGGCCAAGCTCAACATGTGGAATTATGTGGATATATTGCCTTATCATCTGATATGTGATTGATGTGTGAATATGGGCCAAGCCCATACGTGGAGACATGTGAAATAACTATGCACTGAGTTTGTTTGACTCACCCAAATTTTTACCAACATTTCAGGTGATGCATAAAGCTTGGATCGGGTTGGAGTGGATACGAGGTGGCCCATGCAGAAGATAAATTTATTTGTTTTACACATTTTTCTTATGAAAGGTTATTTATTGTAATAAGGGCCATTTAAAGTATTTAAGGACTTTTATTATGTTTTAAGTTGGATTGTCGATTATATTATTATTTGAAAATGTTTTATTTTAAACAACTTAATTTTATTTGGAATTTTAATTACACAATGTTTTAGTAAAGACAACAAAATTTTATGTTTTTAACTCTAAGTCAAAAGTTTTTCAAACGTTTTCCGTAGTGGCATTTCAAATTCGGTCATAGCGAATGGGCCGGGTTTGGGGTGTTACACATCATCTCCAGTAAGAATTATGTCATCAACATACACAATTAGGATAGCTTTCTTATTTGTAGAAGTTACCTTGATGAAAAGTGTATGATCGGCAAGGGACTGCTTGTAGCCGTTTTTAAGGATGACTTCAGTGAACCTCTCGAACCAAGCTCTGGGTGATTGTTTTAACCCGTATAGGGACTTGTTGAGCTTGCAAACCTTGTTGCTACCTTCAACAGACTTTAAGCCAGGTGGCAGTTTCATATAAACTTCTTCCTCTAGCATGCCATTAAGAAATGCATTTTTACATCAAGTTGGTGTAATTTCCAATCATAATTTACAGCCAAGCTTAGGAGTACTCGAACAGGGTTAAGCTTTGCCACGAGTGCAAAAGTTTCTGTGAAATCTATCCAATATGTTTGCGTGAAGCCTCTAGCCACTAGTCTAGCTTTGTATCATTGGATGCTTCCATTGGAGTTGTACTTTACAGTTAAGATCCATGTACAACGAACAGCCTTTTTTCCTTGAGGAAGGTCTATAACTGTCCAAGTAGCATTTTTCTCTAGTGCACAAATTTCCTCTTCAACAGCCTTTCTCCATTTAGGATCCTTTAGAGCTTCAGCTATGCTTGTGGGAATCTGTTCTTTATCCAAGGTTGTTGTAAATTCTTGAAAAGAAGGCATCAATGAATTATAGCCAACAAATTTTTCAATAGGATGCTTGGTGCATTGTCAAACCCCTTTTCTAATGACAATAGGGAAGTCAACTAGAGTAGTAGACTTACTGAATTCTTCTTCCATTTTGGCAGCTGGACCCAAATCCAATTCTCGACAAGAATCAAATTGCAAAACAGTCTCAGGGATAGTTTTCCTTTTTCTTGTGTAGACACGAAGCTGTTTGGGTGGTGATGTTTGTTGAAGACTTTCAGTAGGAGTAGGTGTAATTTTAGGAGGGGTGCTTAAAGTAGAAGTAGGTGAGTTAGTGATAGGTATTCTAGAAGAATCAATTAGAGGTAAAGGGAAAAATGGTGGCAATTTTGAAGGTTGAGAATGGAAATTAGGAGGAGATACCTGATTTGGCTGAAAATCACTCCATGTCTCCCCCTGAATTTCAGCCTGAGTGAAATAGGGATCTTGTTCATAAAAAGTGATATCCATAATGGTAAAAAATCATTTTGAAGGAGGATGATAACATTTATATCCCTTCTTAAGTGAAGAATACCCAACCAGTACACATTTTAAAGACTTAAGGTCTAACTTGGACTTATTAGGAGCAATATTTTGGATATAGACAGTGCACCCAAAAATTTTAAGTGGCAGAATTGAAGAGATATGCTTAAAATGAGGAAAGTGCTTCAAAAATATAGATTAAGGTGTTTGGAATTTCAAAACCTTACTAGGCATTCGGTTGATTAAATAGGTGGCCATTAATAAGGCTCCCTCCCCCCCACATATATTTAGGAACATTGGTAGTAAATAGAAGGGAACGAATAACCTCTAAGAGGTGCCTATTTTTCCTTTCGGCAATGTCGTTCTGTTGTGGGGTCCAACACAAGAGCTAAGCTGAACTATGCCCTTTTTCGTAAAAAAATTACCCAAAGACCTAGCAAAAATTTCACTGCCATTATCAGATTTAAAAAGCTGGATTTTAGACCCAAAATGAGTGAGAACCAGGTTATAAAATTGCTCAAAAATACCAATAGTTTCAGATTTATCTTTAAGCAAATAAGTCCAAGTTATCCTACTGTAATCATCAATGAAAGTGATAAACCACTTACAATTATCAGCATTCTTCACCCGAAAAGGGCCCCAAATATCACTATAGATTAAAGCAAAAGGGTGAGAAGGCTTGTATAGAGAAGGAAAATAAGACGATTTAGTATGTTTGGCAAAAGAGCGAACTTTGCAAGAAAAAGAGTTAGGCCTTTTATTAATGAATAGATCCTGAAACAATTTTGCAAGGTATTGAAAACTAGGATGGCCTAAACGAAAGTGCCATAACATAACAGTATCAACTAAATCTAAAACTGTTAAAGATTTGGAGATCTCGGTTTTAGGAGAGGAAGGGAGGATGTAGAGACCATTTTGCAAGATGGCCTTACCAATCATCTTCTTCGAGTTCAGTGCCTGCAAAGTACAATCAAGACCGTTAAAAATTGCGGAACAATTCAATTCCGTGGAAATTTTACTTACGGAAATAAGATTGCAAGCTAGAGTTAGTACAAATAGAACATTTGTAAATGCAATCTGTTCATTGAGAATAACAGTGCCATGTCCTTCTATTTTGCACAAGGAACCATCAGCTGTTTTGACAGCTTTACCAAATGTTTGGAAAAAATTTTGAAACAAGACCTTATTACCAGTCATATGATTCGTAGCACCCGAATCGAGGATCCAATTAGGAGTGAACTGTGAGGAAAACAATGTTGTAGAAGAAGGGTTACCTTCTGGTTCTTTCATGACCAGATTACCCGCACTAAACCCCTAAAACTTTCCAAACAATTTTTAATGTTCAGCAATCTGCTCTTTGGTGAAGTTGGTGATAGATGTGGTAGCGGCAAGACTTGATTTATTATCTCTAGAGTTCTTTGACTTCCAGTCCTGAGGCTTACCATGAAGCTTCCAACACTTTTCCTTGGAGTGGCCAGGCTTTTCGCAATGATCACACCAAGGTCTCCCCCGCTTGGAAGAGGAAGATGATTGATGTGTAACTAAGGCAGATCCTTTAGGAGTTGAACCCGTTTCATCAAGCAGCATCACACTCCTTCGACTTTCTTCCTTCTTGACCATAAAGAAGGCCTCTCGAAGGGAGGGAAATGGAGAAATAGCCAAGACCCTTCTGCGAACCTCGTCCAGCTTCTTGTTTAAGCCTTGAAGAAATTGCAATAGCCTTTTCTGAGTGACAACTTGCTGATAAAGGGCAGCATCTCTTGGAACTGCCCAATCATGCTATGCATACACATCTAATTGCTGCCAAAGAGCGGTAAGGGTATTGTAGTAGAGAGTGACGGGCATGGTGCCCTTCTTAAAAGTGGCTACTTGATTTTCAACATGATATAATTCGGCAATGTTATCATTGTTGGAGTAGGTTTCGCGGACAGCAGCCCAGATTTCAGCAGTTGTGTTGTAAAGGAGAAAATTTTTGCTTATACTTGGGGTCATGGAATTAAGGAGCCAAGTCATAACCTGACCATTGTCACGCATCCACTTAGCAAAACCAGTGTCAGGCACAGCAGGCTACTTGATTTCACTAGTAACATAGCCCAATTTGTCTCTTCCCAAGAGAAAATTCTTAACCGATTGGGACCACTCTAGAAAACTGTTGCCATTTAATCTATGGCAGGTGATATTCAGACCAGACGAGTCTGATTGAGCATCAGAACCAGAAAAGTTTTCTAGATTTGAGGT
This sequence comes from Gossypium australe, assembly GCA_005393395.2. Taxonomy (NCBI): domain Eukaryota; kingdom Viridiplantae; phylum Streptophyta; class Magnoliopsida; order Malvales; family Malvaceae; genus Gossypium; species Gossypium australe. The sequence continues at coordinate 31,864,564 of CM016616.1, read as the reverse complement.
AATCTCTGGAGTAGGAGAAGGATATGTAGAAGAAGAAGTTTCTGACATGGTCTAGGGTGGAAAGGAACCGTAACCTAAGCTGATACCATGTAGAAAAAAGAGTAATTCTCTGTATATTTCAGTAGAACATATTACATCTATATATATACAAGCTATGACTCTAATCTAGGAAACTCTTAGAATAGTAAAGATACTAATAAAGATATAATCCCTTAGAATAAGGGATTGTAGGAAATATTTATAGAATCCCTTAACTGAAGGGATGACAACATTTAATATATTTCTATAATTCCTACAGGAAATTTGATAAATGCCAAAAGTAATATGTTTTGTCTCATTCTTAATGTGTTTTTGGATGATTATTCGATTTAAAATGATGAATTTTATGCTCCTAATCCTTTAAATTCATGTTTCTATACCTAGGAGAGCATTTGAGAGCAAAATGAGTGAAAATAAGCAAAAATTAGAAAATCGAAGCAAGTTTCAAGAGTCATATGGGCTGGACACACGACCGTGTGAGACACATGAGCTACCACACAGCCATGTGCCATACCGTGTGGAAATCGTAAATCGTGTTCCAAATATGCGGGGAAACACAATTTTTAGGTTTTTCGGGCAATTTAAGACCTATATATGACAAAGATAAGAAGATGGGAGGAAACTGTCATAGAATACTCAAGAAAATGACTCGAAAACACCATTGAAGTTGAATCTAAAGTAGATTTTCATCAAGATTGAAGATCTCCTTTTGATTTCTTTGAAGTTTATTATGTGTTTCTTTATTTCTTGTTGTTATACTATCTTTGGGATGTTTTTATTTGTGATTATGAACTAATTTTCTAGATACCTAAGGGAGATGAACCCTATAATGAATTCTGTCTTTTGATTTATTTTTTATGCAATAAATACTTGAATCTTGTTCTCAATTATGTGTGCTTAATTCTTGGTTTAATATTTTTGGACTATTAATCCATGCTTGTTGTGCTTAAATCAGAGGAGGAATCGACCCTATTTAAGAGTAGATCTAGCATAATTGAGTGGAGTATTCATGGGAGAATTAGTGTCAAATCTAATAGGAGAATTCATAGATTGAGTTAATGCGATAATAGGGGTTTTAATTAGAAACAAATTTCAATTAATCAACCTAGAGTTAGTTGTCCTTATTCTTGAAGAGAGAGATTAGCATAATTTAGGGATTTCTACGGATCAAAATACTAAGTGAAGAAAATGCATAATTTAGATTGATGGTGATAGATGAAGTCTAGGTGAATTCTTTCCTGGGTATTGTTTCGCTTCTTGGTTATTATTCGATTGTTTTCCTGATTTGTTTCTTTGCTGCGTTCGTATTTAATTAATTTAGTTAATTATAGTTTTAATCAACCATTCAAATTTACCAGTTAAATAATAGAAAGACAGTAATTACTAGTACTTCTAGTCTTCGTGGGAACGATATCTTTACTCACCATAGCTATACTATTAATTGATAGGTGCAGTTGCCTTTGTCGGATTTTTCGTTGGTTTATGCTTGCAATCAGGATACAAAGTAAAAAGAATGTCAATAAAATTATCAATTGTCAAAATTTATATTGAGATTATTAGTACAATTGAAAAGCATGTTAAAGTAAACCAGAAGTTTACTGATATAAATACATTTACTACTTGGTGTGACCAATTAGACCATTATGGGTCATATATGATGGAAAATTAATTGATAACACATATGGACATTCATTAAAGAACCAAAAGTTTCTTTAATTTAAAGAATTCTCATGTGTTGATTGTTCTCAATGATAATTGATTATTACAAACTCACTAGCTACAGTTGAGACTTAATTTCTGAAATGAATATGGGCTTATTCACCCACTATGTCGATGGTTTTAATATTATATTATTTCTGTAGATGCATCTACAAAATAACCACATGTGTTATCAACTCGCAACCTTTCATTTGCAAGATTGATTGTTTAAACTATTAATTTCATATTATGCAATTAAAGCAATTCATATTGCTAATGCTGGTGAGTTTACATCCCAAACTTCAATAATTATTGTATGTCAATTAGGATAAAAGTTAAACATCTTGTAGCTTATGTTCACACGTAAAACAGTTTAGCTGAGTCGTTTATCAAATGCCTCTAACTAATATCTAAATCATTGCTTATGAGAACAAAGCTTCTTATTTCAACATGAGATTGTGTTGATTTACATGTTGTACACATCAAGTTAATAAATTACAAACACTCCTCATTATAATTGGATGAATAAAATACTTGAAATGAAATACTCATACAAAGTAATATGAACAAGAAGTTCAACAAATAATTCATTTTACAAATCAACTGCCAGATTCATTTACTAAACTAAAGAGAATTACAAAATCTCACATACCAACTGAAAATGCTCCAATACGAATTGATATCCCAATAGGGAAAACTATTACTACAAAAGAAAGTAATCCATGCTTGAAGCGTGGAAGACTAATTGGTTCCACAGAGAAAGAATCCTTGTAAAAGGAAAAGAGCAAACATTCAAGTTGGTCATATAGTGGAAGCAAGAGTTCCTGAAGAGACCCATGACATAACTAATTATAAAACTCAAGAAGAGATTCAAGTACTTGAAAGTGAAAATGAAAATGATGAAAATAAAGATATATCGATAAGTTATGTCAATATGAGAAAAAGATGGAACCGAAAAAATATAGTTGTCGACAAAAATTTTACTTATAATGTTGCTATTGAAATAACAAAAAAATAAGGATCCTAAGCCTAAGTCTATAGAGGAATGTAGAAATAGAAAAGGTTTGAAAAAATGGAAAGACACAATTCAAGCAAAATTAAATTTACTTTCTAAACATAAAGGTTTTTGGACATGTAGTCCGAACACCTAAAGATGTAAAGCTAATTGGATATAAATGGGTATTTGTGCGAAAACAAAATAATAAAAATGAAGTTGTAATGATGTGAGTCTCAAGGCCCAAAATCAGGCTCATGAAAGTGATGGGCTCAAATTTCCTCAAGGCCCAATAATGAGGTCAAAGGCCAAGCAAATCTGAGAAAGATTGAATGAGACCATCCAAGACTTCATTACCAAGGCTCTAGATGCACACACAACCGAAAAAGAAAATCAAGATTCACTTTCTTTTTTTCAAGAAAATCAAGAAATCTAATCTTTGTCCAATTTTGTTGTTTCGGACAATTTCAAGAATCAAGAAAATCAAGATTTCAAATATTAGAAATCTTGGTCCAAGAAACCAAATCTTGCAGCCAAGGTGCATTGGATTTCATGTACGAGCTTGACCAAGCCAATTTCGAGAACAATCGGATCACAAGACCAAGTTCTTGAAAAAAATGGCCCTTTAAGATGTCTAGAAGCCCATCTTGGAGTTTGGAAGTAATTTAATTGAATACCAGGCCAAATTATCAAAGTGGCCCAAATTGTAAAATATTTAAACTATAGGTCCAATTTTATTTTAATAGGTGGATCATCATGTAAGAATTCAGCCCAAGGAGCCCATTTAATTCATTTGTCTGAATTCCCATTAAAAGTCCACACTTCGAATTATTTTGTTTTTTTTATTTACTGAGTTGTCATGTTAGTTATTCTATTAGGGTTAGGAAAACTTATTTTAAGGGCCTATAAGTAGCATAGACATTCACCCTTATACACAAACAATTGGTTTATGTTTTTTTTATTTAATAATAATTCTTTTTGAGTTTTTCTTCAAGAATTGCTCTTGAGTTTCTTTTAGAAGTTGTTTTAACAATCTTTCAGGTTATGGGAATCATCTTCAAGCTTTTCCTTACCACGATCTTTTTTCTTGTAGAGGGAATTAGAGTTATTGAAATTAGTTGTGGATTCTTAATGTTTCCAAGGATTCTTAGGACATCATCGTCTCTTTTCTATCTTTAATTTATCGTTTCTTGCTTATTTAAGTTAGTTCTTACTATTTTGGCTTGCTGATTTTATTGATTTTCATTCTAGGTTAAAATTGCTTCAAGAGAGACATTCTCTTATCTTGTTCCATCAAGAAACACATCAAAATTACGAGTTTTAATCTTTTCTTGTTGTTTCAAACATTCTTGCACAAAATAATTTGTTTTTGTCCTTAAAATCACTTCTAACAAATTTGTTTGTGCTTTGTTTTTCCATATCTAGTTAGTGTATTTTCTTGAGGTCCAAAGATGGTTTCTTTCCATCCAATAAACCCTAATTCATTTTCTATTGGACTTTTTACCAGCCAGTGCATCTTTATTTTGTTTTAATTTTGTTTGACTCTCTTTTGTGACAACTAATCTGTTTTCATTGTTTCTCTTTTCAGTTTACGTTCGTCTAGAGATCTAGGATAAATCCGTAACTTAGACAAGCTACGATCCTATTCTGCATGTGCATCGTATCATTTTTTATCATGTAAGATATAAAGCACGACTCGTAGCATAAGGAGTTTCGCAAAGGCACAATATTGATTACACAGAGACATATTCTCCTGTGGTGGATGCAATCACATTTAGATACCTTATTAGTCTGACAGTACGTGAAAAACTTGACATGCGTCTACTGGATGTTGTTACAGCCTATTTGTATGGTACACTTGATAGTGAAATTTATATGAAAATCTCTATAGGATTTAAAATCCAGAAGGATATAGAGTTTCTTAAGAAAATTACTCGATCAAATTAAAGAAAAGTTTATATAAATTAAAACAATCTGGACGTATGTGGTACAATCATCTTAGTGAATATTTGTTAAAAGAAAGTTATAAAAACAATCTAATCTGTCCCTATGTTTTTATAAAAAGGTCTAAGTCAAACTTTGTGATAAATGCTATTTATGTTGATGATCTATATATTATTGGAACTCATGAAGAGCTTCATAATGCAGTAAATTATTTAAAGAAATAATTTGAGATAAAAGATCTTGGAAAAAAAAAGTTTTGTCATAGCCTGATGATCGAGCATTTAAATGATGGAATTCATGTCCATCAGTTAACTTATACATAAAATATCTTAAAGAAATTTTACATGGATAAAGCACATACATTGAGTACTTCGATGGTTGTACGATCTTTAGATGTGAATAAAGATCAATTTCGTCCTTGCGAGAATGATGAAGAGTTTCTTGGTCATGAAGTACCATATCTAAGTGTCATAGGGGCATTGATGTATCTTGTAAACAACACAAGACCTGATATAGATTTCGTTTTAAACTTGTTAGCAAGATTTGGTTCTTCTCCAACACTTAGACATTAGAATAGAATTAAACATGTATTTAGATATCTCAGAGGGACCATTGGTATGGAGTTATTTTATTCAAATGATTCAAAATCCCAATTAGTCGGTTATGCTGATGTTGGATATTTATCGGATCCATATAAAGGTCGATCTCAAACGAGATATTTATTTTTATGTGGAGGTACTTCCATAATATGACATTCAACAAAGCAGACATTAGTTGTTGTCTCTTCAAATCATGCTGATATAATTGCAATGCATAAGACAAGCTGAGAGTTTGTTTGGCTAAGGTTATTAACCCAACATATCCAGAACATATGTAATTTGTCTTTACAGGAAATGATGTCAATTATCTTATACGAAGATAATGCAAAATGTATAGCTCAGTTGAAGGGTGGTTATATCAAAGGGGACAGAATGAAATATTATTTCACCAAAATTATTCTTCACTTATGATCTTGAGAAGAAAAGTAACATAGAAGTTCAACAAATTCATTCTAGTGATAATCTAGCAATTCTTTTTAGAAAGGCATCACCAACTTCATCGTTTGAAAGACTACTACACAAGACTGGAATGCGTCAACTGAAAGAAATAATGTGATATTGCCATTAGGGGGAGTAACAAACATGTTCTACTCTTTTCCTTTAACTAATGTTTTGTCCCACTGGGTTTTCCTAGTAAAGGTTTTTAACGAGGTAGCTTGTAATAATAGATAATGTACTCTTTTTCTTTCATTAGGTTTTTATCCCAAAGGGTTTTTCCTAATAAAGGTTTTAAGGAGGCACATTTTTATTTTAAAGACATCCAAGGGAGAGTGTTGTAAATACATTAATAATGGATGTCTATAACATTTTTAAGCCCACATTAAAGTAATGAGATAAAACTCTCTGGTTAATTTATGATCATGAGAGTAAATTAGATGTTTCAATTAAGAAACTAAAAAGGCTTTATTTACATGTACTGTAAAAAAAATAGAACGTCGGTAATGACATATATCAGAAGAAAAGAGAAATAAAAATAAAGAACACACAGAGTTTTACGTGGAAACCCTTTCGGGAAAAAAACCACGGGCAAAGGAGAAGAAAATTTAGTATGTCGAATTCAAATCATTAAAAGAGGAGTTTCGACTACATCTATTTATAGGTTGAAAAACCCTAATTCTAATCAAAGTCAAATATACTATGCTAATAAATGCTAAATATATTGTACTCGTAAATACTAAATCTTCTAGAAAGAAGATATATTTTGTTTAACTTGACTTGCAAGTAATCTTTTAGAATTTGGGTCACACAACTCTAACAATCTCCACCTTGACACGAATTCTCAATGAACAAGTTTTTCACCTCTTCCATAAAACCCATTAAGGGTTTAACTTCAAAAATGAACACCAACCAAGTCTAAACAATGCTCAAACTTGATTATAGGAAGTGACTTAGTCATCGTATTTGCAGGATTTTCATGAGTACTAATTTTCCTCACAACAATATCACCATGAGTAATAATATCACGAATAAAATGATATCGAACATCAATGTGTTTTGTTCTCTTATGAGACATTTGATCTTTTATAAGGAAGATGACACTCTGACTGTCACAAAATACTGTACTGATTTGAAAGTCTTCATGGAGTTCACTAAAGATTCCCTTCAACCAAATAGCTTATTTACAAGCCTCGGTAATCGCCATTTACTCAGTTTCAGTGGTAGACAAAGCGACTGTAGTTTGCAAAGTGGCTTTCCAACTGATTGCACAACCTCCAATTGTAAAGAAATAACCTGTGAGAGATCTTCTTCTATCAATGTCTCCAGCAAAATTAGCATCAACATACCCAATGACTTCATCTCTAGTTCTTCCAAACTATAAGCAAACATCAGTAGTACCTCGTAAGTATCTTAAAATCCACTGAACTATTTTCCAATGTTATTTATTGGGATTCGTCATGTATCTGCTAACTACACTGACTGCATATGATAAATCTGGACGTGAACAAACCATAGCATACATGAGAGATCCCACTGCACTAGAGTATGGAACATGTGACATGTACTTAATCTCATATCTGATTATGGAGACAAAGCCGATGAAAGTCTGAAATGGGCTACCAAAGGAGTACTAACAGGCTTAGCACTCTGCATATTGAACCTGCAAAGAACTTTTTCAATGTACCCCTTCTGACTTAGGTACAATTTACTTGCTTTTCTATCTCTGAGAATCTCCATACCAAGTATCTTCTTTGCTGGTCCCAAATCTTTCATCTCAAATTCTTCACTTAGTTGAGCTTTGACCTTTATTATCTCTCATTTATCTTTTGCTACTATCAACATGTCATCAACATAAGAGAGTAGATACACAAAAGAACCATCATTGTTTTTATTAAAGTAAACATAACTGTCAAAACTACTTCTTTTGAAATCATGAGAAGTCATAAAGGAATCAAACCTCTTGTACCACCAGCTTGGTGACTGTTTTAAACTGTAAAGGGACATTTTCAGCAAGCAAACATAGTCCTCTTTTTCTGAGATTGTAAAACCCTTTGATTGTTGCATGTAAATATCCTCCTCAAGTTCTCCATAAAAAAATGCAGTTTTTACATCTAACTGCTCAAGCTCCAAATCATGCATGGCCACAAACCAAGCAAAGCTTGAATCGAACTATGCTTCACAACTGGGGAGAACACATCTCTGAAGTCCACTCTTGGAATTTGACTGTAACCCTTTACAACAAGCCTTGCTTTATATCTGGGTTCTTCAACTTCTAGAGTCCCTTCTTTCTTTTTAAACACCCATTTACAACGAACATCTTTTTCACCTTTAAGAAGTTTCACAAGATCCCATGTTCTATTTTTATGGAGTGATTCCATCTCCTCTTGCATAGCAAACATCCACTTTTCTAAGTCTTAATAGCTAACCGCCTCAAAATAATTAGATGGCTCTTGGTTTACACCTATATCTTCAGCCACATTTAAAGCATAAGCAACTAGATCAGCCTTGGCATACTTCTTTGGAGGTTTAATTTCTCTTCTAGTTCTATTTTTGGTGATAGAGTATTGTGGTAAAGAAGCAACTATATTCTGAACTTTTGTACTGGCTTGAGGAGTCGTCTCTGTTGTAGATTCTGGATTAATCTGATGCTCCACCTGCTTTTGATTTTCTTTATTGGAAGAGTCTTTAAGAGATAAGTTAGGTAGCATAGTAGTTTCATCAAAAACATATCTGCTAATCACAACTTTTCTATTTTCAGGACACCATAACTTATACCCTTTTACACCAGCTTTATAACCAAGAAAAACACATTTAATGTATCTCGGTTCCAATTTCCATTATCAACATGAGCATATGTAGGACACCCAAAGATCTTTAAATCAGAACAGTTAGCAGGATTACCAAACCATACCTCTTGTGGAGTCTTTAACTCAATGGCAACAGATGGAGATCGATTGATCAAAAAATATGCAGTAAAGGCTGCTTTGGCCCAAAACAACTTTGGTAAGTTAGCATTTAACAACATAAATCGAACCTTTTACATGATCGTTCTGTTCATCCATTCTACAATGCCTTTTTGCTGTGGAGTATGACGAACTATCAAGTGTCTCACAATCCCTTCTAACTTGCACAGTTTATTAAACTCATCAGAATAGAACTTTAAGCCATTGTCTATGCGAAGGTATTTTATTTGTTTTCCCATATGTTTTTCAATCATAGTTTTCCAAGACTTAAATGCGAAAAACACATCACTTTTCTACTTCAGGAAGAACGCTCAAACTTTTCTGGAAAAATCATCAATAAAAGTTAGCATATAATTAGCTCCACCTCTCGAAGGCACTCTGGATAGCCCCCATAGATCAGAATGAATATACTCCAACATTCCCTTCGTGTTATGGATTCCTCTAGTGAATCAAACCCTCTTTTGCTTCTCAAAAATGCAATGCTTACAGAACTTTAGTTTGCAAATTCCTTGCCCATCAAGAAGTCCTCTTTTGCTCAATTCTGTCATGTCGTTCTCACTCATATGCCTTAGATACATATGCCAAATTTTAGTAATATCATCATCTGAAAAGGAAGAGAAAGCAACAGCTATATCACTAGTAACAGTAGAACCTTGCAAAACATATAACTTGGTAGTCTTTCTCTGCCCTTTCATCACAATGAGGGAACCTTTGGAAATCTTCAAAACTCCACTTTCACCTGTGTATTTGTACCCTTTTGAATCAAGAGTACTCAACGAAATTAAAATTCTCTTCAATTCTGGAACATGTCGCATGTCACTAAGTGTTTTGACAACTCCGTCAAACATCTTATCTTTAATCGTTCCAACACCTGCAATTTTACACGAAGCATTATTTCCCATCAAAACAACACCTTTAGACACTGTTTCCTAAGTTGTAAACCAATCCAATTGGGACTCATGTGGAAGGTGCAGCTTGAATCAAGGATCCACTCATCGCTTACTTTAGAATTATTGATAGAAGTGACTAGAAGTTCACCATCGCTGTAGTTTTCTACAACATCAGCTTCACTGAAATTTTCTGGCTATTTTTCCTTTTGACTTCGCAGCCTCTCTTTTGATTCGCAGCCTCTCTTTTGATCTTGTTCTGTAGCTTATAGAACTCATATTTAATATGTCCTTTCTTCTTGCAGAAGTTACAAGTTTTACCTCTATTTGAAGACTTCGATCTACCCTTAGGTTTACCGCGAGGATTCCGTTCCTGTGTCCTTCCACAATCATCATCAGCAGTCTGTTCTTGTTTCCCACAAACAATGAGACTCTCTCCCTTAGAGTCAGGTTTAACCACAAGATGCTTCATTTTATCATACGAGGTCAAAGAATCATAAATCTCATCAATTGTGAGAGACTCACTGCTATATAAAATCATGTCTCTAAAGGTTGAATAAGACGAGGGCAACGGACAAAGTATTATCAACCCTAGATCTTCCTTATCATACTGAACCTCCATGGCCTCCAAGTTTGAGAGAATTTCTTTAAACATTGTTAAGTGTTCGTGCACTGACGCACCTTCCTCCAAACAATGAGCATAGAGACGCTGCTTCATATGCAACTTGCTGGTTAGAGTTTTCGACATACATATTTGTTCTAGCCTCTTTCATAATGCAGCGGCATTCTTCTCCTTCATCACATCCTCTAAAATTTTGTTAGACAAATGCAGATGTAATTGTGTTAATGCCTTTCGATCCTTACGCTTCTTCTTTTCATCTATTAATGCCGAAGGCATCTTATCTATCTCTAGCAGGGCATCCTCTAGATCCATCTGCGCAAGAACTGCTTGCATCTTAATCTGCCACAATGCAAATCTTGTGTTGCGATCCAATAGTGGAATTTCATACTTCAAAGACGACATTACCGTGATCGAGATGAACAACACGGAAGCTCTGATACCAATTTGTAAAAAAAATAGAACGTCGGTAATGACAATATATCACAAAGAAAAGAGAAATAAAAATAAAGAACACAAAAATTTTTACGTGGAAACCCTTTCGGGAAAAAAATTATGGGTAGAGGAGAAGAAAATTCACTATGTCGAATTCGAATGATTACAATAGGAGTTTCGGCTTCATCTATTTATAAGTTGAAAAAACATAATTCTAATCAAAGTCAAATATATTATGCCAATAAATGTTAAATATATTATACTCATAAATACTAAATCTTCTAGAAAGAAGATATATTTTGTTTAACTTGACTTGCAAGCAATCTCTTAGAATTTGGGTCACACAACTCTAACATGTACTTCATTGAATGCAAATGAGTTTACAAATAAAGCCCCTTAAAGTGAAAGTGGAATGTGAGAAATTCTCTTGTAGTTTTCACCTACTACGTACTTGTTAGTATTGTTCTCTTTATTATTTTATAACAATATTTTTTAATACAATTGTTACTGCTAGTCATAAACATTTCAAACTCTTAAATCAAAAGATAAAATGTACTTATGTCATGAGCTACAGATCAAAGCCTGTGACTATCGCACATTGTAACATCCTAGGTTAGGGGTTATGCGTTCGTGCGTAATTCATGAGATAGTGGGCTCAGTGGGTGTGTTGGATGTGATCTGAGGAGTTTTAGGAACCCTAAGATATGAAGGAAATGTATGGAATTTATGGAAATGTATGGAAATGTATGGAAATGTAAGGCAATGTAGGGAAATGTAAAGAAATGTAAGGAAATGCTTTGGAAACGTTAAGTTTAAAAGAGGAAAGTGAACATTTTTGGAAACCTGGAAATGTAAGGAAATGGTTCAAAAATGGAAAGTGAACATTTCTGGAAACTTGGAAATGTAAGAAAATGGCAAGTATACAGAGCCGATCGAAAATTTTAGGAAACTTAGAAATGACCTAGAAATGTCGAATTTTAAAGTTTAAAATAGGAAATTAGGGCAAGGAGGCCTTAAAAGAAAAAGTTGGTAAGACTTGACACACAAACAGGCTTGGAAAAGTGGCCTGAAGGTGTCACTTAGGGCCTATGGAAATGGCGCCATGTGCAAGAGGAATGGGCCTGGGTTCGAGTCACTTGGGAAGCAAATAAATAAGGTTTTATTTTGGCTTCCAGAAGGCTGAGGTGGACGGTACATGCTTCTAGAAAAGGAGGTGTTTTATTTTCATAAATGTGATTAATAAGGTGATAATAAAGGATTTTTATTGGATTATTTTTTGAAGAGATAATAGATGGATAAATATGGATTTATCCCTTTTATTTTGATAGATAAGGAAGAGATAAAAGAGGATTATTATTAGTATTATTTTTATTAAGAGATAAGAGATAATAAAGGATATTTCTTTAATTATTTTAAATTAAAGAGATAAAGCTATCAAATAAAGAAGAGTGGTGGCCAAGTAAGGGACTCTAGCCTAGTAAATTTTGCTATAAGAGGAAAAGAGAGGCCATTCATTCATTCACTTTTCCTTTGCCAAATTTCTTAAGCAAATTCTCTTCTCTCTGCCGAATTCTCTCTGTCATTGTTCTTCTTTCTCTTTTCAATTCTTCACAAAGCCGAAAGCAGAATCCCCCTAGTCTTGCCGAATTTTCCTAAGTTTTATATCTTCCTCTTCTTTCTTTGAAAAACCAAAAATCCTCTACTGTTCATCAAGAAGCCGAAATTTTAATCCACATCAAGGCTATAGCCGAATATTGTTAAAGGCTCAAGCAAGGATTGTCGATTCCTAAAGTAAGGAGATCTTTCGGGATTTACTAAGTGTCGACTACAAGGAAGGAGAAGTTCTTTTCCCGAAGGTACACCATAAGCCGCGTGTTCCCTAGTTATTCGGTGAATTTCGGGATTTAAGAATCTAAGGTAAGTCATATTTAACATACGGCTAAGGGTTATTTGTTGTGAATAAATGTTAGAAATTGATCTAACATGAAGTTATAGGGATTTCGACAGAGGGATACAAGGATTTCGGGATTTGAGAATTTCAAGGTAAGTTTTAAGAATATTAATCCTACTAGGATTTGGATTTATGGCCGAATGGCTTTTTATTAAATTAGTAAGTGATTAATTAAATGTAGGAATTTGAGATCTAAGGCAGTAGATCAGATTTCGGGATTTCAAGGAATTCGTTAAGCAAATCAGGTGTGTACCCTACCCTAAGTTTTGATAGGTTCATGGCTATGTTTAAATTAAATGTATTATTAAGAATGTGTGTACTCACATTAATTTTCGATATATCATATGGCAATTATTTTTAATATATGAATATGCATAAGAATGTGAATGTGGCTAAGTACCACAAATGTGGTAAGAGTACCCAGGTACGTTTCCTACTTTCGATAGGATTACGAATATGTTATATTGTTAACATGTGAATAATGAGAAATTAAGTATGTTATGCATGATATATGGGGCATTCGGGATATATGTGAAAGGGGAAGAAGGTGTTGACTTCGGTCTCACCAACGGAATATGGTGACTACGGTCACAAAATTTGAATATGGTAACTCCGGTTACATTATCTGAATTTGGTAACTTCGGTTACATTATTTGAATATGGTGTCTAATGACACAAATTATATGGGCGATGAGCACGTCGACTGCAGCGACTGCCTTCGATGGTGTGTAGCGGATGGAGGGTTGACTTAGTAGTCCCCACGGTGTGACTGGCAGGTACGGGTGGTGTGTAGCGGATGGACCTTTAGGCTTGGGTTTGGGAATGCATCATTAATTGTATTCTATGATTTGAATGTGTATCATTTGTATGCCTGATTCTATTATGACTTAGTGTTGTGTACACATTGAGTCTGTTGACTCACCCCGTTGGGGAATATTTTTCAGGTGATGAGCAGTAATGGACCGGGTCGGCAGGAGCTTAAAGGTGGCCATGCATAGCAAGAAATTTATGATTTGGACTTTCAATTTATTTTAAGTATTTTAAGTTTTACTTTGGGATCATTGATATAATAAGGCCATTGTGGTTTACTTTATTTTTTTTTCTTTTATTTATTATGTTTATGGATTTTTATCAATTAAAGTTTTAAGTAAATTGCTTTTAAAATTAACTCTAAATGTTTTGTCACCTTAAATAAATGGGTTTTAACATAAGATAAATTTGTTTTCAACTCAAGCCCAACCCAAGTAATATTTTTTTTAAAAATCACACAAGTTTTTCCTAAGTAACAAAAGAATTTTGAACCGGTTTACTTGAGGAACATACCAAATCTGGTCAGAGCTCGTGGGCCGGGTTTGGGGTGTTTCAGTTTGGTATCAGAGCTCAGTTTTAAACTCTCGGCCTATGGGCTAAGGCCCAAAACGTTTTCAAATCGAGCCCAAATGAATTTTATGGAAGTATTTCTGAAAATAGGCAGGTTATGGCATGGCACCTAAGTCTCCAACCCGCAGTCCACCAGGTAAGTACCCCTAACCATCTGTGTGATTATGTGAATTATAGAAGGGTAGAAAAGGAATGGAACGTAGAATAGTATGATAGGAACTTGAACCCTAGGACTAGTTTACCCCAACTATTACATAAGACTTAATGACTAATTAAACAAACCTATGGCTAAGTCGTCGAGTTAGGGTGTGGCAACCATTGTGCGCATGTCTAGGATTGGATCCGGAAGAGCCTGGTATTTAAGCAGTCCTAGTGACTCACCTCCTCTTCGCAGGAATCCTACCTGGTGCGTAGCTTCGGTTCACCCTAACCAATAGGACTTATTCATGGGCTAAACCCTAACTAAAACCCGAAAGGGAACTAGCCGTATTTTCATAAAAAACCCTAGTTTTAAAACTCTTAAAATTTCTTTTTAATTTGTGAGAACTATTGTTTTACAACATTTTTTCGAAAAATTTCCGATTTGTAGAATTACTAAAATATCCCTAGTGGTAAAATTACAAAAATGCCCTTGGTTTATAAAAATGTCCAAAATACCCACAGTTCTAATCAAAATTTTCTTACAAGTCCCAAAAACCCCTATTTATCAAAATTACCAAAATAACCCTGATTTCCAAAATTTCCGCAACATCACCGATTTGCAAAATGAATTCTCATTAATAACCCTCAAGTTTTGTAAAATCTGAGATACCCCTGATTTACTAAACTTTACAAATTTACCCCGAGTTTCCAAAATTACCGAAATACCCCAGAATTCAAAATTTCTGAAATAGCCTCGGGATTTCAAAAATTACCAAAATACCTTTATTGAAAAAAATCACCAAGGAACCTTATTTTGAAAAATTACGAAAATACCCCTGTAGGACAAAATTACGAAAATACCCCTAGGTAGTGGAAAAATAACAACAATGAAAACTACAACATTTCTCTGAATGAACGAAAGTTCATAATTGATTGATGAATGTATGGATGTGAAGACTGTGTGCATGTATGAATACGAAAGAACCACTCCTAAAATTCTTCTCATAAAACTTCTTCGCGAATAATCAGTGAAACAAGAACTAATGCATAAAACTTTGTAATCAGATTAAATCGCAACGTTAGAAATGAGTTCTAGGGGACGTGAACCTAGAGATTGTGCCTAGGAAGTATGATGGTTCTATTAAGATCAGAGCGCGCAGCGTAAGCATAGTACGGTGAGAAGGATTGTACGACTGTTAATAAGTAATTTCGAGGACGAAATTATTTTTAAGGAGGGTAGAACTGTAACATCCTAGGTTAGGGGTTATGCGTTCGTGCGTAATTCATGAGATAGTGGGCTCAGTGGGTGTGTTGGATGTGATCTGAGGAGTTTTAGGAACCCTAAGATATGAAGGAAATGTATGGAAATGTATGGAAATGTATGGAAATGTAAGGCAATGTAGGGAAATGTAAGGAAATGTAAGGAAATGCTTTGGAAACGTTAAGTTTAAAAGAGGAAAGTGAACATTTTTGGAAACCTGGAAATGTAAGGAAATGGTTCAAAAATGGAAAGTGAACATTTCTGGAAACTTGGAAATGTAAGAAAATGGCAAGTATAGAGAGCCGATCGAAAATTTTAGGGAACTTAGAAATGACCTAGAAATGTCGAATTTTAAAGTTTAAAATAGGAAATTAGGGCAAGGAGGCCTTAAAAGAAAAAGTTGGTAAGATTTGACACACAAACAGGCTTGGAAAAGTGGCCTGAAGGTGTCACTTAGGGCCTATGGAAATGGCGCCATGTGCAAGAGGAATGGGCCTGGGTTCGAGTCACATGGGAAGCAAATAAATAAGGTTTTATTTTGGCTTCCAGAAGGCTGAGGTGGACGGTACATGCTTCTAGAAAAGGAGGTGTTTTATTTTCATAAATATGTGATTAAGAAGGTGATAATAAAGGATTTTTATTGGATTATTTTTTGAAGAGATAATAGATGGATAAATATGGATTTATCCCTTTTATTTTGATAGATAAGGAAGAGATAAAAGAGGATTATTATTAGTATTATTTTTATTAAGAGATAAGAGATAATAAAGGATATTTCTTTAATTATTTTAAATTAAAGAGATAAAGCTATCAAATAAAGAAGAGTGGTGGCCAAGTAAGGGACTCTAGCCTAGTAAATTTTGCTATAAGAGGAAAAGAGAGGCCATTCATTCATTCACTTTTCCTTTGCCGAATTTCTTAAGCAAATTCTCTTCTCTCTGCCGAATTCTCTCTGTCATTGTTCTTCTTTCTCTTTTCAATTCTTCACAAAGCCGAAAGCAGAATCCCCCTAGTCTTGCCGAATTTTCCTAAGTTTTATATCTTCCTCTTCTTTCTTTGAAAAACCAAAAATCCTCTACTGTTCATCAAGAAGCCGAAATTTTAATCCACATCAAGGCCATAGCCGAATATTGTTAAAGGCTCAAGCAAGGATTGTCGATTCCTAAAGTAAGGAGATCTTTCGGGATTTACTAAGTGTCGACTACAAGGAAGGAGAAGTTCTTTTCCCGAAGGTACACCATAAGCCGCGTGTTCCCTAGTTATTCGATGAATTTCGGGATTTAAGAATCTAAGGTAAGTCATATTTAACATACGACTAAGGGTTATTTGTTGTGAATAAATGTTAGAAATTGATCTAACATGAAGTTATAGGGATTTCGACAGAGGGATACAAGGATTTCGGGATTTGAGAATTTCAAGGTAAGTTTTAAGAATACTAATCCTACTAGGATTTGGATTTATGGCCGAATGGCTTTTTATTAAATTAGTAAGTGATTAATTAAATGTAGGAATTTGAGATCTAAGGCAGTAGATCAGATTTCGGGATTTCAAGGAATTCGTTAAGCAAATCAGGTGTGTACCCTACCCTAAGTTTTGATAGGTTCATGGCTATGTTTAAATTAAATGTATTATTAAGAATGTGTGTACTCACATTAATTTTCGATATATCATATGGCAATTATTTTTAATATATGAATATGCATAAGAATGTGAATGTGGCTAAGTACCACAAATGTGGTAAGAGTACCCAGGTACGTTTCCTACTTTCGATAGGATTACGAATATGTTATATTGTTAACATGTGAATAATGAGAAATTAAGTATGTTATGCATGATATATGGGGCATTCGGGATATATGTGAAAGGGGAAGAAGGTGTTGACTTCGGTCTCACCAACGGAATATGGTGACTACGGTCACAAAATTTGAATATGGTAACTCCGGTTACATTATCTGAATTTGGTAACTTCGGTTACATTATTTGAATATGGTGTCTAATGACACAAATTATATGGGCGATGAGCACGTCGACTGCAGCGACTGCCTTCGATGGTGTGTAGCGGATGGAGGGTTGACTTAGTAGTCCCCACGGTGTGACTGGCAGGTACGGGTGGTGTGTAGCGGATGGACCTTTAGGCTTGGGTTTGGGAATGCATCATTAATTGTATTCTATGATTTGAATGTGTATCATTTGTATGCCTGATTCTATTATGACTTAGTGTTGTGTACACATTGAGTCTGTTGACTCACCCCGTTGGGGAATATTTTTCAGGTGATGAGCAGTAATGGACCGGGTCGGCAGGAGCTTAAAGGTGGCCATGCATAGCAAGAAATTTATGATTTGGACTTTCAATTTATTTTAAGTATTTTAAGTTTTACTTTGGGATCATTGATATAATAAGGCCATTGTGGTTTACTTTATTTTTTTTTCTTTTATTTATTATGTTTATGGATTTTTATCAATTAAAGTTTTAAGTAAATTCCTTTTAAAATTAACTCTAAATGTTTTGTCACCTTAAATAAATGGGTTTTAACATAAGATAAATTTGTTTTCAACTCAAGCCCAACCCAAGCAATATTTTTTTTAAAAATCACACAAGTTTTTCCTAAGTAACAAAAGAATTTTGAACCGGTTTACTTGAGGAACATACCAAATCTGGTCAGAGCTCGTGGGCCGGGTTTGGGGTGTTTCACACATAGAACGTCCCATGGAGGTCAACTTATTAAATAGAGCTCATTTGACCCACATGAACTGACCCAATTCGTGGAACCATGAATAAGCTTATCTACTTGAAGCTTTGGTGGTCCAGTGAAATACTCCAGTAAAACTAGAGTTATCAGGGTAATTAATATAAATTTTTAAAGGATAAAGATATATAGTGTGTAAATTCCTTAGGACTCTCAATTGTAGATAGGCTCTAATCTTAACTGTTGATGTAACTCAATTTGTACTGCTGGATTTGGGCGAGCTCAACTATAAGTAGAGGTCACCCTCTTCATTTGTAATCATCACATTGTACTTTATTCTTGGATTAAGGAATATATTTGAGAGTATTTACTCAAACACTTGGTGTGTATTGCTTTCTTGTGGCTTTTCAATTCCCTCGTCACTCTTTCATCTTTTTAGTTGCTTCCGTTTTGTTTTCGTAGCCTTAGAGAATTTTAGTAAAAATTCTCACTTTTCAAGAGTAATGTCGACTTAGGCGGATTTGAAGCAAAGAAATCGCCTAACACCGCACGGTTTGCCAGACTTAAGTTCTAGCCCCATACACTTACGTGCACTGAAACCCACGTCCTCTTAATTATTGCATAGTAATAGAGCCAATTGAACTAAAACTCAATCGACATTTGAGATTTTTTTAGTCTCCGACATTGTTAAGAAATATATTATGACATAAAATGTCTAAAATTGATGTCATGTTAAAAACGATATTATCACATTATTTTTAATTATAATTGAATAAATCAATAGTATTAAAAATATATAATATATTACCAAAATTAATTTTGAAAATTAATTAAAAAATATTGTTTGAAACAAAAATAGAATTATTTTATTATCCTAACGAAATTTTTATTTTAATAATTTTGGAACTGGTAAATATATCACGAGTGGATAAAATCTTATATTTAAAATGAAATACAATATGTAAATATTTGATTATTTAATGAGTGTGAAAAGAGTTATACACTCAAAACAACTTTCATTGTTGCTTTGACTTTTGTTATTAAAAAACAATTTACCGATTATCAAGCTTTTTAATATTTTGGATTAGTAGTAAAATAACTATTTAACCAAAAATTAAATAAACTGCTACAATGTTACAAAGACAAACTACCAAGCAAAAATAGTAGTGTTCAAACCCCATGCAGTATGAAGTGCAAAGTTTACATGGCCAGCCTTAACTCCACAAATTTTACACTCAAATCGTTGAAAATGTTAAAATTGATTCAAAATGTTTTTGTCTTATTTTGACTATCGTGATGATCAATTATAAAGTAAAAGCTGTTTTGTAAATGTTCGAAATCTATAAGCTAAGCTATGATTACCCCCCATTTCCTTAATATGCATATAATATGATTGCATATATTTAGAAATTGTATATAGGTTGAGCATTAGACTTGGATTAGGATATTAGCTTACTTTTTTTTAGTATCTTACGTTTTTTAAATGATAATCTTTTAAGATTTTACCATGACATGTATTGGAAGCTATTTGAGTTTCCACATGATATTTGACTTGGACAAATATATCATGTTATATCATAATTTCCACACATCACACTCATATTTATATCCAGTATTCCTTCATATTGTAATATTGTTCTCGGTTGCTATTCCCATGGTTGGTAATTCATAAAATTTTGGTATCAAACATGGTGATAATATATGATGTTAAGCATGTTTATCGAATGGAGTACACTTTGATTGTCTATATATATGTTGTTCATTCAATGATGTATGCTTTATGATCTTTTCTTCTCTTATTCTTTAAGTTTGTATTATTTGTGTTTACATTTGGTATATGTTTGCTTTTAGTATCACTAGGCTACTTTTTGTATAGATTTTCATATTTAGGTAGATTTGATTTTTTTTATATTTAATTTTTAGTATCATTATGTTTATTTTATACTTTTTGATATATCAAAACGGGGAGAAAGATATACGAAACTTAAGATGCATTTATTTAGTTGAGAGTTATTTAGTAGAGAGGTATATATGCATGTAGTAAGGGGACAATTACTAAAATTGCATATGCCCACATTCCACATATTATTCTGATATTGCATATGCTCGATTATTGAATTCTTAAGTTTATATATATATATATATATATATATATATATGTAGTAAAGGGGGCAATTACTAAAATTGCATATGCTCGTATTGCTCCTATTATTCTAATGCTTAGTATGCAGTTGTTGATTGTCGAAACCATTTTTTTTGAAAGGGGTCGACTTTTATTTTGAAAACGAAAAATGAGAGTCGCCACCAATCCTTTTTATTTAGGTGTGATCGGATCACCTCGTAATTCAATCATTTTAATAAAAGTTTAAATCTATTAAAACGATGATTTTTTGGTCTATAAAATCCAGAAAACGAGTTCGGGAGTTGGTTACGCACGAGGAAGGATTAGCACCCTCGATACACGAGGAAGGCTTTTTAGGGTTTTTATTTTTTGGGCCGTTTGGGCCTTGTAATTTGGACTTTTATTTTTTTGTTTTGGTTTTTGGTTGTCTGATTTGGGCACATGGCTAAATTGGCCTACTATAGTTGCCCCTCTTTGCTCGTTTTCGTGCAACGGGAACGAAGCAAAGACTTTAAAAGGGCCAATTTTTTTCTTGTCTTGCTGAGTTCTTGACTTCTTTTGGTGCTTCTTTTCTTCAAGTAGCCTCATTCCAGTCCACTGCATCTTGTTGCTTTGATCTACTCCACCCAACTTCAGAGAGATAAGACTTGTAGCTTCAATCTGCTCCGCTGCAACTTTAGGGGGATGAGATTTGTAGTTATAGTAGATTCAATCCAACCTACTGCAATTTCAAAGGTATAGGATTTGTTGCTTTAACCCGCTCCACTGCAACTTCAGGGAGATAGGATTAGTAGCTTCAATCTACTCCACTGCAACTTCAGGGAGATAAGATTGGTATCTTCATTCTGCTCCACTACAACTTCAAGGAGATAAGACTTGTAATTTGTAGCTTTAATCTGCTCTTTTGCAACTTTAGGGAAATAAGATCCGCTATCTTCAGTTTGCTCCACTGCAACTTCAAGGAGATAAGATTCACCATGAAAACTTCGATATGCTCCATTGCAACTTCAGGGATATAAGACTTGCTATCTTTAGCCTGCTCCACTGCAACTTCAGGGAGATAAGACTAGTAACCTCAAACTGCTCCACTGCAACTTTAGGGAGATAAGGTTCATGGCTTTAATCTGCTCCACTGCAACTTCAAGGAGATAAGATTCACCATGAAAACTTCGATATGCTCTGCTGCAACTTCAAGGAGGTAAAATTTGTAATTTCTTCCATCTATCCCACTGCAACTCAGGGGTATAGGATTTGCATCATCTTCAATCCATCCCACTGCAACTCAAGGGTATAGGATTTGTATCTTTTTCAGTCTATCCCACTACAACTCAGGGGTATAGGATTTTTCGCTTCTTCAATCCATCGATCTTTTAGACCATTCTCTGGGTAACAAGACCTGTAGAACCCATTTTGTGGGCCTCTGCTTATGCCAAATGATTAGGATGTCATGATCAAAATGAATCAAATACTCCTAACTAGATGTGTATGAATGATATTTGCATGAATGCAGAATGCCATTTTGTGAGAATGATCCCCTCTTTAATGCTTAGGTTGCCATTGCTCATTGTTCATCAAGGCTCTATCACTGACGTATTACCCTGCCTTCTTGCTCAGCTGGTATCTTTGACAAAAAAACCCAAAGAAATAGCCATAATTTAGACAATTCTTGCTCAAATGTCTCCAACCCTTAGGTTTGATTAATTATAAATAATAGTTCTGTTTTAGGTTTTCGTATTATTTAAAAGCTTTAGAGTAATATGCAAAACTCCTTTTATGATAGCATTATTAGTCCATTAATCGTTATTCCAATGCAAAATGCTTGAAAAATATCATAATGATTGAAAGAACTTGAAATTTATCAAGAACAAAATTTTTAGATTAATCAGAGAAAGCAAACATTGCTGAAATACAAAATAAGTAAAAGGAAAATAGGTGCCCCAAATATCGCAGCATGAGCTTCTCTTCAAGAACTTCTTGAGGACCATTTTAAGCTCAACATGTGTTTAGGAGATCTAGCGTACTTTGTTGATGCCCCAACACGTAACATATCTCCTTCTTGTTAATTTAGGCATAGTAAGACTACCGCATGCCCCATCTTTTGATCAAAAGTTGAATTGCCCTTTACGGATTTTCAATTTAAAAACCCTTTGGTCTCAAGGCGCCCTTTTACGGGTTTTCACCTTGGCATCTTCTCCTTTTTTTTAGGTGAAGTATTTCTTGACTGAATCTGAATTCACTGGATTAGGCAAAGTTTTGTCATCCATTTCAGTTAAGATTAATACTCCTCCTGAAAAGGCCTTCTTTACCATATAAGGTCCTTCCTAGTTTGGCATCCATTTTCCTCTGAAGTCCTTTTGTATGGGAAGGATCTTCTTTAATACCAAGTCTCCCTCATGGAATTCTCTGGGGTGAACCTTTTTGTTGTAGGCTTGCATCATTCATTTTTGGTACATTTGACCATGTCGAATAACTTTCAACCTCTTTTCTTCAATCAAATTTAACTGATCATATCGGGATTGGATCCATTCTGCTTCATCCAACTTCAGCTCTGACAAGACTTGAAGGGAAGGAATCTCAACTTCGATGGGTAAAACTGCATCCATTCCATAAACCAAAAAGAAATGAGTTGTCCTAGTAGAGGTTCTGACAGACGTTCGATAAGCATAGAGAGCAAATGGTAACTTTTCATGCCAATCTTTATAAGTCTCCGTCATTTTCCCCACAATTCTCTTGATATTCTTATTGGCCGCCTCAACTGCCCCATTCATTTTTGGGCAATATGGTGACGATTTGTGGTATTTAATTTTGAACTGATTGCAGACCTCTACTATCATGTTGTTGTTCAAGTTCAAGGCATTGTCAGATATGATCCTTTCTAGCATTCCATACAGACATATGATCTCCTTCTTTAAGAACTTGCTGACTGCCGACTTTGTGACATTGGCATATGAAGCAGCCTTTACCCACTTGGTGAAGTAATCGATGATCATAAAGATGAATCGATGCTCGTTGGGATCTTTTGGCAAGATTGGCCCAATGACATCAATCCCCCACATAGAGAAAGGCCATGGAGAAGTCATAACATGAAGAGGTGAATGAGGCACATGAATCTTGTCTCCATAGATTTGGCACTTATGGCACTTCTTTGCATAACTGATGCAATCCCCTTCCATTGTGGACCATTAATACCCAAATCTCATGATTTGCCTAACTGATGGAGCTCGAAACTAACTATTATTTCGACAAAGGCAAGCGCACCTATCAAACAGTAGTATAGTTGTGGTGAGTCTGGAATATCGTATCCTCAAGGACCAAGAGTACTAGTATTAACTATCTTTTTATTATTCAGCCTAATAATTAAGGGTATTTATTTTTAATCTAAAATTAACTAACAAATTTAACTAACTATGAACGCGAAAGAGAGTGAACTTGGAAAATACTTTTAGACAACTTTATATGAGATAGGCAATACCTAAGGAAGAATTCACCTAAACTTCACTTATTACTTTTGATTCATGCGATTTATTCACTTGGCTTAATCCGTAGAAATCCCTGATTTATGTTAATATCTCTTTCAAGACTGAAAACAACTGACTCTAGGTTGATTAATTGAAATCTCTTTCTAATTAAAACCCCTATTGTCGCATTAACTCGATCTATGGATTCCCTTATTAGGTTTGACCCGAATCCGGCAGATTTTCGTCGCCCTATTTCTAGGGCTGCAATCAACTCCGCTTAATTGTGTTGATCTACTATTAGACAGGGACTTTTGCTCTACTGAATAAGCACATTCGACTTGAATCAATAACCTGAATTATCAAACAAGAATAAGAACTCACAATTAAGAATAAACACAAGTATTTACCTCATAAACCAAATAATAATAAGATCTATCTTAGGTTTCATCCCCTTAGGTATTTAAAGGATTTAGTTCATACTAAAAGAGGGAAACATATTAGAATAGGGAAAACAACAAAACATAAGAAAACCCAAAAACTCCTAAAAAACTTGATGGGAGATCCTCAGTCTTGATGGAGATCCTTCTCCTAAGTTGTTCCCGACAGCTGTCTTGGAGTAATTTCTGCCTTCTATTCGGCGTCTATTAGTTGTCCTATCGGCATCCCCCTTTTAGGTTGCCCCCTAGGGTGTTTATATAGGCTTTGAGATGCCTTACTTGGCCCACAAGTATCTTATTCCGAATAGAATTCATCCTAGTTTTGGTAGGGACACGCCCGTGGTCAATAGTTTAGGTCGTGTTCGATCCTGTTTGTCACACACGATCGTGTGGTTTGCCCGTGTGCATTGGTCCAGGCCATGTAGGCCCATTTTGTCCCTTTTTGGCCCGTTTCTAGTTCTTTTCAACTCCTTAAGCTCTCCTGAGTATAAAACATGAAATTAAGAGATTTGGAGCATCAAATTCATCAAATTCAATGGAAAATCATCCAAAATTAAGCCAATCATGGGGTTAAAATATGTGTAAATTATGGTTTATCAAATATCCCCACACCTAAGCCTTTGCTTGTCCTCAAGAAAAATCTCAACTCATCATTAAAATTAACTTTCTCGATTTATAATCCTTATCAATAATGTTTCATCATAATTCATGGATAATTCATACATTGATAATTTAACTAAAAGAGTACTAAAGATTCAAACAATCTAAGTCATAAATTTTTATAGCACGAAAACATAGGTGTTTCCCCTTACTTATATAACTACCTCTGATTAGAAATCGACAAGAATTTACATCCTCACTAAAGATTCACTCAAATCACTCAAAGTGTTTAAGGTTCAAATTAAACACTCATAAGTCAAACATGAAAAGTTAATCCCATAGGCTTGCTTGAAAATCAAATCTCCACCACTATAGAATTAGATGATACACAAATCAAAAGGTCTTTAAAAGGTTGTAATGGGGCTTGGGTTAAAGGTGTGGATATAGGCTGAATTTAGAGGGTTAAAAATCGAGATTGAATTGACCATTTACCTAACTAGAAAAATAACTAATAATAAATGATTACATTGATTGAAAATTTGTCGCTAAATAACACGAGCTTCTTCTAATGATATGGAATTACCAGTTTGAGCTTATAACTCTAATAATGAATAAATTTCCAACTTTTTTTTAATAAGAACAAGTAATGAAAAGAAAGAACTTTAAAAACTGAAATAGAGAACATAGTTAGGCAACTGATCAACTCAATTCTCGACAAAAAGGGTTAATTCAATAGGAAAAAAATTCTTGATGAATTAAAAAGAGTGAGTTTTAGGTTAATATTAATGGGTGAGTCAAGAAACGGTTTATTAGGCTAAAAAGGGTTCACTAAGGGTAGGTAGGCTTTTTGTAGAGTGAGTGGGTTAATTCCTAGGTGCCTTTATCATTTCAGTATATCAAATCAAATGTGTGGTCTCGACATGTATAATCGAAGCAAGTTCTAGAATAACAAATCAATGTTGACACACTCATAATCAATAAAGTGAGCAAGAAAAATATATGCTCTAAAGGGCTCAAAATCTCACAGAAATTATGGTTTTTGATGTCACCTTTGTAAATTTCAAACTTCAAAGTAATATTTAAGATTAGGGAAACAACCTAATAAAATTTTTAATTCTGAAAATAGACTTATCATGCTTGATTCTCTAATATTTTAAAGTTTAAATCATTAATGCACAATTACCTATGACTTAATCCGAAACATATCAATGAAAATCATAAATCAATAGAGGTTTCATTCTAATAGTATTATGAGAAAATTACTTAAGACAAAGCATAATCAGGGATTTTCTAATACGAGAGTCTTGTTAACACCTCCCCACACTTAAGCTTTACATTGTCCTCAATGTACAAAGATAAAAATGACAATATAGTAAGAAAAGCATAAGAGAGGGAGAGAAGTGAAACTTCCTGAATCTTGGATGGAGTCAAAGAAAAGAAACGGTGTAAAGTTGGTTAGGGGTGGAGGATACTCCAGTGGTGGTGTGGTCGTTCCTTAACAGCCCCTTGAACCTAAATTAAAGAAATCAAAATATAATAATATAAATTAAAGGAAAGAAAGATGAAAGGAAATAATTTAAAAATGAAAAGAGAAAAAAAAGAAAAAATAAATGGACTCCAAGGTCCTTGTCCTGTCGAGTTAATGAAGCGGCCGGCATGAACTTATAGAAATTGGCCTCGCACAGGGAGACTGTGCTAGGGTCCTTTTGCTTCTTCGTCATGGGGATGGTCGTGTAAAGAAAAAGTGAGGGAAAGGGGAAAAAATGAAAGGGGAAAGATAAACGAAAAAGAAAGGGGTATGGTGGTTAGGGTTTGGGAAAAGAAGAATTCGAGGAGAAAGTGAGAAGAAAGGGGGTTTTAAATAGGAAACAGAGATCTGGTTACTGCCCACGCCCGTGTGCCTTGGGCGTGTTAGTGAACACGGTCGTGTTGCACGGTCGTGTGGTGCTTCATTCGTTTCTCCCATGCCTGTGTAGAGGTTTTCATGACCATGTTGCTTAATCAGTGTCGGCCATGAAGTAGGGACACGGACGTGTCCCACACTCGTGTTACTTTCTCAGTGTCGACCACGGCCTAGGGACACGGGTGTGTCATACACCCGTGGTACTTTCTCAGTGTCGACCACGGCCGTATCGCACGGAAGTGGCATTTTATCGCAGCCCATGTTTTTGGGAAAAATTGTTGTCCACGCCGATGTACTTACTCGTGGTGTCCACACGGCCATGGCCACATCCGTGTGCAAGGCCGTGTGGTAAGGAAATCTTTGTTTTATTAGCGTGGTTAGTTTGTAGTTAGATGCAAAAAATCAAAAATATGGGAATTAATAGGGTTAGTGCTCGGGTTGCCTCCTGAGAAGCGTTCGTTTAAAGTCTTAAACTAGATTTACCCTTCATTCGGATAATCATGGTGGTTTGAGGAGTTGAAACTCCTCTCCCCTGCTATCAGTTCTATGATCACTGTATAGTTTGAGTCGAGTGGTGTTTACCTTAAAAGTGTTGAATGTAGGATTAGTTACCTCGACTATTCCACATTGAGTGCCGTGAAAGGGATCTCTTCGTTTGTATTAAGGTCTGAGGTGGTGATTCGAGGGTCTGTCTTATCCAACAATACCCGACTCCCAATCTGAAATTGGTTTGGCCCATCCTTAAGCTTGACATGGTTTTGCTTTGGTTCCTCGTGTTTTTTCGGTTTTTCCTTGACTTGTGTCTGCCATTCATCTAGTTCATCGATTTGTAATCTCCGTTCCTCATGAACAGTTTTATTCTCAATATGAACACTAGATCCTGGCTCTATTATCTTTTCTCGAGAGATTTCCTACAAAGAAGATTGAATATTAAGTTTATTTATATTAACAGAACTTGTATTCTCTTGATCATTAGATATTCTGTCAGAACCACGTGCTTTGAGTTTAATCATGTCATCACCTACACGAAGTATTACTTCCCCTGTATCAACATTGATAATGGTCCTAGCAGTTGCTAAAAAGGGGCATCCTAATATTAACGGAATATCATTATCCTCATTCATATCTAAAACAACAAAGTCTACTGGGAATATGAATTTGTCAATTTTCACTAGTACATGCTCAATTATACCCCTAAGAACTCTAATGGTTTTATCGGCTAATTGAATGCTCATCCTAGTTTGTTTGGGTTTCCCAAGACCTAGTTGTTTAAACATTTTATAAGGCATAACATTGATGCTAGCCCCTAAATCAACTAAAGCATTATTAACAGATAAACTACCAATTACACATGGAATTGTAAAACTCCCTGGATCTTTTAACTTTCGTGGTAGTTTATTTTGTAAAATTGCTGAGCACACTACATTTAGCTCCACATGCGACGTATCGTCTAACTTCCGTTTGTTTGTCAAAAGCTCTTTTAAAAATTGCCTTGAATTGGGCATCTATGAAAGGGCTTCAAGAAACGGTAAGTTAATATCTAATTTCTTTAGAAGTTTAAGAAATTTATCGAATTGTTCATCTGTGTGGTCTTTCTTTAGCACATTGGGGTATGGTACACGAGGTTGGTACTGTGTAATTACCGGTTTTGGCTTATCATGGCTTACATCAACCTTACCTTCCTTTACAACATTCTCTTGCCTTAATTTTGGTTCATCTAACCCTTCACTATCGTGAGCAGTTATGGCTTGAAGTTGCTCCTTTGGGTTAGTTTCAGTGTTGCTTGGCAAGCTACCTTGTGGTCGTTCTGAGATCAGCTTAGCAAGCTGTCCTAGTTGGTTCTCGAGCCCCTAAATTGATGCCTGTTGATTTTTAAGTGCTGTTTTGGTGTTTTGGAAATGAGTTTCTAACACCGCGATGAATTTTGTTAGCATCTCCTCAAGGTTCGGCTTCTTTTCTTGTGGGTAGGGTTGCTGTTGAAAGCCTGGGAGGGGTTGTTGTCTCTGATTTCCTTGGCCACCCATGAGAAGTTTGGGTGGTTCCTCCAACCTGTATTGTAAGTGTTACTATAAGGGTTATTTTGAGGTCTAGAATTACTACCCATATAGTTCATCTGTTCGCTGTCTATGTCAGGGTTGTAGGGCAGATATTCTGTGTTGTTCGTCCCTCCCCATTTGTATCGCATTGCATTATTGGATGTACCTGCGAATAACCACACAAACCATCAATTTTCTTACTTAGAAGTTCTACTTGTTTTCATAGCATGGTAACTGCGTCGAGGTTGAAAAGACTGGAGGCTTTTGTCGGCTTTATTCTCATAACTTGCCACTGATAGCTATTCAATGCCATCTCCTCTATAAACTCATAAGCCGCTTCAGGGGTCTTGTTATTTAAGGTTCCACCAGCGACTGAATCAATCAACTGCCTAGTTGAGGGGTTCACACAGTTGTAAAAGGTTTAAACCTGTAACCATAAAGGTAACCCATGGTGAGGGCATCTCCTTAGTAGATCTTTATATCTCTCCCATGTGTCGTGGAGTGTTTCTAGATCCATCTGCACAAAAGAAGAAATATCATTCCTCAACTTAGCCTTTTAGCCGACGGAAAATATTTAAGTAAAAATTTTTTGATCATTTGGTCCCATGTAGTGATTGATCCTCATGGTAACAAGTTCAGCCACTGTTTAGCTTTATTTCTCAACGAGAAGGGAAACAACCGAAGGCGAATGGCATCATCAAAAATGTCATTGATTTTGAAGGTATCGCATAATTCTAGGAAATTTGCTAAGTGATTGTTTGTATCCTTATCCTACAAACCATCAAACTGAACAAACTGTTGAATCATCTGTATAGTGTTAGGTTTCAGTTCAAAATTATTTGCAGCAATAGCAGGTCTAACAATACTTGATTCAGTTCCTATTAAATTAGGTTTACCATAATCATACATAGTACGAGGAGAAGGATTTTGATTCACTGGGTTTGTGGCAACCACAGGAGGTAGTGGATTATTAACGGCCATCTCTTTGATAGTATTGATTTCGTCCTCTTGCTCTTCTTCTATGTATTGTAGGCTTCGCCTTATTTCTCTTCGGTTTCTGCGAATGGTACCTTCTATATCACTGTCAAAAATCAAGGGTCCTGACGGGTTCCTTCTAGTCATAAACTAAAAGTTCCTGCCAGAAGCAAAGAAAGAAAAATTAGCAAAGTTAAAAATAAAATAAAATAAAATAAAATAAAATATAAAATAAATTGCAAATAAATAAAATGGCTAAAGTAATAAAAATTTAGTTTTCCTAATATCTTAGTCCCTGACAACGGCGCCAAAAACTTGATGGAGCTCGAAACTAACTATTATTTCGACAAAGGCAAGCACACCTATCAAACAGTAGTATAGTTGTGGTGAGTCCAGAATATCGTATCCTCAAGGACCAAGAGTACTAGTATTAACTATCTTTTTATTATCTAGCCTAATAATTAAGGGGATTTATTTTTAATCTAAAATTAACTAATTAATTTAACTAACTATGAACGCGGAAGAGAGTAAATTGAGAAAATACTTTTAGACAACTTTATATGAGATAGGCAATACCTAAGGAACAATTCACCTAGACTCCACTTATTACTTTTGATTCATGCGATTTATTCACTTGGCTTAATTCGTAGAAATCCCTGATTTATGTTAATATCTCTTTCAAGACTAAAAACAACTGACTCTAGTTTGATTAATTGAAATCTCTTTCTAATTAAAACCCCTATTGTCACATTAACTCGATCTACGGATTCCCTTATTAGGTTTGACCCAAATCCGGCAGTTTTTTGTCGCCCTATTTCTAGGGCTGCAATCAACTCCGCTTAATTATGTTGATCTACTCTTAGACAGGGACTTTTACTCCACTGAATAAGCACATTCGACTTGAATCAGTAACCTGAATTATCAAACAAGAATAAGAACTCACAATTAAGAATAAACACAAGTATTTATCTCATAAATCAAATAATAATAAGATCTGTCTTAGGTTTCATCCCCTTAGGTATTTAAGGGATTTATTTCATACTGAAAGAGGGAAACATATTAGAATAGGGAAAACAACAAAACATAAGAAAACCCAAAAACTTTTAAAGAACTTGATGGGAGATCCTTAGTCTTGATGGAGATTCTTCTCCTAAGCTGTTCCCGACGGCTGTCTTGGAGTAATTTCTACCTTCTATTCGGCGTCTATTTGTTGTCCTATCGGGCTCCCCCTTTTAGGTTGCCCCCTAGGGTGTTTATATATGCTTTGAGATGCCTTACTTGGCCCACAAGTATCCTATTACGAATAGAATTCATCCTAGTTTCGGCAGGGACACGCTCGTGGTCGATAGTCCAAGCCGTATTCGATCCTGTTTGTCACACACGGCCATGTGGTCCGCCCGTGTGCTGTGGTCCAGGCCGTGTAGTTCGACTCCCTAAGCTCTCCTGAGTATAAAACATGAAATTAAGAGATTAGGAGCATCGAATTCATCAAATTCAATGGAAAATCATCCAAAATAAAGCCAAGCATGGGGTTAAAATATGTGTAAATTATGGTTTATCACTGGCCATTGTAAAACCATTAGCATGTTTTCCACAAACACCCTCATGGACTTCCTCTAAGATTTTCTTATCCTCAACGGCATCCACACATCTTAATAGCACCTAGTCCTTTCTTCCTTTATATAAGATTTCCCTGTCTAGGACGTAGTCACTAGCTAACCTTCTCAAGGTCCTTTTATCATTTTCAGTTGCTTGGTCAGGGTATTCACGATTCTTCACGTATCGCAGTATATCGTGATACTAGGGGTGATCATCTCTTTCTTCTTCTTCGTTGATATTGTAGCAATGGGCCGGAGTCTCATAAATACTCATTTTGATAGGTTTTACATCTTCATGTTCGTTCACTTTGACCATGGAAGCCAAAGTAGCCAAGGCGTCAGCCATCTGATTTTCATCTCGCGGGAGGTAGCAGAAAGTGATGTCATCAAACTCCTCAATTAGCTCTAGGACCAGTCTTCTATACTTAATCAACTTAGAATCTCTTGTCTCCCATTCTCCTTTGAGTTGATAGATCACTAGTGCAGAATCCCCATATAATTTTAGAACTTTGATTTTACGTTCTATGGCCACACGGATGCCCATGATGCATGCTTCTCATTCAGCCATATTGTTTGTGCAATCAAAATCCAATTTGCTAGTAAAGGGATAATGATCTCCGTTTGGGGATACCAGGACTACCCCAATTCTGTTACCCATAGTGTTTGAGGCTCCGTCGAAGTTTAGCTTCCAAGGATGACCTTCTCAAGAGTCTTCTTCAGTGGTTGCAACATACATTAGATCTTCATTCGGGAAATCAAAGTTCAAAGGCTCGTAATACTCTAGAGCTCTACTGGCTAGAAAATCCGATATTGTGCTTCCTTTGACTTCCTTGTAGTTCACATAGACTATGTCAAATTCGGAAAGAAGAATTTGCCATCGGGTCATTCTTCCATTTAGAGCAGTCGACTCCATGTACTTTAGAGGTTCCAGCTTTGAGATGAGCCAAGTTGTGTGGTATAACATGTATTGTCTCAGTCTTCGAGTTGTCCAGATTAAGGCACAACACAATTTCTCAATCGGCAAGTACCTTGTCTCACATTCAGTGAACTTCTTACTAAGGTAGTATATTGCCCTTTCTTACCTTCCTAACTCATCGTGTTAGCCAAACATACATCCCATAGAATTCTCAAACACTGCCAAATACAGTATCAATGGCTTATCTGGATTAGGTGGCACCAGTACTGGGGCATTAGACAAGTATTGTTTGACCTTGTCAAAGGTTTCCTGGCACTTCTCATCCCATACACCGGGTGTAATAGCTTGATTTAGGGGCTAGTCGGAATAGTGGTCTCGGGACCACTAATCCGAGGTTGAAGGAAATTATTTTAATGCTATTTTATGAGTTATAACATGTTTATAAGGGTGCATGAAAACTTCGGTGCTTTAATTTTAGCGATTTCATGCTTAATCGCGAAAAAATACCAAATCGTATAAAGTGCAAAAGTTCTATTTTATTGTCTAGAGGTGTCTAATAGCTAAGGAATATTAATTAGAGGTCCCTAACGTGCAATTAGACCTTTCTAAGGTTAATAGCTGATCATAGGGGGACAAAGAAATAATTTTTAAATGAATTAGGTGAGATTTTGGTGGTAATTTGTCTAGAATAAAGTAAAATAAAGAGAAGAAAAGATGATTGAGTCTTAGTTGTTAGATGAACAACTTTTGTGAAAGGTGTTACCATGAAAACTCCTAAAAGGACCTTTTTGTAAAAGTTATGAAATAAGTGGTAAATGTGTGTAATAGTTGAAATCTTGAGTTTCTATAGAATGGAATATGAATCGGCTAGGCTTGATTAAGAAAGAAATTGGATAAAAATCGATATACGAGCCTAGGGGCAAAATTGTAATTTTGCCAAAGTCCAAGGGCAAAATGGTAATTTTCCTAAAGTAGAAATTTTAGAATGTATTGATTAGTGTGATGATGAAATGAGTAAATTTTATTGATATAGATCGAACCAAACGAGATTCGGACCAAGAACGGGAGAAAAGAGAAATATGGACAAATAGGTCCCTCTTGCCCTTTTGGTATCGAGGTAAGTTCGTGTGCAAATAATGAAATCTTTTGTGAAGTATATATTGACTTTATGAATATATTAAATACGTTTTTTGATGAGATGTCAAAAGAAGAAAATTTTCAATTGAGCTTAAGAATGGATGGAAAGCAATTATTACGATATTAAGATAATTAAGGTCCCCTGAAAGACCATATTTGGAATATGGCCTCGGTGTGTGATTTTGTATAAGACCATGTCAGGGACATGGCATCGATATTATATTTCATGTAAGACCCTATCGGGGATATGAAGTTGATATAATACTATAGGTCTCAAGAGTATCCTTTAGTATTTTGAGTGATTCAACAGGTATGTTGAAAATGAAAAAAGTATGTGGTTATGACATGAGAGGTGTAGGTATGTGCTCAGAACTTATTTAAAGTGAATTCGGTATATAAAGAACCCATGGTAAGCTTATGTGTAAATGATGCATCCTGATTGCATATGTTATGCTTATTAATACATTGCGTGAATGCGAATGATAAGTATTCATGGTGGGCTGTGTGCGATACCACCTTAATATTTGTTGGCGATGGGCTGTGTACCATCGCAAGTATTATCAATGGTGGGCTATGTGCGATACCACCTGTCGAAACCATTTTTTATCATCATTTTAGAAAAACGAGGATCGACTTTAAAATGACAAATGGAAATGGAGTCGCCACTGACCTTTTTTCGAGGTGTGATCGGATCACCTTGAAATTGAAAGCTTTAATAAAACTTTGGTTTATTAAAACATATTTTGGTCTACAAAAACTCGAGAAAATAGGTTTGGGAGTCAGTTACATACGAGGAAGGGTTAGCACCCTCGTAGCGCCCAAAATTGGTATCTAATTGATTATTTAATGTCTTAATGCCGAAAATTTGAAAGGATTCTAGATTACGATCCATTTACTCAAGATATATTTGGACAGAATCATATTGGATGCCGAAACTTCTTATTTCGAAGAAATAAAATGTCGTACTCAGTAAGTTAGGGCACAACATCTTATGTTCTCGAAATTAGATCTATCCTTCGATATTCAATACTCGTACATTTAAGATTAAGAAGGATATTCAATTATTTGGGTCAAATGAAAAATCGAAACCCAGTAAGTTAGGGCACTATTTCTCAAAATTCCTGAATACGAAATATTGTCTTTGTTCTTTTGAAATTCTTATCTCGAGATGATAAAATATCACACCCAGTAAGTCAGGGTGCAATGTCTCAAATTCCCGAGAATAATTTTTTTATTTGAAATATCATGCATTTTGATTTAAGAGAGAAAGGATACTCGGTTGCTAGGTTTTAAACGAGGAGAATCGGAACTCAGTAAGTTAGAGCACGATTTTCTCAAAACCTCTAAACACGAGCATTGCCTTACGATTTTAAAACTGAAATGACATTAAACTCGAATTTCTTTAACAAATAAATCGTAATGAAATGATATTATACAAAGCAAAATAGTAATATATACATAAAAATATTACAATGATGAATCACAAATAATTAATGGCTGCGAGCCAACAAATTATAATTCATATGATAGCAATAATCGTATAACGAAATTTCGATATTAAGAATTGAAGAAAATAGAGCAAAATATTATACAAAAACGAATATAAAATGGAGAGTAATTAAGAACCAATATTATATAAAATTACGTTAAGAGACTATATGTATGTATAAAATGATTGAAAATACTTAATTTGAAAACAACCCTATCAAGCATAAAAAGATTTAAATTTATTAATGCACGTAAAGAAGTTGGAAATAAATAATATACGAAAGTGTAAAATAGTTTAACGAATAACATACAAAATCTTAAAATAAGTAATTACAAACAAACTTTTTAAATGATAAAAATGATAAATAGAAAATGAAATAATTTAAACAGTAAGATATATAAAAATAGATATTATAGAAATTTAATACAAATGATATATATTTATAAATGATAAGAGATAAAAAAGATAAATAGAAATAGACAAATAAATAGGTTAAAATAGGTTAAGGACGAAATCGAAATTAAAACAAAATTAGAAACCTAAAAGCTAGACATTAAAACAGCAGGAGGACCCAGATGGAAACGTGCACGAAGAATGGGGATTAAACCAACAATTATTCCAGTTGGCCAAAACGCAGTACACAGATAGGATTAGATTGAAATAATGCATAAATTATATAGCTCAATTAAAAAAACAATGAAATACATAACAGGTTTAATCAAAAACAATACGACAAAGGAGGACTAGGCGCGCAAATACTCCTTTTAGAATAAACACGTGGATCCTCCGGGTTCCGAATCGGGTCGAATTGGGGCGCCCACACGACGTCGTTTCAAGGCTATCAAACTGAACCTGAAACACCATTGTTTCATTAATGGCCATAAAACCAGATTAAAAGCATTCAGATGCCATTCGAACTAAACC
Organism: Gossypium australe; assembly: GCA_005393395.2. Lineage (NCBI taxonomy): Eukaryota > Viridiplantae > Streptophyta > Magnoliopsida > Malvales > Malvaceae > Gossypium > Gossypium australe. The sequence goes on along the minus strand of CM016616.1, from coordinate 31,828,933 downwards.
CTAGCCCCTCTGATTTGTTTTCGTTCTCCGCCGCAAAGAAAGGGAGACGAAACGACCACTACAATGCCATGACGATCGGTGATTGGTGGCCGAATCTAGACCATTCAACGGCAGCCCCCCTAAATCCGGCTAGAATGCTTTGTGTCTACGCCCCGACGAACTGCTTCACTCCGATCACCGAGAAGAAAGCAACCCGACGGTCCCCATTTTGAAGGTGAACCCTTTCCTTCTCTTTTTTTTTAAATATCTGAACAAAAAGAAATATTTGAAACACGAAAAGGAAAGAAAAAAAATCGATTCCAAAAGAAAATGGAAAATAAGCAGTCCGAAAAGAAACCTTTTTGTTTCTGATTTGTTGATATATTCTGTTGTATATTCCTCCAAAAAATCGTCTCCTTACAGTGGTTGATTTCGGGCTTTTTAAAGCCGAAATCGGAAATAAAAAATAAAAATATAGTTATATTTTTTTGTTTTCTTGTTTCTATCTACTGTGCTGTTCGTCAATCCTTTGCTGGAGGTACGGAGGTACGGTGTACGTGGGAAGAATTGCTAACGTGGCAACGCGCGCGTGGGATGTACGAATGTAGAGCGTTGGGAGCTTGCGGCGCTGAAGGCTTGCGGCGCCAAGGGGAAACCCTAGGGTTTTCTGTTTGTTTTCTGTTGTGGGCTTGCCAGAATCGGGCTAGGTTGGGTAGTGGTTTAAGTAGTGGTTTAAGTTTGGGCTAGTGGTTTAGTGGATTTTAATTTGTAATGGGCTTTATTGGGCCTCCGTTTCCTTTTGTAAATATTTTGTATTGGGCTATTTAAAAAATTGACTTTATTAATATTGGTTTTTTGTTTGGTTAATGGGCTCGGGCATAAATTGGGTCTTACAGCTGCCCCTCTTTGCTCATTGTCGTGTAACGAGAATGGAGTAAAGACTTTAAAAAGGCCAATTTTGCCCGGTCTTGTCGAATCTTGACTTCATTCGGTGCTTTTCTTCTTTGAGTAACTTTATTCCATCCCACTGCATTTTCTAGGGCATGAAAACTAGCGCTTCGATCCAATTCAATGTAATTTCTTGGAGAATTGATTTGTAGCTTCATTCTGCTCCGTCGAAACTTTGAGGTGATAAGAATTCAGAGAGAAGAGATTTGAAACTTCAATCTTCTTACTGAAACTTCTCGGAAATAAAGTTTGATCCTCGTTGTAAACTCAGGGAGACAGGATTTGTAATTTCAACCTACTCTGCTGGAACTTTAAGGTGATAAGAATTCAGATAGAAGAGATTTGTAACTTCAATCTTCTTACTGAAACTTTTTGGAAATAAAGTTGGATCCTCGTTGTAAACTCAGGGAGACGGGATTTGTAATTTCAACCTACTCTGCTAGAACTTCGAGGTGATAGAAATTCAGGGAGAAGAGATTCGTAACCTCAATCTTCTCTGCTGAAACTTCGAAGAATACGGACTGATCCTGATTGTAAACTCAGGGAGGAGGGATTTGTAGCCTCAACCTACTCCACTGGAACTTCGAGGAAATACAAATTCAGGGAGAAGAGATTCGTAACCTCAATTTTCTCTGCTGAAACTTCAAAGAAATACGGGCCGATCCTCATTGTAAACTCAGGGAGGAGGGATTTGTAGCCTCAACCTACTCCACTGGAACTTCAAGGAGATAGAAATTTAGGGAGAAGAGATCCGTAACCTCAATCTTCCCTGCTGAAACTTCAAAGAAATACAGACTGAACCTCATTGTAAACTCAGGGAAGAGACCTACTCCACTGGAACTTCGAGGAGATAGGAATTCAGTGAGAAGAGATTCGTAACCTCAATCTTCTCTACTGAAACTTCAAAGAAATACGGACTAATCCTCATTGTAAACTCAGGGAGGAGGGATTTGTAGCCTCAACCTACTCTACTGGAACTTCGAGGAAATAAGACTTGTATGGCTTTGATCTGCTCCTACAACTTCAGGATTGCCAGATTTGCTATCTTCAATCTGCTTCACTCAGGAAGGCAAGATATTTGAATTCACCGATGTTCCGACAACGTCTTCTAGGGGACCTGTCTTGTAAAGTCAGTTTTATGTTTATGCTTATGTAAAATGGTTAGGATGCAATGATCAGAATGAATCTAATGCTCCTAAATAAATGTATTATGGATGACATTTTCCTGAATATAGAATGTCATGAGAATGGTCTTTTTACAAAGATTAGGATGCAATGATTGGAATGAATCAAATGCCCCTAAATAGATGTGTCTTATGGATGATATTAGTATGAATGTAGAATGTCATGAGAATGATTTCTTATAATGATTAGGATGTAATGATCGGAATGAGTCAAATGCTTCTAACTAAATGTGTTTTGCATGAGAGCAGAATTTCATGAGAATGATCTCTGTTTAAAAGTTTAAGGCGACATCACTCATTGTTTATTAAGGCTTTATCACTGATGCATTATGCTACCATCTTGTTCGGCTGGTATTTTCAACAGAAAACCCGAGAAAACAATTATATCTTGCCTAACAGATTTGCCCCACTGTAACTTCAGGGTTCATCTCATTGTGACTTAGGGGTATAGGATCTGAATCTTTTCCCATCCATCCCACTACGACTCCAAAACGTAGGATTTGTTTCTTTTTCAATCTATCTCGTTGCTATTCAAGGGTACAGGACTTGTATCATTTTCCATCCATGTCACCGCAACTCAGGGGTAGAAGACTGTAACTTGTTCAGTCGACTGATCACTCCCCAAGTAACCTAACCAAATGTGTATATATGATATTTGCGTGGATGTAGAATATCATGTTTTTCTTGCGAATGATTCCCCTTTTACACTTGGGCAAACATTGCCCAATTTTCATGGAGATTGTATCACTGACACAATATCTGGTCGTTTGTTCAACCACCATTTTTGAAAAAAATACGAAGAGATAACCTTAATTTAGACTCTTCCTTGTGAGTTTTAAACAATAGTCATGTTTCAATTTCTTGTATTATTCAGAAGCTTCCAGAGTAATATGTGAAACTCCTTTTATGAAAGTATTATTAGTCCACTAATTGTTATTTCAATGCAGAATGCCTGAAAAAGATTATAACCATGGACAAGAAGGAAATTAATTAGAAGTATAGCTCGAAACAAATAAGTTAATCAAAGCTAGCAAGCGCAATTAAGTAGGGAGTTTATTAAAGGTGTATCTTGAAAAGAATAAGGTAATCAAAGATAACAAATTCAAAATGGATAAGATAGAAAACTAGGTGCCCCAGATATCGCCGCTTGAGCTTCTCTGTTCAAACTTCTTAAGGACCATTTTAAGCTCGACATGAGTTTAGGGGATCTGAAGTACTTTGTCGATGCCCCAAGATGTAGCATACTTCTTCATTGTTAATTCAGGCATAGCAAGATTGTTGTATGCCCCCCTTTGATCAAAATTTGAGCCGCCCTTTTCGGGTTTTCAACTCAAATCCCCTTTGGTCTCAAAGCGCCCTTTGTGGGTTTTCGCCTTGGCCTCTCCTTCTTCTTTCTTTTGATTGAATTTTTTTTTAAGTTTCTGAATTCACTGGATTGGGCAGGTCCTTGCCATCTATCTCAGACAATACCCATGCTTCTCCAGAGCAGGCCTTCTTTGCTGTATAAGGTCCTTCCCTGTTTGGTATCCACTTTCTTCTGAAATCCCTTTTGCATGGGAAAAGTCTTCTTCAAAACCCTATCATGAAATTTTCTAGGGCGAATCATTTTTGTTGTAAGCTCACATCACCTGACCGTGACAGATAGCTTTTAACATCAACTGATCATATTGAGATTGGATCTATTCTGCCTCATCCAATTTCAGCTCTGACAGAATTTCGACTCCAATGGGCAAAACCAATGAGAAATGTGTTGCCCCCGTGACAGTCTTGGCCAACGTTTGATAAGCATAGAGGGTAAATAGTAACTCCTGTATGCCAATCCTTACAAGTCTTGGTCTTTTTATGATCTTTTCTTTTTTTCTTTTTCTTTTTTCTTTCTTTTTTGGGGGGCTACCTTTGCTGCACTAATGTGGCGCCTAATCTTTGAACAGACCGCAAACTTTTGACATTGTGCGATTAAATGTGATCTTTTCAACATTTTTTTGTCAGTATTCTTTCTTTCTTTTTCTTTTTTTGTTCTAATGACTATCGACTTTGTAATATTGGCATATGAAGCGACTTTTACCATCTTAGTGAAGTAACTGACATCCATGAAAATGAATCGATGTTGGCCAGAAGCTTTTGATGAGACTAGCTTGATAACATCCATGCCCCACATATAGGATATCTTATTTCTGCATTGAGCTAGGGTTTGATCTTCATCTCCTTCCTTGGCTCGCGACGTAGGATCTATTTTCATCTAGTATTAACAAATTAGAAGATATGTTACAATTTCTGTCATCTTCAAAGTCCTTAGATCCCTTATATCCATATCTCATTCAAAAAGGGAGTTAGTTACAGCGTCGCTGCTGTCGTTGATATTTGGGTACCTAGGTGCAAAGGCAAAAGATCCAAAGAATAAATTAGTCTAAGGAAAATTATTTGTATGGTATGGTCATGAATAAAGAATGAAAGAATATTCTAAAAACCAAAGAATGTACAGTATGAAATGTAAAGAATAAAAAATATTTGCTTAAAAAGATGCATCTTATTGAAATAAAAATTTTGGACACAAGCTTATTTCACAAGAGGACTCTTATTGCCTCTAGGCTGAAAGCAATAAGTGTGTTTCGAATATTACTCTGGATAATCCTTAAAAATACATGTCTCTTCCACAGTCCTATTGTTCAAAACACTCCCAGGTTCATATTTCTGCATTTGGTGTGTCATCTAATTTCACAATACCCATGCCGATGAATTTTTCCACCAATTTCTAGAAAGCAAGGTAATTTTCTATTGAATGCCCTGTGACCCCTGTGTGGTACTCGCACTAGGCATTTGGGTCATACCATTTTGGATATGGAGGCTGCATCGATTTCGGGTAGTGAGGAGCCATCTCATGTGCATCGAATAGGGTTTGATATAACTCCTTGTACGTCATTGGGATTGGTGTAAACTGGAGTTGCTTTGTACTGGATTCTTGTCTTGATGAACCCTGATGGCCAGTGGTCGTAGCCCTCGGTTGACCTACAGTGACTAATTTGGGACGCTTGCTCAAGTTGTTTACTTTATTTTCCCTATTTCTTGGGGCTGATCTTTTGGTACTTTCTCCAGCATCTATCTTTCCACTCTTTATGGCATTCTCAATCATTTCTCCAGTCATTACGATGTCCGAGAAGCTCTTTGTAGCGCTTCCTAGCATATGAGTGATAAGCGGGGCCCTCAATGTATTAATAAAGAGCATTGTGGTCTCTTTCTCCAAAAGTGGTGGCTAGACTTGGATGGCAACCTCTCTCCACCGCTGTGCATACTGTCTAAAACTTTCATTCGCCCTTTTCTCCATTGTTTTGAAGAGTAATTCTATCGGGAGTCATGTCTATCACATGACTGTACTGTTTCATGAATGCTTGGGCTAAATCCCTCCATGAACCAATTCTGGCACGACTCAACTGGTTATACCATTTGGCTGCTGCTCCGACCAGGCTATCCTGGAAGCAATGTATCAACAGTTGGTCATTATTAATGTACCCTGTCATCCTTCTGCAAAACATAGTAATATGAGCCTCGGGGCAACTTGTCCCATTATACTTATCAAATTCAGGCATTTTGAACTTGTACGAGAGCACCAAGTTTGGGACCAAGCTTAAATCTTTGGCGTCGCTTCCATAACAGTTATCAGCACTTTCGATAACTTTAAACTTCTCCTCCAACCGTTTATATCTATCTTCTAGCTGTTTTGGCAATTCGGCTTTTGTCCTCTCTCTTTCAACTATTTCATCTAAATCAGGGACATTAGTCATGATTGGATTATCTCCTGAACCTAAGCCAGTTTGGAGGTTCATTGAAGCACCAGCTTGGAATTGTTGAGGCTCGATCGTGACAGATGGCCTTTGTATAGTTACTTCAGGTCGTGTTAGCACATGTGGTGGAGTAAAAACAGGGGGACATTAAAGATACTCAGCATTCTCCTCAACATTTACCATGGGGTTTTTTCCGTTATCCATAAGCCCCTTCAACAACTGCGTCATCTGATTCATCATATTTCCTTGAGCTGTTCAAGCTTCTCTAATCTCTGATCCATATCTTTTGTTATGGTTCGGGTACCGTAAGGATGTTTGGTTTTGTTGGTGTCCAAGTTAATGCTGAAATAATTTTAACCAATCAGGGTCTTCTCATGAAATCTAATGCATATGATGTAATGCTATGTGAATGCATGAAATGAATGTAAAGAGGTGCCGGTTTTGACTCAATTTCCTTTAGAAAACTTTATTAGAGGGAAAAATTCTTTACATGAAACGGACTACCAATATACAGAAACCCGTATTATCTTCCATTTTATCAAGAAATTCGCTCTCCATGCCGAGCTCCCTAATTTAGCAATCAAACTCGAATCAACACCTCTCTCTAATATAAAAATGCATGCAAAGTAACAAAGATAAAATAAAACATCAGTATATAGAAACAAAATTCAAAGCATGGAAAAACATTCAAGCACCTATCCGGGTGACCACTAGGGTTTATCACAGCTCTACCTAGGGCGGGCTCTTAGGACTTTCTATATGCAGTTCGGTTCTATAGTTGAGGTACCTGAACCAGCAGATTCCTCGATCCTCACCCATTATAGGTTCATACGGATCGAGTTCGGCTCAGGGGAATACATTTCCCTATGGCTGCACGGAGATGAAAATCTCACGAAGACATAGGTACGGATGTATCCCGAAAGCGATTCACTATCTTTCGCGGAGGTGAAAACCTGACGAAAGAGTAGTTTCTCACTCCCACTTAATAGGGTATGACCCGACGGTCATGCAATATGATGCAAAAGTATTCTACAAGACTCGAACCATAGCAATCAAACGAAATGATGCAAGCGAATGCAATAAAATGATCGTAATTTTTCAAATCAAATTTTCAATTTTCAACAAAAGGACAGAAATTATTCAATTTATGGCCTGACTCTCAACAAGTCCCCAGTGGAGTTGTCAAGCTATCGAAACCATTTTTTATCGTCATTTTAGAAAAACGAGGATCGACTTTAAAATGACAAATGAAAATGGAGTCGCCACCGACCTTTTTTCGAGGTGTGATCGGATCACCTCGAAATTGAAAGCTTTAATAAAACTTTGGTTTATTAAAACATATTTTGGTCTACAAAAACTCGAGAAAACAGGTTCGGGAGTCGGTTACATACGAGGAAGGGTTAGCACCCTCGTAGCGCCCAAAATTGGTACCTAATTGATTATTTAATGTCTTAATGTCGAAAACTTGAAAGGATTCTAGATTACGATCCATTTACTTAAGATATATTTGGACAGAATCATATTGGATGCCGAAACTTCTTATTTCGAAGAAATAAAATGTCGTACTCAGTAAGTTAGGGCACAACATCTTATGTTCTAGAAATTAGATCTATCCTTCGACATTCAATACTCGTACATTTAAGATTAAGAAGGATATTCAATTATTTGGGTCAAATGAAAAATTGAAACCCAGTAAGTTAGGGCACTATTTCTTAAAATTCCCGAATACAGAATATTGCCTTTGTTCTTTTGAAATTCTTATCTCAAGATGATAAAATATCACAACCAGTAAGTTAGGGCGCAATGTCTCAAATTCCCGAGAATAAGTTTTTTATTTGAAATATCATGCATTTTGATTTAAGAGAGAAAGGATACTTGGTTGCCAGATTTTAAATGAGGAGAATCGGAACTCCGTAAGTTAGAGCACGATTTTCTCGAAACCTCTCAACACGAGCATTGCCTTACGATTTTAAAACCAAAATGACATTAAACTCGATTTTCTTTAACAAATAAATTGTAATGAAATGATATTATCCAAAGCAAAATAGTAATATATACGCAAAAATATTACAATGATGAATCACAAATAATTAATGGCTACGAGCCAACAAATTATAATTCATATGCTAGCAATAATCGTATAATGAAATTTCGATATTAACAATTGAAGAAATAGAGCAAAATATTATACAAAAACGAATATAAAATGGAGAGTAATTAAGAACCAATATTATATAAAATTACTTTAAGAGACTATATGTATGTATAAAATGATTGAAAATACTTAATTTGAAAACAACCCTATCAAGCATAAAAAGATTTAAATTTATTAATGCATGTAAAGAAGTTGGAAATAAATAATATACAAAAGTGTAAAATAGTTTAACGAATAACATACAAAATCTTAAAATAAGTAATTACAAACAAGCTTTTTTAAATGATAAAAATGATAAATAGGAAATGAAATAATTTAAACCGTATAATATATAAAAATAGATATTATAGAAATTTAATACAAATGATATATATTTATAAATGATAAGAGATAAAAAAAGATACATAGAAATAGATAAATGAATAGGTTAAAATAGGTTAAGGATGAAATCGAAATTAAAACAAAATTAGAAACCTAAAAGGTAGACATTAAAACAATAGGAGGACCCAGATGGAAACGCACACGAAGAATGGGGATTAAACCAACAATTATTCCAGTTGGCCAAACCGCAGAACACAAATAGGATTAGATTGAAATAATGCATAAATTATATAGCTCAATTAAAAACAACAATGAAATGCATAACAAGTTTAGTCAAAAACAATGCGACAAAGGAGGACTAGGCGCGCAAATACTCCTTTTAGAATAAACACGCGGATCCTCCGAGTTCCGAATCGGGTCGAATCGGGGCGCCCACACGACGTTATTTCAAGGCTATCAAACTTAACCTGAAACACCATCGTTTCATTAATGGCCATAAAACCAGATTAAAAGCATTCAGATGCCATTCGAACTAAACCCTAGCCCCCGTGATTTGTTTTCGTTCTCCGCCGCAAAGAAAGGGAGACGAAACGACCACTACAATGCCATGACGATCGGCGATTAGTGGCCGAATCTAGACCATTCAACAGCAGCCCCCCTAAATCCGACCAGAATGCTTTGTGTCTACGCCCCGACGAACTGCTTCACTCCAATCATCGCGAAGAAAGCAACCCGACGGTCCCTATTCTGAAGGTGAACCCTTTCCTTCTTTTTTTTTTTAAATATCTGAACAAAAAGAAATATTTGAAACACGAAAAGGAAAGAAAAAAATCGATTCCAAAAGAAAATGGAAAATAAGCAGTCCGAAAAGAAACCTTTTTGTTTCTGATTTGTTGATATATTCTGTTGTATATTCCTCCAAAAAGTCGTCTAATTACAGTGGTTGATTTCGGGCTTTTTAAAGCCGAAATCAAAAATAAAAAATAAAAATACAGCTATATTTTTTTGTTTTCTTGTTTCTCTCTGCTGTGTTGTTCGTCAATCCTTTGCTGCAGGTATTGAGGTACAGTGTACGTGGGAAGAATTGCTAACGTGGCGACGCGCGAGTGGGATGTACGGATGTGGGGCGCTGGGAGCTTGCGGCGCTAAAGGCTTGCGGCGCCAAGGGGAAACCCTAGGGTTTTCTATTTGTTTTCTGTTGTGGGCATGCTGGAATCGGGCTAGGTTGGGTAGTGGTTTAAGTTTGGGCTAGTGGTTTAGTGGATTTTAATCTGTAATGGGCTTTATTGGGCCTCCGTTTCCTTTGGTAAATATTTTGTATTGCACTGTTTAAAAAATTGATTTTATTAATATTGGTTTTTTGTTTGGTTAATGGGCCCGGGCATGAATTGGGTCTTACACCACCTTATTGTTTATTACCGATGGGCTGTGTGCGATACCATCGTGATAAGTATTAATGGTGGGCTGTGTGCGATATCACCTTATTAACTATTAAATGGTGTACTGTGTGCGAAACCACCGAGTATTTATTATTATTCCCAGGTGATATCGAGAAACTTGACTAAGTGAAATTGTTTGTGGCTTTGTGGTGATAAATCAAGGTATAAATGCAAGTAAATGTGAACAATGTTTTATGATATGTGTTTGTGATATGTGAAGGTTTGAATTGAGTAAGCATTGTGAATGATTGAATGGGTAATCATGAGCTTAAATATAATATCATTATAATATCTTTATGGTTGAGTAAAATTTAATGAATGCCAATACTTGATTATTATTTGCATGTGAACTTACTAAGTGTTATTGCTTACTCCTCTTCATTTCCTATCTCTTATAGGTTTATTAAACTAGCTCAGGTTGGAGACCGCCGGAGATGCTTTCACACTATCGAGCAGTCACTTGGGTATAAGTTTTCAAGTTCTCTTGAGATATGACATGTATAGGGATCTTATCTTTTGTTTAACTAAGTCATAGTTATTGTAGCCAAATGTGTTGGCCTAAAACAGTTTATGGTTCGATTGGGTATAGCCATGGATGATGGATTATGTCGATTGTACTTGTGCTAGTGATAGTACTCCTTCGTGTATGGGAAGATAGTTTGGTTTTCATATTTTAAATGTGAAAATTTAAGTAATATAATTGATGATTTGAGGATGATATGTGATGTTGAGTGAATGTGTGCAAGTGAGGGTGGCTAAATGGCTTGGAAAATAGCCTTGAACTGGTCCACACGGGTAGACACACGGGCGTGTGTCTAAGCCGTGTGTGACACACAGTCAGTCCCATAGGTGTGTGACCAGGCCGTGCGGCCCCTGCATGTTAATATTACAAGTCAGTGTCGACCACGAGCTAGACAAACGGGCGTGTGCCTAGGCCGTGTGCCCCTTATATGGTTGCTGATGTCACAAACAGAATACTCAGGTTTTCACACATAGGTGGGGACACAGGCGTGTCTAGGCCATGTGGAGGACACAGGCCAAGGACACGGGGTGTGTTAGGCCATGTGAAAACCCCTGTAGGTTCGAAAGGAAAAAATAAATTCCACACGGGCTAGGGACATGGGAGTGTCACATTTCGCACGGGCGTGTGGCCCTGTTTAGGGAAAAATTCTCTAAGTGCGCGAAAGTTTACGGTTAAATTATGAAACCCTCCGTTTGTATGTTTAAGGCCTCGTAGGCCCATAATAAGGATATAATGAATGTGTATGGGAAGTTTTTATTTTGGAATGAAACTTTATAACCTAAAGTTGAGTGTTCAAGCAAGTTAAGCCCGGTAATGCCTCGTACCCGATTCTGGAGTTGAATATGGGTAAGGGGTGTTACACCTGGATTGTGTTTCTTAAGGAGACGGAATATGGGGTCACATTTCTTAGTTAGTTGTGAAATGAACCGGGCGATATAATTTAGTCTTCCTAGGAAACCTCGGACTTCTTTTTGAGTGTGCAGCGGAGACAACTCCTGTATAGCTTTGACTCTATCCGGGTCAATTTCCATCCCCTTTTCGCTGACTACAAAGCCTAGCAACCTTCCCGACCTAGCCTCGAAAGTACATTTTTCTAGATTAAGCTTCAGTTGGAATTTTCTCAATCTTAAAAACAGTTTCCTCAAGACTTGTACATGCTCCTTCTCTGTTCGGGACTTTGCGATCATATCATCAACATAAACTTCGAGTTCTTTGTGCATCATATCATGAAACAAAGTTACCATGGCTCTCTGATATGTCGCTCCTGCGTTTTTCAGTCCAAATGGTATCACCTTATAGCAAAATGTTCCCCACATGGTTACAAATGTGGTCTTATCCATGTCTTCAAGATGCATCTTTATCTGGTTGTATCCTGAGAAGCCATCCATGAAGAAGAATAATGAGTAACCTGTCGTGTTGTCCACTAAGGTGTCAATGTGAGGCAATGGGAAATTATCTTTTCGACTGGCCTTGTTCAAATCCCTATAGTCTACACACATTCGTACTTTCGCATCTTTTTTAGGGACAAGGACAATATTGGCTACCCATTTTGAGTATTTGACCACTTGTAAGAAACCAGCATCAAATTGCTTCTTGACCTTCTCTTTTATCTTCAACAAAACATCGGGTCTCATCCTTCAGAGCTTCTGTTGAACTGGCTTGCACTCTTCCTTTATGGGGAGTTGGTGTACCACGATATCAGTATTTAACCCGGGCATGTCTTGGTATGACCATGCAAAGACATCTTTGAATTCTCAGAGTAACTCAATGAGGGCCCGCTTTGTCTCTGTGGTAATGCAAGCTCCGATCTTCACTACTTTATTTTCTTGTCCGTCTCCCAAGTTCACAATTTCTACTGACTTTTTGTGAGGTAGAATCTGTTTCTCCTCCTATTCTACCATCCTTAACAAATCAGGAAATAAGTTACAATCTTTGTCATCTTCAAAGTCCTGAGATCCCTCTAGACACATATCTCGCTCAAAATGAGATTCTAAGTCAGTAGCAGCGTCACTCATATCATTGATATCTGGAAACCTATTATAGGAACGAAGGAAGATCCAAAGAACAAAAGAATCTAAGAATAATTATTTATGGGGTATAAGTATGAATGAAATGAAAGAACAGAAGAATATTTACTCAATAAGATAGAAAGATGCATTTTATTGAAATAAAGATGTTGGACATAGGCTTATTTCATAAAAGGATTCTTATTGCCCCTAGGCCTAGAACAACAAGCGTGTTTTGAACATTACTTTGAATTAGCTCTAAAAACTACAGGAATTTCTTTCGTACTCCAATTTTTCAGAACACTTTCAGTTACATAAAGGAAAATGCCCAATAAATTTCCTCCCCCAATTTCTTCTTCAGTTATGGCGTTGATGTTCAGATTTCCCGTCATTCCTGCCAGGCCTTTGACATCTTGAAAGAATTTCAACTCTTTTAATTAATTAAGGTCTTTTTGTGAAACTTAATGCATACGATGCAATGCAATGTTAATACATGAAATGAATGAAACAAGAGGGCATTGATTTTGATTAAATTTCATTAGAGTAGCTTTTCTAGAAAACAAACTTCTTTGCATAAAATGGATTACATATATGGCCTTGCCCTGATACTTAAGGCCTTAATTTGCCTAAGAAGCCGAGCTAACTCTCAGCCTCGATCTGACTCTGACTCATATTTCAAATTAGTACATCAGCTTGGACTACTAAGGTTTGTAAGTGGTCAGCCACTTCTCATACTTGAGACAAAGCTGCACCCATGATGTAGTCCCTATCTCTGACTTGGTTTTGAGATCGATGAAGTTTCTCTTTCCACAGCTCATTTTTCGCCTCAAGGGCTTCAACATGAAGTTCACAGTTTTGCAGCGCAGTTTCATGTTCTTCTATCTTCCCTTTTAACTCTTCAATTTTGCTCAGGCTAACCTTCAACTTGATTACAGAGTTATGACTACGATACAGATGCAGGGATTTTTCTAACTCTAACACCCGAGTCTTTAATCCCACCTTCTCATTTTGACTTTCTACCAAACTTCTTTTCAGAGTATCCTCTCAAGCTTGAGCATCTCAAAATTTCCTTTCCCATTGGCTAGCTCTACTTTTTTTCTGTTTAATTTCTTGTCGCAATTATTCTGACGTTTTTCCCAGACTAGTGGTTCTTATTGACAAACACAGCTTCTTATAGTCCGTTTTCAAACTGTCCAAATCCTCTTCAGCCTTATTCTTTCCCTTTCTCAGTTTCTCGACTTCTAGTTTCTGGAATCGACATCTAGCCCCAGCTGCATTCTCTCCTCCTCCAATTGCTCGATCTTTTTTTCCAGTTCCAGACTCTTCCTCTCAAAATTCTATTTGATGATCTTTAGCTCAGATGGGATCACCTGCAAGTGTTCTTCTATCGAACGGGTTTTTTCTTGGTTTAACGTAGGGATGTTGTCGTTGATTCTCTAACCCCACCACCGGTCATACTCAGGGGTAATCGGGTTGGAAGCAAACCTTTTCATTCTACGAGTTTGGTTCCAGGCATTCGATATTTCACGAACTTTCTTTTTGTAATTATCTCCCTCGTATACAAACTTGAACTGAGTTAACTCTTGTGTTGCTGGCGTAAACTATCTTGATCTGTATTGTCTTAACACGAGCAGAGGAGCATACCCAACAACCCTCCATATTCCAAGTAAGGGAACCCAATCAAAATCACCACATCGATATAAAATCTCATCAGGGACAATCTAAGGGGCTCTCCATTCGACATCTTCGTCTTGCAGATTTTGGATAATCATCATCCATTTCTCCTCCGTGATATCATCCCATCTCGGCGTAGCCATTAACCCTTTCAGCGGAGAATAGTTTTTGGAGAAGATTTGATATGAGGCCTTTTCCATTTTCCAAAAATGGATGTGGAACCACGCTAGTAAGAGTTGTGCAGATCCGATGAATCTCCCTTCGCTCGCTCTTCGACATGCGTTCAAGGATCTGAAAGTTTCGGCCAAAATTACGGAAACGGGTGTGACCCTTTTATCAAGTCGGTGAAATAAATCGGAGACTGCCTCGTCTATATGCCCTAAAGCCTTAGGAAAGATAACCAATCCGTAAATGCTTAATGCGAAGACATCAACCCTTTTCTTCACATAAGGATGTACTAGGATCAAATCTCTCAAATTTATCCAAGAAATGCACTTACTATCACCTTTCTGCTTGATTCGAGCTGCCACCCACTGCTCGTTCATCCCTGTGATGTTCATCAGCTTTTTTAAGAATGTCAAGACATTTGCAGCTCTAGAATAGGCCTTGTCAGTTTGAATCTTCGGGCAACGGAGCAAGGTCGTGTACTCTTCCACAGTAGGTACCAAATCCACCTTTCCAAAAGTAAAACAACTATAGGCAGGGTTCCAAAACTGGGCAAGAGCTCGGAATAAATGCTTGTCCACTTTGATATCGAGTAGATAGGGAAAATCACCATAATTACAGTAGAATAGTTGTTTGATCTCGTCATCTCATTGATCCCATATTTCTTTCATCTCTTGAAGATTATTTTGGGTTACGCTGATACTAGTGAAATCCCACAACTCTGACACGTACCCCTCTGTAAGACTATCACCTTTCTCTTGCTGTGTTGTCTCGGCCCATATCTGGACGGCCGCATTGTCCTCCACTTTATCAAGAAACCCCTTTCCATGACAAGTTATCTATTTAGCAACCGAATGTGAATCAACATTTTTTTGTGATAAAAATGCCATACAGTTACAATCAAAGTAAAACAAAACAAGTTAGTATTTCATACACAGCTTAAAGCAAGCAAGGAATAATAAATAAAACACCTACTCGGGTAACCACTAGAGTTTGGTATGGCTCTACCTAAGGCGGGCTCTTAAGGCTCGTTATATGCGGTTTGGTTCTAAAGCAAAGGTCTTGAATCGACAAATTCCTCGATCATCACCTATTATAGGCTTATATAGACCAAGTTCAGTTCAAGGAAATACATTTCCCTATGGCTATACAAAGATGAAAATCTTACGAAGACATAGGTACGGGTTTATCCCGAAAGTGATCCACTATCCTATACGGAGGTGAAGACCTCACAAAGGAATAGTTTCTCACTCCTACTTAAAAGGGTAAAATCGACCGATTTATGCGATGCAATATGAAGAGATATATCAAAAGGCTCAAACCGATAAAGTAAACATATTATGACAAAGACCACAAAAAGACGGATTAAATGCAACGAATGGATCGTAAATTTAAACCAATTTTTCAACTTTCGACAAAAGACAAAAAATAATCAATTCGTGGCTTAACTCTCATGTTACTATCCCTAGTGGGGTCGCCAAACTGTCGAAACCATTTTTTTTGAAAGGGGTCGACTTTTATTTTGAAAACGAAAAATGGGAGTCGCCACTAATCCTTTTTATTTAGGTGTGATCAGATCACCTCGTAATTCAATCATTTTAATAAAAGTTTAAATTTATTAAAACGATGATTTTTTGGTCTACAAAATCTAGAAAACGGGTTCGAAAGTTGGTTACGCACGAGGAAGGATTACCACCCTCGGTATGCCCAAAAATTGGTACCTAGTTGATTACTTGATGTCTTTAGTGTCGAAGATTGAAAATTTGAAGAAACTTTAAAATACAATCCTTCATTAGAATATTGCTTAATTGAAAAAAAAATTGAGAAAAGGGCACATTCCATGTTAATCGAGGAAAAGAACCGTGTCTCGTAAGTTAGGACACAATATCTTAAATCCCCGGAACGAGAATAAACACCAAAAATTATTTATTTTGAAAGATGTTTGATTATCTCGGCTTTAGAAAGAAACCATATTTCGTAAGTTGGAACACGATCTTTTCGTAATTCCTGAGATTACTTAAAAATTTTTAAAATGTTCGTTTATTCAGATTTATCGAGAAAGTCAAAACCCCGTAAGTTAGAGAATGACTTTTTGAATTTTAAAAACACAGAGTATCGCTTATTTAAAAAAAATTTAATGCATTGCGTAAAATTAATGTAACACAAATTTGTTGTGAAAATGTAGAAATAAATCATAGTGCTAATATGCATAATAAAATAAATGCAATAATGAAAATAAAAGGACGAGAATAAATAAATAAATGAAATAAATAAACTGATTACAAATAAAAGAAAAATAATAAGTAAAACTAAAAAAATAATAGTAAACAAATATAAAAATAAATGGTATGTAAAACGGCAAAAAAATAATAATTAATAATAACAAAAATAAAAAAGTTTAAAATTATAAAAAGGATATAAATAAATAAATAATAGAGTGATAAAATAGGTGTATTTAAAAGATAATAATAGGTCAATAAATACAAAAAGGAAATATAATAATAATAGTAATGATATTAAATTGATTAAATTAATAATAAAGTAGCAAAAATAATAAAGAAAGGACTAAACTGAATTTTAAAACAAAAATTTGGGGCAAATTAGAAGCAAATATAAAGGAAAAGGACCAAGTTGAACGCGTGAATAACAAGGAGGGACCAAAATGGGAAATAACCCCTTCTCCTCCAAAACAACGTCATTCAAATATGGACTAAAATGTAATCGAAATAAATCATGGGATAAAAATTAAAAAATATAAAAAGCTTAATTGCAAAACTATTAAAAAGCGGAAGGGCTAAAGGTGCAATTACCCATTCCGTTAAAAACACGCGGATCCTAGGCTTCCGTTAAAAACGACGTCATTTTGGAGGCCTATCTAAGGCAAAAAATTTAGAAAAAAATCATTTCAACCCCATTTTAGAAAAAAAAATCAATTCTCTCTTCTTTTCTCTGGCATAGCCCAGAATTCCAGCCAGCCCTCTGGCCATTGGCTGCCAATCGCCGGCGTCGGCGTCACTGTGTGCGGCAGCCGGAGCTTCAAAAATGAGACCTTTCGACTCCTTTTGAATCCTCGATTTCGAATATGGAGTTCTTTTTAGAAAAAAATGGCCAAAAGGTAAAGGGACCTTTTGGTTCCCAACGACAGAGAAAACAACAGGTATTTTTTTTTTGTATTTATATATCTTATATCGTATATAAAAATGAATGAAGAGAAAGAAAAAAACCTTTGATTAGATTTGATTTACTTTCCTATTTGCTTGATTCTCTGTTTTTTTGTATTCAATCTCCGTAAAAAATTACAATGATTTCAGGTGGCTTTTATAGTCCTTTACACTTGTTATTTTATTATATTTGTCACTTCTTGTTGCACGCAAGTGGGCGGTGGAGCAGTGGCGGTGCTGGTGGCGGTGTTGCAGTGGCGGCTGGTCAAGGCTGCAGACCTAGGTGCGCACCTAGGTTTGAATTTTTGTTTTTTTATTATTGGTTTGGGCCTTTTGAGCTTTTTAGGGTTTTTATTTTTTGGGTCGTTTAGGCCTTGTAATTTGAACTTTTATTTTTTTATTTTGGTTTTTGGTTGCTTAATTTGGGCCCAGGCTAAATTGGCCTACCACATTTATAATTAAACTCTTTCTTCTATATTAATTGGTATCATTGAGCTTATTAACATCATGCTTGGATTATATCTGTGTATCCTTGTGCATGTTTATCAAATGATATTATGTTGAAGTTCATATGTGCATATATGACATACGTTATGAAATTCATTCATGCTTCTTGCATTGTTAAGCAAGATTAATTTAGTCTTCAAATTTGTTTAGGGATTTGTCCAAGCTTCATGACTTGAATATGTGTAAATGATTTAGTAGTTTTTCAAAGCAACTCTTTCTTAAATTTTTGTTGTATAAAAAAAGAAAGGTTATTAGTTTTGATTTATAAAGCTTATTATATAACAACATTTAAGAACAATTTTCTATTTCATCTAATGCGTCGAGGGTCTCAGTTTCTTATTAAGTCATGTGGAGGCTAAGGGTGCTTTGCATGGTATATCTATTTGTTGAGGTAGCCCCTCGGTTTATCACCTCTTCTTTGTGGATGATAGTTTTATCTTCTTCTGTGCGACGGCTTCAAAGTGCCAAACTGTAAAAGATATCTTACGGGCTTATGAGTTTGCCTCGGGTCAAGCTGTTAATTATCAGAAGTCGGGGGTTATGTTCAGTTTGAACACAATACTTTCAGATAAGCAAGCAGCTTGGTTGATTCTTGGGGTAACGGCTCCCGTGGATCATGGTAGGTATCTGGGGCTGCCGTCTTTAGTAGGGTGGAAATAAGAAGGTTGTGTTCTCTTTTATCCATGAGCGTCTTAGTAAAAGACTTTACAGCTGAAAGAATAAATTATTGTCTCGACCAGGCAAGGATGTGGTTCTTAAAACAGTAGCTCAAGCACTGTTGGTGTACTGTATGAGTGTCTTTTTACTGTCATTGGGGACTTGTGAGGAGTTGCAGCGCATGATGAATTCGTTTTGGTGGGGATTGAGCGGTGCTAATAATAAAGGTATTAGGTGGGTCTCTTGGGACCGACTTTGTGACCCAAAGAAACTTGGGGGGCGGGGGCTCGATTTTCGACATCTTCACTGTTTCAACCTGATAATGCTTTGCCAGCAGGGATGGAGGTTTCTCTCTAACCACGATTCTCTTCCTAGTAGAGTTTTCAAAGCTAGATATTTCCCTTAGTGTGGCTTTCTTGAGTCCAATGAAGGTGCTAATCCCTCATTAATATGGAGGAGTATTTTCTCTACTAAGGCATTGCTTAAAAAGGGTGCTCGGTGGCGTTTTGGCAATGGTACTGACATTTGTGTTTTTGTCGATCCTTATCTGGCGGTTGATGATTCTTTTTTTGTTCAGTCGGACCCTCTTGATGGCTTAGAGGATATGCGTGTTAACGAGTTACTTACTGGTGGATAAAGCTTTTATTGATGGCATTCTAGCGCCAAGTGACGTGTCCCAAATTCCCAAGATCTCAGTAACGTGGCAAAAGCCGATTGATTGTCTACTCCAGTTACAAGCGAGCAGTATAACCTTTTACACCTATTCTCGCTCATGCGGTTGATGGCCCTTGGGATCGGCTATGGAAGCTGTCTTTGCCTCCAAATGTTACGCTGTTTATTTGGAAATGCTTGAAGGGTTTCGTCCTGTGTAAAAGACGACTACTTGTGAGAGGGTGTAATATGGATCTGGGGTATGTAAGGTGTGGTGCGCTTGAGAGCCTTAAACATGTGCGTATGTGGTGCCCAAAGGCTGTTGAGGTATGAAAGTTAGTTGGTTTCGGTATGTCTTTCAGTACTGTTCAGGACTTTATTGATAACCTGTTGGAATTGTTGGACACTGATCGTAGGGATCATGGTTTGCTAGTTACATGGTCCTTATGGTTCCACAGGAATATACGTTGCTGGAAGGCGATTGAAGTGGGGGCTACTGCGATTGTGGCGTTTGTTGTGCAATTCTTGCAGGACAGGAAGGACGCCCAAGCCACTTTTATGCAAGTTCAGCAACCTCCTGCTGTTAACTGTTTGCGACAGTGTGCTTGGGTGAAGCCGACTCAGCCATGGGTCAAATGTAACGTCGATGGCTCGTTATTTCCGGGTATGGAATTGTTTTGGCTTTGGGATAATTTTGCGTGATCATAATAGGATGTTTCTGAAGGGCATCTCTAGTTTTTTTACTACTACATAGGAACCACATTTGGATGAAATCGTTGCCATATGGGAAGAGCTTTCCTGGCTTCGTTCTATGGGCATTGATCACGAGGTGGTCGAATCCGATTGCAAAGAAGCTATAATAGCTCTAAATACGCCTGCTGAGGACAACTCCGAATTTGGTGCTATGATACGCGACTACTTACGGATAAAAGCTAAATTCCAAGATATTGTCTTGTGTTGGGTCCGACAGTGCAAATAAAGGAGCTCACTCTCTCGCTCGAGCGACTTTATTTTCTGCATCTATTGCTTTTTGGGATAGTCATCCTTCAACTATTTGTTTCGTGATAGATCTGGATATCTCTAGTGAGGGTGTTTAGGTTCACGTGTATTGGAGAAGTCTATTGGCTTGGTTTAGTTGCCTCGGATCTTTGGAGTTCTCTATTTCCCTCATTTTATTTTATTAATGAAGGCTTAAATTTTTTAAAACAAAAAACTTTCTATTTTATTCCTGAAATAATTTATGTTAGAAAATAAATGAAATATTTTAGAAAATGTTTTCAAGCAAGGACATTGATTTCAATAATATCTTATGTCCTTCAACTACTCAAATTCCTCAAATTCATTTGAAGTGTTTTGGAGTCATTTTAGGTATTTTAGTATAGTAAATATCGATACCCCACAATTAGTATCCATACATTGGGTAGTCAAATACCTATACTTGAGGTATCAATATATCAATATTTGACCCAAAAGTATCAATATTTGGCTTCATTATATTAATACCCTCTTTATATATATTGGTACAATAGGTTACAAGGTAACTTTAATGCTCAAATTAATTACTCCAAATGCCTAATTTTATCCTACAATTGCCCCCAAAAGGATAGAAATAAAAAAGATGCCATAAAGTCAGTGGCGGTGTCAGAATATTAATTTGGGGGGGTCAAGTTAAAATTAAAAGTGCTATGAAACAGTCGATTTAAACATATAAACAATTTATTCAAAAGAAGCAATATTTAACATGACAATCGATTTAACATATAAAAAATATATTCAAAAGAAGCAGTATTCCAACAATTAAAATGAAATAACTGTCATTTGACTCGATTAACCATTTTTTATTCCGTTTTCACAGGAATGTTCACTGCTTCACAAGCTATTATTTGACATAATTTTAAACAAAGTGAACGAGGTTTTCTTCCTCCCCTTCACTTTGGCCGAAACTTACTATAATATCATCTAACTATTTTTGTTTCATTTTTACACTTCTAAAAAGTTAGAAACCATCTCCTAATCATTTTTCATCCAAAAACATACACATTTCACTTAATTTTATAAGCTTCCAAGTTCCATCAATATCTTTTGATGGCAACTTTTAATATACTTGATAAAAAAAACTATTGGTACATATATGTAAAACAAGTTTCAAATATTCAAAATCTATGAAAAGTTTGAAGAAAAACATATCTTATACTTCAAATTTGGAGGAAAAATGATAAAGAATTTTTTTTTCTTTTTTTCTTGCTAAGCACCAATATGAAGAAAAAAGATGATAAAAGTCTCGATCTTTTCTTTTCTTTATATATATATATATATATATATATATATATATATATATATATATACTTATAAAATATTATTATGTTAAGTAAACTATTAAATAAGCATCAGTTTATTACTATTTAGCAAAAATATCATTCAAAGTCATCATGGGTAATTTAGCTTCTTCAAGAAGATTTTTTCTTTTTTTTTTATCAAGAATAATTTTTTTAATATTATTTTTAATCTTATAAAAATATTGGAGGGGTCTACTTATATTTTTAGGAGGGCTATAATATATATACAAAGGGGAAAATTACAAAAATCTTAAACCTTGGGGGCCTACTTATATTTTTGGGAGGGTCATAGTGTAAATTTATAAATAACTAAATTAAAAAATTTTAAACTTGAGGGGGCCATGGCCCCCCTGGGCCTCAACGTGGCTCCACCACTAAATAGAGTTCAAGAACTCTCCAATAAAGATAAGAGAACAAGTTTCAAAAATCATGAGCTCATAATTCAAAATTCTTTCTTTTATTCTTCTTCATACTCATACAATGAATCCTTTATATAATAACATTTAACTATAAAAGCCAATTTTTTTGTAAAATCTATTTTTATATTTTATTTTTACCCTATATTATAGCTTTTCATTTATGACGACAACAACTATAAAGTATTAAATTCAATCTTTATTAAATTACTTTTCTATAACAACCATAATATTTTATTAAATGAAAATAATATTTAATAAATGAAATTACATTTGTAAATTTTATTAAAGATATAATATAAATCTCACTAGTTATTAATAATAATAATTTTTAATTTTAATTTTCAAATTAAAAAATTAAATATGATTTAAATCTCAAATGTTGTTATTAGTGTATAATAACTACCTCTCTATAACATCTAAAATTTTGACAGACAAATAGGGCTACAATAGAGAGTGTTGATTGTACCTAAACACTTATTGAGTTTACTTTCATTTCTTTATTCAAGTGTTTATTTGAGTTTGTTAAAGCTTACACTTTGTAAACACTTACCTCCGAGAGGTTTCCTTGTTTACACAATTTCGTCAATTTGTAAATTGGAAGGATTTCTAGTTGAACATTGAAAAGTTAGAGAGGTTTCAGTTGATCCTTGAGCATTAGAGGAGAATGTCTTAGCTTAACCTTAGTAAAAGATAAGGAATTACAAAGATTATACATTAGCCTTAAAAATCTTTATTAATTGGGATTTAGGTAGTGGAGATAAAAAAATTAATATTGGATCACTATAGACCATTGTATGGATTTATTTTTAGCATTTCTAGCCTTCATTTGCTAAACTTTTAAATATCAATTCATTTGATGTTTTTAAAGGAGAAACCAATGTTTTAGTCACCTTGATGAAGCTAATAAGACTAGATCCTTGAGTTTTTTTACAATGGAAGCTTTCCTTGTCTCTGAATAGGGCTTGAAACTCCTTAGCAAAAATGGTTTACTTGGTAGCTAAGTTCTTCTTCTAAAGGTCTTGTATCATACAATTACTATTATTGACCTGTAATTTGGGAAATGTAGGATTAAATTGAAAAGATTAGTAAATTGTTGAACCCTGTTGGGACATTCAAAATTTTTAATGGCTAAATTGTGATTAGTTGGATTCCAATACTAGTTTAGTTACATTAGAATTGGTTGGTTCTGTAGTGGGAGACAACATGTTTAAGAACGGATGGTTGGGAAGGCCATTGAGGATCGTGCCTAGGGAGTATATATAGGTGTGAGTGGAGATAGAATTTTCTCAATTTTGTATGACTTTTTTCCTCTCCATAGCATCATATTCTTCAATCGTTCTGAAGAAAAAGGGGATGCTATTGAAGGAAACTCTGCACGTTGTTGCAGTCGCATGAATTGGAGTCTAGTAGTAGAGAAATTGAAGAACTACTATCAGGACAAAGGATGCTCTGGCATTCAAACATGCCAAGTTGACAAGGATAAAGAAAGGAGGTGAGTTCCTGCACTTTGCCTTCTGGCTAATAAATGTTGTTGTGTGAATTTGCCAACTATTTATTGATCATTTAATAATAGATAGCAGTTGAATCGTCATCTGGCATGAGACATGCATAGAGATAATTTGTGTGGCATGCATGATTATTGTATGTATGGTATGGTATGGTACGGTATGGAAGGGAAGGGAAACTATCAATGAGTTAGATGAATATAAGATTGGGAAAGGGTAATTTTGTTAGATAACGCCATATGGTGATGCTAAGTGCACTTGTGATGAGCGAAGATCCGAGCCTTACGGAGGGGACACTACGATGTTCAAGCATCAAGGTTAGGACGGTGAATGGAGGAATGGGCGAAGGGAAGGGAAATAGAAAATGGAATTCCTTGAAGATACAACCATTCGAGATTGCTGGGAGCAAACTGTGATGTGCAAAGCTCCGACCCTTGCAGGGGGACACTTAGGTATTCGAGCATCAGGGTAGTTACAAGATGAATCGATGTCAATAGTTATAAGGTTCCATAAAGCAACACTACGATAGCGGTCAGCAAGCTCTATGGGGGGACATCCAGATAGTGGTATGGTCCTTCGGGGTGATACCTCTTAGAGGTTTAAGGTGTAAGACCATAGCTCGGCTATGGCAACCAATAGAGCCCGTTAAGACAGTAAACACGGGGTAGTCCGTCGGGACAATAAACACGGGGTAATTCGTCGAAACAGTAAACACAGGATAGTTGACCGCCTATAAACATGTTATCGTTTATAGTAAACATATTACACCAAAAATCTATTAAATTAAATCGGCGGTTTCCACAAGCGTATAGGTCAAATTGTAATATAGTATTGTGTTACAATGGAACACTGGTAAGTATTCCGAAGATCATACCCAAGGGATTGCAGATTGGAGAAATTAGTGTTAAATTAATTATAGAAAATAATTACTAATCTAATTGAGTCACAAATTAGTAGTGTGAATCTAAATTAATATTTCAAATAAACTAATTAAATTAAATTAACCTAAATTAACCTAATGGACTTTCCTATTCCTAGTATCGACAATGTGAGCCTCTAGCCTATGATCGATTAAATCCCTAATTAATAAATAGAAGATTAACTAATTCCAAAATTTGAGTTTTAATGTGAATTAGCCATTAATTAACTAGTATTACCTCCCATCCTCTACTAATTAATTAATCGGCGGATACTCGCTTATCATCTGACATCACTTTCTTCGTCAAGATAAACTACGATTTACTCGGCTCAACTTGTCTCCCAACCTCGTCTAGCCTATGATAACTTATTAGGGTTTTCAAGCCTAAAAGTCTAAAAACACATAATTTATACCAACTAATCCTATTATGAACTTTTACTATTTTGTTAATTAATTGACTTGATGAATTAGTCAGTTCAATAAACGAATCATGTAAGATATGAATAAAGCTCGAATTTGGAACAATCTGCACTCACGATTGTCTTTACGTTGGAATAGAAAAGTTCCGACTACACGAACATCAAAAGAAAAGAAAACAAAAACTAAATTAGAAAACTATCTATTTAGGTTTGCTTACAATTTCGGTGACCCTAAGGCTTCTATATATAGGCTACAAGTTCCTTGGTGACCACTTAACCTAGATACACTTTGGGATTCTAATAAATAAAACATTATGATAAAGCTAGGGTTCAAATAAGGAAATTTCCAAAAATCGTCTTCCAAAGAAATCAACTTCATTTTGGTCTGCCATCGCTGCCACGCCAAGGAAAACCTCGTCGGGACATCGCCTCGTCAAGACGTGGAAGGTCCTCACGTCGGGATGTCACAGGTTACTTCAACTTGGTATGTTTCTCGGCATCGTGTCGCACCACGAGATGCTTGTATCCATTACGACCTTTATTCCTTGCAGTCATGGGCCTGAAATGACTTCCTGCACACTTAATTAACCTATTAGAACTTCTCGAGACCGAAGTCGACCGTACGAGTCATCGTAGTGGTAGAACACTTATTTTATTAAGTTTTAGTTCCTAACCTACTAACATTGGAAATGCAATAATCAAATATAAAATGCCAAGAAAACAAGTTTATTATGTGTAGAAATGACCTAAAAATACTACGACAAGTGAAGTAATGTCACTGACCCTCACAGTTAAGTCTTTGCTTATCGAAAAGCAAACTAAACAGAATTAAAACTGACACTAAAATTGAAAACAGAAAATAAACATGCAATAAACTGTACTTGAGCTAGCTTGGTACACGAGATTAGATCAGATCATCAACACTAGAAATATTTGTCTAAATATATAACTCTAGCTAGAAATTTAAATAATTCAAACTTATTTACACCTAAACAGATTAGTTCAATAAATTACAAAGTAAACAAGTTAAAGAAAATTAAATATATGTCTCGATCAAAATGTATATACGAATATAGTATTTATTTTTGTAGGGTATAATCAGTTCAAATTTTTTTTCATGCTCGATTTATTTTTATTCATGCTTTGAACTCTAATGCAGTAATATTTCCCTGATAATCTCTTATGATTTTTTTTTTCTTTTTATTTTTGTTTGTGCCAATACGATATATATTTTTCTCGAGCACCTTTAATAAGGGTTATACTAGTCATATTGCATTGTTTCAATAACCATGGATTCTACCGAGTATTTTCTTTTTAATTCGAACATCCTATACTTTTACAAATTTAATTACTTATTTGTATCTACATTTATCACTTGGTATATTTAATCACTTATTCCTATTTATAGTTTAATAAAATTAACTAATTAGTCTAAATATAAACAACCTAAATTCTTTAATTTCAGGCTAAATTTACAAATTAAACAAACAATCTAGGTATAAGCTCCTAACCAATCATTTGTATTTCTACAAGCTCAAGCACACATATAACACACAAAATTTAAAAAAAAAAAGTAAAAATGACTATAAACAAAACAAAATAACCGAAAATTTTAAAATTTTAAAAATTTTCCTATGTACCCCCATACTTTATTCGGTACATTGTCCTTAATGTGCTATAAAAGATAAAAGAAAAAGATTTTCCGATTAGCATGATACATGCAATGCAATTGGTGGGACTAGTCCTCTTTTTGGTTTTGGCTCAAGATTATAGTATCGTAAAAAAATATGGGGTTCATGCAAAGAAAAACTAAACATATAATATATATATATATAATAAAATCCTAATTAAACTGAATAAATAAAAATCATCCAAAAATAAAAATACGTCTTAAAAATATAAATCCAAAATAAAAATGTTTTATAATTAGTCGAAATCAAGTTCCAACTCCTCAATCATTGGTACTTTGCCCCTTTCGTGCCACGCCGATACTTTAGTAGCCCGCCTTCTCGAAGTGTGGGCTGGGCTATGATGGCTCGGGTAATGAATCACCATGCCCTTCGTCACTGAGCAGTCTAGTCGAAATTCTTGCTTGTAATCCGATGGTGCGACCAGGGTCTCATCCCCATCCTCATCATCATCATCGTCATCATCTTCCTTCATTGTCCTCATCGTCCGGCAGTGAAAGTCTCTCGAGCGTATTTGGGAGTATTTTTTCCTGGCCATTTGATTCCATTATGTCTCTCTTTTCTCTCATCAAATATGCTGGAAACACAAAATTATATAAACTTTTCAGCACCTTTTAAGCTCTAATTCATGTAATTTCGTAGTAATTTCTGTCAAAATTCAAACTTTAATTATAAAATAATTAATTTGCACTAAAATTCTTAACATATTGAATTCTAATTATCTTTATGATAAACTTACACAAATTTGATTTATTTTTTATAATTTTGCACAAAGAGTGAAAATTGGCTCGGCAGTCACCTCAAGAGGCTTGAACCGTTAGGGCAATTATTGCATCAAATGAATCAAGAGCATAACTAATTAATTTTCCAGCCATGGATGGTCCAAAAATATTTATTGAACAAACTTTATATTTAATTTTGATCCAACATTAATTGGGTTAAAAATTAATTATAAGTTTGAAGAAGAGAAAGTGGACCAGTTGTGATAAGTGAAGAGAACTGATCTAGCAAGGATTGGGCAGCACAAAATCGTCCTTATAGCTAACCCAATCAGCTAATTTATCTGATTTTATTAATTTCAAAACAACCATTGAAGTTTCCCTTAATTCCGTTCAAAACCCTCCTCTTTCCATGCCTTCTATTTTTAACCCCAAGCTAAAAATAACATGTTGTGAAACAATCAACCTTTGATCAAAGCATGGTTGGCCAATGGAGAGGGAGGGGATGATAATTATTTTCTATTTTTAGCAACCATTCCCACCTATAAATACCCCTCTTCCCTTCCTCATTTCACACACTATTCATTCCCACACATCTCTCTTTTTCACTCACCTTTTCTCTTCCATTCCCTTCTTTGTTTTCCCATTTTTCTTGTTTCATTCCCTTGCCAGTTTCCCTCTTGAAAAAGAGCTTTCATCCACCTTGGAGTAGCAGCATTTAAGTGTTTGTAAAGGCCTTGGATCAACAAAACAAGCAGAGAAGGAGAAGAGCGCACTAGTCTAGCTTTAGAGAAATACTGGATTTGCTTCCTAGTTCCCTTCTCTTTAATTTTCTTGTTTATTTTGTGATCATGAACATGGATATTTGTTGTGTTGTTATTCTTGATTTAATTAAAATTACTTCAAATTTATCCGCATTAGATTGATTGCATTCTATACACTTAAATTATTATAATCGTGTTCATGTTGTTATTATGCCTTGGTAATTTGTTCAATTAAATAAAATCATGCCTATGTTATATTTACATTATAATAGTAAGGTAACAAATGAATTAATTATTAATCGTATTGAAATTTTAATTAATTGACACAGTATTTAATTGATGCATGTTTAATCTTTTGAGGCAGCTAAAGGTTAAATTAGCGATGGTATTAAACGGTACACTTGTAACACCCCTAACCCGTATAAGTCGTCAGATTAGGGTTAAGAGGCATTACCGAACAAACGAAATCTTTTACGGACATTTCATAATATAATTCATCTAATGCAATCAAAGTGTCCCTTAAATAGGTCAACGAGACCTTAAGCATGCTTTAGAATAAGGCCAGGACTAAACCGAACACATACGAAAATTCTCGAAAATTAAAAAAAATTCTAAGTTACAGAGATCACACGCCCGTGTGGGCAGGCCGAGTGCCTTCCATGGCCTCAGACACGCCCGTGTGTCTAAGCCGTGTCAAAACAGGGCATACATACTGACTTGTCCACACGGACGTGGACACGCTCGTGTGCCTCACCCGTGGTCGCTACTGACTTCACCACACGGCCAGTCACACGCCAGTGTGTCCAGCTCATGGTCGAACCTGACTTGTTTTGAATTTCAACCACGAGGGACACGGTCGAGCCACACGCCCGTGTGCTCAACCGTGTGGGCAAATATAGGCCATTTTCAAGGTCAAATTGCCACCCACACAAGGGTCATCCCTACAAGCTCAAACAAGTAATATTCCATACACAATTGGCAACTAAAATCATGTCTTAGGATCAATAAATATCATCCCCTTCAATCTCATCTACCATCATGCTAACTTGTATACCAAATTGCACAACTAAAACACATGTATAGCCAAGCATGATACATCCACATCTTACCTTTCATATAACCATTTCATTGATCAAACATACATACTCATATTGCATCCATATGCTTACCATACCCTTGACCATTTCATAGGCAAGAGATTATACCAAAACCAAAACCAACATCATATAGCATAACATCACATACAAAACACAACCACTTATCTAGCCATATCACATGGCTACATATATACATGTCTCAAACATACTCCAAAACAACTAGCCTATACATGCCATATTTAGCTATTTACACATTCAAAAGTACCAAAGTTGAGTTTGATAGTGTGGTGATGATCCTCGACGGTCCCCAAGCCTCTCGTAGCTTTAACGATCTATAAAACAGAACAAACACACACAAAGTAAGCTTTCCAAAAGCTTAGTAAGCCATATACAAATAAACTTAACATAAAATCATTCATAAGCATAGCTATTTGAATTCATTAATATATCTTCATTTCAAGCACATAAATAATCTCTTTGGCTCACTTGGTTTGCCATTGCTTACCAATTCATCATATCTCAAGTATCTCACTTGCTCATATCCCAAACATACATATATCTCAAATTTTCCATTGCATCAATGAACATACTTACTCACATTTCATGCTTATACAAAACATACATATCAACGTACCTGAAACGAATGTACAATTCACATAGTCATTCATTTCTCGGACTTGCCCGTTGAACCGTTTGGAACTAAATAGGATACTCAGAGTGCTCGGAATAGTCGCACAATGCCAACGTCCCAGACGTGGTCTTACATGTAACCAAATATCGATGCCACTGTCCCAGACAGGGTCTTACACGAATCAATACGATGCCAATGTCCCAGACATGGTCTTAGACGTAAATCTCATATCGAAGCCAACGTCCCAAACGTGGTCTTACACAAAATCTCGAATCAATGCCAACGTCCCAGACGTGGTCTTAGATGATATCACATATCGGACACCTATGTCATGACATATATAATCCTATCTATTCCTAGGTTCTTACGGGACTTCACAGACTCGATACCTTGTCGATACTATCTCGGATTTCATATATTATCATCTAGAGCATTAGTCATAGCAATTTAAATTTCCTATATGCACAAATAAGTCAATTCAAATACATTTATTTGTATATCGACTTACCTCGGATTCGGTTTAACGGAAACAGACTCGGCTA
Organism: Gossypium australe; assembly: GCA_005393395.2. Taxonomy (NCBI): domain Eukaryota; kingdom Viridiplantae; phylum Streptophyta; class Magnoliopsida; order Malvales; family Malvaceae; genus Gossypium; species Gossypium australe. Next base: position 31,798,745 of record CM016616.1, on the reverse strand, counting down.
CTCAATTACTTTCGTTTTCCCATGATCTAAGTCCGTATTCTTCGGTTCTTGATCTATACATATTCAAATTTAACTTTTTATTCACCAAAACATTCAATTCAATCCAAGAACACACATTTAGGGCAATTTGTAAATTATCCCTCACATTTACACATTTGGACATTTTAGTCCCTATTTTACAAAATCACAAAATACATCAAATTCCATATTACCCATGCCTAGTCGAATTTCACTCATACACATATGGATCCATACATTTCATTTCTTTCACAATTTAGTCCTTCAAAAATATCGTTTCCTCAATTTAATCCAAATTACTCAAAATCATCAAAACTCCAAAGACAAACTATGTTAATTAAACACATATCTTTCATATTTCACCAACAAACATCACAAAACTCATGTGTTCATCAATGGCTCATTTCAAAAACATCATCAATTCACAAAATTTAAGCATAGGTTTTGAAGTATACGAAGCACCGATTACGAAAACGTAGAAATTATCAAAAACTAACCTTGAATCAAGCCAAAACCATGGTCGAAACCTTGCTTAGTTCCTTTCTTCTTTTTCTTTGGTATCTTCGGCTAGAATGGATGAACACATCCACTAGCCTTTTTCATTTGTTTTATTATTAATCACCTAATTATTCATTTCCCATTTTACCCATTACTACTCATATAAGACAAAATAAACACTAAGGTTATTATGTCATTTAACCATCCACTATCTTATAAATGGCTTAATTGCCTCATAAGGCCTCCTCATTTAAAAGCCACAACAATAGGCACTTTTACAAATATCATGCTAGTTTTGCATTACAATTTAATCATTTTCTCAAAGTAAGCATACAACCAGACAAATTAACTCACAAAAATTTCACACATACTAATTCACATATCAGAAGCACGGAAAATAATATTAAAATATTATTCTAACTCGAATTTGTGGTCCCAAAACCACTACTCCGACTAGGATCTAAACCAGACTGTTACAACATTAGCCTTGCATAACATGCAAGATTATTGTGATTAAATTGTTTCAATATAGGACTATGTTGTTACTTCACTTAATCTTATACTTGCTTATGAAAATTGATTAATTGTTTGAATTGACATAGTAATATATTCAAAAGATTAATTAGTTTAGTAAGTTTGTATGTTCATTAGTTAGCAAAATACCAAGTTGCCGTGAAATTATTCGTAATAGCATGAACATGAGTTTAGTAATTTTAAGTTAAAGAATGTAATCAATCTAACACATTTATGACATCTTGATTTAAACCCATCTTTTAGAAATCGTGCATTGGATTATTTTACTTTTTATTTACTTAGTTAAATTAGTTTTAGTTTTTAGATCACTTCTTCAAAATCAACAATTCTTTTCATCACTAAAGTGTTTAACTTTACATTTTATAAATATCTTCCTTGCAAAGTCCTTGTGGGTACGATAACTCGATATTTACTTTTCACTTTATTACTTGATACGATTGTGTACACTTGAACATTTTCGTTGTCCCAAGTTTTTGGTGCCGTTGCCGAGGACTATTTTAAAAGACATTGTTTGTGAAATTGTTAATTTTGCATTTTGGTCTATTTTTTTCTATTAAAATTTAATTCCAATACTTTTTGTGTTTGTTTTAGGTGTTTATGAGTATTTACCAAATTATTGACTTACTCCCTGTCGACCCTTAAATTGAAAGGACTTTCAAACAAAGGAGAAGACAAACAAACCAAAGAAGGACCGAAGAGATGAATTTCAAAAATCAAAACCAAAATCAAGGAGGAGCATTCTCTTATAATACTTACAATCTGATCATTGTTGCCGATGACAGAAATTGTGCCATTCGATAATATGCCATTCCCCTCTTCACCGAGCTTAACCCGAGTATTGTGAGACCCGAAATTAAGGCACCGCAATTCGAACAATAGCCAGTCATGTTCCAAATGTTGCAAAATATGAGTCAATTTAGTGGGATTCCTACTGAAGATCCACATTTTCATCTTCTGCTATTCATGGAAGTGAGTGACTCATTTAAACTAGTCAGGATGATCGAGCGGCGTCGTTGAAATCCCTACTGTCAGGTTCCAAAACTACATGGCAAGAGTTGATTAAACGTTTCTTAATGAAATACTTTCCTCCATCTCTGATTGCTAAGATCTGAAATGAAATTACTTCATTTTAGCAACTTGACGAATAATTTTTATCTAAGGCATGGGAGTAGTTCAAGGAGTTATTACGATAGTGCCCTTATTATGGCATTCCTTACTATGTTCAAATGGAAACTTTCTATATTGGTCTGAATATTTATACTAGAATTATGGTGGATGCTTCGACAAATGGAGTCCTTCTTTCTAAGTCTTATAAAGATGCTTACAAGATTATTGAAAGAATTGTCAGTAATAACTATCAGTGGCCAACCAACCGAGCAACCTTAGAAAGACGAGTAGCAAGAGTACATGAAGCGGACACATTTGCTTCTTTGGTAGCCTAGGTATCCTCTTTGTCTTTTATGCTTAAGAACATAATTGTTAATGGTTTCAATGGTAATTTGACAGGTTAACAACTGAACCAGTTCGAGAATATTTCTTGTGAATATTGTGGAGATAGTCATTTCTTTGAAAATTGCCCATTGAATCAAGAGTCAAAATATTACATGGGAAATCAGAATTGGAATGGTCCGCAATCAAATTCTTATAACTCTTCATGGCAGAATCATCCAATTTGTCCATGGAGTAATCAATGGGTGGACCATAGCGACTCTTCTATGCCATCTCGACCAAATTATCCATTAGAATATTCTTAACAAGTGCAACAACCCTCACCAATTGAATCTTCAAGTAATCTTGAGAATTTGCTGAAGGCGTACATAGTGAAAAATGATGAACTAATCCAAAGCCAAGCGGCAACATTAAAAAATTTAGGAAACCAAGTGGGACAGCTAGCTAATGAGCTCAGAAGCATACCCCAAGGTATTTGGCTGAGTGACACAGAATATTCAAGAATTTCGGGCAAAGAAATTTTCAAAGTAGTCAGTTCGCCAAGTGGAAAAACACTGGAGCCCAAGGTGGTTTAGGTTTAAGATGAGCCTATTGTAGCTCAAGAAAAAGAAGAAGTTCAATCGAGTATTGAAACTCCTATTTCAAATAAGTCAGATTCGGTGATCCTTGATAAGGTAAACTCTAAACCAGTTAGTTCTGATTATCTAACACCCTTGTGAGATGCAAAAAAAAATTCCACAGAAGAGTTGTCCAGTTAAAGCTAAGATTCCACCACTTTCATATCCTTAACGATTCCAGAAGCAGCAAAAGGATACTCAGTTGAAAGAAAACTTTGATGACAAGGTGACTTTTAATGACTTTGATGCTGCTAAATCCCTAGATGTAGTTGAAGATTGCTCTTCTATTTCCAAGATGGAATTACTAGCTTCTACAGAATTGGAGCTCAATTCTTTAGACGATTCGTTAGAACATATTCTACTGCGGATTCACCAAGTGATGATGAAAACAAGGAATCTTTAGCTTTGTTAGAAGCTAATTCGAAGGAATTCACTCAAGAAGTTCCACTCAAATCATTAAAGTTATCATCTCAAGAGTATACGCAACCAAAGTTGTTGATTAAAGAGCCAGCTGAATTGGAACTAAAGATTTTGTCTCCTCATTTGAAATATGACTATTTGGGTCTGTCTTCGACTTTATTTGTCATTATTTCAGTTAAGTTCGCCAAAGATCAATAAGAAGAGGTACATGTGGTTTCGGAAAGGCAGATGAAAGGTACTGGATGGATTATTTCATATATTCGAGTCATGGGTTTGAGGATTTGTAGGAATTACAGGAAGTTAAACAATGCCACTAGGAAAGATCATTTTGGTTTCTCTTTCCCTAATAAGATGTTGGACAGATTTGATGGGAAAGAATATGATTACTTCCTAGATGGGTATGGTTGGTATAACAAATGGCCATTTGACACCACCATGGTCAATAACAATCCTGAATAAAATGGAGGGAGTTCTATTCACTTTCTCTATCGTTATTTTATATTTTTAGTTTTTTTTTCTCATTTGAATAAAATGGTAGACTTAGATAAAATTTTCTTTATGTCATTACATTAATTAAAAATCTGCCTAGGAAATTAGGATTTAAGCGGGACCATTTGTGACCCCTGTAGTCTTTCCTAGGATGTTAATTTAATATAATTTTTCAAAAAATATTTCTCTAAGTAGCCCAAAGAATTTTAGTATTTGTTTTGTTAAATAAAGGGTCAACTTCTAACCTAAGCACTAATTTCTTTGAGTTTTTTTTAGTTTACTTTCAGAACAGGAACTTAGGAGCTAAAAAGGAATTGTCATTGGGTTGAAGACACTACTAAGAAGGGAAATATTCAACCCTTTTCTGCACAAACCTATAGCCCGTACCTTGTTCCACTGCCACTCCCAAGTAGCCCCATAGTGTATCTCCCTTAACCCCTTAATGTCACGGGCCTTAACTCCCTAAATCACCACCCCAAACACCTTTATTCGAAGCCACAAGCTACCGCACCTAAACTATCCTTAAAACTGCCACCGCTTCCAACTCTAAGCCTTACCATCGACTACTCACTTACTTGCCCAAAATAGAAACCACCCTTAACATGATTTCTAACTCTAACACCAAGAGTCCCTTCATCTAGCACCATTCCACGAAGTGAACAGTCTGCTATAAAGGCTATTATGCAACATATGAAGTGGCAGCAACAATCTTATTGGAGATACTCAAAAATACGGGATGACTCAATGCTTTTAAGAAAATCTTTTACAAATCGTTTGTTTTTGTGCCTAAATTTCTAGAATTTATATTCGATCCATGAACTCCAATAACAAAGAAGGAACGAGGTGATTCGAGCAAAAAAAAAAGACGATAAAGCAAAATATGGGTCGAATTCTGAGGGGTCTACAAATAAATAAAAAGAGGGGATCTTGTCTTTACTTTATTTTATTTTATTTCTTAGGATATTTTAAGTTTTTAGGTTTAGGTTCTTTAGGATATTTTTATTTCTCGCAAAATAAAATAAAAGGTAGAAATCATCAATAAAATTGAAGAAATTGCAAAATAAGAAGTGTGACAATAGATCTGTACATGTCTAAGATTGGATTTGCTTTGGAAAGCCTTGGTATTTAAGCAGTCAAACTTGACTCACCTCCTTTTCCCTAGGTCCTACCTAGTATACAGTATCTATTCACTTCTATATTTTCATTCTTTCTATTGTTTTTAACAATGGGGACATTGTTCATCTTAAGTAGGGAGACCAAAAATTGAAATTATTTTTCTTTTTCAGAATACATTTTTCTTATAATTATGATTAAGTTATATTTTGTTCAAAATTTTGAAGTTTTGTTAACTATGCTAAACTTTAGTATAGATAATGTCATATATGCACGTATGAAAATATATGACTCGGTGATGCTTCGCATAATATGTGATATTTAAGTATGTTACGGTTAATGAGACTGATTTCATGATAAATCATGTATATTGTTATTGAAATTTAAGTCACATGGTAAAAATGTGGTTTCTGATAGTGATAATACAAAAAGCATCATTAAATGCGCCCACTGTACTATTTTATCGAATGCATGATAATTAATGCCATTGTTTCTATTACTGATCGCATGTCTACATCATGCCTATTGGTTTTGCTATTGATTCCATATTTTAATGATGCTTACTGTACTGCTTTGTTATCATTAAAAGCATGTCATATTGCATTGGGGTTGGGATGATTATGTAAGAAGGAAGTACTGGCAGCTTGTCTACAACTCTAGTGGCTTGTCCACAACACTAGTATCTTGTCTGAAATACTAGTAGTTTATATGTATTATTGGTGGCTTGTCCACATTATTGGCAACTTGTCTACAATATTGGTGGCTTGTCCACATTTCTGGCAATTTATTTGCATTATTGGTGGCTTGCCCAAAACTGGTGTGTTATTGTTTGAATGAGTTCTAGAGAACTCTTATTATGGTATGTAGTGGAGTTGGGTAAGACCTTTCTCTGAAAATACTACATTAACATGTTCATGCACAGCATAAAATATGTATTTTGTACTATTTATAATATTTTGAATATTTATTGGTTTGAATGTTATAATTATTGTTTATTACTATTTATTGGAGTTAAGACTCACACTGAGCTTAATAGCTCACTCCTTAATTTTCTGATTTTATAGATAACCCCTGAGGTTAGGACTTGGGCACGGTTATTGAAGGAACTTCTCGAATGCTTTCATTTTTAAGAACTTTAAATTTAATTTTTAATAATTTTTTGGGGTTTGTAATAATTTTTCTTATGGACTATGGCATGAGACTTTATTTTGGATATTTTTATTTTGATTTGCATGATTTTCAGTTTTAAACTGATTATTTGATATTTAGATGATTACGCATGAAAAATGGGTTTTTAACGAAAAATTGATATTATCACTAATTTCTGCTACAATATTGAAAATAAGTTTTTAATAAAATACAACTTAGTTTTCTGAAATAAATAATCTTCACAAATGAAATTTTAAAGATATGTGATTCTTTTTGAAATTAATATATTTTAACGAAATAAAAACAAATAATCAATTTCACTAGTTTTGAATAAAAAGGAAATGGTTTTGAATTATGTTCAAAATTTCAAAAGTTTTTTTGTGCCATTTCAGTGGCCAATGTAGTCTTCAAAATGGTTTGGGAGGTTCCGATTTTCTAGCCAATCTTCAGCTCTCATCAAGTCGTCATCCTTTTTACCTCTAAATTCCCTTGCCCCATACTTAAACTTTTTTTTGATCGGGGGTCAATTAATATTTACCAAATTTTTGTTTTGAAGACAAAGGGAGTGCCACAAGATGCACAATCGGGAAAGGAGGATGCATTTGGGATTGTGAAGCTAAAGAGATAGCTCCTAAAAATTGGGTGGCCCACTAGTTTATCAACTAGAAGAAGGCATCTCTTGCCTCATTCTTTGGCCCTTACGAAAGGGACACATTGTAAATAACTCTCTTATTGGAAGCAGGAACATTACTTTCTACTTAATCAAAAACGGGTCAGGTCAATTTGATCCGGCCGACAAAATTTATCTATATGAAAAACAAAGTCAATTTGGATTTGAAGACATCACACTATCACAGGTTATTGTGGCATGTATTTCTAGACTCAATACACGCTACGCTCAGTCCTAGAATCGACTAAACTTGTAGCTCTGACACAATTAAATACACCACTTACCTGACCCGGTAATCAAATCTGAGTAACAAAATGTCACATTCATTTCTAGAGCAACTACTAACAAATACACAGTAAAAACATCATTTCACTTCATCAATCATGCAATCAATCAATAATACATCATTGAATAACATGAACATTCTTTCCCGGGTCTTATACGAGCATACGAATGCTTTAAAGTCAACCCGAGATTAAATATGGACCATTTTGTAACATTTTTAAAATGTCAAAATAAGTTTATCATAAATAAATCTTTCAAAAATTCAATCTTGTCATAAACATCTAGCCATGATGATACACAATCAAATTCAAACCTTAGTCAAGCTTCTGAAAGCTTTTTTAATGACACGAGCACGAATTAGGACCAAATTATAAGGTTTGGAAAATTTGGGATCGACATTATGATGTCATTATCTCCATGTCATAAATTCACCAAACAGTTTGTCACATCATGACATCGAACCACAAGACGTTGCAACGTCACAATCTATCGACCAACGTTGCGAGACCAATATTTCACGTCGAGACGAGGACCCTGTTTTTGGTAAAGTTTGACCAATTGACAACTATTTCATGTCAAGCCAAACCTTTATCTCGTTTGGTGCATATATGTACATCTAAACCTACACAAAACCAATACAATAGCATTCCCAAACATTCATTTATCACTACTCAATTCAAACAATCCAACATGTCCCAATTTGGCATCATTTTAAAGTAAATTCAACTTAATAAACATGTACTTAACCATTTTGTAACACCCATATCCCATCTCCGTTGTCGAATTAAAGTTATAAAGTGTTACTGATCAAAACATAATGTTTCACTTTATTTCAGAGTAGTTAAACAATTAATTTATAAACATATAACACACAATATCTATTCATGTTATGAATACAACTATGGACCTTGAATCGGGCTTATGGGGCCCTAAAAATAGTTTAGGAACAATCTGAGATTAAATCGAAACAAAACAGAAAATTTTAGAAATATTTGAAAAGTTGAAAAGCAGGGGTCACACGGTCTTGTGGCCAGGCCGTGCGATATAGCTCAGACCATGTGAACATTTGAAGTAAGGACACACAGTCGTGCTCTAGCCTGTGTAACTCACTAACTTGAGACACACAGCCATGTCTCAACCTGTGTTTCAGACTGTGTGAAACCTGCACCAAAACTAACAGAGCACACACGGTCATGTGGGGTGACTGAGTGTGGCACACGGCCGTGCGACAGACCGTGTCCCAAGCCGTGTGCTTCCAAATTAACCTATTAAACAAGCTAAAAATCAAGCCAAAACTTACACATTTAAAACACACCATTTCCACAAGCATTCATAAGACCAAAACTCATTCCAAACTTGCTCATAATATACTAAATCAATCATCCTATATGTTCTAACCAATGTACCAACAATGGGTACCACATTTATAATCAATTTTGAACCTATTCAACAATATAGTTTTCATCATTTAGAATACTTTATGCATACCAAATGACCATATCACAAACATTCCAAACAACCTTCTTCTTTCTACCCACATGACAGTATGTATTGCTATTATTATCTCATATGAAAACACATCATTTACAAGCATTTATCAAAAGACATAAACCAAAATGAACTTGACACCATTTAAAAACAAACCAATCTCAAAAATAACATTTAAAACCTTATTACATTTAAATCATACCAAAATGGCACACAACCCTATACATGCCATTTATAACCATTTCAATATGTTCAAAAGCTACCAAATTAAGTCGATAGAAGGTGTGATTGTACTCCAACGAAGTTTCCAACCATTCGAGCTTTCCGATGATGTACAAAACAAAGAAAACAACTATATAAGCAACTAATGCTTAGTAAGCTCATATAAAATGAGTTAAACTCGCCTGTTGTAATAAATTTATCAACTATGAGTAATTCCATTTAGCCATAATCATATTTCCCTTTTCCTATACACCAAACCTCACAAGTTTAGTAGGTGAAGTAATACGCATATAATTCTAACCCGATCAAGGCATATAACATATCAAGCATTTCAATTTCACCATTCATCTATCATATGACTACCGTATACCTTAATTTTCTTTTAACTATGCTTATCATATGTTCCATATTCTTACTTTAAATCATAGATCATTTCATATGGTTATATACTTTGTAAAATTTTAATTACCCATTCATGTCATGAAAAGAATTTTACTATATAAATTATTCTTCCACATAATTCAAATGTTACCTTTATAATCCAAACACATCAGCACAAAGTCCATTTCAAAGGAATTTTCCATACCACAAATCACATTTACTCAAGGTAATAAACAATACTTGTACCTAAGAAACTCGTTACAATATCTTTCACTTACAAATACTATAAATATGCCACAATATATATAAGCACCTAAATAGATTGTAATTCAATTATTTCATAGCACAATGAACTAGTAATCTAACTAGAGTACTAGAGTAACTACACCAATTCCATGTAACAATCCATATCATTTAGTCCAAATCATTAATACTCGGTTCACATACTCAGTCATTACTCCATTTCCAAGGGCATCGTAGATGCAGAATAGGGGCACGTATGTGCATTTAGGGGTACCGAAGTACAAATAGGGGCACGTATGTGCATTCAGGGGTATCGAAGTACAAACAAGGGCACGTATGTGCATTCAAGGGTATCAAAGTACAAATAGGGGCACGCATGTGCATTTAGGGATACTGAAGTACAAACAGGGGCACACATGTGCGTTCAGGGGTACCGAAGTACAAACAGGGGCACGTATGTGCATTCAGAGACATTTTCCTCATTTCCGTATACATACTTAAATCCATTTCATTCTTATATAAATTTAACACTAATCCAAGAGATACATTACAACATTCTTTATTACTTTCAATGATACAAAATATTTGTAACTTTCATAGTTATATATATGATTTTCCAAACTAAATTCACCAATTTTCATATATTCATCAATTAATTAGAGAACATTAATATAATTCACTAGCAAAATTACATTTACATATTGAAATACTATGAACTTACCTAAAGTATGTTTTCGATTGGCTCACAGGGGCTAATTTGAATTTTTTTTCCTTTTCCCGTTTAACCTCGTTACAATTTGATTTTCGATCTATTTAATAATTAAATTCAATATACAAATTAAAATACATACTACAACTCATTTTATGCATATGACCCTTAAGTTTTATTATTTACACATTTTCCCTGAACTTTTACATTTATCACAATTTAGTCCCTAAACCCGAAATTCTAAATTTATCAAAATTATTAATTTCTCATGTTAACATAATTTTATACAACTAAAACTCATAAGTTTTCCAAATTCACAAGAATTCCCTAGCAATTTTAATATTTTAACAATTGAATCCTTTAGTTAAAACTAATAAAAATCACTTTACAAAATAATCTTAATCAACAACTAAAACTACACATTTACCATTTAACATCAAGAACAACTAAAATTCATTAATGGTAAAATCCAAAATCTTTAACAGTTTCAAAAATGAAGGTATGGGTTAGCTGGACCTAGTTGCAACGATCTCAAAAATATAAAAATTATAAGAAACGGGCTAAAAATTCATACCATGCAAAAGTAATTGCTATTGCCGAAACTCAAGGTCTTCAATGGTGTTTCCAAATTCCATTTTCGGTGGTAAGAAACATTAAAGAAGATGATACCTTATTTTTATTTTATTTATTTAAGTTTTATTTATTTAATTACAAGTTTGCCATTCAATTAAACATAGAATTTTAGCATTTTTCATGCCTTAACCGACCATGCTAAATAGTAATGGTACAATTTCCATATAAAACCTTCCACTTAAGTTAATTAATCTATTTAATCATTATAATTCAATAGCAATTAAGCTTTACGACTTTAACGATTTAGTCATTTTTAATTAATCAACTATCTAAACAATAAAATTGCTAAATCGAACTTTCACATAACAAAATAATATCTCCATAAATATTTTTAAAAAATATTTACAGCCTCGGTTTTCAAAAGCGAGGTCTTGATATCTCATTTTCCGAAACCACTTAACTTTCGAAACAACCACTTACATTTAATTATTTAATCAATTGACTCACTTTCACAAAGTCAAAACTCAATATCAATTATAATTGACTCATACTAATTAAATAATAATAATTAATATGGACTTACTCGTCGGGTTTGTGGTCTTGAAATCATTATTTTCAACACACTGAAAACGAGCTATTACACATTTCATGCCATCACCATACCATACCATAATGTTATCAAGCCTAATCATGCTCAAATTTACCATTGAATACAATTTAAGATCATCTTATCACAAAACAACCAATATGCCATCATTTGGCACAAATTCACAACAACATATACGAATTCCAATACCAACTAGTTTATCATACAATTCAAACATTTCCAAAACAACATAAAATCATACCAATTCTTTAATCAAGCATACCAACAATTTAGTCATATCAATTGACTACCAAATTGTCATTCAAGTGCTTCATAAGTCATTTAACACATTACTACCATATATGCATTTCCATATAACCATTACAATTCCAAAGGTAAGCATTCATATGGTTCAAATCAAAACCATATCCAAAACTAACACATATATTAACCCTATGTACGTGTCACAAAACCAAGTTTAAACAATAAAAAGACTACTGAATCATTAACAAGATAGTGTGAGCTCTTCGACGATCCGCTAGACACGTTTTGCAAGTTGACGATCTACAAGGAAAAGAGAAACAACGGGAAAAGCATATCGAATGCTTAGTAAGTTCACAAGTATATAAACAACAACTTACCTAAAATTACATATTAACTACGTAAAATACTAGCTTTATGGTTTTGCCTAAACATGGCAATCACATATCAACAAGGTGAGTATCAACATATATCGCATATTATAATAAATCAAGCATATAACAATCTTAATCAGTAATAACCAACATTTATTCAATTCCATATCATTTTTTATCTATTATCAACAATACATCCAATTTCAATATAATTTCATTCACTATTTCATGTCATTATTTGAATTTCGAATTGAATTCATTAGTTCGTCACATTTCCATATCAGCCCTTTGGACTCATATAACTGGTTTGTATAATCTTTCACATGTTATCAATATTCGTATATCACAATGTGTATATAAATTATCAAATCATAATATCAATTCAATTCTGATATCATTTATCCAATTTACATTTTATATCCCTATTAACCTGACTCAGATTCGAATGGATACACAGATCCAACCAATCACACTAGTTTGACACGCAATGCCTTATCAGACAATGCCGAATTAAATAGTTTGCGCCTAACGCTCATCAATGTGTTTGGCACCCGGTGCCTCATCGGTATAAGTGAAGTATAAATGTGTCCAACACTCATGGACTCGTGGTCAAAGTAACCAATATTCGACTATCTTATGGCATGCCAACTATATCTGACTCAACCCGAACAGTTAATAGGGTAACCTTTTATTCAATCGTCATATTGTTGAATTTGCATTTAAACAAATCAATTCAGATATCAAATCATCAGTTTATCACAGCATTTCCTATTTCAAACCAATTCAAGGTCAATTCTACAATTTCATCAAATTAAACTATTTTCAATTCTATTCAATTTAATGCTCTATCTTGATAATCAGTCAAATTCATGCCCTTATGATTTGATTAGTCATCATCAACTATTAATCAGTCAAATTCATACCATTATGATTTGATTAGTCATCATCAACTATTAATTCATTAACATTTCATATTGCAATTCATCATGTTCAAATTATCAGTTAATTTATCATTTTCTTTACAATTTAGTTCATATCTCACCTTTTGTACCAAATTGCAAACAATTCAAATCATTATTATATATAGAGAGAGAAATTTATATGCAACCATACCATATGAATTTACCTAGTAAAAAAAAACAACAAGCAACTCTCTAAGGACTAATTAGCAAATCTTTACATTTCCCGATTATCTTCGATTTGGTCCAATTTTTTGATCTATTCAATAATTCATTTTAATTTATCAATTCCAACCTTCTTATTTCATCCTACTATAAGCATATATCATCTCTATTTTATTATTTGAGTGCCCCTAAAATTTTGCATTTTATTCAATTTATTCCCTAAAACCGAAATTACCAAAACTTTCAATTTTGAGAATCGATTTCAAAATCGATCTCAATTTAATTCTTCTACATCCCTCTATTATTTATAATTACATAAATTTCATTCCAATTTTGAAATATTTACACTTTAGTCCCTATGTTCAAAACTAACAATTTTCACTTTACAAATTAGTCATTTTTCATATCTAAGCTTAAAATACAATCATTTAACACCATGAAATTCAAGTAATAAACAATGGTAATTTTTGAAAACTTTAACAATTTTACAAATGGACACACAAATTAGCTAAATCAAGCTCTTAGGACCTCAAAAACATAAAAATTACAAGAAAATGACTAAATTGAACTTACCTAATTAATGTTGAAATTTCAAAAGCTAAAACCTAAATTTTTCTTCTTTAGCTCGTGAGGTTGAAGACGATGGGAGGTAATGTTTTATTTTTTCTATTATTTTTAACTTTTATGCTAAGTTTAACTTATTTAATTATGAATAAATATTGTTAAATATTGATTAATTAATTCCTATGTATAATTAGCCAAATTAGTGTGCTAGCCCATCTCCACTACCGTTTATCATAATTACAAGCGTCCAATTGCTTAATTGGTCCTCTAATTAATTAAAAATCTATAGCGATTAACTTTTATAACTTTTACAATTTAGTCATTGTACCTTAATCAAAAAAATTACTTATTCAAAATTCAATTCACCTTTATAATAACTCCTTGAATATTTAATAAAAATATTTACGGGCTCGATTTACGGAAATGAGGTCTCGATACCTCAGTTTCCAATACCACTAAATTTAGGGTCGAAACACTTGTACTTTAACTAACTATCCAATTAACAAATTCATCATACCTAAATTCAATATAATAAATTAATTGACAAGTAAATTTTAATTAATAACATTTACTAACTCAGTCATCAGAGAACGAGGTTTCGAAACCACCGTTTCCTCCACCACTGACTTTCGGGTCGTTATAATAGCCTTCTCCATTGAAAATAGGTGGTGCAAGTGCAGTGAAAGAGGTTTCTGAATCCATGGAAGAAGAAAAAAATTCTCTCAATAATAGGTCCCTTAAGAAGATGGCTCTAATACCCAATTGTTTGGAGTTTTTTTAGAAATCTTGTTTTAAAAATACAACAAAAGCAAGAATAAAGTAGAAATATTTTTTTATGGAAAGTATATATTTTATTGAACTGAAAAATTAAACCACTGACTAAAAATAAATAACTAAAAGATTCATAATCAATAAATATCTAAAAATTAGCAATAAATTGATTAAATAACTAAATTATTTTAACTGCAGTAGTTTAAGCAAACCTTCAACATCTTAACTTGAATTTTTATTCTCTTCAACTTAGTGAAAATTCTAGCCATAAGTGTACCAACAGGGGCAGGCTCTTCCCAAGAGTTCTTAACCACATCCATGAAATTTGAATCTCTAGTTCAAAAGTAGAAAAACTTGAAAGTGTACACCTTAAGAAGAGTTGCATAATGATATGAAATTTCAGGAGCTACGAACTGAAACTTGTGAGTGAAGAAATGAGAAATGTCATTGATCATTAATTAGAACATGTTGGAGTTTTCAAGCAAGCTGATATGATCAATTAGACTAGCATTTAATGTCTGAAGTGCTACCTTGAAAGCCACTATATATAGTAGGAGCTTTCCTTAGCCTTAGGTCTAGCCACCACATTGAAGTCACTTGTTCAAATCCCTACATTCTCGTAGGCAATGCTAGCAATAAATTGTAAGTGAGAGCAAAGGGGCCTCCTGCAAAATCTATCATTTTCCCCAACACACTGCTAATAAAAGGAAAATGGATGAATTATTCCGGTTCAAGTGACATGTGATACATTGATTTGTTTTCACTAAAACAATAGGATTCGAATCTTTTTGCAAAGCATCCAAATCCTTCCTTTGCTTGCCTCACAGTAGTATTATAATAACTGTCAATCAGCAAAGTGTTTGTCTAGCCTGCAGAAGCTTAATTCAAGTTAGCATAGGCAGTTCTTGAGACTGTGACCAAAAACCTTTCACTTGGTGCATTTTGAGGGGACACCACACTCATGGCAAATCAAGCCTTTGTTTATTGGCAGTAATTCTGTCCATGTACAAAGACTTGCCAAGTTCAATAGCAATGCAGCTCAACCCTAGACCTCTAAATAACTCCAATGGAACTTTTCCAAGTTGGATCCAAACAAGGAGATGTGCAGATTAAGTTGTAGGAATTTAAATACTGTATCCCATTTCCAAATGATAATAGGGATATTTCACAACTTTTTTCTCCATATATATGAAATAAAAAGAATTAGTAAAATAGATGGGATTGTAGATTAATTAGTGAAATAGTTGAAATCGGCACCCGGAGAACCCAACTTCAAAGTCGGCATCTCCAGGTGCCATCTTCTATATATATGTGTATATATATATTTGGGGTCAGATGAAAATTGGGCAAATATTATAAAGAGCCCCTATTTTGTCAAACTTCCATAATAACTAATTTTAGTTAGTTCCAATTGTTTCTTTTTCCTAGTTTCAAGCCAAGACTTTGGTGGGAACTACAAGCAAATATGGCATTAATTTAATTAATTTCTTCTTTTAAAAAATTTATCTTGAAATTGTAATTAATTTTAAGGGACCATTTTTTATATTATTCCTTTATTTTAGGTGAGCGTAAGAACTAGGGGTGAGCGTTCAATCGAATCGAATCGAATCGAATGAAAAAATTTCGAGTTAATCGAGTTGACGAATCATATTTTATCATCCTAATTTGATTTGAAATTTTCTCGAATCGAGTCGAGTGAGATGGAATTCGAATCGAATCGAATCGAATCAAATATATTTATTCGAGTTAAATTTTAAAAAATAATTTTGGGTCCTTGTAACCATTGTCACCTATCGTAATAAAATTTGTCCACCTTAACCAATTTTTTTATTAACTTTCACACCAAATAATTTATTTATTAATCTTTTATATACGGGTTAGCTTCTTTGCTTGTTTAGTTCTTTCAATTATCTTCATATTCTTGTCACTATGTATTTGGAATTAAAAAATATATTAAACGTAAAAATGTGATTTTTTAATAAAAGTTATTTTAAAGGTAAATGTGAAATTGATACCAATATAAAATTTTAACACGAATATTTTATGGCATAATTAATAATTCAATTTTAATATAAATATTCAATATGACTAAACAATTCAATAATATAAATAATATAAAATGTGAAATTTAATTTAATAATATAAATAGTAGATCTAAATAAAATTATTACTATTTATGTTTAGTGATTTTTTTTGGATAATTTTGATTTTTTATTTGAGAGTAAAGGGTGAGAAGTAAAAGTTTAGGGGGAAAATAAAAAGTTTTGGAGAATAAAAGTTTGAGGGAAAATAAATAGGGGGAGTAAAATTTTAAAGGGAAATATTAAAAAAATTGGAGGGGGGATGGGTTTGGGGTAGATGGGAGGTGTGATGGGAAGGGAGTGAAAGTTTTAGGGGAAAAGTGGGAGGGAGTAAAAATTTGGGAAAATAAAAAGTTTTGAGGGTTTTGGGAGTAAAATTTTGAGAAAAAGTAAATGGGAGAGTAAAATTTTGGTGGGAAATGGATTTTGGGTAGATTGGGGGGTTGGGATGGGAGGGGAGTAAAAGTTTTGGGGGGAAAGTGGGAAAGAGTAAAAGTTTTGAGGGAAAAGTAAAAAGGTTTGGGAGTTTGGGGTAAAAATGTAAAATATTATAGTTTGATATTATAATTATTCAAATTATTCGAGTTAGTCGAATTCGAAAACTCAACTCGATTCGAACTCGAAATTCGAAAAAAAATCGAGTTGACTCGAATAACTCGATTAACTCGAATAACTCGATTCGTTTAACTCGAAATTCAAATTTTTTTCGATTTTTTCGAGTCGAATCGAGTTTTGCTCACCCCTAGTAAGAACAGCTTGTTTCCCTGCTTTGGACTAAAAGTAAAATAATATCATAAATGGTCCCTCATAGTTTATCAAATTTTCAAGATAAATTCTTTAAAAAAAGAAGAAATTAATAAAATAAATATCATATTTACTTGTGGTTCTCACCAAATTCTTGGCTTGAAAACTATTAATATTGTATTGAAACTGAAAAAAAAAACAATTGAAACTAACTAAAATTAGTTATTATGGAAGTTTGATAAGATATGAGGACTATTTATGATATTTTCCCAATTTTCATTTGAGCTCATATACTTTTAAGTTGAATGCTCCAAATGCCGGCTTCAACTATTTCACTAATTAATTTACAATCCCATCTATTTTACTAATTAATCTTTTTATTTCATATATAAAAAAGAAGCCGATATTTCACTATAAAACTTTTGGACAGTCAAAAACGTTGCTGACCAATGGTAAATCTAATGACAGTCGGTTAAGGACCTGACCCAACTTTGATATGCAAATATAGGGGTAGGAAAATAGGAGGAGCCATAAATTAACTAGGCATAGAATGTTGAATTTGATAATATTTCATTGGGAATTTTCTGCCTGCCTACCTACCTACCTGCCTGCCTACCTAGCCCCCTGAAGGAACCGCGTAGACTGCCTAACACCGTTTCTCACCCTGTATTCCCTTGCTTAAATATTAACCTATCCCCTACACTACTCTTATTATTATTATTATTATCCTGTCTACAGGGTAAAGCATTTCTTTCACGTCTATCTTTGTTAAACTATCATAAAATGAGATAATAAATAAACTTAAATATTATGTATAAACGAATGAATTGTATACATTATTAGTGTATGATTAGATTAGAATCACCATAATGCAAATTTCTTTTTAAAACGATATAGTCCAATTAAATTGGGTGATTTTTAACTCCTCATTATTATTATATAATGATTTCAGGCTTCTTCCTATAAAGAATAATAATAATTATTTTAAATTAGGATGAATATCAAAATTACATATAAAATTTTTATTTAATAAACATTGGTTTGATCCAATTTTATGTATAAATCTTTTATTTTAATTTGATTTTTATATAGTTAAAATTGGATCAAACAATTATATATATTTAATATATAAATAGTTAAATTTTTAATAAGTTATTTATTATCTTTAATGTATATTATTGAATCAAAATTAATTTTTTATGAATATAAATTAATCGAAATCAAAATTTGATATAAATATTTTTGTTTGAATTAAAATTTATATATATCAAATTTCATATGAAAATTATATGTAATTTTAAGATTCATAAATCTTAATGTTGTTACCTTCGAAAATAAATAAATCTTAATGTTGTTTGGGTAATGTTTGAAGTGCAGAAAAGTTTTAAATCTTCATTGGATGATAAATATATGTATTGTGGAGTATGCCTCGCATTTCGGTCAAATTTAGGCACAAACAGATAGCGACGTCGCGTCGACGAAAATAGGGGAGAAGCATAAACGACGTCGCAACGTGGCAACGTATCATACAATTTTCTCAGTTTTCTTCTCCTGGTTAAACTCTAAGTATTTGTTTCAATCGAACTCTGATTAGTGTAGATTATTTTTAATATTATTTGGCCTACAAATTTAGCTTATAAATAGACACTTTTCTACCCTCGAAAGATTAAACTCATTACACATTTAGGTATTAGCTTTTACAAGCTTTCAGAGACTTTTGTGTTTATGTTTTGAGGGTTTTTATTTCGAGTTTTGAGGTTTAGTTTTTTATCTCCATCTTTGTACTCTTCCTTTTTTTTCGTCATAATAAAATTATCTTTACTCATGGTTTTTTATCCTCTTCGAAGGGATTTTCCATGTAAAATATTTGTATTCGATATTTTCAATTTCTTTGTTATTTTTCTTGTTTTTTGCTAAATCGAGTTTATCCTCCAACTAATTGGTATCAAAGCTAGTTCAATTTCCTCATTCAACTTGTTCAGAGATGGCAGCAATAAGGTTCGACATTGAAAAGTTCGTTGGCTTCACAAATTTCAATTTATGGCAAGTTCGGATGACAACAATACTGGTCCAGAATGGTTTGAAAAAGGTTGTGACAGGGAAGAAGTCCGCGGATATGGAACAATCAAAATGGGAAAAGCTTGATGAGATGACCCTATCTGCAATTCAATTGTACCTCACAAATAATGTATTGCAGGAGGTGTTGATGGAGAAAACGATATACACCCTATGGAAAAGGTTAGAAACCCTTTTACACGACAAAGTCTTTAGCTAATTGATTGGTGTTGAAACAACGATTGTACACATTCCACATGAACGAAGGTGAGCACCTTAGGGTCACATTAGTCAATTTATTACTTTTTTGAATGATTATAGAATGTTAAGGTTCAAATTGACGACAAAGATCAGGTTATGCTATTATTGTACTTTTTACCCCCTTCATACAAGTCTTGCAGGACACCCTGATTTGTGGCATAGATAATCTATCGGTCGAGGATGTAAATGGTAATTTGTTGAGAAAAGACAAACTCGAAAATGAGTTTGGTTCGAATAGCAAGTCAAATAAGCAAGTCTCAATTTTGGTAGCATTAAGAAAGCGAGACAAGATATGTCACTATTGTAAGAAGTTAGGTCACATCAAGGTAGATTATTACAAACTGCGAAATAAAAGGGCTGCTGAGAGCAATGAGGAAGATTTAGTTGGTGCTAATTTGGCTGATGGCAAGGGTGATGATTTCTTATTGATGTCAACAAGCGAAAGCTCCGAGCTTACATCCAAGTGGATCTTGGATTTGGAATGTTCTTTCCACATGTGTCCCAACAGGGACTAGTTCTCCACACAGTTTAGTTGAAGGTGTACGTATGGGAAATGATTCACCTAGTAAGGTAATCGGTATTGATACTGTTCAGATCAGGATGCACGACGAGACAATAAAGACACTGTCAGATGTCAGGTGTGTACTTGATTTAAAGAAAATCTCATCTCCTTGAGAAATTTAAACTCGAAGGGTTGTAGAATTAACTTCGAATAAAGAAACATTAAAGTATCTCGTGGGGCTCTCGTTTTGATGAAAGGTAAAAGGATTGTCAGTCTTTATATTCTGGAAGGATCAACGATGACTTGTGTAACAAGACATCCCTTGTCTGTTAAGGAGTCGAAGTCTACTCGTTTGAAGCTGAGGCAACTTGGTCATATGAGGGAAAAAGGTATGACCATTTTGTTAGGAAATGCGGTCATATTGTAGGAAACATGTAATTGTTTTCTTTTTATTTGAACGATGAATAAATAAATTTCACATTTCACTGTTATGTATTTTATATTTCTATCTTTTATATTTTGCATGCATAGCAAAATTGTGACAAACAAATATTAGCTCATTAATTGTCTAAGTTCAAACTGATGATAAATGGCACTTCAAAAACGTTTACATTGCGAGCAAGATAACTTACTTCAGTAGATAATCTAAACGAGTCAGTAATCCTGTAAAAGAATTAAAGTGAGCATTTGATTCAAATATTAAGAATGATTATTATGTCGTTTACAATTCCAATTAAAGAGATGGTTAGTCTTGGCTACCGGAGTAGTTGACTCCACAGGTAGAGACATAGATGTATTCATTGGCAAAATGATACATTATACTGGACCCAAGATGAGTTAATTATAAATTTGTTTGTAAATTAATCCACTTCTGACATTCATGGTGTGATTTACCTAATTCCTGAGTTAGTCACTGACCATGCGTATGTAACTCATGTGCTTTGATATAAGTGGAGGCTTATGCTCTAAAAATGATTGAGCCGATAGCCGATATGGTGGGTACATGACTTGTGTATGGCATGGCTCAATTTAAGAGTTAACGATATCCTCTCATTGACATTGTGTGGATTGATAAGTATGGAACGTGGTCACAGGTTTCTTGTTCTCAAACGAGCAATTTATCACAGACATTAGTTGACAATGATCATATTAATCATTAAGAAGACACAATGATGAAAATGAGATAAAATAGGATTGTATTGAGTGAACAGATTTAACTTAAAGGAATAAAGGATATCTTATGAAAGTAAAACACACATGATGAGGTCATTGGACAAAGCAGTTGGATTAATTGCTTTCGTAAAGAGTATACAATAAGGAGTTTTTAATCATGGTACTTCTTGTGGGCTGACTCCATGATTAAGTAATTACAAATTATAGGAACAATGCTTCTAGACATAATTGCAATTACTAAAGCCTAACTATATACTCTGATTGGTACCTCCACTAGCTCAACAAAAGCTCGATCGAACTACATTTGAATCAACAGAAAATTCTACGACTTTGAAAATAATTTAATTGAGTCAGTTTATTCGATGTGGAATTAAGTTAGGCAGTCGTAAGAATTGTTCAACTAGAGAATTTGATTAAAGAATTTTCTTGAAAAATTAATTTGACAAATCTAACTGATTTTTGGGAAAATTAATTTTGATCAAGTAAAATTAAATTAATCAAATTAATTAAATTTAATATGATATTTTTGGAAATTAATTTTCAAGTAAGAAATTGGCCCAATGGGTAATTAAACTTGAAAATTGGACCTAAGATCGTAAATTGGGCCTAGGAGCCCAAAATCGAGACCAATACCCCAAAACTGGTCGAATTAGGCCTAGTATGTGAAACCGGGTCGACGGTCCAACCGATGGTTAGACCAGACCGGTTGGGCTGTCACTGGCCCAAGTCGAGCCGACAGCAACCGAACCAGCTCAGGGTGCCAGCGGCTGCCAAGGTGGCATTTCGGTGATCGACAAATGGTCAGTGGCAGTGGGTTTTCGGTGGTTGAGTGGCGGAAGAAGTACACTCCTATTGACACTCTACCATAGAATTTTATTTCAGATTAACTATTCCAAAAATAATATTATTTTAATAGATTTAATATTAAATTTAATTTAATACTTATATTAATAGTATTTTATTAATTTAATATTAAAGTGATTATCTTAATATTAAATTTAAATTAATGTTTATCTTGTAGATAAATATTCTACTAATTTAATAGATATAATATAAATTTAATCTAATATTTATCTTTATAAGTATTATACTAATTTAATATTAAAGTGATTAAGATTAATCATAATTGAACTCTCTAAACTCTCCCTATATAAAGAGAGTCTTGGGTCATTATTTGACACACACTTGAATTCATGAGAAAGTTGTAGAGAGAAAATTTTCTGAAGAACTTATTTCAGAAAATTTCTAGAGATATTTTTCTTATTTACAACTTGACCCAAAAGTTTAGAGAAATTATGAAATTACCCCATTGGTAATTTTTGTGAAAAATTTTCTAATTCAAAGCAAGCCCACTCTTGACAGACGTGAGCTTGAGGATAATGGAGAAGACTACTCGGTCGAAGCGTTCATCCTAGACGAATCGAAAAGGTACAATTTTGATTAAGTGTTTATTATTTTAGATATCACAACCAAGTAATTTTTTTGGATTTTTTTAAATATTTGGTTTTTCGCTAATTTTTTTCTCGATGCGTTTTCCAAACCCAATTTTCCAACACATTTTGTATAAGAGAGGTTCTCTTTTGGGTGTAGGTTTTGAAAAAATAGGGCACTGCATTCGTGAAAATCAGACTCGGATCAGTTTTGATTTGACAATGCACAAGTCAAAGACTAGAAGTCTTCCAGCTTCAAAGTTCAAACACAACTTCGACTTAGTTAGTATCCTGCATAGTTCAAGATAGGCCCATTACGGGCTTCGAAAAATAAGGCCTTATGGAAATATGAGTCAAGGTGGGGATTTGTGGACTGTGCCTTACATTTCGATCAAATTTTAGGCACAAATAGAGAGCGACGTTGCAACGTCGAAAATAGGGGAGAAGCAGAAACAATTTTCACAATTTTCTTCTCCTAATTAAATTCTAGGCATTTGTTTTAGTCAAACTTTGATTAGTGTAGATTATTTTTATTATTTTGACTTACAAATTTAGCTTATAAATAAGACACTTTTCTACCCTAGAAAGATTAAACCCATTATACATTTAGGTATTAGCTTTTACAAGCTTTTAGAGAATTTTGTGTTTACGTTTTGAGGGTTCTTATTTCAAGTTTTTGGGTTTAGTTTTTTATCTACATCTTTGTACTCTTCGTTTTTTCCGTTATAGTGAAATTATCTTTACCAGTGGTTTTTTATCCTCTTCAAAGGGGTTTTTCCACGTAAAATATTTGTATTCTATCTTTTCAATTTCTTTGTTATTTTAATTGTTCGTTGGTTAATTGGGTTTATCCCTAACATGTACATCTATTAAGTAGTTTTTAATGGATAGTAGTCAATTTTATAAGGTCACTTAATTTTTAGAGTACTTTCATTTTATTTACTTAACCGTTAAATTTTTAATGTAGTTAATTTGTACATGCCACATCATGTTCACGTTTTCATTTTAGTCTCTCAACTTTTAGGTTGCTTTCATTTTGGTCACCCAATTTTTTTCTTAAATATTGATCAGGGTAAAAGAAAATGAAAGATTAAAGTGAAAAAGGGTAAAAACTAAAATAATATTTTCAAAATTGTCATATTATATTTGTTTACCCCATTGCCGAAATTTATTTTCTTTTTCAATATTGAAATTTTAAATTTCAAAACATCAAAATCAATTAAATAAGTTATTGAAAAATTTTTATCCCTTGATAGTTTCAACTAATTTGTTACTATAATATTGATATTAATTAAATTAATTAATTTAGTCTCCTTTTAAATCTTAAAATTTTATTTTATGTTTCCGAATTAAAATCAACTCAAATAAATAATTGTTAATAATTGTACATGAAACCCAAATTCCTTTTGATTATATGATCTCGAGTCTTTCATACTAAGCTAAAAGCAAAGAAAAATTCTTACAATTAATTTGATTAATTAATTTTGTATTTCATGTCAAATAAAACCCCAAAATTTTCATCACTTCTTTACCCAAACAAAGAACAAGCAATTAATTTAATTAATTGCAATGGTTTTTTTTTCCTTTTAGCTTAGTATGAAATATTAGAGATTATGTAATAAAAAGAAAATTAAGTTTTGCAGACAACTAATTTCAATAATACAGTAAGAAATTGGTTAATATTATTAAGGGATAAAAAAATTTCAACAATTTATTTAATTGATTTTTATGTTTTGAAATTTAATATTTCAATATACAGAAAAAGAAATTTAGAATTTTTGACAACGTGATAAACAAGTACAATTTGACATTTTTTAATACATTATTTTTAATTTCTACCCTTTTTCACTTTAATCCTTTATTAATTTTTTACCCCAATCATTACTTTAAAAAAGGATAGTTTTTTGGGTGACCAAAATGAAAGTAATCTAGAAGTTGGTTGACCAAAATGAAAGTATGACCACAATATAGTGTGTACAATTAACCGCTATTAGCGATTTAATGGTTGGATGACTAAAATAAAAGAACTTCAAAAGTATAGTGATGAAATTACAAAGATTTTATTTTAGTCACCAAAATGAAAACGCTCTAAAAATTAAGTGACGAACTAAATAGTTTACCTATTTTATAAAACAAGTAATTATTACACTGTAGCATTTTGGTTAAACTTTAAAATGGAAACACATTCTTTTATTAAGTTTTAAATTTTTTAAAAACATATTACATAAGAAATTGGAAAGATATTAATATTAATATTTAATTTTTTATAAATTCGAGTTGGCGTGACATCCAATTTAGCTTTAAAATTCTTTATGAAGTAAATAGTTGAGTAAAAATAATAAAATTTGTTGTTAATTAATGTAGCTTGGAAAGAAAAAAGTAGGGCTGAGTAAATAAGAAAAAGAATGATGGTAATGGTAATGATAATGGTAGGAGAATTTCGTTGTCATAAGTTTTTAGGTGAAATCAAAGTTTCTTAGACATACAATTAGCAAATCTTTTGGTTCTTCTTTTGAGGATTCCGTAGGTTTCCAAATAATTTGACTGTTTGCGTGTTAATACCACAAACATGTTCAAAGCATTAGGCATTACATCCGTTGTGTCATCTTAAATCAACCTAATTTATTTATTTAATACTAGTCTTTTTTATAATTTCTCTCTTGTTTTAATGTTTTTATACAAATTAGATTTAAAAAATAGTAAATTTTAAATTTAGATGTAGAGCTCAAAAGATTGAGCTCAGAATTTAAAAAATTTTCTCTTACTAGAGATACATATATCATCTACTATCTAAGTAATCACAACATATACAACATACATATGTGTATATAAAAATGACATATAA
Organism: Gossypium australe; assembly: GCA_005393395.2. Lineage (NCBI taxonomy): Eukaryota > Viridiplantae > Streptophyta > Magnoliopsida > Malvales > Malvaceae > Gossypium > Gossypium australe. The sequence continues at coordinate 31,773,116 of CM016616.1, read as the reverse complement.
CAAATAATGAAATATATAATTTAATATTAACAATAATACAATATATATATTATATGTACAAAATTAAAATAAATTAATTTAGTTTATATTGTGAGATAAAAAGGAGATTTAAATAGGTATATATGAGAAAGAAAATTAAATTCACTCCAATTGCTTTCCAACATATATTGTCATCTTTCTATAAAATGTCAAAAATGTTATCATGCTCAGTATGTTGAACACAATAAAGAAATGTTATGCACCGCACAATAATTTTACACAAATCTTCATATGTTCCCCTCCTTAAGGTTTCATGTTGTTCAAAAAATAATTTTATAAACATCAAATTCTTGATAAAATTGTATACGCTATATAGAACTAGCAAAACAAGTTTGAGCTTGAAAGTTCGCTCTATAACACCTCAAACTTAGTCTAGACGTTACGATCAGATCTAAAAAAAGTTACTATGATTCAATTTGAAAATTCAGAAATCATTTGAGGCTTGTAGAAATAACGCTAACTTATGGTAAATACAATTCCAGTTTATTTTTTTAAAAAATATTTTTCTTAATTAATTCGTTAATTTTGATGATCAAATTTATATTTTTAAAACACTTATGTATGCGGCGGAACTCTTAGTTAAGTTTTTAAAAAAACGCAGTTTGATATTGAAAATCCAATGTTTTGCTGATAGAGTAATTTTAATTTTAAAACAATTCATAACGGAAAATAAAAGTTCAAAACAAAAACAATCCAACAATACCAAAACAGAGTAAACAAAGTTTAAAGTAACACAAATTAAATGTTTTTAACCGAGTGACGTCGCACCGATCCGTTCTATGTCTGTGGGTTACCTGAGAGTAAACAAACAAAAGTGAGCTTACAAGTTCGATGTGTAACTCATTGCATACAATAAATCAGATACACATGTTTTAACATGTTACAGAACTGATACAGACATTGATGCATAACAAATATAGATTTAGATGTATATCAGTTACAGATTCAAATGCAAAACAGATACAGATTCAGATCTTAACTCCATTCGCTACACATCATATCTAACCATCCCTACACACCAATTAGGGTATTACATATTCATTCAGCCCCACACACTGCTAACTAATCATAAGTCACTTTACATCATATATGCAGAGTAGCTGCCAAATCAAAATGCAGTAACCCGCCAAAAACAGATATATGTGGCTGAGCTACTGAATACGACAGATAAATTAAACTGTCCACACTTCCTCCATAATCATAATCCCACCCCAATGCACATGCATAACTAAACAAATATCAGATACGTGTATGTCATACATGTTTTACACATCAGATTCAAATAATATTAGCATATAACATGCTAACACATATAACATACTACTAATGCATTCATAAATCGTAATTAACACTAACAGAGCATCAGACATCATGGTTTATAGACCAATTTGTACCATACTGACCCTACGAAAGGGCTACATTTGATTCGTACGACGAATATGACCCTAGGAAAAATTTTCCGAATTTGAGCTCACACGCCTGTATAGCCTACATGGCCTACTTGGCCAACCCATGTGGCCCACATAGCCTGACACACGATCTCACACACGCTCGTGTGGCCCACACAGCCTAATTGACCCAGATTGTGTAGCTCACATAGTCTGGCACGCGTCGACAATCCAGTTTTTCAATTTTCAGCCATTTGCGATTTTTTGAGTATTCATTACATAACTGGTCAAATTATGATATAGGCCCAAAAATAACATTCCGGTACCTAGATTGACAATTAACACTGATTAGTACCGGAAATTCTACCAATCTAGGTGACTAATTTAATAAACCAACGTTGAACAAACCCAATATTAGAAGCAAACAACTCCTGCAATGGCGAAACCCCTTACCTCTTAACAAATTAGTAGCTTAAAACGAACTCAGTTTGTCGGAGAACCAATCGCCACACGATCTTCTCCTAACGCATCACAACACACAAATCAATTTCCAAAAACACTTCATTAGCAAATAAAATAATTAAACACCCTCAAATAGCATAACAACCAACAGAACTTATAACCTTGCCCAAACATGAATACGCATAGGGTCGAAACAACAAGAAAGGAATTGCAAATAACAGAAGTTACGAGCAACATCATTTCAGTAAATAGGATAAATAAGAACAAAATTGAAAACAACCTTTGCTTGGGGAAAAGCAAGAGAGATAGCCAAAGAAAACAATTAAGTATGAAAGAAAGAGGAAGAAAGAAAGAAGAAAATTTAGAATTTCTTTACTGGAGAACAAATTGAAACACACGAATGGGGAAATTGGGGAGAAAGAATGGGAAATGTGACTAGTGAAGCAGATTTTTAGGAATATTATTCAATTGTTTTAATTTTCAAAACAAAAAGAAATAGGATAAAAATAAAATAAAATAAAGAAGATACGCCTGTTATCCCAACTAACGCAATTCATATCTAACAGATTTCCTATAGTTCAATTTGAATCCAAATTCCTCTGGTTGTGAGACACACAAGAACATTAGCAAAAATAATTCTAATTTCTCACAGAGGGATTTAAACACAAAGTTCAAAAGTAAAGCCACTCATTACCACTAATCCAACAGGCTCATTCTATTTCAAGTGAAGTAAAAATAATCTTTTAAGTCTAACGAACAGAGATCCAGATAGAGATAGGAACAAAAATAACAAAATTTTTCAAGAGTAAGATTTGAACATATGACATTAAACACACATCCAAGGCTCTCAACCACTAAAACAAATACTTAACCTTGACAAAATTTATCAAATCCAAAAACTCAAATTTTGGGGCATTACATGCTCGTGCCAATCCGATCCTGTAATAGATCTAAGACTGAAAAAATCATAGCCCAAGCCTAACAAAATCTAAGCCCAAGCCCATAACAAGTCCGAGCCTGAGACCGATCTAGCCTAAGCCCAAAAGATAAATCCGACTCAAAGCTCAAAAATGTTCAAATTTATAACTGAACATAATAGACATTAATATTTAGTATAATTTTATGATATTACTTAAAATAAAAAATATAAATAAGGGATAATTTTTTATTTTTTGAAAATTTAATCATAAGCATTGCATATTTATAAGGAAAAGTAAATAATAATTTTTGTATGTTAAATTATAAAGTGAAACAAATTTTTAAAGAAATTAACTTAATATAAAATATTTTTAATACTTTAATTATATGTATAATAAATATGTAAAATAATAATTATTAAAATCTATAAAATTAAACTTTAATGATAATATAATAATATATTATTTAACTATTACCAAAATCGAAATTGATTATCTACTTTACCTTAAACTGATATACTAAATTAGTATATTACTAATACATAATATAATATATATCTATTATTGAAAATATAATACATATATAACTATTATTATAATATAGATTGTAATAAAAGGTATAGTATCACATGATATTATAAAGTTTAATCATTGATGCTATAAACTATTAATTATTATGTGACATGATATAACATTATATAATATAGTAGGAGGGTTAGCTTTCAAATGTACAAAAAGTATAGAGACTTAAAGCATATTTCAACTAGTATAATAATAAACAATAATATATAATAATAAGTAATATATAATGTACTACTATTATATATAAATATTATTATAATATTGATTTTGGATTGGACTTTTAACTTTAACAAATTATATTTGAATATCGAGTTTAATTCCTTTTTATTTTGGACTTTGAGATTTGGGCTATAACTAGTTTATTTTGAATTTGAGGAATAATGAATATATTATTTGGGTTTAGGTTTAATATAATATATTTGAGTTTTTGAATAAATATTTTAGAATATAAGTATTAGGTTTAAAAATTTAAAAAGAAACAAGCTTGTACTGCATTGTCCACAATGGCGGCAGTAGTGCACGAAGTAGTTTGGCTTGAGCGATTCTTGATTCATTTAGGATTTGGTAAAAATGCATCACGACTGTTAGTAAATTGCGACAGTTAAGTTGCAATTGCATTCACTAAATATCCCAAATACCATTCAAGATCTAAGCACAGACACAAAGTACAATTTGTATGAGACTTGGTTGCATAAAGAGAAGTCAACATACAGTACATATTGACGCAAGAGATGGTTGCAGGCCTTTTTACGAAACCAATTTGGAGAGATGTTTTTACTAAGCATGCTAGATCCTTGCACTTGTGTAGAATTTGATATACTAGCCGCATTGAGACTTATGAGCAGTTTATTAGCTATTGATGTATGTTACAGATTCATATGAATGAAATATATGATTAATGCCTAAAGGTTCTTTTGTTCCTTAAATGTATACACGAGTACCTATATATGTTAAGTAGATATATTATATATACGATTAAATGTATGTTGGACAGATGATTAGCCTTGTCACATAGGTGATCGCTTCAATGACTTAGTGTCATGCAGAGATTAAAATAGTTTTAAGCTTTTCAAAATTAAGAGTTTTGATGAGAGCTTAAGCTTAAAATAGAATCTCATTATAATAGATCAAGTTGAGGTCATTTACTGATGAAATTATGATTGAAAGTGAATAATAGATCTCACAATTCACTTTTTTCTCTATCTTTATTGCTAGATGAGAATCTAGTTGATATATTCATTAAAGGTAGAGTTATGCACTCAAGTTAGATATTGAGTGTATTTGAACTATCACTTGTACGATATTAAAATTTCAATAATAGACATATGCCCTAAGAAGAGGGAAAGTAATACCGTAGCCAGGGGCGAAGGCAGGGGGCTGGCATGGGCCCCGGCCCCCCTAAAATGTAAAATTGCTATTTAAGTCCTTAGAATTTTTGAAAAATTTTAAATTAATAAAGATAAAATTACACTTTAGCCCCCCCTAAAATTATAAAAATTCAATTTAATCCTTTACAAATTTTAAAGATATAAACTATAAAAAAGTAAAATTTTATCTGCCCCTAAAAAATTGTTCTGGCTTCGCCCCTGACCGTAGCACATGTTTCATACCATATGTGCATGAAACGACCAATATGAGTAACAAGATTTTTTATTTCTGCTTCTAAGTTATGTGTGACCCATGAGATCAACTAAATATCTCAATAAGGTACACTTATGACCTTTGATTGTTTCTTAAAGTTTCGGTTCAATGTTAGCTGTTTTTGTATCTTATCAATGATCATGTATGATTTGATCTAACGAAATATATCTAGAAAGCAGTTTAATTAGAATAAAGAGAATCGAGAAAAAGGGAAGTTCAATATAATGTCTCATTCAATTGTATTCACAACCCGATCAATTATGTTCTAATAGTGAATATAATTGTGAATACAAAACGATAATTATAATTTTAATAATAAAAGAGATCATAAGAAACTAAAAATGTTACTAAATGTATCTGGGATCCTATATACAAACTCTACTTATATTCACGAGATGCCATATACACTTAACAATTGTTTAGCAACCAGGTCTTAAGAATAATGAATGTTGGTCGCATGGCATACTTCCTAATATGAAACTTAAAAGAAATGGAAAGAGATAATGACCTTTTAATGCTTAGGTGCGAGAGTAATAATGATCATTAGGTACGAGTGAGATATGTCGGTGTAGACGTCTATAATGGACATTCACACACTAAATCATGCCCCACATGGTAGATAAAAATAGTGACAATTTATATTTTGAAAAAAATATATAGAAAAAAACGCAAAGCAATTTCATGGTATATGGTATAAAAGGGGTTAGTCCGTCAACCATTACCAACATTGTTTTAAAACAAAAGGAAAACAAGTTCCCCATGTTTTGTTGAAACAAAAACAAAAGGATTAGTGTCATCATTATTCTTTTATTTAATTCTTAGGCATTCTTTTGTTCGAAGTTAGTGTTATGATACGTGAACAATTTTCGTTTGTGGTCTTGTTTTGATCAATATATTGAATCGTATTTTCTTGACGATCTGGTATGTGCGCCTCCTCTATTATTAGCTCTTTAAATACTTTTATAATAAATATTCCCATATGTTAACATATGGGTTCAAATCTTTTTACATGGAAATTTTTTATTGATTTTCTTTAAAAATATGAGAAGACAAAAATATCTTTGTAAAATAATATAATATTTTTTAAATATGAAAGGTTAATTAGTAATTTAACCAATTGAGTTACTCGTGACACCAAATTTAGTAAATAATTTAATATTAGTTGTGACATTATTATTTAAGTTTTTAACTAAGTTGATGTGAGAAGTCAACCATACACTAAGTGAAAAAGAAAAAAACTAAAATCCTATTTTTTTACAAAATAACAAATATTAATATTTATGTTTTTTTATATTTTTATAAAATATTACCATAATAGAATTTAAACTTAAAACATCATGATATTTAACACAATAATTTTATCTAAATTCTCATTTGGCTTTTTAGATTAACTCTTTGTACATATATAAACCTCATACTTTTCTTTCATCTCCAAATTTACAAGCTTTACAAATTGTCTACTCTTTCATATGATAATTTATTATCTTTGCTTAGTTTTGAATATTGAACAAAGAAATTTATTTTGCTTTCTATGGCTTAAAAAAGATATTAGCTTGTTTAAAAAAAAATTTAAATTCAATATACCCAAGATACAAAAGTCGAAATAAATCATTCAAGTTAGAAAATGAGAGTTGAAAGGCAAAAACAATTCTAATATATAAGATTATAGCACCTCCAAAAATTGATATAAAAATCAATTTGAGTTTGCAATGAATTAGGTAAAAAAAGAATTATAGCAAGAAGATGCTCGTTGAGATTGCAAATTTTAAATTAGACAATTTAATTTTATATTTGGTTCTCGAAACTAATTCCAGATCCATCACTTATTAAACCCTATTCTAAAGGTGTCTTTGATAAAATATAAAATATCGTGAGTAGAATAAGAAAAATGAAAGGAGATCTGTTATATGTACTAATTAGGTACTAATTAATTAAGTTAAAACTATGTATATGTAGAAACTAGTACACTAGTATAAAATTCAGGATGGATCAAAACTCAAAAGATCACACATATCAATAGGATACTAGTTTTTATGGGGCAATACATATCACTAATACTAATGCATATAAAAAAGTATATATAGCTTGTATAAATTACCCAAACTCTGCTTTAGCAAAGATTCCATTTCTCTACAGAACTTGCTGGTACTATATACCAGTGGAATCAATCAACTCTGTCAAGCTTAAAGCGTTCTCGAACGATTGAAATAAAGCTAGTGGCCTTGAAATCCACATTTTCGTCGCCAACACCCCATCTCTCATTTGCATACATATTCTGGTCGTAAAAACTGGGTGGCCTGATCAACCTCGCATAGGATGCCTTCAGCATTGAGGATGGAACACTCATTTGTTCATGGGAATCAGTTGGTTGGTTGGAGTTAGCATAGGAATAGGGAACCACCTTGCTGCATTGCTGATGAGCAGTGGTGGCTCGTGGCTTGGTCACTCGAGACAATGACTTGGCTAACCTGCCTTTGAAAAAAAAACCCTTCCTCTTAGTGGACTCCATATTGGGTTTTCTAAGAATAAGTGTACTCTTTTAGTTGAAGTTGAGAAGAGATGGTTTGGTTTGGTTTGGTTTGGTTTGGTAGTTCATAAAGATGGCTAAGCTCTCACATATATATATATAGAGAGAGAGAGAGAGAGAAAGCAATGTGCCTAATCTAATGCATACCCTAATGGCATATCTAACAGTGGCCCACAATTGGGAATCTAGAACAATACTAGATTAATGAAACCAACTTTAAAAGAGTTCTATTTCAATGTGTGAAGTGATGAAAAAGTGGGTTATGATTTTAAGGGTTTTTTTTTTTCTGTTGTTGTTACTTAAACATGGTTTTAATGGATGTCTTTTTTCGTAGGAATTTACTAAAGCCTGATTGGTATTGATTTATTGATAGCTGTTTAAACTTTTGACCGACGACTTTGTTTATTTTCACTATCGGAATCAGTTTAAACGTACCACAACTTAGTCAAGTTCTGTGGTATACCTAAAAGCAGAATTTTCTTTAAAATATAACCCAAATTTACACTTCTACCAAATCTTAACTTTAAGTTTTTTTTATAGAAATTAATTGCTAACCCCATTTAGGCATTCTACCTAACCCAAAGAATTTGATCCACTATCGCTTTCATCCACTAAAATATTATCTGTTAAAAATATTACATTAACTTACTTGATTAAATCCATATTTTTTATTCTTAATGACTTTATATTTGAGGTATTTCGTGTTAAGCCACGGTTCTTTTTTCTTTTTTTTTTTTTTTTGGGTTCTTTTAAGGAAGAAATGAAAAACAAAACCCATGTCTGCCACAAGCGATTGTCTGAATCCGCGGACCCGTGAGGTCTGAATTTTTGTTATTATTAATTTGCTGTCGTGTTATGTCTGTGATGTTTTGTTGTTTGTATGACATTAGGGATTAAAATTGCGGTCGCGGCCGCGTTTTCGGTCACATTGCGTTTGTCGCAGTTACAGATATAACGAATGCTATTGCGGTAATTGCGAGTATTGCGGTTGTGAATTTTTTTTAAAATTCGCACAATTTATTATAAGACATAATAGCGGTTTCGGGCGGCGCCGCTACTGCTATATAGTGACCGCTATACGGATATCGGACCACTATTTAAATCCTTATATGACACTAACTCAGTTCTCATCTGCCTTTCACTGGAAAATACTGGAAGAAAGGTGAAGAGGGAATAGATGAACTTGAATTAAAATAAGGCATTTTATGGACTTTAAACCATTACATCTTTATCCATTTTTTAACTTCGGTTCATTTAAAAAATTCACTTTAAGATGTTATAGAATAGATGCAATACTTACTTTATACCTTTCTTACCTTCATTCAGATATAGACAAATATACTGAACACTAACACAGTAATCGTGTAGACCCAGAAATTTTATCATATGACTATCTGACCCGAATCCAAAAAACCAATTCGATCTACTCGAATTCAAACCCCAATTTGAACCAATCTAATCCCATCATCATCTAAAGACATCTCTTTCAAATACCCTGATTGCAGCGAAAGACATACTTCATGTGCAATCACTTTCAAGTTTGAGATCTGGTGTTTGAAACCTTGAGACAATGTTAAATTAACTTGGGCAGCTTGTAATGAGAACTGTGTCATTTGCCTGCATTAAATAATAATTTGAAGGTACATGGAAATGGCTCATAAACAAGTCCATATCAACAGGTTCATACATCCTTGGGAACTCAAACAAGGGCTAAATAATTAAAGGAAAAACGTTATGATTTGAACATATAGTTGGAAATGGCATATATTTACTCCCATGAGAAGGTGAGTGTATGGTGAGTACCACTTGCAGATGATCCGGGATGTCCGGTTCGAAACACTCCATTTCCATGGAGATCAGTATTGGTACTTTGATCAGTGGCCAAAATGGTTCCTACTTCCTCACCCTCCATTCCTAGACCTTTATATTGCAAGTTTGGGATCAAGGATGAGGTTGAGCCAGACTGCACCATAGGGCTCAAACTAATCTCCCGAGTCTCAGCCGGTTGTGATGACAGAAGAGAGAGAGCACGATTAGACTCGACGGTTCGATTTAACCCATTCAACAACATTTTCTGGCTGATGCCACCATTGCTTGGTGAAGGATTAGCATTGACAAGCGGTTGACAAACAGAAACTCCTGGGTGTGATGAATTAGCACTTTGTAAGAATGAGAACTGCCTTCCACCTTTGTAGTTGAGAGATGAGGCTCCAACGAACGAGCTATTTCGGCTGCTGAAGTTTAACGATGAACTTATATCGGTTTTGACTTTCACCGCCCCAGTCGAAGAATCGGTCATGGATGTAGTGGAAAATATTTGGGGGCCGCTGAATAGTAAATATCTACTCCCTGCATTAACAGTCTAATTCTTATCAAAATACATCACAAATAAGCCATTGCATGGGAATTTGAAGGCATACCTGGGGGATTTGAAAGTAAGCTTCCAGAATTTACAGTCAAAGCATTAGGTTGAGGCTTTCTCCGCCGTCTGTTGTGTCCATCTAGACGCTTCCGGCAGCTTCGTTTCCCTTCGTCAAACTCCACTAACGAATGAAACCTAATAACATTGCATTCACCAGAAACAAACTCTTACCATTTATGAAACAAAATAAGCTAAGAATGAAAGCATGGGATAGAATCTTGCAAGGGAGCAAATCATATTTGAACATTTATCGATTCCATTAACTTTCATGATGCATCACAAAAGAATTTCTCACTTGATAGAATTAATTTCGATCATGAAAAAGGAGAGTTTTAGCGGAGACTAAACAGCTTTATCGATTCTAATCTCAAGATAACAAATCATACTCATAAACCTTAAAACACAAAGGAAATACCCAAATTCGGAGTAATAACGCATTGCTAAGCAAGAATCGATCCATACAGGGAAAAAAAATCAGCAGATGAGGAGGCAATGGAAAAAAATAAAATGATTGAGGAAAACAAAATCTATTGAACTCCATGTTCAATCTGCATAAAGCGATTCAATTGTTACCTGCTGCACTGCTGACAAAATCGTTGTTCTTGACCCCTAATTGAGACTTTTGGGGTTTTAGAGTGGACTTCGCATACTTTATGGCGTCGATGGTAGTCCCTGCATTTGCTGAGGTCCGCAGTGCAACCATCAACCAAGCATGAAGGCACTTGATTTCCGGAACCAGGCGGCCGAGCCCTTTTAAACGAAGCAGATGATGGTGCTGATTCCATCAATAGCACCCTTCACAGTAATCTTCAGAATAACCAAAACTCTTAAATCCAACAATGGCTGGCGATTCCTAATTCACCTGCTGAGTTACAATGGACTTTAAACACCTCAATATCGCTGCAAACATTACAATGTCTTCTTATTTCTTGTTCTTCAGTCCCATCACCTTAATCAAACTATAACGTAAATTCAAGCCCCTCTTAAAAACGTTACTTAGAAACAAATAATGGGAATTAAACCAAATCTAGAAAAATGTTGAATTTCTACTTCGGGGAGTTGGGTTTTATTAAAATATATTGGGACTACAAAATTTGTTTCTTTTTTTGGGTCATTTCAAGATGAAGAACAAGAGGAAGGGGATGATTGGTTGGGTTGGGTTGGAAACTCATAAAAATGATCCATCCATCCGCCTACTATAAGTGACTCATCATATATGACCAAATTAAAGAGTCGTTGACAATTAATACTTACTACTTAATAAGTTTAAATGGGAGAAATGAAATTTTGAATTATAACTTGAAAAAAATTGAATGGGAATGATGGTGCAAAGTTGTAAATGTGTCAAAAGAGTCATGAACATACTTGCTATTACAATGGGAGAAGTATAAAAAGAAGTATAATGTTGACTCTTACATTGTCCTGTTCAGCCATGTTATTATGATTCATATAAGAGCAAAACATGACTATATTTAAAAATTTCAAGATGTTAAGCTATTTGATTGATCTTAATGAATCTCATTATCTGTGTTTGTTGTTTTATAAATATGTGAATATTAAAAAGAAACTTTAAAACATCATACATTTGTCAAGGAAAAGAGTGCGAAAGGAAAGGAAGGCGGTCTTAATGGTAATAGGCCCCCCAACTTTTATGATATTTAAAGTTAAATTTATCTTTTTTTGAATTTTAATAGGTAACATGGCTTTTGGGAATTGAATTTAAAAATAAGACATTGGAAATGTTGTAAACAGTGTGACATCAATGGAGTCGGCACTCGCATCCCAACCACAAGTAGCATGGAAGATATTTTTGGAAAACAAAGAAAGGGCCTTTGCCACAATATGTGTTTTTCTTTTTCCTTTTTATATTGAAACAAAACTCTTAAAACTTTTTAAAATCCCAATTGGGCTTAAATAATAATTCGTTGGAAATGTTGAACTTGTATTGAACCCCAAAAAAAACATGTTAGTAGTTGTTTTTTTGTTCTTAGGTTAAGTGGGTATTTCCCAAAGTAGAGAGACTTTTTCACTTTATAAAGTTGGAGCAAAGGTTGGTGAATATACTAAACCCCGTTGATTTACTAAAAAAAGGGGGGAAAGACCATATGGGGTCTTTTTCAACCTTGACATGTAGTTATCATTGCAACGACCAGAAGAAACCACTTTAGTTTACTATTAAATACATTTATTTAATTTTTATAAAATTGTTATATACGGTTTAAAAAAATATAATAAAAATATTTTTTTATCACGTCTATTTTTATTTATATTTTTAAAAATTGTTTAAGGTTCAACCCACGTAAATCTCAAACAGTAACAAATGTTAATTTTATTAAAATAAATTTAGTAGATAAGTAATAAAGAGACCTAAACTTTCTCCCCCTAAAACAACCCTACGATTTTTATAAGCATAAAGTATAGAGTTACATCTAGCTTCTTAAAAAGAATGAAGCACTTTGAATTAGTATTTTGCTTACCATATATAAAGAGGTAAGTAAAAGGATGAAGGGGTACCTGAGAGAAATCTAGCAGAAGCTGGGCACGTTCAGCAATGATAGTTTCAGATAAGCTGTGAAAAAGGAGGAGAAAAAAAGTTGGAAATGGGGAGAAGTGTGAAGTGAAAAAAAAACTACTTTTGAGCACAAGAATAAATAGCCATTTAAGAAAGGGATTGTGAGCTTCTTAATCTATGAAAGCTAAGCTAGGGTTAATAATTTATTCAATAATGGAGATTAAGAGAGAGAAGTGAAAGTGGCAAAGGAGATGAGCATGTAAGGTTTCCAGCTTACTTTATAGGTGTAGAGAGCTTTGAAAGTTAAAAACAAGTTGCATAATAAAATGAAACTCAATAATAATAGTTGCTGAAAAGAAAAAAGAAACGAGTGGCAAGGAAAGTGACAGGGTGTTCTAATTGCTTTTTAAGTATCAACCTTTTATCCGGAGAGAGAGGAAAAAAAAAAAGGTACAAAAGGCCTATGTGTTGTGTTTCACTTTTCGGCTCCTATTTTAGGTTCCGTTTGTTTAGCACTAAAATATTTTCTGAAAAATAATTTCTGGAAAATAATTTACTTTTTTAGAAAATAATTTATAGAAAATATTTTTTGGTGCTTGGATAAATCTGTGTAAAATATTTTCTGTTGTTTGGCAGTTTTCCTAAAAATATTTTTCGGAAAAGCTATTTTTACATATATTAATAAATTTTATATACATACTAATAAATTTTTATATTTTAAATTATTTTTACATATATTGCAATGATTTATTTATAAATAAATAAATTAAATTAAATATAAATAATACTCAATTATTAAGCTACATTATTAACCGTCATAAAATGAAAACAACCAAAGTCAAATTTTCTAATTGTGTTAAAAAATAAAAAATAAGGATTGAATAATTATAAATAAACTTCCAAACCACAATTAATACTAAAAATTAATAATATTATCCAAATACATAATTAGTAGTACACTCATAATAACAACATTATCTAAGTACATAACTAATATTACACTACATAAAAGTATCAATATCTTCAACCTTGAGAAAATTTTTGAAGCCAAATTTTTTTATGCTTCTTACTTTTAACTAAAAAAGCTTTGGCCTCGGATTCATGACTCACTAGATAATCAAATACAGAACACAAGAAGTCATCATCAAATCTTTCTTCCTCCATCGACATCACTTGTTCGTAAAGCTGTGGTGTCTTATCCGTAGTAAATTGTTCCAAAGCATTATCAATTTTCCCAAGTTGTTCACCCACAAATCTAATTTGTTCATCAACGACACTTTC